>OY987318.1:28661220-29299197 GCA_963920655.1 Geranium rotundifolium
ATTCCTCACCTGGACTTTCAATAACTCTGCCTTCAAATCCTGGATTGTAGCTTGGAATTTTCGTTTCTGCTGAATAGAGTTGCTAAATCTTAACCAGACCTCGAGGTTCTCCTCCAGGAGATGATCAATTTTTTTCTGAATTTTTTCCTGGCAAGTTGAAATAGCAATGCGTTCACCTGTACGACCACTTTCTTTCTTCTCTGCCAGGCTTGTGGATGCATTAAAGTCATCATTTCTGGCATCTTCATTGTTGCTTTCTGTGCCTAGAGATGATATAACAGAAACAATGGGGGAGCCGTCTACTTTGCTTCTACTTTCCCCTATATTATCCATAGGTGAATAATAATGACCTGGTGAACTAATAGGTGAATGGTCATCTTGGTCTGTTTGTTGAGTGTCGAGTTGTTGACGTAGAGCTACTATCTCTGCATCCCTCATTGCATTGGATTTCACTAACTCGCGCATCTGCATTGTCAGGTCATGAATGCTCTCCCTGTTCCTTTCCTCCGCTTCATTCAGCTTCTTCCGCACATCTTTGTAGTTTTGAAGAACTGAGGAGTACTCCTCCAGTAGATTCCGTTCCCTGTCATCCAGTGTGTCTAAACACATCAGCCTCCATGCAGGTACAGTTTCTTCCTCCGAACCTTCTCCATGCGACACGCTATCTACATCTCTCTCTGATGATTTCTCAGAATCACCTGAAATCGAAACATCATCTTTCTTCTTTTCGTCTTCTGTAGTCTCTGAATCGTCCCTCTCCTCAAGTTTATTCGGCTCTTTTGTTGATAATGTGTCAGCATCTTCGAGGTCTTCATCCAGCTTCACAGTGTGCATTTGCCCAGAAAGATCTTCTATATCACAACTAGCTTCCGTAAATTGTGTTTGGAGGTTGGTGTTCTGGTCTTCAACAGTCTGTTTGAGATTTCTAACTCTGCCTAATTCATCTTCAAGCTCCTCTATCTTTTTTTTCATAGTTTCCGAGCTCTGAGTTAGATTTTCCTTCTCCCCTTTCAACTCCTGGATATGCCCCTTGATCTCGTCTGTCTCGGATGTTAATCTCTTCACCAATGTATCCTGAGACGTAACTGAAGTTTCTTGCTTCACAACTTTGGTCACGAGCTCATCAATTTTCTCCGACAGCTCCATCACCGAGAGGTCTTTGTCTGAGCTTGCAACAATGTTTTCTTTGTTCTTCTGGATTACCATTTCCGAGTTCTGTTTCTCTCGTTCAGGGCCAGTAATTGAATCTGGACTTGAACGTTCGAGGGACGTTTCTGAATATTCGGGAGGAGTTTGTGTTTTCTCAGTGCACTCTTTCTGGTTGTCTAAATATTTGGTGAGAAACTCGTCCTTTAGAGTCTCCAACTGGTAGTACGCTTCCTTAATCCTCGTCTCTTCTGTTTTTGCATCTTCAGATGTGCGCTCGCGCTTCTCTTGCAACTTTTGCAATGTCTGTTTGCATGAGTTGAGAGCTGTAGTGGCCATCAAAGATCGAGCTTCACCGTCCTCGATGACATTGCCAATACCATACTCGTCCTGCAGACTACTAATTCTGGTCTGCATTTGATCAATCTGGTTCTCCATATCCCAATACTTAGTAGCTGCATTTTCATAAACTCCCCTCACAAACTCTTTCTGCGTTTGAAGACCCAGAATTGTCTTCTGCAGCTTATCGATCTCCTCCAGCGCCTCGCCTTTGCCCATCCCCGAACTCTGGCTTGTTGCAAACCCAGCAGAAGTGCTGCTTCTCTTCAGCTGCTTTCCCTTTGTAGTAAGGCTCTTCTTATCCTTCCTTTGCGTCTTCGAGGCCTTTCTGGGGGTCTCTTGTGCTGAGCTTTCGTCTTCTTCATCCAGCGCAAACTGAACCTTTTCTGGGAAGACTTGTGCAATGGTGCGGTTGGCACTCTGCAGCTCTCTTGATAGATGATCGTATTTCTCAGCCAAAGACCGGTATGCCTTGAAAGAATCTTCCACGAAGCTTATGATCTCGGGCCGCCTCCTATAATACATCTCTGCCCTTTTCGCAAAGGAATCCCCGTCGTGAGCAACGATTTTCAGGGTTTCACTCACCCTCTCCTCCATATCTGCAATTCCAGACAACAAGAAAGAGATAACTGTGATTTATTTTAGTATAAATATATTGTTGGTGTTGACAAGAGAAATGTGCAGAAGAGCGAACCTGCAAGGCTTTGTTCGAGCCATTTGGATTGCTTAGTGCGGACATGGCTTGCCCACCACCATGAATACGCGTTGCTTGCTGCTCTCTGCAGCATTCTGCTCTTCCCTGTTTACTCTCTTTCCTCCAAATATTCAATTCAACCCATCACAACATTTACACAATTGATCATTGGAGGAATGAAATCAATTAAACAGAGAAGAGCTAGAAAAGTTGGGAGGCAAAACAGGTTTATGTTTTTTATTGTGATTTTTTTAAAATAGGGGTGGCTCTGCCTACAGACTTGGAGAAGAGGACACTTGGGTACAAAGCTCCTCAAAACCTGCTTGCTAAATTTGGGCACTTCAATCTATCTATGGATACCTATCATCCATGTAGCAGCCAACAGGACATACAATTCTTCCTAAACAATTCAGAATGTAAATTACACGGTACAGAACATAAATCTGAAATGAAATAATCTATTAATGTTTGCATAATATTTACAGCAAAGCATAAATTTACATGAAAGAATTGCAACCTCTCTATGTCTTTTGTTTTTTTCTTCTGTTTTGGTTTTTTTGATATAAAACGTCAAATTATATACAATGTAGATGGAAAGGAGATATTAGAAATAGCAAGATGTCATGTGCCTCTCCTCTCCTCACTCGGCAAACACAGCACAATAATCTTCATTTTATTGTCCCTTAAGCATCAATCTCTCTATTCTTCTTCTTCCTTCATCTTTCTCCTTTTTCCACTCCTCTACTAGATTGAGATTCTATATACAATATACTATCATAGTAGTAGGCTCGGCACCAGATGAAGCAGCTATACTATACACACACACACCAACCAACCAATATGTGACCAAACCCATCAATGTTAACTCCTTTGAAGAGTTAAGAGCCAATTATCCATGTACCTCTTGCTCTCTGCACATTATGGAATGGAAATAATTTCAGAATACTGAGTGAAGAATGCACATCAAGAACCAAGAATCACCAACACCTAAATTCCCAGTCCAGTTACTAAAACTCGTATTTGAGGGTACAAGAAGACATGTGGCGTTAAGAAGAGTCTCTTCAGGATATCATAGAAACATCTACGTATTTTTATCAATAACATGTAAAACACCTAATAGTAATTACAAGCCCAAAATGCGCTTGCTGCAAATGCAGTCAATTACTCAATCATTTGATTGGATTTTACTCTCGGCTATAAATATGTAGTCCTAGTTAAAATGAATGGAGCATGCAAATAACATAATTATTTCCAAGAACAAAACAAAAGGTCACGCTCAAAGGATATCTCACAACCTTACTAATCAATTCATGGTTGGAGTGTTTAATCCCTATTTCATATTGGATCGTGCTATTGTTGGTAAATAACATAACAGCTTTAGTATGAACAAACAACTCTTACCGTCAGGATAGCTATCTGGCATGTTCATAATAGTGCCCAGAATCTTGTTCTTTGGACCCTCCACTACATCACGACTCTTGCCATAACAAGGAACCAGAACAGCAAAACTGTCATCGTCACTCTGAAACCCAGGTCCATGAGGCTCCAACCATCCAATGGACCAATCTGAACCATCAGATTCAGAGCCCGAAACACACCCACCATCGGAAGGCACAAGAACAACATCATGTTCCCTATCAACTCTACGCTCTTCACGGCTATGCCATTTCCTCTTTACCCTTCTCGATGAGGATGCCATGGTGCTCCTCTTAACCCACGGGAACTTGATGGTATCCGAATCCCACAATCCTGTATCGGGTGAAGTATTCAAAGAAGACTCCTTGGGAACTCTGGGCTCTTTTTGCTTTCCGCTCCACAACAACCATGAAAGCTTGGTTAATGCCACATCCATATATCAACTGGATCCTTCAAGCAAACAATTTCGAGCTAAAAGCGACTATAATTGATATTATCTGATGAGTGCCTCTGCCTGTTGCAGAAATTACAAATTAGACCACTTGAAGAATTAAACTGGACGACAAAATGAAGCAATAAAAGAAACAAATCAAAATTCAACTGAAAGGCAAGCTTAGCTAATATTGATTGCAATGAAACAAATGATAAGAAGAAAAATGAGAACAACTTGAAACCTTGTATTTTCCCTCTTTTTGACTAATCTCAAAACCCCGAAAATTAAACAAAAGAATCAGCTCAGAAACTGTTTAGCAATTCTCTGGCTTAGTTAAGAGGTATTTAGCATTCTCTAAATGATATGCAGAAGAAAAATACGACTTCTCTTCCCCTATTTGTGTTCAATGCATTTTATTGGCAATCAAATGGAGAATTGCATATCACAATATGTACCATATCAATGCAATGAATCTAGACACATCACTGTATCTCCAATGTCCACGTACCACATCCAACACAGACCCACAAACACCAAAAAATGGTTTTGCTAAATATAGAGCATCCAAAGTGAAATTAATGAAAAATACAAATACAAATGAGCAACATAAAAACAAAAACACAACAAAAATTAGGGAGGAACAACCGAAGTTTATAAGCAAAACTAAAAAGTCTCCCTTTCACCAAAATATCCAATACCCATTTGTGCAATTCCTGTAAATTTCACGAATCATCTGAAAGAAAAACTCGAGACCCTATCGATCATTTTGCAAACCCCCAATATGAAATCAGACCAAATAAAAACTCCAAACAGAAGAAGAAAACAATCCTTGCCTTGTGGATGAAACTTGGAATAGGAGAGAAAGATTCAAAGCAACCCAAATCAAAGCTCAGAGAAAAAAGAAAACTTTGCAAATCTATGAGAGCTGAAGATACCTTAAAAGGCATGAGACTTTAGGCTATTGAGTTCAAGCTTTTGCTCCAAAGCAATAGAAATGTCAAACACTCGAATTTTATAAAGGAGAAGAAAAAAATTATATCTTTCCTCTCTTTCTCTCTCTATATCTTCAGTCAGAAGAAACCCAGAAAGAGGATTCACGCGATTGCTCCAATCTGCATTTGCAGAATTAAAGACCTTTTGTGTAATAAATAAATAAATATAGTATATATATATACACATTACATATGTGGCTGTGGGTGTGTAGGAGATGAGCACACAGAATGGAGGAGACGATGAAGATGAGATGGGTCATGGAAGGTTTAGTGATTGTGTGCGGTGAGGTGCATGGTAGCGTCTCGGACCGTAAGTGCCAGGTCAGACACGAGATGCGAGAATATCGGAGAGTGGGGTCGGGCTTTAACTTTTTTGAAAACAAGAGAAGGTCGTTGACGTGGCGGCGCCTACGACCATCACTTGCGTGTGTGTTTGGCTCAAGTAAACTTCCTTTCCTTCTTCCTGCTTCCTAATCCTATCCACTTGCTTCTTTTCCCCCACCACCAAACACTCCATTTTCTATTTTATTCTTCTTCAATTTACGATTTTGCCCTTTGATTATTATGTTGTTTAATATCGTCACCATGATATATTTGCATAAATTTAAATTACATGGAAATGTGGACATTTCAATCCTTCAACGTAAGAAAGTTAAGCACCCATTTATCCAAAAATATTGATTTTGATTCAACACAGTGAAGACATACAAGGAATTCAAATATAAAACAATTTGATTGTCTTGATATTATATATAGTTGAGTTTTTTTTGTTTGTAATTATATACATTTAAAATATAAATTAATCTTCAAACATTATCTAGTAACACTCCAATACTAATAGAAGAAATGCATTTATATGTCAAGATGTGTTGAAGTCCATAAATTTATTGGTTTGCACTTAATTATTAATCTAACTATAATCTAAGAAAAATTAATCTAACTACGAAATTCAAAATTTGACCATTTCGGCTGTGGCCCTAATTTACCCAAAACTAAATGGTTATTTGACCGACTTATGATAGTCCTAATCAAATCCACCGCCCAATCTCAATCAAATCAACTCTCTAAAACATTACTTTATAGAGCAAAATAAACGCTGTCATGCACATGCTTCATAATAATTATATAAAGAGGCTATGTAATACAAAATATTAATTTTGTCAAAAATAAAATGAAGGAGAATCTAATTTGAATAATTTTAAATATATAAAGTTTAAGGTTACATGGTTTCAATTAAAAAGGTTGGCATTCACGTCTAATTTTAGATTTCATATATTAAAAGACATTTAAATTTGACTAACTTATATTTTACTTAAAACAAATTGATAAATTGAATTATTGAAGACATGTCAAATTTAAAATAATTCATTCATATTCAATTTTATAAAAAATATTTCAGTGAAATTTAATCCTTGACTTAGCGGTAATAGTTAAAGTGAACAATTATATCTTAAGTGATAGGAATAGATTCAAATATCGGTTTTATTTGTGATGGGTTATTCTTTACAATAACAATTAGTGGCAATATATATGGTATGTGGACTTTAATTATAATTATTGAAAATGAATGTAGAGAAATGACAATTAGACAAAAGCAAAAATTGGAAAACTGTCGGCCTTACACCTAAGAACATAAAGACAAACCAACAAGTAACCATCTCCATTAAATACACTACTTTATTTAGAACAATAACAACATGTTTTATAATCAATTTGTCGTTCAATCATACAAGAGAATGTGATATGGATGTGACGAGGATGTGGTCGATGGACCGATTGACACCTAATTCCATGTAAGGATATTAAATCTCTAAAACTAAACTATCAACTTTCATTTATATTTCCAACATTGATTAGTATTAATTATTATAACGCTACAAAACAAAATTCTTTGCGAGGAAACTATATTAACCATAATATTATAAAGTTATGATTACCACATATATTTATGTTTATCCTTTCCTTTTTATTTAATTATTTAATTAGATACGTGGCATCAACTCATATACATATAACATCATACAATTATGTTCTTGTTTAGATACATGGCACCAACTCCCTTCACAAACATCATATATTTATCCTCTTATTCAGATACATGGCATCAAATATCTACATAAATCTGGTTAACATGTTGAATTTATATCAAAACGAAACAAAGTTGTTATCAAGTACATATGCATTATCTTTTTCTGTATAGAATTCAGGTAGGAGGTTTGTCCTTTTAAATCTAGGAGCTTGCTTGCATAATAAAGATGAGGTATTCAAAAAGAGGAAGAAACACATCATTTTATCACAATAAAAAACTATTAAGCGATGTCTTACTCATGAACGATAAACAGAATTACAGTTTATATTATAACGCAAAATTAATAATAAGTAATCATATTTTACAATATGATACGCTACTGTCTAGATGACATAACGTGATCTCTAAACTGTTAATAATTGTGAAACAGATTCGCGGTGGTGTTAATTCTGATGGACAACTTCTTGATCTTTGGTTTATTGTAGTCTATCAAAACGCGAGAACCGTTTTTCTTACAAATACGTGTATTTAATATGACCATAACCTTCAAAGATATATCTATATTGTCGACAAACTTATAATCATGTAAAAAGATCATCGAATAAAATTAATTAATTAAAACTCAAAACAAAATAATAAAAGGCTTGATAGTGTTATAAAGCGTAAAGGTTGCATATTCATTATAAATATGTAATTATCATTTTCATTTTCTATTGAAAATGAGGTTGAATTTGATTGGGCCGTCTTGAAATGAATTTTAGTAGAGTCTAGGGAAATTCGATTTGTTTAGATTCTACTGACCAATTTCTTTCTTCTTCTTCTTTTTTCTTTTTTTTTTTGAAGTTTCTAGTTAGCTACCCTTACAAGGCCTAAAGGCCACCCACCCAACAAGCCCAATTTGAATTGACTCTCTCTAATTATACAAAAAGGCTAATGTGTTCCTAACTTTTAACATAAATCAGTTATTCATGTTGAAATATAAAACTATAATTGGTTCTTCAACTATCAGATTAAACTTTTAGTTGAGTTGATCATCTAATATGGTATCAAAGCTTGTACCTCGTGGACACAAGTTTGAATCACATGACACGCAAAAAAATTATTTCTATTAAACTATCTCTTCTATATTTGTCAAAAAGGCTCTACTCTTATTGTAAATGGGCATCCATAAATCTTCATTTTTCAAAAAGCTCATTAACTTCTAATGGGCTCCTCAATCTCCTATTCTAAAAATTGCACGTCCAAACCTACAAACGGGTTGTTTGTGAGAGCGCGTGTTAGAGTATAAAACTATAAATGGTTCTTCAACTATCAGTTTAAGCTTTTAGTTGAGTTGATCCTCTAATAATTCAAATGAGGGGCACAAATTTTATTTCACAAACTTTATAGCAGAGTATAACGACGATTATATTTTCCATTTAAGTGACTTACAAAGTTTTAAAAAAAACTTTAGGCGTACCTACGCGATAATGGAGTTTCTCCAGGTATACCCACATGAAATTTGCCCAAAAGACTACAATACTCATGAACTACAAGTTAAAGTTTTTATTTAAAAGACATAAAATGGTCATTTCATATTTATCAATTAATTTAAACATTTTGAAAAAAATTGCCTTAAGTGTAACAAAAAAGTAATTGGGATATCCGTAAAAGACTTTTTTTTAATTGGGTACGATGATGTAAAAAATGGTCAGAGTTGAGTATAGTTAGATGTAATTATCTCTTTAATTTATGTTTTTTTTGAAAGAATCTCTTTAATTTATGTTTAATTATATTTTATCATATTATATGGAGATATAAATCAATACTAACATATTACAAATTCCAAATGAGAAAAATATCATAATAAATTTAGCTTAATGGTAAAGCCTTGGGATTAAGACTCTCCTCCAAAAAACCCTTAGCGGGTCCTCTATCTCTAAAAAAACCCTCACACCTCTCGCGTTTATCCAGGTTACTTGAGGAGCGGCCTCTCCGGGCAAGCTCTCCGGTGACTGTTCTTTCTTTTCTTTTTGTTGCTTTACCCTTTTGTTGTGTTTGTTAGCGGATCCCAAGATGAATCAGACCATGAAGGATGATGAAGGGTTTTTCGAGAACCATATGCGTTTTTTTTCCAGATCTGGGCTGTCTCTGTAGGGTTTTGTTCGCAAGCGAAGCTCGAAGGAGGAGGTTGAGATGGTGGTCGAGGCTTCAGTATCAATCGATCCTAAGGGGTGAATTTCTGGTTTGGGTCTCTGACGTTCCGAGTAGGGATGGAAAAATAATCCGAACCCGACGGGTACCCGTTTAACCCGCCCCGATATGACCGGGTGAAACCCGTAAAAATTCGGGTCCGGGTCGGGTCCGGGTTATTTCGAGCGGGTCTTGCTCGGGTGCGGGGCGGGTCCGGGTTGTCCTATATCCAACCTGGCTTCAACCCGGACCCGGTGAATATAAAAAAAAAATTACTAACTGTAATTAGGTTTACAATTACAAACGCAGCCATTGTATTTGTCACTGAGCCACACACACTACCACGCACAGCACAGAAGAACTCAAGAACAGAGACAGAGTCAACAGCCACGCTGCGACCGTCTGTCTCTCGCCCTCTCTCTCGAGTCGACGTTGCTGGTCACGCCTCCGGTCGCCGTCTCGTCGCAGCCCCGTCCGTCCCGTCGCAGGTCGTAGCCCCGTCCCGTCGCAGGTTCGTCCGTCCTGTCGCAGCAGCCCCGTCCCGTCGCAGCCCTCTCGCCGTCGCAGTCGCAACCCGTTCTGCCGCCGGCCACGCCTCAAATAAGTTCCGATGGTTTTGTTTTTCTCGAAGACTTGTTGTAGTATCTTACTATCTTATTCATATATTCATATCTTATGCATATATTCATATTGGTCAGCCAATATGAATTGGTAGGTAGTTGTAATCATATATCGTAAAATCATATTGGTCAGCCAATATTTCACAAAAATTCATATTCGTATCCATGTTTTTCATATTAGTATCGTAATCATATATTCATATATAATCATATATCAATACGATTACAGTGCTTAAATTATATTGAATTATAGCTAATATTTACCAATATTATTAATATGTATACGTATAAATCTTATGTCTTATGTCTATATTGATTGTATGATCTTATGTCTATATTGTATATGTTAACTATATTCGTTAATCGTTATATTATTTTAACTAGTATATTGCCACATATCGTAATAAATTTTATGATTTGATTTTAAATAGTATTTTATATGATTGCAAAAATAATGTTTTGGTTATAAATAGGGCTTCAATCCGTGAAATTCGGTCAATAACATATATCAATATTGATTTTCCCCATTTGTTTGATTGGAAATATTGTTGGGCAGATTTATGGATAATGAATTGCAGTCGAACAATACTTCCCCCCTGGATAGTACTAATGAGTCTATAAATCAAAATGAAATAGACAATTCTCCTTCTTCATTACCAACGAACTCTGAAGAGCAAGATATTTCAACAAATACAAAGGTTGGTTGTAAGAGGAAAAAATCTGATGTTTGGCTACATTTCACAAAGGAAGGAGATAAAGCCCAGTGTGGCTTCTGTAAGAAGTATTTCTCAAGTAAGAGCTCGGACGGGACGTCACATCTTCGTGGACATTTATTAAGGTGTCCACACCGTAATGTAAGAGATATCCGTCAACAAGTCTTGATGACCGAACATAACAAGAAGGATGGGAAGACTTCCATTACCAATTATCAGTTTGATCAGGATAGGTCAAGAAAAGAACTTGCTCGCATGATCATTTTGCACGAGTATCCTCTGTCCATCGTTGACCATCACGGATTTCGCATGTACACAAAAAGTCTTCAACCCTTGTTTATGGTTCCAAGTCGGAATACAATCAAAAGTGATATCTTGAATATCTATGATTTCAAGAAAAACAAAACCATGAAGATTTTGAAAGAAAATACTAGTAAGATTGCAATGACCACGGATATGTGGACGTCAAACAATCAGAAGAAGGGTTTTATGGTTATCACAGCACATTTCATAGACAACAATTGGAGGATGCAAAGTAAAATAATGAGGTATATATTTTAAGTTCATATGTCATGTTCATAATTATTTATTTTCACATAATCATATTCTAGTTTAAATTTAAATAACATATGTTTCTTATACTTAAATTTGGGATGTATAGGTTTATCTACGTGCCTTCCCCACATACTTGTGATGCTCTCTCCCATGTTTTTTTTGGAGAGTGTTCTTGATTGGAATTTGGATAGGAAGTTGTCTACATTGACAGTAGATAATTGCACAACTAATGATGCCATGATTAAAATCTTATTGGAGATGCTTCCTTCTAGCTCACTTATATTATAAGGAAAATTGCTTCATATGCGTTGTTGTGCTCACATCCTGAATATAAATGTTCAAGCTGGGTTGTCTGTTATCTCTCAAGGTATTGAAAAAGTGAGAGAAAGTGTTGCATTTTGGATTGCAAGTCCAAAAAGAGTTCAAAAGTTTGAGGAGGCAGCGCGTCAATTGGATATTGATAGTACTAAGAAGTTATCCCTTGATTGCAAAACCAGATGGAATTCTACTTATTTGATGTTGAGGGTTGCCTTAACATACAAAGATGTATTCGAGAGGTTGGCATTTAGGGAACAATTGTTTAAATGTTGTCCAATAGATGATGAGTGGGATCTAGCTAAAGAAGTATGTGATAAGCTACAAGTGTTTTATATTGTGACTGAGAAATTCTCTGGAACTAAATATCCCACTGCTAACCTTTTCTTCCCTGAATTTTGTCGAATGAGAGTTGCATTGTATGCATGGAATACATCTTCATGCGCGTTGATAAGATCTATGGCAACAGATATATGAGTATTGGGCTGTCATTCATGGAGTTATGTCTGTTGCTGCTATATTGGATCCGAGATTCAAGATGAAGTTGTTGGAGTTCTATTTTCCTCAAATCTATGAGGATAAATCTACTTTAGAGCTTGAGAAGGTAAGATCACTTTGCCATGCACTTCTTCAGGAGTATCAAGCAAGAGATTCTCCAAAAGGTTCTAATGAAGGGTGTTCGTCTAGTATGGTAAGCAGTGCCATATCTAGTTCTTTATATGATGATTTGGCTGCATTTGATTCATTTGTTAGTCAAGCGAATGATACGCCTTTGACGTCTGAGCTAGACCATTATTTGGAAGAGAAAAACATACCAAGAAATGCGAGTGTGGAATTCGACATCTTGGTGTGGTGGAAAGCTGATGGGTTTAAGTGGCCAACCTTGCAAAAAATAGCTAGAGATTTTCTAGCTATTCCAATTTCAACTGTTGCTTCCGAATCTGCTTTTAGTACTAGCGGTAGATGGGTGACCCCTCATCGTAGTAGGCTTTCTCCAAAGACTTTGGAAGCACTAATGTGTTCCCAAAGTTGGCTGTGGAACGAAGTTAACGGTAAGCACAAAAATTTTGTGTTAGTTAGTTATTTTTTGTTAATATGAAAATCTAATATTTTGATTTGTTTATTTTATTCTCAACGTATATTTAGAGACTTGCCCTCTAGAGATGGATGCTCATTGTCAGACAATTGGGTTTGAGGAAATTGAAGGCAATGTTATCGCGGTATATTATTACTAACATATTTAATTTATTACTTTTACACAATTCTTTATTACGAGTGTGTTTAGTTTGAACATTTATCATTTCTTATTTTTATGTAGGAAAACAATGTGGAGAACTACTGAAGTACAGATGGAATTCGACATCTTGTTTGAGGAAGAATGCTTTAGATATGAACAATTTGCATATGTAATTTGGATATGTTTAGACTATGGACTTTGAAAGGCTTTTTCTTACGTTTGGATTTTCATTTGGAATTTGCATATGTTTGGACCTGGACTTTGAAATATGTTTTATTATATTTGGATTTGGATTGCATCGATATGTTTAGACTAATTATTAAATTGTTAATTAGGTTCAATTGATATAAAGATCTTGATTATTAATTTAATTACATTGTTAATTAGGTTGGATGTTGATTAAAATATGAAAATTAATTTATATTTGTTCTTCGGGTTGGGTCACGGGTCGCGGATTTCACCCACACCCGACGGGTTTCCACCGGGTCGGGCACCCGCTCAATCTGACCGGGTTTTGGGCGGGTCGGGTGCCCGTTGGCAGCGAGCGGGTCCGGGTTGGGCCGAATCCGACCCAAACCCGGCCTGTTGCCATTCCTAGTTCCGAGGCGTTAGGGATGGCAACGGGCCGGGTTTGAGTCGGATTTGGCCCAAACCGCACCTGGACCCGCTCACTTCCAACGGGCCCCGACCTGCAAGAAACCCGGCCAATTTGAGCGGGTGCCCGACCTGTAAAAAACCCGTCGGGTTCGGGTTTTCTCCTAAACCCGAAACTCGACCCGGATATTCAAATATGAACTTAATTAACAATTTTTTTTACAATACAAGGAAAAATTAATAATATAAATAGATGTTATATTATATTATTTTAGGTTTTTTGCGTGATTGGGTAATTATAATTTAGGTTTTAACGTTTTTTGTTAAAAATGATTGATAATATAAAATTATATTACATAATATTACCATATAAATTAGGTCGAAACTGGATCGGGTATACGTCAACCCGCACCCGACCCGAACCTGCTCAAAAACCCGTTCAAAAAACCCGAACCCGACCCTAACCCGCAAAATTCCGGGTTTCACCCGTTTTAATCGGGGCGGGTTGATCGGGTATCCATCGGGTATCCGTCGGGTTCAGATTTTTTTTCCATCTCTACGAGGCGTGGCGGCTTTCTCGCGACCATCCTGACGGCGGCGTTGTAAGGGCTACTCGTGACCAGTTCGGGGGCTTTGGGTTGTTTTCTCTTGTAATATTTTCTTTTGTTTCGTCTCTTTTATAGGTTTGTTGTAAGTTTTCATCTTTGTGATGTGTGTCCCGCATTTTGCGGTTGTGGTTTTGTGTGGTAGTGGTTCATCGGTGCGAATATGTTGGAAGATCTGTTAGGGTTGAGAGATATCTTCTTTGAGCAAGTCATGGGGTTTCTCCATCCAGATGAGGTAAAGTCCATGGTGTGAGAGAATTTTTTGTCAGTTTAGCCTTGATTTTTCAGCTTGGGAGTCAGATGCAGGACTGTCTCACCGAATTTTATTATTACTCTTGATCAAAGAGGGCCCTTGTTTGAGTCATTTAAGCTCACAAATGGTGCAATAACCTAATTTTGAAAGTAGTTTAATTCATTCATTTTTGTAAAGTCCCTTAAAAAATGTTGTTGTTCATGACTGAATATTGGCTGCTACAAAGCCCATTTCCCCAACACACCAACCCAATGAAAAGGATCAGGATGCAATCAGCTAGAAACCGTGTTTCAAATAGGTACAAAGGGACCTCCACCATCCGTCGGATGCAATCTCATCAACGGTTATGAATATTAACCAATTTCTGCTCAAATTTAAATCAAAAAACATGAAAAGGGCATAAAAGTCATTTAGCGTCATGAATCTTTGCGTTAGATCTCCGACGGTTCTGCGATCTCTTCGGCAGTTCTGCGATCTCTCCGACGGTTCTGCGATCTCTCCGACAGTTCTCCGATCTCTCCGACGGTTCTGCAATTTCTTCAACAGTTATGCGCGATCTTCGACGGTTCTGCGATTTCTTCGATCGATTAGTTCTGCAAATGTAATCCGCGACTTCTGAAACTGTAATCCATCGTTTGATCGATTCTGATTTTGTAATCAATCTGTAATGCAATTCTGATTGACCGATTCATCAATTCTGAAACTGTAATTCATTAACTGATTCGATTCTGACTAAACTTTAGTGACTGACAGAACTGAAACTGTAATTCGATTCCGTTCAACTGCAATATTTATAATCAACCTTGAATTCAAAATCTGAAAGCCTTTCAGATACACGAGGGTGCGACGGGGGGACCCCTCTTCCGACGAGGGCTTCCTGTGTTTTTCTATACCAAAACACTGATACCCGTCGGGGGAGTGGTGAGAAGAGGGTTCCCCTCCAATTCGAAATCTGAAAGACTCTCAGGTCCTTGTTCAGAATCTGAAAGCCTTTCAGATACACGAGGGTGCGACGGGGGGACCCCTCTTCCGACGAGGGCTTCCTGTGTATTTCTATACCAAAACACTGATACCCGTCGGGGGAGTGGTGAGAAGAGGGTTCCCCTCCAATTCAAAATCTGAAAGGCTCTCAGGTCCTTGTTCAGAATCTGAAAGCCTTTCAGATACACGAGGGTGCGACGGGGGGACCCCTCTTCCGACGAGGGCTTCCTGTGTATTTCTATACCAAAACACTGATACCCGTCGGGGGAGTGGTGAGAAGAGGGTTCCCCTTCAATTCGAAATCTGAAAGGCTCTCAGGTCCTTGTTCAGAATCTGAAAGCCTTTCAGATACACGAGGGTGCGACGGGGGGACCCCTCTTCCGACGAGGGCTTCTTGTGTATTTCTATACCAAAACACTGATACCCGTCGGGGGAGTGGTGAGACGAGGGTTCCCCTTCAATTCGAAATCTGAAAGGCTCTCATGTCCTAGTTCAGAATCTGAAAGCCTTTCAGATACACGAGGGTGCGACGGGGGGACCCCTCTTCCGACGAGGGCTTCCTGTGTATTTCTATACCAAAACACTGATACCCGTCGGGGGAGTGGTGAGACGAGGGTTCCCCTTCAATTCGAAATCTGAAAGGCTCTCAGGTCCTTGTTCAGAATCTGAAAGCCTTTCAGATACACGAGGGTGCGACGGGGGGACCCCTCTTCCGACGAGGGCTTCCTGTGTATTTCTATACCAAAACACTGATACCCGTCGGGGGAGTGGTGAGAAGAGGGTTCCCCTTCAATTCGAAATCTGAAAGGCTCTCAGGTCCTTGTTCAGAATCTGAAAGCCTTTCAGATACACGAGGGTGCGACGGGGGGACCCCTCTTCCGACGAGGGTTTCCTGTGTATTTCTATACCAAAACACTGATACCCGTCGGGGGAGTAGTGAGAAGAGGGTTCCCCTTCAATTCGAAATCTGAAAGGCTCTCAGGTCCTTGCTCAGAATCTGAAAGCCTTTCAGATACATGAGGGTGCGACGGGGGGACCCCTCTTCCGACGAGGGCTTCCTGTTTATTTCTATACCAAAACACTGATACCCGTCGGGGGAGTGGTGAGAGGAGGGTTCCCCTTCAATTCGAAATCTGAAAGGCTCTCAGGTCCTTGTTCAGAATCTGAAAGCCTTTCAGATACACGAGGGTGCGATGGGGGGACCCCTCTTCCAACGAGGGCTTCTTGTGTATTTCTATACCAAAACACTGATACCCGTCGGGGGAGTGGTGAGACGAGGGTTCCCCTTCAATTCTAAATCTGAAAGGCTCTCAGGTCCTTGTTCAGAATCTGAAAGCCTTTCAGATACACGAGGGTGCGACCGGGGGACCCCTCTTCCGACGAGGGCTTCCTGTGTATTTCTATACCAAAACACTGATACCTGTCGGGGGAGTGGTGAGAAGAGGGTTCCCCTTCAATTCGAAATCTGAAAGGCTCTCAGGTCCTTGTTCAGAATCTAAAAGCCTTTCAGATACACGAGGGTGCGACGAGGGGACCCCTCTTCCGACGAGGGCTTCCTGTGTATTTCTATACCAAAACACTAATACCCGTTGGGGGAGTGGTGAGACGAGGGTTCCCCTTCAATTCGAAATCTGAAAGGCTCTCAGGTCCTTGTTCAGAATCTGAAAGCCTTTCAGATACACGAGGGTGCGACGAGGGGACCCCTCTTCCGACGAGGGCTTCCTGTGTATTTCTATACCAAAACACTGATACCCGTCGGGGGAGTGGTGAGACGAGGGTTCCCCTCCAATTTGAAATCTGAAAGGCTCTCAGGTCCTTGTTCAGAATCAGAAAGCCTTTCAAATACAGTGCATATGTATTGTAACAAATATGTGAAGTCCTTTTATAAACCAGAAGATGTAACATTATATATGTGCAGACTTGTTAAAAATCTGAAACGCTTTCAGAAACACGGGGAGGACCCCTCGTCGCATAAGCTTCCAAGTCCTAGTGGAATCAGAATCTGAAAGGCTTTCATGTAGCAGAAAACAATCTGAAAAAAGTGCAGATGTATAGTAACAAAAATGTGAAGGGCTTTCATAAACCAGAAGAATGTGCAGAATTGTTAAAAATCTGAAAGCCTTTCATTTAAATAAAGAATGTGAATACATCTGAAGAAATTCTTATTTAACAATACTGAGAATTTACAAATACTCTTGATATTAAAAAAATATTGTTAGAACCTATTGTTTTCATCAATTACAAAGTTAATCTTCCTTTTCAACCTTTCGTAGTCTTTTTTAGCTTTTGCCTCCAAGTCTTTCCAGTGTATGTTCCTTGTGCTGCTCAGCAACATGAAGAGGTAAAACCTACGTAAGTTTCGTAGTGTCTTGAACTGCATAATCAGAATTGTAAAATAATTGTTAGTTCGTTATTAAAAATCAAATGTACTTTACATTCAATAATATATGAAAACATAAAATGCTTACATCATCTTTGATCAGGCTTGATTTGAAATTACCGTTCCCAATATAATTCCACATGTGCCATATTGTAAATATTCCACAATCTACCCTATTTTGTTGAGTAGCCCACTCAAGAGAGATGTAATTTAATGGAGCTCTCGAAAATTTTCTGCCCATTCTTTTATTTTTTTTCTTAGCCCAGGAACTAAAAGCTTTTACCTGCAAACAAAATATAATCAATATGAGGAAAAATAAATGAAGTGAAAGTAGTGGAACTCACTAAAATTTGATAATTACTTACAAGTATTTCTGGAACATCCTGGTATCGATCATCATGTGTTCCCATAACAATATCTAAGTTATCGAGTATTTCAATTGCAAAGTTTCTTGTGTTCAAACATACTACGATGAAGTGTGTCATATTCTTCAAGTATAATGGCAACAGTATCTATGTACGAAAAAAAAACAGCAGGCATAAGCTTGTTTATAAAATTTATTACAAACAAATTGTACATAACAACAAAAGCTTACCAAATCTATTTCCTCAAATGCAAACTGACACCGTAAAAACTCATGATCCAACAATCCCTGGTAAATCTCAAGATTTTTATGAAAATCATTTTCGAGATTATAAACAACATTCTGCAATACAAAACAAAAAATTATTTCAAAACATGAATATGTTTTACAAACTGATTGGGTATAACATATAATTGCTAGCTAATTTAATGAAATCAGGATTAATACATATTGCACTTGTTGTGGTGAAACAAAATTTTGAAGGTCCATTTCCTTTCATTGAATGATTCAGTGAATTGAACATAGTGCACCAGACATCTATGACACTGTTGTCAAGATATGTATCAAATTTGAAAGTCTTCACATCTGGAAGAAGTAGAAACATATGATGATCTGAGAAAACAATTTTCCTGCAAAAACACGAAACTCTTCATACATGTACTCTTTTATTGTGTGAAGACATGTAAATTATATGAAGACCTTTCATATAATTGAAATTCGAATGAATAAACTAAAACACAGTTCAGAGTGAGACATTTTGTAAATCTGAGTACCTTTCAGATAACACAAATTCTATCAAATCAACCAACAGTTAAAGCACAAAAAGCATAATATTGAAATAGGTATGATTATTTTTAAAATAACTGGTGCAAAACAAGTTTATGACTTACTCTTCTTCTTGTTCATCTTTTTTTAGTCTTGTTTTTCCTGAAGCATGATAACGATCTATGAACCAGATATAAAACTGATTCATATAAGTTGGAAGCTTGTCACTACAGTCAAAAATATTTTCACGGTTTGCAGCATTACTTGAAGCACCAGCAGACTCTATCATCTGATCATGTAAATGGCATTCTGGTGCTTCTTCTTGTGCATATTTTTGTGCTTCCTTCTTTTTCACATTTCCAGTGTCAGAAGCACGAACAGACTCTATTGTTTGATGATGTGAAGGGCTTTCTTGTGCTTCTTCTTCTGTTTCTATCTCTTCCACATTTTCAGTTTCAGAAGCACCAGGAGATACTATGATCTGATCATGTGAAGTGCTTTCTGGTGCTTCTTCTTGTGCTTCTTCTTGTGCTTCCTTCCTTTTCACATTTCCAGTGTCAGAAGCACGAACAGACTCTATTGTTTGATGATGTGAAGGGCTTTCTTGTGCTTCTTCTTCTGCTTCTATCTCTTCCACATTTTCAGTTTCAGAAGCACCAGCAGATACTATGATCTGATCATGTGAAGGGCTTTCTGGTGCTTCTTCTTGTGCTTCTTCTTGTGCTTCCTTCTCTTCCACATTTTCATTGTGAAAAGCACCACCAGAATCTATTATTTCATGATTTAAAGGGCTTTCATGTGCTTCTTCTTCTCCTTCCTTCTCTTCCACACTTCCAGTGTCATTATTTGACCGCTGAATCTCTTCATGTTCTTCTCCTTGTTGTACAACATTTTCATCTTGTTGTGCATGCTCATCAATTTGCTGTTGAATCTCTAACGATTCAATGATTACAACTTCTTGTTCTTCTGCAACATTTTTCTTAACTCCTTTCCTTCGTCGGAAATATGTTATAGTTGGAGTCTTCTTCTTAACTGTAATTTCTATATTGTCTGCAATCACAGCGTCATCTTTTTTGTTACTGCTCTTCATTAAATGAAATGGCCTATCATTTGAAGTCTCTTCTTTTAAAGAAGAGACTAGAACTTGACATGCTTGTTGGACTGCATCTTCAATAACATTGTCCACTGAAGCATCCTCCTTATTACTTTTCAAAACTTGGTCTAACCATGAAAAGTCATTGAAAACTTCATGTCCATGGAACAAAACAGATTTTGCTTCTGCCATGATTTGAATCATGTGTTCTTTGACTTGTTCCATTTGTTTGGTTATGTTCTGAATGCAAAGGAAATTATATATTCAAACAAAAATTCCAGGGAATCAAAATCAACAAAATCTGCAATAGTTTTTATAAAAATATAAACATGGAAACAATTTAATACCTCTCCTTCAGGGTCAGTTGAACCCGCACCAATTGCATCTGTAATAAATCTTGGCAGAATTTCACCATTGCCAAATCCTCCATCTTCGATTTCTTTTTTCAGTCTTTGCTTCATCTTTTCTTTGGTCCAGCCAATAATGCTTGGAAATACACGTGGCACATCAATTCCCTCACACGAGACTCGATCGATATAAAACAACTAAGAAACAAACAAACAAAAAAACACATAAGAATGGTTACACATGAATGTCATATATTATTAAACATGGAAATGAAGTGCTTTCTAAAGTTAAAATAACACACCGTCAAGAAAGTGATTGGCCCGTAGAACCAACTACCCTTGTTGTTGGCTCGGGCAACCCAATCCCTTTTATTTCTGTTCAAACTCTCAATAACAACAGCACACCAATTAAATTGTTTCACGCAATCCACATTAGCTATTGCTTCAAAATAGTACTGGTTCAAGTAATTACTGGGACGAAAATCAATCATCAGTGTACAGAAGGCAACCAAGAAATTCTGCTTGAATTTTTTGCCGCCACGCTTCTGTGTCTTCATGTGCTCGATAAGTAAACTTGGTGTTATCTCCCCATTACTTGTCATAAATTGTTTCCTCCATTTCAAAAGAGAAAGAGTTGCTCCGCCAGCAGGTATGATAGGGATCTTTCGTTCCCCACGTGGTATACCAAGGGTGAGGGCAACATCTTCTTCGGTTATTGGCAGTTTCCGGCCATCTTTGAACATAATGCAACCTAAATTTGGATTGTAACTGTCCACAATCCAATATCCAAGCTGACCATATGTACGATCCAAGCCAAGTTTCAGTATGTCCCCAAACCCAATATCTATGACAGCCTGCTTCTGCTCCTCACTGAAACCTCTAATAGCAGTGTATAACTGAATTGGGGATGATCGAGTATCAATCCTTTTGAAGTGTACTTCAGGTATTTTGTTCTGCACTTGCTTGACATTTTTTCTTCTAGTTTTTTTGGTCTTACAACCACTTCTCTTCTGGCTATCATGAACTTCCATATCCTCTGGATCAACAGCCTCTATTACAGTAGCTAGAGTTAAATCATCTACACTTGTACATCTTATCTGTTCCGCAACTTTATGAAGTTTTGCCTTCTTGACTACTTCACTGATTACTAGTTGGTCATCAGAATCAGAAGATTCATCTAGTACACTTTTTCTTGTATCAACTTCATCTGCACAAGAAACCAAAAAAACATACTTGAGACAAGATTTTGAATACATTTCGTAAAACAGGAAACCTCAAACAAAAATCTGAATGGCTTTCATAAAACAGGAAACCTCAAACAAAAATCTGAATGGCTTTCATAAAACAGGAAACCTCAAACAAAAATCTGAATGGCTTTCATAAAACAGGAAACCTCAAACAAAAATCTGAATGGCTTTCATAGTTGAGAAAAAACTCAAGCAATTGAAAGATCAAGTTAAACATTATAGGAAATCAGGCAAAAAAGTCATGAAATGGAGATCTGTTGGTTCAAACTAAATCAGAAAGTTAAACCTAAAATTCGAAACAGATAACACGTAAACGAAGGCTTAAATAATATCTAAAACAAGTCATAGTGGACACAAACTTGTTTAATTGCAGCTAAATGAACTACATTACACTAAATGCACAGAACGATCAACTAGGGTTTAGGAACTGAAAACAACTTCAATTTTTACCTGATTTCCTCTTCTTCGGAATGTTCATCGACATATCACACTTTCTTTGGCCGATTGTTGATGATCTTTGATTCGTCATTCTGGTTAGCTGACTGGTTTTCAATTTAGGGTTGTTGATAGTCAGAGAGAAAAGAGAATGAGATCAAAAGCGAGAGGGAAGCTGATTTGGGGAAAAAGGACTTGAAAGCCTTTTAGAACCAATATTGGAATCAATATTGAAGAAATTTTAGAATTACTTTAAAACCATGTCAAATAGACATAATTACAGTTCGTGCCACCGCTAAATCGTGTGGACCTGATTAAACCTTATATGTAAACCGTTCGATCTGTCTTGATCGTGTGGCCATGATTAAATCATATGTAAATATAAATACCGTCCAGGTCAACGTTTAAATTATTGAAGTCAAAATCACTCAGTTGAGCTCGAGCTGTTCGTTATAGGTAATCATCGACAAAGATCGAGCTGATCAACAACAATCAAATCAATCTTCTCCATCATGTCAAGTTCATCTCCACAAACGACTAGTGAAAGTAATCTGTCAACAATCATCAATCGAAGTATTTCAGGTCTCAGAGATCAAATACCGGAAACGATTACGAATCAAAGTCAAGCAGCATCATCAAGCTTGAATCCGGAAATAATCTTCGATCAAAACGGTGAGATCAACATCTCAGACATATAACTTGAGTAATTTGAAATTTTGATCAATGATATTTGATCAACATCTCAGACATTCCTAATAATATGAAAGGTCTTCAGATTTGTGTGTATGTTTGCCTCTGTGGTGAATATCATATTTGTTGCAAGTGGTTCTGCTTGTATGAAAGGTCTTCAAATTTATTTAACATGTTTGCATGTGTATGAGAGGCATTCAGATTTATGAGATCATGTTTTGAATAATATGAAAGGTCTTCAGATTTGTGTATATGTTTGCCTCTGTGGTGAATATCATATTTGCTGCAAGTGGTTCTGCTTGTATGAAAGGTCTTCAAATTTATTTAACATGTTTGCATGTGTATGAGAGGCATTCAGATTTATGAGATCATGTTTTGAATAATATGAAAGGTCTTCAGATTTGTGTGTATGTTTGCCTCTGTGGTGAATATCATATTTGTTGCAAATGGTTCTGCTTGTATGAAAGGTCTTCAGATTTATTTAACATGTTTGCATGTGTATGAGAGGCATTCAGATTTATGAGATCATGTTTTGAATAATATGAAAGGTCTTCAGATTTGTGTATATGTTTGCCTCTGTGGTGAATATCATATTTGTTGCAAGTGGTTCTGCTTGTATGAAAGGTCTTCAGATTTATTTAACATGTTTGCATGTGTATGAGAGGCATTCAGATTTATGAGATCATGTTTTGAATGATATGAAAGGTCTTCAGATTTGTGTATATGTTTGCCTCTATGGTGAATATCATATTTGCTGCAAGTGGTTCTGCTTGTATGAAAGGTCTTCAGATTTATTTAACATGTTTGCATGTGTATGAGAGGCATTCAGATTTATGAGATCATGTTTTGAATAATATGAAAGGTCTTCAGATTTGTGTATATGTTTGCCTCTGTGGTGAATATCATATTTGTTGCAAATGGTTCTGCTTGTATGAAAGGTCTTCAGATTTATTTAACATGTTTGCATGTGTATGAGAGGCATTCAGATTTATGAGATCATGTTTTGAATAATATGAAAGGTCTTCAGATTTGTGTGTATGTTTGCCTCTGTGGTGAATATCATATTTGTTGCAAGTGGTTCTGCTTGTATGAAAGGTCTTCAGATTTATTTAACATGTTTGCATGTGTATGAGAGGCATTCAGATTTAAAATGTAGGTGTTGGAATTACTTTTTATTGTTTACTTGTATCCGATTCCTAAAATATACTTCTAACTTGATCATTTTTCAGAGTTGGATGACAATAATGCATACAAGGCAGATTGGTTGCATGGAGATTCTAAAACTTATCGACCGGTTTGTCAAGACTCTCTTAAACCTGCAAAGGATATGGTATTCCCGGACTTGGAATCGGGAATTCATTTCTATGAACAATATGCAAGAGCTTGTGGTTTTGTTTCACGTCGGGGCACAAAAAAAAATCTCGTAATGGAATTTCGCTCAAGTATGTCTTCTGTGCTAAAGAAGGAGATATTATTCAAAAAGATTATCAACAGGATGAAGAGCACGTTGGAAAACAGAAACGCAGGTGTGTCACAACAAGAACCGGATGCAAGGTTGTCATAGTTTTCAAATTAACAAGCAGCAAGCATTATGTAGTTTCAAAATTCAACGAAGATCATAATCATCCACTCTACTCACAAGTCCACTATGAGTATCTGCGATCGAACAGAAATATGACAAAAGAGCACAAGGAATTTGTTCTCTTTTGTGGTAAAGCAACAGTTGGACCAACAAAAGCACACTCTGTGTTTACCAACATGGTAGGTGGATCAGAGCATGTGGGTGCCACTGTTAGGGACTTCCTCAATTTCCAGCGAGAACTGAAGGTGTATGTTAATGGGAGTGATGTCCAGATGGTCATCAATGACTTTTACAAGGAGAAAGAAATTGACAATGACTTTTATTTTGAATTTGACCAAGATGAGAACAATCGACTTACACGGCTGTTCTGGATAGATGGAGTCTCGAAGAGAAACTATCAACGATATGGTGATTGTGTATCATTTGATTCTACTTATTCGACAAACCGGTGAGTCTATATGCTCACATCTATGTCTCTCCATTTTTTTTTGAATTTTACTTGTGTGAAAGGTCTTCACATTTTCAAAATATGCTTCATTTGTCAGTACCTTGATCAGAATCGATTTAAAATTTATACGCTTCATTCTCAAGAAAATATCTGAAAGGTCCTCAAATTTTGAAAATATTTCTATTGTTTCACTTGTCTGTGGGTTTTCAGTTATATGAAAGGCTTTCAACAATTTGCCAAATATGTGTGATTGGTGTGATTCAGATTCTGATTCTTTATATCAAGGTATTCACTGGTCTTCTGTCCATTCACGGGAATAGACAACCATGAGATGAGCATAACATTTGGTGCCGGGTTCCTAACCCATGAAGATATTCCTTCATTTGTATGGTTATTCAACTGTTTCAAGAAAGCAGTTAAAGGTAAACAACCATTGTGCATTATCACAGACCAAGCTTCAACAATAAAGAATGCACTCGCCCAAGTGTTTCCGGACTCAAGGCACAGATTGTGCATGTGGCATATCATGCAAAGGGTAACACAAAATGTAAGTATGAAGGAAATATTTTTTAAATTATGTTCATAGTCTATGTTTCTGTATGCAATTTTCACTCTTACAAAAATTTGAAGATAATATTATCGTGTTAATACAGGTTCAACGATGTATGGCAAATTCAGCAGAATTTCTGAGAAAACTCCGCTCCATTGTGTGGTCGAGTAAACTAAATACGGAAGAGTTTGACGCCTGCTGGAAATCACTAATGGAAGAGTGTTCTGCCGAAACTGTAAAACATCTTGAAAGCTTGTTTGATTTGCGTAGATTGTGGATACCAGCATATTTCAGAGATTGGCCAATGGGAATGTTAATGCGTACTACTTCACGTTCTGAAAGCGAGAACAGTACATTTGGATGTGACAGACACAAAGTTTTGAGTCTGTTTCAGTTCATGGGAGAATACAATACTGTTGTCAAGAAACAGAGAAGTGAACATATGAAGACAGTCACACAGTATGCAGCAAATGCACGTCCGAGTGAGAATGCATTTTGTCTTTTGGAGACACATGCTTGCAATGTTTTCAGCCGAACCATTTTCTATAAGGTAAAAGAATATATAATGGAAGGCATTTTTGGTTACGGAATAAAGGATATTATCAAGAGACAACATTGCAATGTATACATAGTTTTTGGCGAACTAGTAGACAAGTCAGAGTATGAGGTGAGCATGGATTTGGACACCAATCATTGCATGTGCACTTGCAAAAAGTTTGAAGGATGGGGACTAATTTGTCCACATATATTTGCAGCTCTTAATTCTGCAAATGTAAAGGATATCCCACGATCGTTAATATTTGAGCGTTGGTGTAGGGAGACACCAGAATCACTAGCATTGGGAGAATATGGTGGTGTCTCGAAGCACACAAACAAAAATGAAAGCATTATCAATATTGAGATCTGGACAGCTCTTCGCACAGTATTAGGAAACCCAACAACAACATACGCACAACGAGAATCAATTCTACAAGCAATAAAAAGCCATCAGAACGTTGCAAGTACAAGTTCAGCATCTTCATCCAATTCTACAAGAATTTCAATAGAAGAAATATCAGGTATTCCTAAACCACCAGTGGTGAAAGTACATATTCTAAATGTTTGGAAGAATAGAGGACATGTTGTACGGGAAATGAGTGAAAGAGAGAAGGCAATAACAAAGGCAATGAAGAAAAAAGACAACCACCGAAGATGTGGATATTGTAAGGAAGTTGGAGAACACAATTCAACAATCTGTGGCAAACGTAAGAGGGATGAGCAGAAGGCAAATGCTGCAGCAAACACTTAATTAGAAGTTTAAGTAATAAATTGTTTCACACTTTAGATACTAGAGATGTTATTGGTATTCAGTATGAGCAACAAAATTATATCCAACTGTTATATTATTCCAAATTTACAATATAAGAAAATGAAGAGCTTGATGCCTATTACTTTCAAAGCATATTATATTTACAAGTTGGCCCGGTGCAAAATATTATATGTTTTCCGATCAACCTTTGAACATATTTGTTCAAAATCTGAAGGCCTTTCATATGCCAAAATAGAGTCATGTGAATAGATCTTTTGAAAACCTGAAGGCCTTTCAGATCCAAGTCGACCAGACAAATAAGGGACCCGGTGTGTTGAAAATCTGAAAGCCTTTCATATGCCAAAATAGAGTCATGTGAACAGATCTTTTGAAAACCTGAAGGCCTTTCAGATCCAAGTCGACCAGACAAATAAGGGACCCGGTGTGTTGAAAATCTGAAAGCCTTTCATATACCAAAATAGAGTCATGTGAACAGATCTTTTCAAAACCTGAAGGCCTTTCAGATCCAAGTCGACCAAACAAATAAGAGACCCGTTGTGTTGAAAATGTGAAGGCCTTTCATATGCCAAAAAAGTGTCATGTGAACAGATCTTTTCAAAACCTGAAGGCCTTTCAGATCCAAGTCGACCAGACAAATAAGGGACCCGGTGTGTTGAAAATCTGAAAGCCTTTCATATACCAAAATAGAGTCATGTGAACAGATCTATTCAAAACCTGAAGGCCTTTCAAATCCAAATCGACCAGACAAATCAGAGACCCGATGTGTTGAAAATCTGAAGGCCTTTCATATACCAAAATAGAGTCATGTGAACAGATTTATTCAAAACCTGAAGGCCTTTCAGATCCAAATCGACCAGACAAATCAGGGACCCAGTGTGTTGAAAATGTGAAGGCCTTTCATATACCAAAATAGAGTCATGTGAACAGATCTTTTCAAAACCTGAAGGTCTTTCAGATCCAAGTCGACCAAACAAATAAGAGACCCGTTGTGTTGAAAATGTGAAGGCCTTTCATATGCCAAAAAAGTGTCATGTGAATAGATCTTTTCAAAACCTGAAGGCCTTTCAGATCCAAGTCGACCAAACAAATAAGAGACCCGTTGTGTTGAAAATGTGAAGGCCTTTCATATGCCAAAAAAGTGTCATGTGAACAGATCTTTTCAAAACCTGAAGGCCTTTCAGATCCAAGTCGACCAAACAAATAAGAGACCCGTTGTGTTGAAAATGTGAAGGCCTTTCATATGCCAAAAAAGTGTCATGTGAACAGATCTTTTCAAAACCTGAATGCCTTTCAGATCCAAGTCGACCAGACAAATCAGGGACCCGATGTGTTGAAAATCTGAAGGCCTTTCATATACCAAAATAGAGTCATGTGAACAGATCTATTCAAAACCTGAAGGCCTTTCAGATCCAAATCGACCAGACAAATCAGGGACCCAGTGTGTTGAAAATGTGAAGGCCTTTCATATACCAAAATAGAGTCATGTGAACAGATCTTTTCAAAACCTGAAGGCCTTTCAGATCCAAGTCGACCAAACAAATAAGAGACCCGTTGTGTTGAAAATGTGAAGGCCTTTCATATGCCAAAAAAGTGTCATGTGAACAGATCTTTTTCAAAACCTGAATGCCTTTCAGATCCAAGTCGACCAGACAAATAAGGGACCCGGTGTGTTGAAAATCTGAAAGCCTTTCATATACCAAAATAGAGTCATGTGAACAGATCTATTCAAAACCTGAAGGCCTTTCAGATCCAAATCGACCAGACAAATCAGGGACCCGATGTGTTGAAAATCTGAAGGCCTTTCATATACCAAAATAGAGTCATGTGAACATATCTATTCAAAACCTGAAGGCCTTTCAGATCCAAATCGACCAGACAAATCAGGGACCCAGTGTGTTGAAAATGTGAAGGCCTTTCATATACCAAAATAGATTCATGTGAACAGATCTTTTCAAAACCTGAAGGCCTTTCAGATCCAAGTCGACCAAACAAATAAGAGACCCGTTGTGTTGAAAATGTGAAGGCCTTTCATATGCCAAAAAAGTGTCATGTGAACAGATCTTTTCAAAACCTGAAGGCCTTTCAGATCCAAGTCGACCAAACAAATAAGAGACCCGTTGTGTTGAAAATGTGAAGGCCTTTCATATGCCAAAAAAGTGTCATGTGAACAGATCTTTTCAAAACCTGAATGCCTTTCAGATCCAAGTCGACCAGACAAATAAGGGACCCGGTGTGTTGAAAATCTGAAAGCCTTTCATATACCAAAATAGAGTCATGTGAACAGATCTATTCAAAACCTGAAGGCCTTTCAGATCCAAATCGACCAGACAAATCAGGGACCCGATGTGTTGAAAATCTGAAGGCCTTTCATATACCAAAATAGAGTCATGTGAACAGATCTTTTCAAAACCTGAAGGCCTTCGAAACTAAGTCGACCAGACAAATAAGGGACCCAGTGTGTTGAAAATGTGAAGGCCTTTCATATACAAAAGTAGAGTCATGTAAACAGACCTGTTCAAAAAATGAAAACCTTTCAGATCCAAGTCCACCAGACAAATAAGGGACCCGGTGTGTTGAAAATCTGAAGGCCTTTCATATACCAAAATAGAGTCATGTGAACAGATCTATTCAAAACCTGAAGGCCTTGCATATAACTAGAAGTAGAACAAAACAGTGGATATTTACATTTGAACAATATTTCTGAAACACACTCGAAAAAAATGAGTTCATCAGCTTATCATCACAACATGTTTCATGCCATAACAATTACATATCATAGAAATGACATAATAGAAAAATTACAATATTTGCGTCGGATTGTATTCATTGACAAACACTTGTAGGTAAATAAATTTTATCTAAACGTAAATACTTTTTGGGGATTTTAAATGTTTTGCCCATTCTTTTGTAAAAGCTTTCAACTTCTTCTAAAATTTTTGTGCGTTCAACATTATGCTCCCAAGTCAACAACTTGAAGGAAAAGCGCACACAGAGAATATTAAGCTGAGCTTCGTGCTGTAAAAAAAATACATATCATCAGTAATAATTTCCACTGTCATTTAACTATTTTAATGTGTATATGTGCAAATAAATTGATAAATAGACATACATCCAATTTGTTTGTAGCCAATGATGCTTTCCGCTCTAAATTGCCCATGTAGTTCTCCATCACCCACATTGCGAATATTGCAGAATTGTCAAAATTTTCTGAGAACGCCCAAGGGATGTTCAATAACGCTGGTTGTATATTTTCAAAAGTTTGAGCCACTTTTACACTACGCGTCTTCAAATATTCCAAAATAACTTTGCACTGCAGGATGTAATAAAAAAAGAATTAGTTATAAAACAAACTAAAGTGAAAAAGAAATAAATTGTCTATGTGTTTACCATTCTTAAATGTGCTTTCTTGTATCGTTCAATATCACTCTCTTCTGAAAACATGTTATCAATTATGTGTATGACACGTTTCTTCACTTCAAAGCATAACAACCACACATGGTTATTATTACACACAGGAACCATAATCTATATGAAACAAAGTACAACAACATGCAAACATCAGAAGTAGATAAAAACTGTGCAGGGTGATTTCAAAATAATTATCATTTAAAACATATCCATTAAAGAGTTTGATACTGACCACAGAAGTGCTCATTAATGATTTTTTGAAATTAAAGAATGTATTTGCACGTCTTAAAGCCAATTCAGGATCCCATGAATCTTCAAAAATATTTTTCTGCAAAACAAAACAAATAAAATAAACATCAAATATTCATTCCCAATATAACAAAATTCAAACAAACACTAGCTAGTGCAGTAGTACTTACGGTCCACTCTGGAGAAAGAAAAATTCTCTTTGGAGCATATGGGTCTCCATAATGCTCACCATAGTTCAAGAACCTCGCCCACATGTGTATAACATTTGTATCAGCACAAACACCTGACTGTAGAGTTCTTACACTGGATAATGACAGGGTCTCATTAAAATGATTAACAACAACAGATTTCCTGCAACATATCATGTCGTATTATTATTGTTGTTCAACAATTTAACACACAAGTAATATAACATATATTTTTTTCATTTATATACTTACTGTAAGTTACGTTCACTGCTATTCTGATTAAATAGCCACTCATACAGCAACTTCTCATAAGACTTTAGTGCTCTGGTGATGTTAGTGCTGCGTTCACGATATGGAGACAAAAACACAGCAGCTTGAGATGCAACTCTCTTCCCTAGCATTGGTTGTTCACTGCTAACGTTCTTCGGGTATGATGCAGCACATTCGTCTGATGAAGTAGACTCACTATCATGTGATTTCTGTCCATTATCATCTTCTTCTTCGGGTATAAGGTCCTCACCTAATGCAGAGCATAATTTCTCAATAGGTGTAGATATGTTAGCTCCGGAATTAAGCTCGTTCAGTCCAATCGCAGCATCTTGCTCATTTTCATCCTGTGTGATTCCAAGACTAAATGATGGGCCATCAGGTGTATCAAAGTGGTCAGTGTCAATGTCATTATATTCATCGATAAAAGGTTCTGATGTTTCTTGTGAACCGACAATGATTCTTCTTCTCTTATTGCAATCGAAAACATTGAAGTTCTCTGTTGTCTGAATATCCTTCACGACACTACCAATTACTGCATCGATGTCCACGTTTTCTTCAAAATCTGAAACACTTTTTGAACATTCTGTTCTATTGCCCCCATCAGTTTGGTCAGCAATTAAAATAGGAGAATGATGAGTACCTTCTTTCAGAGAAGAAAATAGTACATGACAAGCTTGCTGAACTGCATCTTCAACAACAACATCAACAGAACCATCTTTCTTCTTAGTTTGCACAATGCCCTCCAACCAATTATAATCATTAAAATGAGCCCATCCTTAAACCATTACACATCTGGCTTCTGACATGATTTGGATCATCTTCTGATTCACTACTTCCATTTCTCTTATGACATCCTGAATGCAGATATCAGTTAGAGTCAAGAAGATAAGCAAAACAATAGTTCAATTGAAACAAATCAAAACAATGTATCAATTAACAAATTCTCACATGAATCAGACAAATTTATAAAATCTGAAAGGCATTCATATAATACCAAACTTATCAAACCAGTAAAGGACAACATTACATAGTTTGAAAGGCTTTCATATAACTAAAGAACATGTCAACACTTTGGAAAACAAACCATTCACATACACCAAAAAATCAGTCAATACCTTCTCTTGCGAAACATCTACAACCTCAACAAGTTTGTCCATACCAAGCCTAGGCAAAATAGTGCCCTTTCCAAATCCTCCACTTTCAGCTTCTGTCTTGAGTCTTTTCTTGGCAATTTCAGTTTCCCATCCGGTGATGCTTGGCAATACACGAGGGACTTGATAGTTCTCAGAATAGACTCGATCGAGATAAACAAGCTGACAAAAAATAAACTGAAGTATATAAAAACCAGAACTACATTTCAATATTCATAATATTCTGAAAAAACCAAACATTCAAATGAATATGAAATATCATACCGTCAAGAAATTTATTGGACCATAATACCAACTACCCTTGTTTGTGGCCCGGGCAACCCAATCTTCCTTGTTTCTATTCAAACTCTCTATCATGGCAGCACACCAATTGAATTTTTTGACGCGCTCAACATCGGCTATTGCTTCAAAATATAATTGGTTGATGTAGCTACTTGGACGAAAATCAATCATGTAGCTACAGAAGGCAACCAAGAAATTCTGCTTGAATAACTTCCCGCCACCCGTCTGGGTCTCCATTTGTTGAAAAACTTTAGTTGGAGTTATAGAAGCTTTATGCGTCAAAAATTGAGCCCTCCATTCCATAAGTGAATCAGTTGTTTGGTCATTCTGTAGCATGAGAATTTTTTCTTCACCACGAGGTATACCCAAGGTAGAAACCACATCTTCCTCTGTTATTGCAAGTTTTCTGCCATCTTCAAAAATAATCGCCTCCAGTTTTGAATCGTAATTATTAACCAGCCAATATCCAAGTGGGCCAAAAGTTCGATCCAACCCCAGTTCAAGTATACCCCCAAACCCCATATCAATCACATCTTGCTTCTGCTTCTCACTGAATACTGAAATAGCATAATGTAACTTATCCGGGGATGGCCGTGTGTCGAGTCTGTCGAAATGCGGTTGAGGGATTTTGTCCTTCCCTTTCTTTACATTCTTCTTCTTAATCGGTTTGGCTCTACCAGGACTTCTGTTTTGCCTGTCATCAACAATATCTACCATCTCCTCTGGTTCCACAATATCAGGTACAGTAACAATAGTACCAGCAGTGGCACTACTACCTTCCCCCTTCTCAATCTGTTCATCAATGTTTTGTATTCTTGACTTTTTAATTACTGCACTGATTACCAGATTGTCGTCAGAATCAGACGATCCTTCAGTCATAACTGGCCTTGAATCTATACATACAATCAAGTAAATTTATCAAAACGAGCTACAACTTGTTCAATCGAACAATGACATGCAAATGTACTGGTTAAAATAGACTAAAAATCACAAATCCTACAAAATCACGAGCTAGGGTTCACTGAAATTGATTTATTAGCTGTCAATGCTTACCGGCTTTCCTCTTTCGGCGCACTTCCAACATATTGTCGGAACTCTTTCCAAGATTATCAGCGCCTCCACGATTCTTCATTCTCTGATGAATTATTAGGTTTGAATTTGCTCTGAATGTCGTTTCCAGAAATCGCAACTAAGAAATCACAGTGACCGCCAATATGTACAACTCGAATACCTAACTCATTTCCAAAACAACGATAAAAAAAAGTTAATAGCCCCAAAAGTTGGAGAATATTACAAAACAATGCCACTGACTACTCGTTCACAAAATATGAACGCCTTTCACATATTACAAATTTAGGAAACATATGAAAGCCTTTCACATTCTACTCGTTTAAAACATTGCTTCACGTTTTCTGTGATACATTATATGAAACTCAAGGTATCCATCAAAAAATCAGAAAAGTAAAGCCTTTGATATAAAATCTGTAGGTCTTTCATATAAACAAATTAGTGACTGCAACATGATTTCTGAAAGCCTTTCACATATTACAAATTTAGGAAACATATGAAAGCCTTTCACATTCTACTCGTTCAAAACATTGCTTCACGTTTTCTGTGATACATTATATGAAACTCAAGGTATCCATCAAAAAATCAGAAAAGTAAAGCCTTTGATATAAAATCTGTAGGCCTTTCATATAAACAAATTAGTGACTGCAACATGATTTCTGAAAGCCTTTCACATATTACAAATTTAGGAAACATATGAAAGCCTTTCACATTCTACTCGTTCAAAACATTGCTTCACGTTTTCTGTGATACATTATATGAAACTCAAGGTATCCATCAAAAAATCAGAAAAGTAAAGCCTTTGATATAAAATCTGTAGGCCTTTCATATAAACAAATTAGTGACTGCAACATGATTTCTGAAAGCCTTTCACATATTACAAATTTAGGAAACATATGAAAGCCTTTCACATTCTACTCGTTCAAAACATTGCTTCACGTTTTCTGTGATACATTATATGAAACTCAAGGTATCCATCAAAAAATCAGAAAAGTAAAGCCTTTGATATAAAATTTGTAGACCTTTCATATAAACAAATTATTGACTGCAAGAGAATTTCTGTAACACATTCTCAAAATCTGAAGGCCATTCATATGACATAAAATTTGTCAAATCGAGGGAGAACAACATTTCATCAGGTTTTCTGTGATACATTATATAAAACTCACATATAATAATTAAAAAAAGAATAAGAACAAGGTATCCATCAAAAAATCAGACAAGAAAGGCCTTTGATATAAAATCTGTAGGCCTTTCAAATAAACAAATTACTGACTGCAACATTATTTCTAAAAGCCTTTCACATATTACAAATTTAGGAAACATATGAAAGTCTTTCACATTCTACTCGTTCTAAACATTGCTTCAGGTTTTCTGTGATACATTTTATGAAACTCAATGTATCCATCAAAAAATCAGACAAGAAAGGCCTTTGATATAAAATTTGTAGGCCTTTCAAATAAACAAATTACTGACTGCAACATGATTTCTGAAAGCCTTTCACATATTACAAATTTAGGAAACATATGAAAGCCTTTCACATTTTAGGAAACTCAAGGTATCCATCAAAAAATCAGAAAAGAAAGGCCTTGAATATAAAATCTGTAGGCCTTTCATATAAACAAATTACTGACTGCAAGAGGATTTCTGTAACACATTCTCAAAATCTGAAGGCCATTCATATGACATAAAATTTGTCAAATATGAAGGTCATTCAATTCTCAATTACAACTCAAAACTGTACAATCTATTTCCTCATATCCTCAACTATCTTGAACTGACTTCCCCTAACTTTTGAAGAAGTTTGATATTTTTGATATATCTCCGGCCACATTATATTCTTCTTCCAAGTGAGTAATTGGAAAAGAAAACGAACTCGAAGCCGTTCTAATTGATCAATCTACAGAAACACAACACAAGTTGTAAGTTATTCATATATCATACAAAAACTAATAGTCATACAGCATAATCCAAAATTCACATATACTTACATTATCTTTCTCCAAAAACGCTTTCCAATGACTACAACCCATATAGTTTTCTTCATGCCACATAGTGTAAATTCCACAATCATTACTATTTGATATTGAAGCCCATGGCAGTTCTATAAGATCATAATCAACTAGCCGCATTTCTGCAGCAATGGTCTTGTTGTACTTGGACATCAATTCACATAAACACTCATGCTGTTATACAACAAATTAGTTATAAATCATGACAACATCTAATACACACAAACTGAAATAAAAATCATCAATTAATATACATACCACAAAGTTGGGAACGTTTTTATAGTGATCCAAAGGCAATTGGCGATTGTCCAGAACCTCAAAGGTGAACTTTTTAGTATTGAAATAGGTTAAATAATAGTGGTTGTACTGCCAAATTGGTACAAATACCTATAAAAGTTAAATCTGTTAGCCTTTCATATAATTGACAACAAGATACAAAATTTAGTGGAAAAATGACAGTTCAAGTACCAAATCAATTTGATCAATTCGGAGAAATAAATCTTTCAATTGCTTCTGTGCAGCATCTATCCATTCTTTTCTTAAAGTAGTTGTTAACTTTCTTGCCCGAACAAGTGGATCCTGAAAAACAAATAACATTACTTAAAACATAAAACTTATTATAACAAATCATAAATTACTTCATGGATTGTTAATATAAGTCACCTACCGACATACTACAGTATAAAAACAAACGAGATGGTGCAGCATTATCCCTGTATCTTTCTTGTTCGTTCAGGTACGAAGACCAAGCATCTATTACAGCAATATGAACCCACATATTGAAATTGAGGGATTGGAAATCCTCACAGTAGAGAGAACATCCTGAGATCTCTTCCTTCAAAAACTCAGTTTCATCCACAATTTCCATAACCCATGAATACAACCTCTGTTCACAATGACTCAAATCAGACTGGAAGTTTGTTCTTTGATTACAAAACTTTGACAGCACAACCTCAGATGCCACATCTTCTAATTTAGAACAATCCTTCTGCACAACATTTGAATCATAATCAATTACACTGTGCATTTCAATTTCAGTTTGAATACTATGACGATTTGGGCTTCCACCGAAGCATCCACCATCTATACCACACTCCAACTCCCTCACAGTAGTTTCCAATCCTAAAAAAATTAACGATAGTATCTCCAGGTACTCCATTTTGAAAACTATAATCTTCAAAACACTCTTGCGCGGCAATCAATGCTTCGAGATATTCCTTTGGTGACATCCCCATATATTTCCTTATGGCGTTCAAGACATCATGGGGTGTTTCCAGAGAAGTACATATTTCCTCTGAATCAAAAACCCCCAAGGAAAAATTTGGAGAACTCTTCTTCTTCCTATTACAGGAAAGAGTCTCTTTTGCAACAGCCAATGCAGAAATAACAGAGGGTGTCTTCAAATAAGCATCATTATAAAACCCTTCATCACATCTGTCCTTGTGACTTTTGTCCTCTGCAGGTCTGTTCTCGTGATGTGGTGATTTATGCCCACAAAACGAAACATCAACCCGGTACAACAGTCCAACAAGCTTTTGAACATGTTCCTCAATTTTTTTCCTCACACATATGATGTCCTCAATCAGATTCTGAATACATAAATGAATAAATATGAGAGCATGGAAAACATAATGAAACTCAACAAAAACATGTATCACAACATAATATGAACACCTTTCATATAACTGAAATCCAACACAGTAATAAAAAAGTGAAGCCTAATTATGAAAGGCTATCAGAAAACAGGAAAACAAACAATTGAAGACCTTGCATCACTATATCAATTCATTACAAAATCACTCTCACAAGTCAGACATATTCAAAAATATGAAATTTAAACAAAACAAAATCCTTACGTTAATGGCAGCATCTTTGGCTTCTGAATTATGAATGTCCATTGGGATCTGAACCCTATCCAATATCAAAGAACCCTTTCCAAATCCCCCCTATTTCAGCTCCTCTTTCACACGTTTCTTTGCAACCTCGTCAGTCCATCCAGTAATGGTTGGAAATATACGTTTTACACACACATTGCCCTCAAAATCAACTCGATCCAAGTAAAAAAGCTTAGACAAAACAAATAATATCATGTCAAGCAAATTCATTTTAAAAATATGAAAGCCTTTCAGATACACAGAAACCGTTCAAAACAAAAAAGACAGACTTACCGTCAAAAATATAAGTGGACCATAGTATCTGCGTTTAACATTGTTTATTTGAGAGTTCCAAATATAGCTGTTTCTTCTCAAACTTTCTAATATAGGAGAACACCAATTGAAGTCCTTAACAACTTCAACATCTGCTATAGCTCCAAAGTATGATAGATTGGGGTAACTACTTGATCCAAAATCTATAAAACTTGTGCAAAACATGACGAAAAAGTTCTGCTTAAACAAAATACCCCTTTCCTTCTGCCTTTCCATGGCATCATATACATATGAACTATGGATTTTTTCACCAGTTCTGCTGAACTGTGACCTCCACAACTGAAGAGCATCGCTTTCCTTATGACCCAAAATAGGGCGATGACCACGAGGTATACCAAGGGTACACTGAATATCTTCTTCTTCAATCACTAAATCACGGTCACCATTCAGTTTAATTGTTGCAAACTGAGGATTAAGATTCTCCACAATCCAGTACCCAAGAGCACCTTGAGTACGACTTAATCCAAGATTTAAAATCCCTTCAAAACCCATCTCCTTAATATCACTCCTCTGCTTATCACTAAAAACTTTCATGCTGCAGAAAAGACCTCTTGGAAACGAACGAGTATCTATACACTCAACAATTGGTTTTTCTTTTATAGCACGAAACTTCTCCATGATCTGTTTGGGTTTCAAAATAGGCTTCTCTGTTCTAAGCTTCTTTGTCATGCACTTGTTTGTTGTCTCTTTGAGGGGTAAGTCATCAACATTACATTCTTCTGTAGAAATAGGAAAAGGTAAACAAACATATGCTCCAACATTTCTCCTCTTCTTCATAACAAAATCTATAGTTTGGTTGTCTTCAGAATCAACTTCACCTACACAAAATATCATTAAAAAATATGAAAGTCATTTCATTATACCTTAACAAGTGTTTAACATGGACATACACACACAAATTTCAAACATATGAAAGGCTTTCATATAACGTAAAAACCTATAGAAAGTTCCACAAATATGAAAGGCTATCATATAACGTAAAAACCTATAAAACCAAGCCATAATAACACTGAAACAGCTTTTTCTGCATACACATTTCTTGTTTATATACAAAAAACAGCTCACAGCGACCCATTTACACAAATTAAGAGAGTTCCAAACATATGAAAGGTTTTCATATACTGCAAAAACCTATAAAACCAAGCCATAATGACACTGAAACAGCTTTTCTTGTAAACACATTTCATGTTTACATTCAAAAAAACAAGTTCATAGCGACCGATTTACACAATATGAAGACAGTTCCACAAATATGAAAGGCTATCATATAACGTAAAAACCTATAAAATCAAGCCATAATGACACTGAAACAGCTTTTTCTGCATACACATTTCATGTTTATATACAAAAAACAGCTCGCAGCGACCCATTTACACAAATTAAGAGAGTTCCAAACATATGAAAGGCTTTCATATACTGCAAAAACCTATAAAACCAAGCCACTGAAACAGTTTTTCTTATAAACACATTTCATGTTTATATACAAAAAAACAAGTTCACAGCGACCGATTTACACAATATGAAGACAGTTCAGATAAATAAACTCCAAGCAAATTAAACAATAATTACTTGTCTTCTTCTCAATGCTACGAGCCTCCTTCAACTTCCTCTTCTCCGATAATTTGGCCATCACTGCAATAGAATCAACGACACGATACAGAGATCTAGGTTTCCAGAAATCGCAACCTCTCGCAAAGCTCGAAATCGACTACTAATGCAAATCGCCTTCCCCAAATCGCAAATCACTCGCAAATCGACTTCCAAAAATCACCTCCTATGGCAATCGCAAATCACTTGATCGATCGTTCGATCGCAAATCACCACCTCTCGCAACTCGACTCAGCACATAACAGAAAACTAATTGAAATGACGATCATACCCCTGCACATGTTGGCGAAAATGCGAAATGACGAAAAGAAATTCCAACTTCAACTTATTTACGCCTCAATGCCACCGCGTCCATCTTCACCGTTGCTGATATAATCGTGTGGCTGAGATTGGTCCCTTGATACCTATTTATAGTCATGGTTTTCTGCTGATTCTTTCCCAAAAGGATCGTTCAAAGAGGGATCAGAGAAAGAAAAGTAGCAAGCCCAAATAAGTATAACCGGGTTAACCCATTGAACCGAGACGTGACTACTTTGTGACTGACACAATCACACAAACAAAACAAAACAAAACCCTTCGGTGCGGTGCTGTGTGACTCCACTCTTTGAATTCGTGTCCACTTTTCATTTTCACCCACATCGGCTATGGAGTCTCTCTGCTCTTCGTCTTCTTCCCTCAATCCACTCTTCGCCAACACAGCTTCCTTGTCCACCCATTCCGCAACCAGGCCTCGACCCTTTCTCTCCTCCCCCTTCTCGCGCACCCACACAAGGCTCGAGGTCGTGCTCTGCGCCTCCGAGACCATGAGCGTGTCCCTCGCCGACCAGAAGCCCAAAGAGACCAAGCTCTGGGGCGGCCGCTTCGAGGAGAGCGTCACCGATGCCGTCGAGAGGTTCACTGAGTCGATTTCGTTCGATAAGCAGCTCTACAAGCATGACATCATGGGCAGCAAAGCCCACGCCAATATGCTCGCTGCTCAGGTACTTGGGTCATCTTCTATCATGATTTTCTGTTTCGTTTCGATTTGATCTGATTCTCCTAGTTGCATGCTGTTTGGTTGCTGGGAAAATGGGGGAAAAGGGGTTGGGAAAGACTTGAGCTTTTTGGCAACTGCTTTAGGAAAATGTGGGTTGCTTTGATTTGGGTTTTTGTTCTTATAATGATTAAATAGCTCAAATTTGTGAAATGGTGTGAGATTGTGGAGTGTGAATTGCAGCAAGGCTCATCCGAAAATGCTAAGCTGCACAGGTATTTACGTCATCATCTATCATGGTTTTCTGTTTCGATTCAATTCTCCTAGTTGCATGCTGTTTGGTTTCTGGGAAAATGCGGGAAAAGGGTTGTGGAAAGACTTGGGCTTTTTAGCAACTACTTTAGGAAAATGTGGGTTGGTTTGATTTGGGTTTTGTTCTTGTGAGGATTAACTAGCTCAAATTTGTGAAATGGTGTGAAGGGGGTGAATATTTGATGACTTGTGGAGTGTGAATTGCAGGGGCTGATCAGTTCTAGTGATAGAGATAGCATTTTACAAGGTCTGGATGTGATTGAGAGGAAAATTGAGAATGGTGAGTTTGTATGGAGGACTGATAGAGAGGATGTGCACATGAACATTGAGGCAGCTCTTACAGACATGATTGGCGAGCCTGCCAAGAAGCTTCACACTGCCCGCAGCAGGAACGATCAAGTATTGACTGATTTCCGCCTATGGTGTCGTGATGCTATTGATAATATCTTAGTACGTGTAGAGTATCTCCAAGTTTCACTTGTGAAGTTGGCTTTGAAGTATGAGGGTCTTATTGTTCCTGGCTACACCCATCTACAAAGGGCACAACCTGTTCTGCTTCAGCATCTTCTCCTTGCATTTGTGGAGCAGGTTTGAATTGATTTATTCAGTCATTTTTTTGTTGTTGTGGAAAACTGTTACATTGTCACTAAGTGTTTGTGCTTCTTTTCATGTTCCTGTAAATATTAAGACTTGTCCATGTAATTTGTATTGTAGCTTGATCGAGATGCTGATCGTTTACGAGATTGCAGAGCTAGGATGAATTTCTGCCCTCTTGGTGCATGTGCATTAGCAGGAACTGGACTTCCCATTGATAGGTTCATGACATCTAGGGAATTAGGATTTACTGATCCAATGAGGAACAGGTATGTCCAGAAACACACCATGGCAATTCAACTTGTTTATGCTGTTAAAGTATATGTTTTCACTTCTGTAGGGTAACACATAAATGCATACCATATTCCTCATTTCTAGTCCTCTACAATATGGAACTTTCTTAGCCCTTTGTGGTTCATTTTTTTTCCAGTTTTTTAGTCATGCGGGCCTCCAACCAATAGCAGTCCTTTAAGTTAGTTTCTCTGTATTGTCTTTAGTAAAGCTTTTGGGAAATCATTCGCCTTGAAAACTCAAGGGCTTAGGACTCTCTTAGATACCCTACTATCTCAGCTGTGAAATGAATTGTGGTTCTATTTTTTTTCTTTTTCCATCTCAAGTTAGTTCTGAAGACTAGTACTTCTTGAAGTACATAGAAATGCTGGTGCCTTCTTATAGTTTTTGAATGTGTCTGTGATTGGAAAATTGCCATAAAAAGCTGAAACTTTTTTCGTATGGCTTGGTTAAGGATAAATGTTTATGCTAGAAACAAAGCACCATTCAAGAAGGCAGCCATTGCTAGGATAATATCTCCTCGTATGTCAAAATTAGTAATGTGCACCAAAAGCAACAATTATCATGATCTCCGTGTTTCATCTTGACTCATATTATGATTGATTTGTGTACCCATATTTCAGTTTTACAGACACAATCTGATTATTTTGTATCCACTGCTACTTTAAGCTTTCTTGAATAATTGATTGGATTCCATTGTATGAATAGCATTGACGCAGTCTCAGACCGAGATTTTGTTTTGGAGTTTCTCTCTGCAAATTCCATCATAGCCATTCATCTATCTCGTCTGGGGGAAGAATGGGTATTGTGGGCATCAGAGGAGTTCGGTTTTATCACCCCAAGTGATGCTGTTTCAACTGGAAGCAGCATTATGCCTCAGAAGAAAAATCCAGATCCAATGGAACTTGTTCGTGGAAAGTCTGCTAGAGTTATAGGGGACCTGGTTACCCTTCTCACTCTATGCAAGGGACTTCCTCTTGCATATAACCGCGATTTGCAGGTATTCTCATATATTTCATTCAAAGATGGGAAAACCTTCTTGAAAATGGGAGTTCAGTCATGTATATGCTAGCCTTTTATACCTTGACATCTCAGGAACACGCTATCTTGGTTTTAACTATTAACCATGATGTCCATCTAAAAACTTATGTACACTTATATAATTCATGCTTCCTTGTGGGCAGGAAGACAAGGAACCCGTATTTGACAGTGTAAAGACAATTCTAGGGATGCTTGAAGTGTCGGCTGAGTTTGCACAGAATATTACTTACAACCGAGAGAGAATTCAAAAGGCTTTACCAGCGGGCTATCTTGACGCAACCACACTTGCGGATTATCTGGTCAAAAAGGCATGTCTATTGCTTCACATACTTTTTTGAACAAATTAGAGTACCTCACATGGATAGAAATAAACCCTTGGGTCTTTCAAGTTTTGTGCCATAAGTATGGTTGTTCCATATAGTCCATTCATAGCATGTCCTGTTTAATATACTTCATTTCCCTTTAGTTTTGTTAATGTTTCTCATTTTTCTGTTGACTTTTGATGCAGGGAATACCTTTCCGGACTTCACATGACATAGTTGGAAGGTCCGTTGCCTTGTGTGTATCAAAAGGATGCCAACTTAAGGACCTAAGCCTAGATGAGCTGCGAAGTATAAATCCAGTGTTTGACCAGGACGTTTACGAGTTTGTTGGAGTAGAAAATTCTATCAAGAATTTCAGCTCGTATGGCTCAACAGGGTCAACATGTGTTGCTACTCAAATTGATTACTGGGTTAACAAACTTGACATCAAGCAATGACGACGTGAGAGACAAACATGAACATGACAGGGGAAGGCACGGTAGAGGAAATTTCAGTTGCAGTGAAGACCGCCACAAAGGAGACTTGCCAATATGGTATGAACTATTTGTGATCTTATGTAACACTGTTAGAGTACTGTTTGAGTGGTCTGTCTCTATTGTTTCAAGGGTTATGAAATTATGTGCTAAATAAATTTGTTTCGTACTTGTTATGTTGAAGTATCGTTTAGTGACTCAGATATATGAGTTTTGTTTTCTGTTTAATACCTTATTTAGCCAGTGCAACACAAAACAGTTTCTTTTCCATAAACAAACGGGATCTAGCAACATCCAGTCTGGTACATGTTAGTTTCGAGTTCTTTCTCTGTTTCTGTTCTTCACTCCACACAAAATCCACATAGCAACATATTTTACATGCGATGACAACAAACATACAACTTAGAGCTGGCAGTTCTCTTTCTCATCTGATGTTCTTGCTGGCCGTGGCCGGGCAGGACTTTGAACAATGGCCTTCTTGTTGCCCCCACCAACTGATTCATCCCGAATATCGAAATTCCTTTCTCTGAAGGGATTGCTGTTAATAGAAATGCTGCCACTGGGAGCAGCCGAGCGCATAGCCTTGGGTGTTACCAAAGGCAAGTTTGCATTAGCTGTACTAGTAGTACTACTCTCCATCTCTGGCGTCTTTAAAGCTTCATCATTGTTATTCTCTGGCTTGTTTGGGGGGTTCTCTGGCTGTGAGGAAGGTGGTTCAGGAACTGGAACCAGCTGAATCAAAGACTTCTTCCCTTTCTTCCTCTGAAAAGGCTCAGGTGCTTTTGATCTAGCCTGAGTTGCATAAAAACAAATGAATCTGATATGGTAAAGGATGATGAGATTTCAAAAAGACGTCAAAAATTCATTTGCTGGGGATCATAATACAAAACGGATAGACAAACGAGAGAGATTCGAATCAAGTGTACCGATGTGTTTCCAATATCAGTTAGGGGCTTTCTTTTTTGTCCCATGCCTTCTTTTGCAGTTGTCAGATCATCCTCCCCGCCATCACAAGGCTTTTCAAGCAGTGCACTGTGGAGCAGCATGGCACCATGAGATGCAAGATTGCTAGTCTTCATTACTGCAACTTCTGAACAGTTCATATCGGGTGAAGATTCAGGTTCAGGTTTAGAACTCTCGACATGAGCAGCATCTGTTGACAGAGATCTTGATCCTTTAGATTTTCTTTTTCTAGAGGCTGGGTTTTCATATCCAACCCAATCATCAGTAGATTCTATGTCGTCAGAGTGCTCCGATTCAGATGTATCCATGTCCTCCGTAAACATTTTGGAACTCCGGTGTTCCTAAATCATACAGAATACTACCAGTCAGCCTAATGCATGTATAACTCATAAATTCGTAATTTCAACTTAATATATAATCAACTATCAAGAACAGTTAAATAGTCAAGTAATCATCATACTTTCACCACAATAAATCAAGTGAAAACAGGGAATTCACTAAGTATGATCTCTGAATTGAAAGAATCTCCAAAAAAAAAAACAGTTTAGTCTTAAACCAAATGTACTAAACTGAGACTTCACCTGATGAATAAGTTGAGCCTTTTGGGTCTCTAGTTCCCGAAGCACAGTGCTGAGTTTAAGAACCTTCTCTTTCAAATCTTTAATTTCCAAATCCTTCTCTCTACAATCGACTTCTTTATCTTGTGACAGACACCTTGAAGGACACGTCATCAATGTACTATTTAGTATTCTGATAACTTCTAGCATAATCACGTAATCAAATTCGACCTGGTTAGAAAACCAGTAATGATAACGACAATGTATAGCCAATGAGAAGAATTGTTTTTCCCTAACAAAGGTGTGATAATATAAGTACTAAACAAAGCTCAAGGCACAAGCAAGAAGTAGATAACAAATCGCCATAAGTTAAACATTATACTTTCAAAAGGAAAACTTATTACCTAGATGAGGATGCTATAGTAAACAAATAATTCATCACGTTTTTTGCATCAGCAAGAGATCGAACTTGGTTCCAACGTCCTTTGTCGCTGAAGACTCGTTCACCCTCTTCAGCTTCTGACAAATGGGATGCCATTGATACTAAGTTGCTAGATGAAGTTGCAAGCATGTTTTCAAGCGCAAAAATCCTTGAATTTCTTGCACCAGGAGACAATGTTTGAGCACAATCGCTGCATTAAAACCATTCAAATAAATATGCTTGCTCATAAACTACAACTAGAAGTTCCTGGAACAAAAATAATGGAAGCTCACAAGAAAAAAACAAATAATCCACACAATATGTCACCTCATAGTAGTTTGTTGAAGCAACTCTGTTTCCTCCTTCAACCTTGAGACCTCTTTGGCCATTCTAGCCCTCCTATAGCAGTAAAACAATTTTTTAATTTACTGTGTTTACGCTTTCAAGGAATTAGATGACTCAACGGTACAAAATATATCTCTAACAATACACCTCATATATCATATCCTTACAACTAAATGTTAAGGCAAACCACAATCTTAAAAGTAGATATCAATAGTATATTCTTTGGGCTCTTAGTCTTCTTCTGTACTAGTTCTGAGGGTTTCTTGTTTCGGGTTTTCACTTCTTCTCTTTAATTTTGGTATTTTTTTTTAAAGATTTTCATTCTAATAAAAAATTTCATTGCTGATCAAAAAAAAGATATCAATAGTATATGTGATATCCAGACACCAAAACCATTGAAATTGCTAGTGATTGATATACAACTCAAAAAAAAAAAAAGAAGGTAAAAGTATCAACTCAACAATGATTTTGTAATGCTAAAATAGCAAGCAATCAATGATAGGATAATAGCTCAAATTCAATTGAAATAACATATAATGAGACTCACTCCTTCATTTGATGCTCATATGCCGTTCTTACTTCATGAACACGTAGAGTGACTTCAAGCTCATGCTCTATGGCCCGCATCAGAGCCTTTTCAGCATAAATATTGCATGTTAGAAAGGTAGAAACAATGCAACAACAGTAAGTAATGAGCACCAAAACATATATAGAAGAAGAAAAAATAAGATCACGTGCACAAAAAAATCATAAAACCCAAATCATTCACGACAGAAATAGTAGAACTATAAATACCTGAATTCCATGACTAATTCCGTTTCCATCACCTTCATATGCAAGAAAATTGATCATGAATTCAGCATATAGAAAACAAACGTGAATAAAATGATCCAATGTGTTTTCTTACTAGATGTTTCTCGTGAGTAAGCCTTTCGAGATTCCAGTAGCTCTTTTAACCTTTTTGAAGCCATAAGAGCTTCTTCAGTCTTTCGTTGCAATACCTGATGTGGAAGTCACAACAGAGTGAGGTGACTACTTAACTGAAACCACAAAAAGATGCATGTCATTCTAGGTGCACTGAGTTTACCATCTTTTGCCTCTGGTTCAAAGCTAATAACTTGTGCATCTCAAACTCGTTTCTTCTTCTTTCTTTCTTAAGCTGCAAATAGAAAAATAAAACATTTTTTATGATACTAATGCTTATAATGTAATAAAAGTATGAGCAATCCTGATATTTATCTTATACATTAGATTTTGTATGAGTAAGAGCCATTGCATATATGTATTAGTTCTCATAAACTGCAGTAGATTAAACATCATGTAAATATTTATACCAATTTGTATGAGTATATTTGATAATATAAGTCCAGCACTCTCTTTAACCTATTTTTGTACAAAACCAAAACATTTGTTTTGTTCACCGTTGCATATACATCTATAATCTTGAAAATTAATTGACCGAGGATGCTAAAAGTACGTTCATCTCATGCTCTCATAGATAATGGTACGTGACCTTATAAGGCCACTGCAGTAGATCGAGATCAAGCCTAGTCTAGATAGATATCATACCAATAGCCTTGACTTACATAAACCCTGAGCCTCTGAATAGGTCTCTCCCTTTCTTGGGCCCAAGTCTGCCGTTCCAAAACTTACAAATTTTGCAAATGATGCATTTCACACCATATAAAAATGGAATAATAAGCTAAATGTTTAGAAAGAAAATTCGCTGATGATAGCTTAATACCTGAAGAACTTCTTTCTCTCGTGATGCTTTCCACAGCCTAAACTGCTCAGACTCTTGCTTGATCTTATAATGTAGTTGAACCTAAATTACACATTATCTCAGTTACAAACCAAGTTTTACATTTCATTTTCAAGAACAAATTTCCTCTAAAATAAATGGGCACCTTTTGAGATTTTATCCTCTGAATCTCATCTTGCAGTCGCTTTGCAGCCACGTCACTTTTTTGTTTTTGTCTTAGTATTTGAGCTTGACCATCTTGTTTTTTCTTCAATTCAGAAACCTACAAATCCAAACATATGATAAGACATCTAATTCCAGTTAAAGTGAGGTAAGTTGGCAATTCAAAGTTCACCTGTGATTCAAGGACAGTCAACTTTTGGAGATAATTCTCCTTCAGCTTTTGAGCGTTACCATCACTATTAGATGGTATATTAGCAAGGTTATGTCTTAGATCTTCAATTTCATTCTGTCATCGAAAATAATATGAGATGATGATTGGCTGAGCTGAAATTTTATATTATAGTATCAACACATTCTTAGCAAGTTCTTAAGCACTGACCTGTAGAGCTTTCTTTTCTTGTTCCAACTCAAGAACTTTCCTCTCGTAATGATGCTTAAGAACAGATGTATCAGCACTTGAAAAACGCTTCATTTCAGCCTTCACAGTATAAAAAGTTCATTGTTATACAATAGAAATTGAGAAGTACAATGAAAAAATAAAACGATCTGGAACCTTAAATGATACTATATCCATGAACAAACACCAATTTTCCACAGATTTTGTAAACACCTACTTCATTTCAGATTTCAACAAGAACAAAAAAATTTCCGGTTCTACATCAGAAGCAGAGAAGTGAAAAATAGAACAAGAAGATAAAGCAGTACATAAGCTAAATCAATACTTTATAATAAAAAAAGCACCATATGTTTAATATTTTGTGCAACCCCAACTTTTACCTCCTTTTGTTCAAGTTTCTTGTCCAAATCTTTGAGCTCCTTATCCAATTTTTCCTGAAGAGAAGAATGTTCTAGCTCCTTTTCATCATCTTCTGTGTCATCTGCTAGTGCATTCAAAAAAATATAACCTCATTTTACATATTCAATGATACAAATGCTAAAACAGCCATAAGAATAAAAAATATATCTGAATTCATTACTGCATAGATAAACCAATAGCAGAAAGACATGCAGAAATAAAAAAAAATTACCTGATATGTCGACAACTTTGGAATCACAATCATTGAGACAAGAGAACAATGCACCTTCCGAATGGGGCACATCATCATCCGACACCAGACATTCTATGTAATGACCATGTTTTGAACTATTTAAGTTGTTCACGCGAAACAATTCCCCTTCTAATTCTTGAATTTTTGAAATGTATGATTTCATCAAGTCAAAATCCTGAAAATACATCATCTCAATTAGTGTCAAAATTATTCATGGTGATCTGAATGTTGAAAAAGCACACCAAGAAATATATATCCTTCAAACCTTATATGAATCGGCATTAACTTCATCCCAGGATTTACCATTCCGAGCGGACTCAATTTTCATAATCAGCTTGTCTTTCTCAACCTATTACATTTAATCCATGACCAATCTTTCATCAGAAACATATTTTTATCTTGCAAGAAATGGTAGAGAATAATTTCTACAACTGTAAAACCAAAACTCAACCTGCGCTTCAAGAGCACGTTGTCTTAAATGTTCGGACTTGACTCGCCCCTCTCGAAGCTCATGTTGTAGTTCTACATTGCTTGCTTCAAGTAGGGATATTTTGTTCTTCAAAATCTGAGCAACAAAAAACTCTTAAGCATCTAAAATCATTGAAGGAGCAAATGTTATCATTTCATCCACAGAAAAGACCTTAAGCTCCTCAAATGATGAACCACCATCACCACGATAAAATAAAAGCTCAACTTGCAATTGCTCAATTTGACTCCGCATTTGTTGCGTCTGAGCTGCCACAGGGTCGCGATTGATCTACAACCAAAAGTAAGATAATGTCAGCATAAAGACAAGCTTCAATCCTAAAAACAGTCAGAAAATAATGGAAACTTACAACAGCCTTGTTCCGGATGTTACGAGCACGATTGGAATATTTTAAAGTGTTCAAAGTCTCCTCGGCATTTGTATCAGCAGGACTAACACATGCTGCAATCAAAAGCAATAATACATAACAATAAAAATTACAGAAGAGTAATACGTTTCAGCACACGTGATAAACATACCAATCATCACTGTTTTGCTGTTCCCTCCAAGAGAATCCTATACATTCAAAATTCGATTATTAGACACAAGGGAAACAAAAGGTAGTTGTATACATTGATTTTTATGTTATTTTTAAATGACATTGCTTGAATACCAATGATATTCAAGAAGTGTCGGGAATTCAAAATGTGTATTTTATCCATGTAAACAAAATATACTAGGTCCATTTTCACAAGATATTAAGTAAGTCATCAATCATAATTTCCTTCAAAATTGTCCACTTTTCAAGATGCGATTCAATTGAAGTGTATAAGAAGTATCCTTATTCAAGGAGTTATAAAACTGATGTCGCAACACAATGAGTTTCATTAAAGAAAAAAACATAAATAAATAATGTAATCACATGCCTGTAACAAACGTGTTAGCTTGCTATCTCGGTATGGAACATGGCCACCTTCTTTTCGCTTCTTCTCATCTCCTAATGCACTTATCACATTGCCAAGAGCCAATAAGCCCTTGTTGATGCTAATGCCTGAACAACATTAAACAGGTAATATAAATGATAAAATACTAATTATCCCGCTCCACAGCTAACCAACACATTGGAAATGCTTAAACAAATATAGACTAAAGCATCTAAGTGCCAACACAATGAAGCGTAAAGATCATTCTCAATTCATACTTCCAATGATATAATTACAAAAGCTTATTGAGCCCATAATGAATTGATATTCTAGAATATTTCACTTCTTCAACAAGCTCAAATCAAAACATTGAGTTTTCCGGTCTTTTTGGCTTTTCTTTTTCTCTAATTTCTCGTTTCTTTTATACTCTTGTTGTTCTTTTTCTTGCTTTGTTGGTGTAACTATCGGGCTTTTTTTTCCTTCTTGGAAAATCTTGCTAGCTTCATTAATAAAATCTTTGCTTTTGCTGATAAAAAATAAACATTAGATATACCTTCTTTGAAACGCATCCCGTCAGCTCCGGTTCGCTTTGCTCTTTCCGAGCCAGCAAGGTCAACCAAATGTAACTTTGCACATAATATATCATCACCATCATTGGTCACCCCGGTTGTGCCACAAGTGATCTTCTTTTGCTCGATAGTTATTGTGAAGATAGCATGAGAACGACTAGCACATATCATAAAAAATATATAAAGTTATATTACTCTAAAATGTGAAGTAGTCTAACATAGGCAGAGAAGAAAATAAATTATCAATTCTTGACTTATTTAAAGCATTTTAATATTTGTCTTCCAAAAAATATTTTGCTACCTGTGGGTGAGCCACTGACTAATTCTTCATTTTTTAACACTTAACAACCATCAAACACATATAAGAGAAAAAATCAATGAATAATATAATCAGTTAATGACCATATATTAATGTGAGATAATACTCAACATCCTACTGCAAACATGTCTTGGCAACATTTTCCAAGTCCTTTCATTATTGAAACACTATTAAACATAACAATCTAACATAAAGCCTCAGTGCAATAACCCAACACAAAACAATACATAGACAAATACAACAATTTTGCTATTCTTGTAAGCAATTTGTATGTACAAAGACTTGAATTTAAGACCTTGTTTATGTGGAAGCAAATTCTTTTTCCCTTAGCCCAATTTATGTTGGTATTAAGATTGGACATTAAGGCATAGAAGTGTAGATGCCATACATTATATAGAACACAACCAAACAAGAAACTATCAGGGTTGAAATTATGTATATTTGCACCTCGATTGACTATTCATGTTGGTGCTCCCAGTGGCACGACATAAGGAACCACGGAAGAGATTTGACGCCATCTCTTCCTTGGTCCTGACTTCTGCCTCGGTCACCCCTGCAAGTGTTATCCCTCCATTTACAGTTTCTCTAATCTGAATAGGCACTCTTGCAGGTGTTGTGGGCTTTCCTAAGTTTGCCCCTTCACCTTTGTTGGATGTGAATGAATTTGTGTCAAGCAAATCAAACACCTCTTCCTTAAAAATCTGACATGTATATATGTATATGAACATCAAGAATGTAAGTATGTACTTCAAAATCGACATACAAACATAAAAGAACATTAAATCCCAATTATAACATTTTTACCTCAATAAATGAGACCCTAATTAGATATTCTGTAGATTCTTTAAGTGCCTCAACTCTCGTGTAAATGTTCTCCATCACTTTAGGTATAATTCCACCACTGCTTTCAGCTCCATTGTAGTTAGTTCCCATCGTATACGTTTTCCCCGAACCAGTCTTTTATCATGAAAAAACAAACAAATACACTCATCAAGTTAAGGACATAAACAAAGTAATAAACTAATCAAAGCATCCATAGAGAACTAAAGGTCGAACCTGGCCATATGCAAGGACAGTTGCATTATAACCATGGAAAAGAGCATCAACGAGCGGAGCAACACATTCATCATATATCACACTAGAGGACTTTCCCGAGCTTCCATACACGAAATCATATGTAAACAAATGTGAACCAATTTGTACCTGCCCATACACCAGATTTAAGAATAATCAAGCTCTTCAAATTTGAACACAATAAAATCATAACAGCTGCAGGATTTAACCCCAAAAGGGGGCAACAGTACCTGAGGTTCACCGGGAACCACAGTGACGCAATCGGTGCAACCAACCAAAAGCTCTGGAGTGATGAGAGGCCGAATGTTAACAGCAACCCTCACACATTCAGAATTTTCCATCTCGAATTTACACAACACACTAGCCAGGCACACCGAATAAGGAGAGAATTGGCAATTAGGGTTTGAAATCAGCAAGGTCAAGTTGGGACAAAATGTGAAGGGAAAGGAGAAAAATCATGAGAGACGGAGCACGCAGAGAAGAAGAGGAGGGATCGATCTGCAGAGAAGAGAGTAACGACGATGGCGAGATCAGTAGCTGGAGATGGAGGAAAGGCGTGAATGAGAGAGTTGAATTTGAATTTAGGAAGAGACAAAACAGACCTCTCTCACACAAATTGGCTTTCCGTTGTTAAACAGAATTCAAAAGAAAGGGCGCTCATTCCGGATTCAAATGTCAAGTCCCGTGACTGTCACGCACCATTTCAACGGTCATTCCCTTCTCTTTCTTCTTTCGGGTGGCAAAATATCCGAACCGAACAACTGAAACACGATTTTTTTTATTCGGGCTTTTGACCAAGTGCGGCGCGGCTTATACTTGATTTGACCCGCACCCGAAACCATCTAAAAAATATTATTAAATTATATTTTGTCGATAAAAAAATAATATTATATTTTTTTAGATGATTCTAATTTATACTTGAAACTTAATATTAATCACTATTCAATCTATTTTTCCCACTTTTATTTTTGTTACAAAATCATTTATTCCAAAATTATAAAAATCAATTAGAAAATCACTTTTTGTTTTTATATTTTTTTAATGTGAATTTTCGGGTTGGGCACCCGAAGCTTTTTCACGGATCGGATACCTATTGAAAATGAGTGGGTTTGGCGATACCCGACCCAAAACCGACCCGTTGTCATTCTTAAATGTTACGGGTGTGTGTGTATATATATCAGTTAATTTGTATTTTTATTTGGTATATATTATTATTCTTTTTATTTTTCGATTGGAAGGAACATTCCTATGATAGATATGGCCTTGGTTGAGTTGAGACAACATCACGTAGACTTATCAAAATTTAATCCAAATAAAGTGAGTTTGCTTTTCAACAAATTTTAATTTTAAAATCTCGTAGACTAATTAAGTTTTAGTATCACTACAAAATAGTTGACTGATTCCATAAATCGGTGAGAGAAAAAAAATGATAACTAAGTAATGCTTGAAGTATATTTATTGTTTTGCAGGTATGTTACCCAAAAAATTTGAAAATAAAGAACAACAATGAATTGATCATTACGTTGCTTTTGATGAGGTTTGAATAAAATGAGCGCGTAAATTTTGAAACCGAACTCTAACTACCAACGGTTAAATAGTTCCCTTCTACCGAACAATGTATGAATCGTTGGCGTCCACCACAAGGCAAGAAAGCCCCAGGTCAAAGAAAGCTGTTGCATTCGCAATACAACTTTACCAATGCTTTTCTAAAAGAAAGAGATCAGCAGATACTGCACACTAGTATTATATGTACTTTGGATTTAAATTATGTTATTACCTTGTAGTTTAAAATGTGTCATGTAACAGTCCAAAATTATGAATTTGTATCATCGTTATAAACGAGGCTAAAATTGTGTGAATTATATTGAATATCTCTAAATCATTAAAATTGACATCAGATTCTAAATAAAATGTGATGATGACGTCAATATGATGTGATCATCTTTCCCTAGCTTGAATCTACAAGGAAGTTAGCTCCTTGGCCGTATATGGTCACTTATGTGAAGAAGTGTCGATGCTTGATTGCTAACCTCTCCATCTTCACATGCGATTTTTCAAACGAAAAACCACAAAGCACATATGCCCGAATTTTCTTCTCCGTCTCTACGACTCCTCGGCCCGCGATGTCGAATCTTTCCATACTCTCTCGTTTCTTACCAACCATATCGACTAGGGCTGTAAATGAGCCGCTCGAGCTCGGCTTGTTAAATATTCGGTTCGGGCTCGTTATAATCGAGCTCGAGCCGAATTCAAGCTTAAGATTGGACTCGTTTAATAAACGAGTTGAGCTCGAGCCTAACCTTTTAAGGCTCGATAGGTTCGTGAGCCGGCTCGTTTCATATTTATTGAATTATATATATTTATAAAATACTTGTAATAAAATTAGACGAGTCGAATCAAGTCGAACCAATCTCAAGTTTGCTCATTTATTATTTAATGAATTATTTATCATTTATTTAGTTTTTAATGAATATTTGTATTTAAGTTTAAGTGAACCGAATCGAGCCGAGCTCGAACTCGTCTATTTTATTTCGAGCCGAGTTCGAACTTAGTTGTATAAGCTCGTCGAACATTTTTTTCACGAGCCGAGCCGAGCCCTGCCAAAATAAGGCTCAGCTGGACTCGTTTACACCCCTAATATTGACCATAGGAAAGCTAAGTTTCCCGCCACTCCCAGGCTCCAGGCGGTCCATTCCCCACCAACGCTTGTCCAACTAATCGAACTTCCACACCTGAGACCAGTTGATCCCTCCACACATCCTGAGTGGCTGGGCAGTATAAGAAAATATGGTCCTCGTTTTCAATTGCCGTCTCACGTAGGGAGCACCTAGTGGTAATAGGGATTCTCTTTCTCGCGACTCTATTTCTGGTTGGGAGAAATCGCGACAGAAACTTCCAAAAGAAGAGTTTTATATATCTATTATCTTTTCTTAATGTTTTGATAAACTTTCACCTCTTTTATTTTAAAATTGAAAAATCAATGAGAAAATTTTATGTAGTTTGATATTTTTAACAGAAACTTACTTCAGTTATAACTTAAGAAAGAAACATTTTACTTAAAATAGAATCTATGCCCTTGTATTTGCAGATCTACTAAAAAATCAAAGTGCAATATATAAACAAAAACAACGTGATGAAATTAAAAATATATAAATAAAGCAATTCGATATTATACCTTATGACACCGTCTTTTTATTGCGCTACAATAAAAATGTTAAAATGAGAGAATCCAAAATCTCGATAAGCAACAGTGATTGATAAATATATTCTCTTTCTCTTTATTGAATGATCTCTCAATTATTTATAATACACGACGCTTCCCAAACTAACCAAATCAATATGATATACACAATCTGATTCAAAATAACCCACAATCAGATTCAAACTACGAATTCAAAATAACCCCAGCTAATCTTAGTATGTAATTACAAAATTCAAATGCTCGAATCTAAATATTTAAAATATAAATTTATAACTGGATAGGAATTAGATTTCTAACAGCACTCTGTGCAAACACGGAACACGAACAATGCAAACGAAATATACAACTCATGCAAATACCAAATACCACTACAAAAAACACGAAGTCACTTCAATATAGACACATACAAGCAAGAAGGGTTTTCAGTACCTAACTTAATACAAAATCATATTCATCCCAAAATGTCCCATACAAAAAATAAATTTACAAAAGTATTTCAAATTAGCTAATGAAACTAAAAATTGACCTAATATCAACCCTTCATTTCAAAAACTGACTATGAATAAGTTTTCTACACTGTGATTCATTTTGGCCCGTTCTTCGCAAGTAGGTAATTTTTTGCTCCCATTATAATTAAAATTTTACAAATTGTGAATGTAACAAAAGTGAAAAATGAATTCAATATGAAAATATTAGAAATTATTGACGCCAAAACGTTTATGAAATCTCAATTTTGAGCCCGAAAGATGGTGGTGAATTGACAACTCAGTTCTTCTCTGTGTAAAATGACCAAGGATAATAAAACCAGCTTTATATTATTTACATCGGGGGGTTGCACCATAAGGTCACATTTACACCTAATTAAACGCCTTTATATTCACATATTTGAAGATATATCATTATAAACTTCAAAATGTATAATCTACTATAGTTTACAACGGTCTCTCGCGGGGGAGGCTACAGTTTCCCCGTCTGCCTCCGCATCTCGCTGTTTTGGTTCAAAGAGTCCTACTTCGTCGAAAGATTTTCGACTGTGCAATCATTTCAATTTATTTTGTGCGTTTTTAGGTTTGTTCCATATGAATTGATATATTCAATCTCGCTTTGTGTGATTAGTGTTCTTTTGTGGAACAAAAAGAGAAATCAGGTATTGAGCGTCGTTTTGACAGAAAATTGAAATTTCGGCGACAAAAGGTTTTGATCGAAACGTGATATAATAACATGAAGAACGTGGAAGGGATTGATGATTTACAAGACCGGTGGAAAGATATTCAAATCCAAGATACAGTGGAAGAGGAGTCTCACTTGAAGAGAGGGGAAGAGGAAGGGGATGTGGATATCAAAGGTTGTGTCTGGTTGGATAGTTCATGACATAGACAATATTTGAATTTGAGGTCATGAGAGGCTTTATGGCGTCGTTGTGAAGACCAAACGGAGGAGTGAGCATCAAGGCGGTAGGAACAAAATTGTTTGTGTTTCAAATTTTGTGAAGAGACCATTTGGGAGAGAATAAAAGTAGGGGAATTGTGGTCATATTTTAGGGTGTCACTATTGTTGAAAGTTTTTGAATTCTTTGAAGACGCCAGCAAAGATATCATTAATCCGTCGAGGAGATAATCTGGCGGGTCTAGGGTTCATGAAAAGGGATAAGGAGGGCAGGATCTTGTACTGAGAGGTATGACACGGAGGGGTTGCTAAAGTCGGTCCTTGTGGAGGAGTTGACGCTTCGGGAAGTGATGTGCTGGGCTCCGGCAGGGAGGTTAGGTTGGTTTTTCGAATCGGACAACATGCTCTTGATAGAGTACCTATTTAAGATGGATGTGATGTGATCGCTCTTGTGTTCGGGGCTGAAAGATTGTTGTGTTGTTTGACCCTTTTGCATTTTGTATTATTAAGTTTGTTCGTCGGTTATGTTTTTATACTGCCCATTTTATGGTAGGGAGCACCTAGTGGTAATAGGGATTCTCTTCCCCGCGACTCTATTTCTGGTTGGGAGAAATCGCGACAAAAACTTCCAAAAGAAGAGTTTTATATATCTATTATCTTTTCTTAATGTTTTGATAAACTTTCACCCCTTTTTATTTTAAAATTGAAAAATCAATGAGAAAATTTTATGTAATTTGATATTCTTAACAGAAACTTACTTCAGTTATAACTTAACAAAGAAACATTTTACTTAAGATAGAATCTATGCCCTTGTATTTGCAGATCTACTAAAAAATCAAAGTGCAATATGCATAAACAAAAACAACATGATGAAATTAAAAATATATAAATAAAACAGTTCGATATTATACCTTATGACACCGTCTTTTTATTGTGCTACAATAAAATTGTTAAAATGAGATAACCCAAAATCTCGATAAGCAACTGCGATTGATAAATACATTCTCTTTTCCTTTATTGAATGATCTCTCAATTATTTATAATACACGAGGCTTCCCAAACTAACCTGATAGAAATAAGAGAGATATTTATTATTGATGTGTGTGTATTGTAAATTACAAGAGACCTCTATTTATAGAGTGAATAAGAATAGAATAGGAAACCCTAATACATGTGAGAAAAGGAAATATAAATATAAGAAACTAAAGATAGGAAACCTAATATAATCTAACAGCCCTCCTCAAACTCAATGCGGTGAAACAAGAATTGAGTTTGAAGCTTGATAATATTGAGTTGTGAAGTATGCGCGCGAGGTGATGCGGCGAGGATTGAGGATAGAGGATGCGCGCCGATATTTGATGTCTGATGTCTGATGCATGTTGGCTGATGGCGAGATGACAATGGCTGATGGCATATAGATGATGCCTGATGCCTACTGGCTGATGGCGAGATGACAACGGCTGATGACATATAGATGATGCCTGATGCCTGATGCCCAATGATGCCTGATGTCTGATGCCCAATGATGCCTGATGCCTGCTGGCTGATGGCATATAGATGATGCCTGATGCCTGATGCATGCTGGCTGATAGCGAGATGGCAGCTGCCCGATGATTGCCAGATGCCTGATGGCTGATGGCGAGATAGCAGCTGCCCGATGATTGTCATATGCTTGATGCTTGATCAAGTGTGGGTTGATTCGAGCAAGAGGGTAGAGAAAGCATGAGATTGGTTAGAGATTGAGATTGAATTGCCTCGCCCACCCGTCAGAATCACGAATCATCGACGAGTGGGCAAAGCGATAAATTCGTAGAGAGTTAACCAAGGATCGGTTATGCCTCTGATACCATGATAGAAATAAGAGAGATATTTATTATTGATGTGTGTGTATTGTAAATTACAAGAGACCTCTATTTATAGAGTGAATAAGAATAGAATAGGAAACCCTAATACATGTGAGAAAAGGAAATATAAATATAAGAAACTAAAGATAGGAAACCTAATATAATCTAACATAACCAAATCAATATGATATACACAATCTGATTCAAACTACGAATTCAAAATAACCCCATCTAATCTTAGTATGTAATTACAAAATTCAAATGCTCGAATCTAAAATTTTAAAATTTTAAATTATAACTGGATAAGAATTAGATTTCTAACGGCACTTTGTGCAAACACGAAACACGAAGAATGCAAACGAAATATACAACTCATATTGCAAATACCAAATACCACCACAAAAAACACGAAGTCACTTCAATATAGACGCATACAAGCAAGAAGGGTTTTCAGTACCTAACTTAATACAAAATCATATTCATCCCAAAATGTCCCATACCAAAAATAAATTTACAAAAGTATTTCAAATTAGCTAATGAAACTAAAAATTGACCTAATATCAACCCTTCATTTCAAGAACTGACTATGATATAAGTTTTCTACATTATGTGATTCATTTTGGCCCGTTCTTCGCAAGTAGGCAATTTTTTGCTCCCATTATAATTAAATTTTTACAAATTGCGAATGTAACAAAAATGAAAAATGAATTCAATATGGAAATATTAGAAATTATCGACGCCAAAACGTCTATGAAATCTCAATTTTGAGCCCGAAAGATGGTGGTGAATTAACAACTCAGTTCTTCTCTATGTGTAAAATGACCAAGGATAAGAAAACCAACTTTATATTATTTACATCGGGCGATTGCACCATAAGCTCACGTTTACACCTAATTATACGCCTTTATATTCACATATTTGAAAATATATCATTATAAACTTCAAAATGTATAATATACTATACTTTACAAGGGTCTCTCGCGGGGGGAGGCTATAATTTCCCTGTCTGCCTCCGCATCCCGCCGATTTGGTTCAAAGAGTCCTACTTCGTTGAAGATCTTCGACTGTGCGATCATCTCCGATTATTTTGTGCATTTTTAGGTTTGTTCCATATGAATTGATATATTCAATCTCGCTTTGTGCAATTAGTGTTCTTTTGTGGAACAAAAAGAGAAATCAGGTATTGGGCGTCGTTTCGATAGAAAATTGAGATTCCGGCGACGAAAGGCTTTGATCGAAGCGTGATATAATAACATGAAGAACGTGGAAGGGATTGATGAGGTACAAGACCAGTGGAAGAATATTCAAATCCAAGAGAAAGGGGAAGATGAGTCTCGCTTGAAGAGAGGGGAAGAGGAAGGGATTCGAATATCGAAGGTTGTGTCTGGTTGGATAGTTCATGACAGAAAGAATATTTGAATTTGAGGTCATGAGAGGCTTTATGGCGTCGTTGTGAAGACCAAACGGAGGAGTGAACATCAAGGCGGTAGGAACAAAATAGTTTGTGTTTCAAATTTTGTGAAGAGGCCAATTGGGAGAGAATAAAAGTGGAGGAATTGTGGTCATATTTCAAAGTGTCACTATTGTTGAAAGTTTTTGAATTCTTTGAAGACGCCAGCAAAGATCATTAATATGTCGAGGAGATAATCTGGCGGGTTTAGGGTTCATGAAAAGGGATAAGGAGAGCAGGATCTCGTGGTGAGAGGTATGTCATGGAGGGGTTGCTAGAGTCGGTCCTTGTGGAGGAGTTGGCGCTTCAGGAAGTGATGTGTTGGGCTCCGGCGGGGAGGTTAGGTTGATTTTTTTGAATCGGACAACATGCTCTTGACGGAATACCTATTTAAGATGGATGTGATGTGATCGCTCTTGTGTTCGGTGCTGAAAGATTGTTGTGTTGTTTGACCCTTTTGCATTTTGTATAATTAAGTTTTTTCGTCGGTCATGTTTTTATACTGCCCATTTTATAGTAGGCATGGCCCATCTAGCTGAAATTTTGAGACCATAATATTTTCAGTTGCTCTAAATTGTATACTATAATAATTTATCATAATAATTCACGTGGTCGTTCTGTTTAAAAAAATGTATAATATGATAGCATTTTTGTGCCCTAGTCCAATTGCTATTAGTCTATAAATGTCTATGTATATTTATCATCGTTTGTAATATATAAAACGGCTTTGTATTACTTATGTGTTGAAGTAATATGTTAAGCATGATCTGATTTATGACCACTAAAGTAGTAGAACCATAAATCTGTACGGATCAGACTTAACGAGTCCCTGGTCAATATATGCTTCAATCGAAGCGACTAGTATGAGGATGGTTCTCAATGATGTAGTTCTGCCTATCATAGGGATGTGGGATCCCAGAATCATATCATAGATTTCATGAGGTGATTGATATCGGACGACCCGCTTTGAATAGTGTTTCATAGATTAAGCCATGAACATATTCAAATGCGATAGCCTGTCACGATATCCTTAGACCAAGGAGTCTTTGTGATCGCTATGCGGTCGACGTACGACTTTAACTTGCGCCTAACGCTTTCCGTAACAGGATTGCAATAACGGGCATGATTGGGTGGCGGAACGGATTGCATGAGTGACACGAAAGACGGCTAAGGGATTTATCCCTCGTACTACAGTATGGGAAAGATATCCGTTAAGGCCGCTTGATTGAGAGTGACTGAGAGAAAGAGCATGGCCATGCCAGTGATACGGGTTATCAGTTCTCAGCCATCTCACATATCAAGTAACAATGATTGATTAAACAAGAATGACGACTCTATGCCTTGTGATCAATCGGGATGTCTAGAGATAATAGGATAGTGACTTGTACGCACAAGGTTAAATCGAATCATCGATCATCATGCACCTTGGGTAATCATAATGTCTTACTAGAGACCACTTATGATGGATCGGGCAAGAGAGATCTCTTGCGCCGATCTGCCAACGGTGGCATGAGCCTGGAGGGTCACACACATACAAGATGGATAACTTGAGACAAGAAAACATTAACGTTTCTTGAGGAGCAATACATGGACAAAACTGAAGGTTTTGGGCCATGGGTTCAGTTTGAGAGAATAATTAGCGAATCGAGAAAACTGAGATTTTCGTCGATGTCGCGTCGGATTTTGTTTGATAAGTAACAACAAAAAGGGTCGGATAACTTTTGGACACGGCACGCGACCACATGGGCGAGCCCATTCGGCTCGGCCCATGAGGTCACCTAGCCGGCCCAACAAGGGCCCAAATAAGGCCCAATAAGCCCAAGTGGCCAGCCACCTTGGTGGGTCCAAGGGTGGGGGCCACACACCATGCTTAGTTGGTGTTGTTGATTAAGAGGTGAGTGATTTAAGGGGTTTAGGTAATGACTTGCCTTTAACCCATGCTTTCATCATTTGTCACTTTAATGACCCATGTCTTATGTGTTGATGAATTAGACAAATGAAGAATTAATTCATAACATTCACACTCTCGCACTCTCTCTCTCCTTGGCCGGCCAAGTCCCTCTCTCCTCTCTTCTTGCTCTCTTGTTCTTCACATATTAGTTCCAGTAGGCTCTTTGTGAAGGATTTTGAAGATCATCCTCTTGGTCTGGACTTGCTCTAGAGAAGAAGATCATATAGTTCTTCTTTCTTGATTCAACAAAGACTAAAAGGTAAATTTCTTGTGGAATAGATTTTGCCTTGAGATTTAATGGTTCATGTTCTCGGACAAGGTTTGGAGTTGTTTTTGTTTATGCTTCCCCTATCTCGATGATCTTGAACGCTCCAAAACCCTACATAATATAGCTATAAACTCTAATTTTTCTTAAATATAAAGCTGATGATTAGTGGCGGAAATCATATGGATAAGGATATTACCCAATGTTATGAAACTCTCCGAAATCCAGGATTTTGGGCCAGAACGAACCGAGTTTGTCGAAACTTGGTCAAACCAGTCCAAGCCGATTCGATTTGGTCCGGTCCGGCTCAATTCTGATCCGACCCAGTCCAGTCTGGTCCAATTTTTTTATAAAAAAAAAAACCAAACCCTCTCTTCCTCAATTCTTTTAAATTCAGTTAATTCTACTTGTTAGGTTTACAATACATTCAATCAACCAGAGTTTTTTGATTCAGTGAATAAATATTAAATTCTAGAACCGTTTGGTTTGATATATATTCAATCAACCACAGTTTTTTAATTTTATAACATTCAAATTTATCGAATAAATATTATATGATAGAAGATAAACTTTGATAAGCATACATGATTAACTTAAAATTTTCATACTTATACTTAATTCGATAAATTTTGGAGTTCGTGTGTTACATACACGATAAATTTTGATTATATATAATTAATTTTGTGTATAATAAATATTGCCTATAAATATATAGATATACAATTACTATTATAATATGAAACGAGTTTTGCCGAGTTTTACCTAGTGAGTTTTCGAGTTTGATAACCTTGATATTACGTCCCGCGCGTGTTAGAAACAACCAGATGAGACGCCATATGTTGGCCAATTGGGGACCCACTACTACAAATTCACAATCCGAAACAAAGCGACCTGTTTTGGCCGCGTAGTCACGGCAAACACGCGCACTTTAGCATAATCTCAACATTTTTATCCATATAGATTTTATTCCCTGTTTCGCTCCACAAGGTAACGGCCTGCACCTTCTCATCTTCTCCTAATGTGCATGATCAATTTTTCCGGGAAAATCATTTTCCTGTTTGTTTCTCGGTAAAACATCACCCCGAGAAGTGAAGCTCTTGTACCGTTCTGTACTACCTATATCGGTTTGTTCTCAGGTTATTATGGTTCTCATTTTATCTACAAATCTTTGTTTTCTTGCTTGGCGGCTGAGAAAATGGTGAAAACATTGGATAGAAAATTGAGTATATCTTAGCGTTTCATTAACATGTCACGGCTGAATTGAATTTTCTTGATTATGTTTTATGTATTTATTTTCTCCTATGAGCCAGGCACTAGCGGAGGTAGATGCAAGAGCTCAATTATATTATGCTTCTTATCCTTTAATAATTCATCATTCCAATCCCTTTCCCTTTCCCTATAAATGAATAAAATCATCTATGATTTTGTAAGTATTATTAAGAAGTTCAAATTGAATTTTCAGGTTTCAGAAGGAGAATGAACTATATGTTTTTTGGTCATCATATCTTAATTTGAAAGATCAGGGTTTTTAATGGTAGTCATATGCACACACAACTTATTCTGAAATCATAGGGTCTAACTGCTATTCCCTAAATTATAACGGTGTTACTCTAATTACGAGGTGGTTTTGTTTTGATAATGTTCGCTGTAGTTTGAAGGGGGTAGAAACATTGGTCTTTAGTGTTGGATTGTCTCACGTATTTGCTTATGACAAACTGAAGACATAGTGTTATTTGACAGGCGTGCTACTTATTTGGTACTCTGCAACCTCTATTCTATCCCAACATTTCGGTGGAGATTGAGTTTGAGCCTTGTTATGATATTGCCCGTGTTGTGCCATCTTGTTATCATCCAGATATGGTGCAGGCTTGCTCGATGCAGCTGTCCCGTTATTCTGGATTTCAACACAGTCAAGGGTGCAGTCGCCATCAAACTGTATTGATTTTGGCCTTCAATGTCACACTATTTCTTATAAATCTTTTTTGAAGTCTAAAGCGCTGATTGTATCCCTTATAATTTTCCTTTCTGCTCAGAGCATGATGACTAAAGGGAGATTACATTTTGGCCTTGTTAATCATTCATCACATGCTTTGGTATGAACTATATGGTTTGCTATGGATGTGGCAGGATTATTTGTTTCAATATTCTTACTTTTCCATGTCTATTTTCATATTTTTTTTGCTTTTGTCCTTATATTTGAAGAACTAATTGTCATCTTCAATATTTTGATGGATTTAAATCTGTCCTTTCAGCAACATAATGCTTGGAACCTCCATGACTTGAATGGCCTACATGAACAAATAACACCTGTACCATCTAGATGCAGGGTTTTTGTTTGCCGATCTGTTTTTATTCCTGGTGGAGGAAATAACATGCCCATTTTGAGGAGTGCTGCTATGGTTTTGACGAGGTAAACTTGGCAGGCTTATTCTTGTTTTTCTGCTACAGCCTATGCTATTAAAAACAACAGTTTGTTCAGTAAATGCTTGGTTTTGCTTTTGAGGTTTATAAAATCTGGGAAGATGATTATCATTCTGCTGTTTTGTTGAGCAGCTTCTGCAGAGTTTCTGTGATTGATTTTACTTTGGAATTTGCACACATTGTACTCACTCCATTACTTACTCATCACTGCAAGCCTTCTATTTTCTTCCTTACTGTTTCTCTTCTCGGATAGCAGGGTGTTGATATAATGCTGTTTTCTTCTATGATTTCCTTCTTCTCTTTCTCATTGAAAAATAACTTTGAATTGACATATATCATACAGGGCGTATGATGCTTTGCGGGGAAACCCACAAATACTTCAATTAATCCCTGCAGTCAGTACCGTTGCTTTTGCTTTATGGGGTATTGGTCCAGTCTTGCGTTTATGCAGGATCATTATTCTTCGTGTACACACTACTCCCAATCTTCAATTTTTCTTTTCATTTCAGCTGTTGTTGAATACTTCATTGTTTATTTACTTCTTCATGTTATCTTTAAGCAGAAAACTGATAATACTTGGAACAAGAGTGCGACACATTATGCTATGACCTCTTATCTTCAACCCCTGCTGCTGTGGACAGGAGCAACACTTATCTGCAGGTATGCTTCAGCACAACAATGAATTAGAACACGGTTGCTTTACTGGGCATCTAAAGTCATGCTAGTACTCATTAATCTCACGTTTATTTCAGAGCGCTGGATCCGATAGTGTTACCTTCAGAAGCAAGCCAGGTCGTCAAGCAACGAGTTTTGAATTTTGTGCAGTCATTAACAACGGTGGTAGCATTTGCCTATTGCTTGTCAAGGTGAGTGTTGTATCTGCTTCATTTAAGAGTACAAGGGACTAGCAAGTTACTTTATCAGTCTGTTTATATTATTTTGGTGGTCAAGTAGACATGTGACAGCATATCTAGGAAATTAACTCAGATATTTTTCAACTTGTTATGGCTATAGTTAGACTGAGAATTTCAATCTTATTTGGAAACACTGTTGTCCCTTTATATACAGACAACAGAGTGGTCACTACTTAATATTATAAAATACTACAACTTTGCTGTCTGACATTTTAATTAAGATGCATATGTAAGCATGGCTGTTTATTTTGGTGCTGAGATGTTGGAGATCATAGCATGAGTGCTTCGTCAGATTTGTATTCTTCTATCGCTGTATGTAGCATGTGGTTAGATTAATTTTTGTGCTAGCTGTTGCAGTCTAAGGTTTTAAATTATATCTAAAATCCATTTTGCTTTATTGCAGCTTGATTCAACAAGCGCAAAAAATATTTATGGAGAGATATGACTCCAGTGATGCAACAAATGTAAGGCCTTGCTGCGTCCACATTACACAGTTTACTTCATACACTGCTTAATTTCTTTTTATTAGTATAACAGTCTGCCGCAAAAAAAAAACCTTTGTCACTGTTGAGATTAGAACGGTTCAAAAAGATCAGAAGAGGATGAAGTTATAGAATGACACTTTTTCTTTAATCTTTTGCTAGAAGATATCTCTTCTTACATTATGCTGCTAGACTGGTGAGGCTTGAATCCTTTGTTGGAAAAGTGTCATCTTGGTAATTCTTGTTCTATCATCACCAGCGGCATTCGAACTTGGGCCTTATGCAAATCCCTGGGCTTTACAAGCCTCACAACCGACGCCGAAATGATTCAATCCATCGAAGCTATTGAGGCCGAGAAGAAGGCCAAACTCACCACAGAGCATTGATTTTATTCTCTCCTTTTGATTTCCTCTTTTGTTTGCTTCTCAGTTTTCTCATGTAATCTTTTTTTTTCTCTGAATCTCTCTAGCTCTGTTTTCACTTCTCGGGAATTTTTGCTAGTTTTCTAATATATTGCCCTTTTGCTGATAAAAAAAATCACCAGCGGCAACTACTCTGCCTATTTCCTTAACTATATGAAGTTCTTAATTCATTAGTGGAAGAGTATAGGCGTTCTGCTAGCTTCAGAAGAAGAAACAGATCTTGGAAGTGAACTTCGGCAGATATAAACCTGAAGCTAGCTGCAATTTAGAAACTCTACTTGATGTTCAAGTGAAAGTTTGTTTTCCCATATTTTTTCAGTTTGGCTTTCAAAAATACATGCAACAACCTAATAAATAATTGGGATGAGACTAAAACAATATGAATCCCTTCACATCATCGTATTAAAGTGGAAGCGATAAATCTCATTTGACAATTGTTTGTTGCTTTTGGCAGATGGGTTTCAGTTTTGCTTGGAAAGTCATTTATTATGCAGTATGGGTTGCTGCTATATTTTTCTTCATGGAGTTGCTTGGTTTCTCTACTCAGAAAGGTCTTACTGCAGGCGGCCTTGGAACAGTATTGATTACGCTTGCCGGTCGTGAGGTACAGTGCTATTTCTTTGGAAATCACTGTGATATTATGCCCCTTAATATCAAATGCTTTTTAGATGTTCATTCCAAGGTTGTACAGTGCACAAAATTTTATCTCATATATATAATTCTTTCAGATATTTTCAAATTTCCTTGCTAGTGTCATGATTCATGCAACGCAGCCTTTTGTTCTAAATGAATGGATTCAAACAAAAATTGGAGGCTATGAAGTATCTGGAATTGTTGAGGTTTGTATTACTTTCCTATACTGACACTATAGAAAAGTGTATGCAGCAGTTTTTCATCTTCATTCATTAGAAATTTGAGGATTCCGCGAACTACTTTATTTTTTGAAATGGGAAAAAATAATTCAGTACTTAACCAAGATGTATGTCTAATATTTGTTTATTGATGAAAACTTGTATTGTTGCAGCATGTTGGTTGGTGGTCACCAACAATAATACGAGCTGATGATCGGGAAGCAGTTCATATTCCAAACCACAAGTTCAATGTGAATATTGTGAGGAACCTCAGCCAGAAGACCCATTGGCGCATCAAGACCCATCTTCAGATCAACCACATGGATGTTCACAAAATTAATGTGAGAAGCACTTGTGGTTTCACCTGGTTTGTAACTTGTATATATGACTTTCTTCTAACATTAATGCATTTTTCTGTTGCAGAATATTGTAGCTGATATGCGCAAGGTTTTAGCAAAAAATCCTCAAGTAGAGCAACAAAAGTTGCACAGAAGAGTCTTTTTCGAAAACATCAACCCGGAAAATCAGGCTCTTGTGGTGATTCCACTCTTTCAGTTTTTTGTTAGCTTACTAGTTTTTTCATCTCATTCCTTTGCAACATGATATCTTTTTTCCATAAAGGAAACAATTCAAAAAAACGTAAATTGAAATGATATTTGTTTAGGATCTTAGGGTGTATTTGAACTCATTGTTAGTACTGACGACTTATTTTATTTCTATTTTTTTTAGTTTGTAACAGTTGTCTCATTTTGTTACAGATCTTGGTCTCTTGCTTTGTAAAAACGTCACGTTTTGAGGAGTACCTTTGCGTCAAGGTGAGACTAGTATAATTTGTGAAGAACCATGGTAAGAAATCTCAAGCTAACCAAAATTCTGGAGAGCGCCCTGGAAATGCTGAAAATAGATAAGTTCTGTGAATCTAAAAAGGGCTAAAAACAAGCAGAGCTTCTGCTTGGACGAGCTCCATTTGTGACTCATGAGTGGGGCTCAAGCTCCTGCTTGAACTTGATCAAGTGTCATTAAAGAAGCTGAAGAGCTCGGACTTGGCTTCCAAGACCCTTGAACTTTGGTCTGGTTCAAGTTTAGATTTGCAGCTAATTTTTAAGACTACTAGCTAACATAGCAATCTGAGGACATTATTCTAGGAACTGCAGTGATCTCAATAAATATTCTCAAATATTCAGATAAATGCCCACAACATGTTCTAGTCTTCTTAAAGTCTAATTGGCCAAGTGGTTAATACCTGGTTTCCGAGACCAATTAGTCTCAGTAAATGGAATCATGATAATAAGCCTTTAGTGAATGAACTTTTTTTTCTCGTTTATTTATTATTATGCCGACTGTTGGCAAGGGAAATTTAGCTAACTTGTAATGTATCCATTCGTTGGAATAGGAGGCGATACTATTGGATCTTCATAGAGTTGTCACACATCACCGGGCTAGGTTTGCCACACCTATCCGCACAGTTCAGAAATATTACGACGAAGTTGACCTGGAAAATGTTCCATTTGCCGAGACCATATTTTCACGCTCCAGATCAGCAGTTAAACGTCCTTTCCTACTGGTTGAGCCCTCATATAATGTCGCCAACGAAGATAAAAACAAAGCACCAACCCGTGCAGCACATAAAAATGAAGAAAAGGCTCCTGAGGATGTTGAAAGAAGCTCAACTTCTGCTTCCAAAGACGATCCCAAGGCTGAGGGGTCAACATCAATCGTTGACTCCAAAAAGGACGATAAGGTCGCGACACCAGAAATACAGAAGCAGGCCAATAAGGAAAGTTCAGTTGATGCTTTGAAAGCGCAAACATTGATTTCACAGGCAAATCAAGATCAGGAAAAGCATGTAGCGTCCCAATCAATGGCGAGGCCTGCCATGGAAGATAACATTGTTCTTGGTGTTGCTCTTGACGGTTCAAAACGAACCCTTCCGATTGAAGATGGTGATGAAGTGCCTCAATCTACTGTTGGGAAGGACAAGAAAGATGGTCCGATGTCAGCAGTTCCGAAGGTGAAGACTGATTAGCAGAATCATTAGATGATGTTGATGTTGATGTTGGTATTTTCTGTATTGAAGATGTGCAGATATGCATGCAGCTGTGTTTTTTATAGATGGCCAAATGCGGTGTATACTTCTATACTGAGTTGTACCTGATTGATTGTACAGAGTTTATATTTAGAAATTTGAGGGGTTAATGACCCATTCAAAAGAAGAAGAAGAAAAAAGATTTAACGAGAGATAGTGGAGATAAATTGCAAATAATGTTCGTTTTGAGATCAAATGAATAAGTCAATAAAAAAAATCAAAGTTTCATTTGTGAAGCTTTTCTTGCCTTACATTAAAAATGAATAAAAACGCTGGGATGACTTCAACCTTTCACGCCATTTTTAACAATTTCGGGTGTTTTATAAATTTGTACAGAAATAAAATTCAATATGGTAACCCGATATCCCATAAGTAAATATAAATAAACAGAGTTGCACTTTGTAATTTTCGATCGATAGTGTTTTGAGTATATCATCACATCGGGTAATTTGATTGTTGCTGCATCGCCGGTTAGATTTGACGGAAAATGTTGGCATGACACCCTTTTTTTCATAAATGACAAAAATATCTCTATATAATGATCCCATCTTCAACCTCACGCTTGGTTTTGATGGTGCCCTCCCTTCTTCAAGTTCCTCCACGCCGGTGATGGGGGTCGTTGCATCCTCAGAGCAAATATGGAGACGAGTTCTTTGAGCTCGAGATCTTTGGATCATCATCTTCTTCTTCAAACCCAAGCTCCGGTCTTCAACATTTTGTTTCAACTCCTCCAGCTCTATCTTCAACCTTGATTCACTCATCTCTAACACTCGAGCAGAGCTCACGAGGTGACGGTGGCAATTCTCCTCTACATAAGCAAGAGGAAGAATATGTTTTTAATAATAAAATTAACTGAAAACATTTTCTGGTTATTTCTATAACTTTGTTATGAACTTAATGTGACTTGGTATACGCAAAACAATACAAATTATGAACTGGCATAATTATCCCATAAATAATCACCAATTTCATAAGGATCGCCAAACACTGTACAATTGTTATAACATCAAAGTTTGTTTGTCCAACTGGTCAGACAGATAACTTATGAGGGCCATGGTTAGAAACTTCAACCCTTTCATTGAACTCTGCTGGGCGCTGGAAAACTTTGAGCCTTCATCAATGTGTGTAAATCAGTGTATCTTGAAATAGATGACACGGTATCCATTTCAGTGAGCAAAGCAATATATGAGTGTCTAAACAACTTTAAGCTTTGTCAAAGCCCTCTCTAACAGTATATAGCCATATTCACAAAAATGGCACATCAATACCTAGTGACTAGTGTAGTGAGACCCCAATGTACATTACAGCTACACGTGTACTAAAACTATCCATCTACAACCCCCTTATTTACAAATGAAGCACTCCGCATCTTTTTCACTGCTTGTTCTCCTTGCCCTTCTGGCACATACCTCCTTTTCACAGAATGTTGTCTCCGTGATTCTGCCATATCGTCACCCAAAACATTCCCATTCTCTGACATAGTATGCTCGTGTTCCAACTCGCTTCCAACCAAATCAGAGCTTAGAAGGGATGAGGGTGCATGGGGATCTCCATCCCCCTTGTTAGTGAAAATCGTGTCGGTAGAAATTTTCACCATCCCGCTACAAGCAGGATCTTCGGAGGGAAGATACTGTCCATCCTTGAGAAGAAACTTGTCAAGCTGACAACCTTCATCAGTAGGAGTATTTGCTATCTCGCTGGCAGGGTCTTTGGGCAGAACTTGATCTCCATCATTGACATGAACATTGTTAAGGTCTCGAGAAGGTTCAGTGGAACATTCAGCTGTAGTTTCCACCATGTGTATAAAGGTAGAGTCTTTGGCGTGAAGATGGCCTCTATCATTATCTTGGTTGTTGAGGTCTTTGGAGCCTTCAATAGCAGAGGTTTTCTCTATCACCCTAGAAGGGGAAAGGCTGTCCATTGCATCCCCGATGTTCTCCACTAATAGACAGTTTTGCTTATCCTTTTCTTCTTCCTGACTTGGAACTGTACCTTCCCCTGTTGGGAACTGTTCAATGATTCCAATATCATCATCTGATTCCCAGTCAGAAGTTTCTGGCGACGAGACAACGTCCTCGTGCGTTGCCAGCACGGAAATTGCAGGATCCCGGGCAGTGCCAGCTTTCAAACCCTTTGATGCCTGTGAAATGGAACAACCTTGCCCAAACCCAGTTTTTTCTGAAGCCAAGAGTATAAAATCCTCGCCAGTTTCTCCATCTTCCTGTTGTTAAGACATAAAAGGACACACCTTTGCAAAGTGAGTTTGATAGTATTCTCGAAACAAAGTTCGTTGGTCCAAACATAAACTCAAAATATTGTAAAAAATAGATCCTGTCAAAGACTAGAGTAATACAGAGAGGATTAGTATTTAACTGCCCAAATAATACTCATCTTGAGAAACTCAAAACTGAACAATATGAGATACTCTTGCTAGAATGAAAAAAAATTAATACCTCCAATGGCAAAAGACCACCATTCTGGTGGCAAAAAGATGAACCCCGATATGATTGGTACTGGCCGAACGATGAGCCTTCTGCAGCTCCTGACTCGAGGAGATCTCTAAGAACCGGACCAGAATTGTAAACACACTGAGAACCCCTCACTGAGGATGCTGCTAAGAGAGAAATTTCAACTCCCTCGCCCTCCAGACCACCTAACAGATTCTGATGACCAGACACTCCAGCATTGCATCTCTCAGATATAAATTCCACACAAGTTTCTTTCCCCTTATTTTCTGGAAATTTATAGGAAAGGTGTTCATCACTGCATGCAGGTGAAGAGATTTCACGAGAGCGATTTTCAAGCAGTTCAAATATCAACTTTTGGATAAGAGCACGCTTGAGAGAAGCCTCAACAGGTGGAAACCAGTCGACATTAAGCTGGAAAAGATATTCTATTAGCCATATTGGCTAAGCATTTAAACGTAGCTAACAATAAAAGGGAGAAAATGAATTGACATTGAATTAATGCACTAACATAGAAGAAACTTAGAATCCAACACTTATATTAGGAGAATTAAGGGTGCTATATTATGAAGCAAGCACAAACTGAATAATTAAATGTTCACTTAAGCTGAAACCCCGAATTTGATCCAGACACTAAGACCTATCTCTGGCAATGCATGTGCTTATTGGGGCTAGCTTAGTTGGTCAAGACGAGTTTAATCTTGTTTGAGACCCGGGGTTTGAATCCTAGTTGGTCACCTGCTTAGGAGCAGGTGTAGGCTGTAGGATAGGGATTTTTCTGTAATTTCTTGGAATTCTATAATAAATTAATAATAAGCACCCTTTAAAAAATTATATGGAAACCTTCATTTGACGTGTGAAACCCCACCAATATTAAAAGGTACCATATCAAACCTCCACACATTTTCTTTTAGCTTTCCGAATCCCAAGCTTATAAACAAAAATGATTCAACTGTTAGAAGGGCATCTGCAGTCCTATGTAGACGTGATTTGACTATTATAATCTACATATTTTAAACCCAACCAGGGAACTGGTGTCACTGCAGTTGAAAAAGGGTGGAACTTTTTCCTTTATCCTTTTCAACATTGCAGTAGACTATTGACTAAAATACTTCTGTAACTAAAACAGTGTTCAAAGAGATACTACCCTCTCAACAGTCATTTTACTAATAGTTTGTAGAGCTAAGACTTTAGGAGCAGTAATGAGCTCAATGTTGCTAGTGACCCTTCCCGGCCCGTGACAGGAAAGATGTTACCCTGAGGTCTTGATGTCACAGATTCAAACAACCTCTCAACAAAACAATGGGCAGTTTGGGTACATAAGTGACCCTCCTTACTCCTTGTATCACACAGTGGTGAGAACCTCAAGTAGTGATCCGTTTTTTTTCAATGAGCTCTGTGTTCCAGCATAAGTGTTTATTATCTATGGCCATATTTTGTTTTTTCTCATGGTACTTATTGCAGCAAGCAAGCAAAAAAAAACTATTTTGCTGTCAAAACTACACGGGCACGAGGTTTAGGAATGACAATTTTGCACCTGAACTCGCAGAATTCAGCTTGGGACAAATTTATAAGTTATATAGATTGCCCATTATTATAGGATTACAAATATATTAAAGAAAATTCTACTTCTACACCAAATCCCAACCTGCCCCAAAGCAGGTACCCACTATGATTCAAACCTCAGACCTCTGGCAAGGTAAGATGCCCACTTGACCACTAGGCCAACCCTAGTGGGCAGTTAAGAGAAGGAATTAAAACAGAGGTGATCAGATGACTTACAAAGGCAGAAAACTTGTTAATCTGGAATGGGCTGAATCTAACATGAGCTTCTCCCAAAAAGAGCTCTAGATAGTGAAGCAAGAACAGTCCACAATCAAAGGAATTTTCCTGCTGTGGAAGCTGGCATGAAATGCAAACATGTGTCAAAATGGATTGAGACAGTAGCTGAGTAAGTAGCTAATTTACTGCTACACAAAATACAGAATTTACTATATACTAACTCTACTCTAAAATAAGTTAGTTCGATTTTTTTGTAAGAATCAAGGATTAAGGGAATTAGTGTTTGACTTTCGCAACGTGTATCTTTGTTCTCCCATGTTCTCGACACTCAAGTGATTATAACTACCTTAAGGGATACTTTGATTTTCAAAGATAGAAAGTGGACGCTTAGTTTGGAACAACTAAATTTAGCAAGATATACTTATTATGGAACATAGAGAGTAAAATTCTTTTCTTCTTACATTCCTACGAAATGAGATCAATTTTGTTTGCATGTCACCATTACCACTCCCCCATTAACTATTAATGTAATTTTTAGCAGTTTAAAAGCATGCCGAGATGTCATAGTTTAACCTTAAAAAATTAGCAATGATTTGTATGTGATCATTGGGCCTCTCTCAACCAGCTAATGTTGGGTCAAGTGGCAAAAATAGACCTTCCTTCTTCATAAGGGGATTCTTGAGCCCAAATTTTGACACATTGCTGATAAACAAAATTATCTCCACACCATTTTACTTCAAAACGGGAAAAAAAATATTATAAGCCAATACTGGAGGCAGTACCTCAAGCTCAACAAACCGTAAATTTAAGAATTTTGAAGAGATTTGTTCAGATATCTCCATTTGCCTCTCTTTCCACTCTTCCCACAAATAACTGTCATTATTTCAAGATAAAAGTGATCAGTCAATTATTTGCACAAAGCAAAGTTCAGATTGTAATGAGAAACAATAATAGGTCTAATGCAAACACACATAAAAAGTTGGTTTACAACATACCCACACAATGAAACCTACACATCAGAATAGGAGAGCAACTTAAGAAGAAATGAAAAGGAAATTCATCAACTCACGACTATATTAATTCTGTTGAAAATAACTTCTAATGAGAAAATGTATCTTCCAGGAAAGTTATACCATAAAATGGCTTAATGACTTATTTGCCTGTGATTGGTGGAAAACATATTTCATTTGACACTTTGATGTATGAGTATGATCAGAAAATGTTTTCCTTGACTGGATTTCGGTATTTTTAAAAAAGAAAACAAAATCAGAATTATTTTGGGAATTTAGTCCTACGAAACAGCGCTTAAATTTTAATGATGAACAAAACTTTATGTATGCAAGCTTCACCATATGTTTGTCATTTTTTATAGCTGGGATACATAAATTCATGACGTAACTGTGCCATGTTATAGAGTTTTAGTTTGGTAAAACATATTGTGATCTCAAATGAAATATCATGCAAAAGCCAAGATTAACTCAAGAGATACAAGCTTAAAGCTGTGTACAAATTAAAAGGCATACATTCATACTTCATACATGTTAAAGCCCTACTCACCTTAAAGCTTAAAGCTAATTAGTGGAGGCACCAAGATGCTTATCAAGTGATCAATAATCGACATTAGATGTGGGACACTTCAACGCTCCCTCTCATGTGTGGGCCTCGCACATGGACCAAGAGATCACACCAGAGATAGGGGATGCAACACTAATACAGCAGGCACAAACCAGTTTTGATGCCATGTTAAAGCCTTGTCAACCTAAAGTTCAAGTCGATAAGTGGGAGGCCCCGAGATGCTTATCAAGTGGTAACTAATTCACATTCTTTAGACGTAGGACACTTCAACAACACATAAGAGAAATATAACGCGTGTTATTCAAATAAGATATGTATTTTAACAACCTTCTCAAACAAATACCACTTGTTCTATTTTATAATGCTCTTAACTCCATACAAAAAAATTAAAAAAGAACTACTAGAATAGAGTTAGACAGTTCTATATCAAGCTGTCTCAAACTCCACTCATTTAACACATCAAACATGACATATTCTTCCAAGCAATCCATGCATGAATCTAAGAATAAATTCATACAGCTTCAAAAGTTACAGAAGTACCTTTGTACAAGATTTTTTAGACCAGAATGGCTTCCTTTGATTGAATCCATATGTAAGATACATGGTACTTTATGCAACTGATCCAAGTCTTCATCTGAAATGTGGAAAAAAATGTATGAATTAAATTAAGATTATCAAATAGACAAGTACAGTCCAGGAAGGGTGTACCTTTGAAAGAAGCCACTTCACCAAGGTGACATATGACTATTAAACTCCAGTGAAGACTGTCATCAAAATTAGATATAATATATATTTCAGTCAGCAATTGTATTCAAATAGAGAGCTGAGGAAAAGAGTTTTCCAACACCTTCCTTACTTGAAATTCACAGGAATGAAGATGTAATCCTTTTTGAATAAATCCACTTTTCTTGTCCATTTACGAACACGTAGAAAAGCAGCCCTGCCATCAGAAGCACTGGAGGGATCTTTGTCTAGATCAGCCAGCTTCCGAAAGAAAAAACTATTAAAAAAGTGGAACCTAGTTCTCTCCTCAGACTGAAGTTGATTTTCTAAATACCTGCCAATCATTTCAGATCAGTGTGTGAATGCATCTACTTGATTAAACATATTAACAAATTCGGCAACGGAAACCAAAATTCCACTAAATATCGAATTCTACTAGGTCCCCAGGGAAAAGGGAATGGTTTCTATAATACAATTCAAGGCTGTAACCTAGAAAATTACTAATTCCAGTGAAAAAATAGCATGGTTAGAAACATGAAAGTTTAAAAAATCCAGCAGTAATTTATGTTGAATCAAATTTTTAGTCCAGTATAACCTTCAGTTTTGCAAGAAAATAAAGAAGAGGAAAGTTGTATGTCATAACAAACTATACAACTCATTCAAATGAACATACTTGATGTAGAAGTCAATGATTGTGTCGTTAATGAATGTCTCTGGTTGCAGTAGGACAACATCACGCTTGCTGATGGACACTGCATCTACATCCCCTTTTGGGTAGACAACCTCTTCAAATGGCTCATCAAAGCTGCAATATCTCGCATAATTCAGTGTACTATATCATCCTTCATCAAGTTTGAAAGGCTAATTCAACTCACTGAAGTAATTTACTCAGACAGATCTGGCAAAGCCACCGTTTAACTGTATAACTTAAGCTTAAATTACCAAACATTTATAGCAGTTAATTAAAATTGTAAGAAGAGTAATCGATTAGGTTCGATTTCAAGGCTTGGGAATGATTAAATTCAGGGAGCCTTCTAAATTTCGTTGCAAACAAACTTACTTTATCCTGCAAATCCAGTGTATAAATTATTGACTGAATGCAAAACCCATTGTACTATTCCAATGCTAGTCTGCAAACTAAAATTAATCCTGAACCTTATTGCAGTGAACTCCAACTATAAATACTTATCATATTGTCGGCATTCAGAGGGGTTAAAGTATTATCATCATCATCTCTTAAAATCAACCCAACAGCCCTACATATGATCTTAAGAAGAAGATGAACCAATATATATGCCATATAATGAAACTCAAATATAATATAGTAGCAAAAAGGAAAAGATTCTTGCTAGTACCAACTAAGTATAAACAGTAAATGGCAACTCAGACACACAAAAAAACATACAAAAAGACAAATCCATTCATTCCAAGGATAGAAGGTAATAGGGTAAGCATAGACATGTGTATGAAAACCAAAAGAGCTAATGATGCAAAACAATCATTTCAATAAATCAAGCTCAAAGCATCGATGTTTACATCTCCAAAGTTCACGGCATGAAGTGCTCACTTCCACTTACCTAGGAAAGTAACTCCCTGGTAGATCATCTCCATCCATGACCTCACTAGAAACATTAAAGAGAACATGTTATGTCTTGAAGGACAGAAGGCTCAGAAAAAATGAACTTACAGAACATTTGTGCAGGCACGTGTAGGTGTATTTATATAAAATGGAAAATGAGAAAAGCTAAAGCATTAAATGGCGCACCACCTATGCAGAATCTGCTATGATTAAGTTTATAAAACACATAGAACCAACATACAATAAATCCTGTAATAAATATAAAACAAGATTGCCTTTCATCCTTATTATAGTTCTACTTAACAGACAGATGATGTATACTCCCTTTACCCTAAGAGAAGTGTCTCATTTGACTGCAAATTTTGAGGATTACACTAATTGGAGCTCAACTTCCTCCTAATCTCCAATATGCTGTAATGGTCAAGTGTTAGGCTGAGAATGTGTTGATCCCATTTCGGAATCTCTATTTAATTATCGTATTTTTGCTGCTAAAAAGCTAATTCAAGGGACGGTATAAGTAAAAGCAAAAACAGACACTTATTTTGGGACCAAAGGAGAATACAAAACCTTGTCTCATAATTTGAGGCACATTTCGTAAAAAGAGTATGGAAATTATGGATTTTTTTCAAATAAAATGTAAAGAATTGAATTATTTATAATTTTAGGCTACAGTTTAACTTAATTTAGAAAATAGGTTTGTGGGCCAGCTGGTCGCCACATGTCAGTATGTGAATGAAGGTAGGCTTGTCGGTTGACTTTCATTGTTACAGGACACTGTTTGCTACAGAGAAAATGAGTTTGGAGAAAAATAGGATTATTGAGCGCGCGTCAAGAAGAATCGAACCTATCCCTTGCCTCAAAATTCTCCAAGCCCTTACCAACCAATCAAACATTAATAGGTTTCTTTTGTCACTTTTAATATTAGTATAGTCAAAATAATTTGAAAATCAGGATTTTTTATTTTCAAAAAAATGGGCATCTATGCACACAAAAAAGAACTCGAAATCATCACCCCCTCCATTTCCAAACCTTTACTAACTAAGCTAAGATTAACTTATTATTTCATTCACTTGTTTTATATTACTACCTTCATTGTATGTATTATCTAAGTCTAATTTGATTAGATTTACACATTTCATATATATTTGTAGATAATATATTTTAATAACTTGTAATAATAGAAATTATATAACTAAAACTGAAACTAAAAATTGAGAAAATAAAATTTAATTAAATTACAAAACCCGTACAGTAACATTTATCTACGTGAATAAGGTCGAACTATACGTTGATGAATGTATTGTACGAGTTGTGTAATTCAATTAAATTACACGATGAATTTTCTCAAATTTCTCAATATTTAGTTTCCGTTATGTACTTTCTACAACTAGTTAATAAAAAATCTTATCTAAAAATATATATGAAATGTGTAGTTGAATTTATAACAATTGGAACAAATTTAATCAAATTATGCCTAAATAAAAAACATACTGAAGATAATGATTTATAACAAGTGAGTAAAATAACAAGTTAATGTTGATTTCATTGGTAAAGGCTTGGTAAGGGAGAGATGATGGTTTTGAGTTCTCTTGTAAGCGTATAGGGCAATTTTTATTAGAAAAAAAACTGATTTTCAAAAGCAATTCAAAGATAATAATAAAAAACAAGTGAAGAAAGTGTCGAACCAATGTTTGCTTTTTTGGCTGAGGCTTGAAGAAATGGAGGCGGAGAGATGGGTTCGATTCCCATTGGTTGCGCCTGGGGAACTAATTTTTCCAAATAATTATTTTTCACTGTAGCAAGCAGTGGCCTGTAGGCTGTAACAGTGAAAGCCAACCAGCAAACCTACCTCCATTCACATACTGACACGTGGCAACCTATTGGCCCACAAACCTACCTATTTTCTAAATTAAGTTAAACAGTAACCTAAAATTATAAATAATTCAATTCTTCACATTTTATTTGAAAAAAATCCGGAAATTATTATACTACAGTAAAATTAACCAGAATGGTAAAGTCCAAATAAAATAATTTAAGTTTCCTAAATTCTAAAATCATGCCAAAATCACGGATGATAAATTCATGACCAAGGTGGATGAAGATGAAAGCATTTACAAGAGGCATTCCACTACCCAATAGTGCCACTGGTACCTTCTTCTCACAGCACAATATTTGTGCAGATCTTATTTATGCTTCTCAACATCTATTTATCTCCATAAGTTATAACCATTAAATACTTGAAATTAAACTTCAAGTTATTCTACTTTTGGAAGGAAACTTTTTAACCTATATGTTGCGTCGTTCTACCATCTATAAACCCACATAAATTCTTCTAGTTACTTCAAATATTCGTCAGATCTTCCCAAATATTACGCTGGCAATATGCATGAGATATCAGCAGCTAATTATTAAAAAAACAGTAAAAGAAGAAGACCTAATAAACAATGGCATATGATATAGGCACCAGATTGTTAATGAACCAGGTTCTTGAAGTTTTGAGGTAACTCGAAGTTGGGGTTATGGCCATATTATTCATTCTAAGCAGTAGGTCAAAGGTCCTCAGCACATGTCAAATAGAGATTAAAGAGCAAATGTAAACGGACTTAGACTCTCATTTTAGCAAACACAGTAAACATTTTTACAGGTCTCCTACATCATCTCAGATAAAATGAATTGCAATAATTACTCCATCAAAATAAAGAACATTAACTAATCAAAGATAAAGGGAAGCAAAATCAAACACAGAAACAAGCATAAAGAAGCATGAAACTTACTCCACCAAAACATCCCCAATAGCCAAGTATTTGTCATTCAAACATGTAATTCGTGCTCGCTTCTCAGCCCAGTTTGGCTCAACAACAGCAAACTTCAACTCCTCTACGCCTGGATTTAATTTAGGTAGATTGATAAATTTAAGTCAAAGATGCGCCTTGCAACATAAGACAATAAACTCCCAAACAATTGTTAAAGCATAGATTAATATCCTGTCAAAAATTACCGAGAAAATCAACTTTAACTACAGTTTCGATTAATTGTACAAAGCATCTTCATGTTATCACATCATAATAATAAATATATTAATTGATATGTGTCAATCTTTATGAAACTGTATTATACTTGCTTGTATTTGCTTGTGAATTACAATAGAGGAGGTTCCTTTATATAGGGAATAATAGGAATATAAACCAAACTAGGAAACCCTAATACACAAACTTACCTTAATGGGCTAACCCTAATGGACTTTACATAATACTAGCCCTAATGGGGATAAAAATAATATTAACCCTAATTTAACCTGATTGACACCCCCTCAAATTGATGTCGGTTGACCAACATCAATTTAACTACAAAAAAAACTGATAAAGCGGCGACACATGACAGCTTGGAGCCTGGAGACTTTGGGGATTTATACCCAATTCTGAAGACGGAGACCGGAGCCAGGGTTAATTAGGCTTAGTATTATGTTAGGCCCATTAAGGTTAGTATTATGTAAAGCCCATTAGGGTAAGTTTGTGTATTAGGGTTTACTAGTTTAGTTTATATTCCTATTGTTCCCTATATAAAAGAACCTACATTATTGTAATTTACAAGCAAGTATAAGCAAGGAGAATAAAGTTGAATCAAGTATTCATCAATAAATCGTGAGATTGACAATATGCTATTATCATATACAGTTTCAAAGTGTTGTAATATGTATTTTTACTTGTTTCATACTTCATAGGTCAAAAAAAACGAATGCCTAGGAAAATCCATATAAAGTTTTTGCCATGAGTGGAGCATGGAGGGGCAAATATTTTCAGAGGTAAATGTACTATGAAAAAACTACGGCTCATATTTTTCCTTTGGGCAGCTTAACATATCATAAATCCAGAGGTAAATGTACTCTAAAAAACTGAAGGGTGTTTATTGGTTAATGACAGAAGTTTCGCAGCTACTATAGTAACATAAAGTGGGTTTGGACAATCTATCCAATAAAATATTGGTACATGTAATACCACGTTAATAGTCCCCATCATTAAAGATTTTCATTGAGGTTGAATAAACCAGATGCACAAAGCAAAAATAGCAGTAAATTTAAGGGAAAACCTGCAGTGCCATGTGCATTATCAGTTTGAACATCATCCTTTGATACTACATGAAGCTTAACTGAAATTATGTCAACCTGAAATTACTCATATAACAACCAGAAATGTTAACACATAATCACATAACAACCAGAAATGTTAACACGTAAACACATGTAAACAACTAAGTTCCACAGAGACATGTTCAGCGCTCACCTCATGAAAACGTTGACATTTAATATCTACAATTTCATCAGCTCCCCATTCAATGTTAAAGGTTTCTTTGTTGTCATGCCCCACGGCTCTGATATAACTTTGGGAAAAGGTTACCAGTGATTCTGTACAATAGGTATCCCGATACATAACATAATCAGGTTGAAGTGTGACCGCCATGTTTCTTTGATACTGCCAATTGAATAAAAAGTTAAATTCTCCGAAACCAAAAATGCTTCAAAGCTCGCTGTAGTCAACGAACAGTGTAAATTGGGTCAATAAACAGCTGCTGCAGATAGGGATTTACACAAAATCGATTTAGACCGGATAACTGTACAGTCCAGAGCATGGACTGGTTATGCTTGGTCCAAAGAGACTCATTTTCAACTTTTGCTACCATTCAAGCCCGGTCATTTTCCTTAAAACTTGTATTTTATTGTCTTCGTTAATTATTTTATATTGTATGCAGTCCAAACAAGTCCGGTCTTTGGTCCGAAATCCAGATACTTAAAGAGATTACATCCTCCATTCAATCTGGGACCGATGATCACCTCTTGCTGAAGACAATCTAGGAGCTAAATTTCAATCTCTTTGGTGAATATTTCTATTCACAGCAAGTTGGTAACTTCAATTACTATATATGTGCATTCTATAATTCATTAACAAAGTACATACACCCAAAAGAACAAAATATTACCATTTCCAAATCGCCAAAACAATGATCTGATGCCCAGCCATTCAGAGAAACTGAAATTATGCAACACGTGGGAAGAACTAAGAATGGGCCAAGTACACCAAATATATGTACAAGGAAATTTCGTGCGTAAAGCAAGTACTAGAAATCCTGTAAATGAAGAAAGAACATACCCCCGTCCTCTGCAATATCAGAAAGACTTGATGTAGAGCTTTCATCTACGCTTTCATCAGCATCTGCACAAATGTCCACTGGCTCAACCTGCACAAACAAATATAAGTTTAAGCATGAAGAAGAAAACAGCTTTTTTCTGAAATAGGGCACAAGTTTGGGAAAATGCAGAAGATACTGTACCCTGAGAGGGGAATCTAAATGGGCATTTATCAGGCATTTCCTTGGTGGAGATGATTGAAGGCTTGAAACTCTTGCCTCCGGTTTAGCAAAGGGACTTTGGGATCCTTGATTATCTAATTTAATTTCTTGTTGTCCACGACTAGTAGAACTGGATTGTGTAGCAGCATTCAAACTGGGATTTTCTGCACTTTTAGCAAAATCATCTTGCGTCGTACACAAAGGGAAACTTGAAATACCATTGTCAATCTTTTTATCACAGTCAACTGCATCCTCATCTACACATAGTGTATTTCTAGCTATGTCTCTCTCAACACTAGTTCCCAGGGCAACTGGAAGACAGTTACAAACAAAATCCATCAAAAGAAGCAGAAACATGACATTGATAATTTATTTCTTAAGCACATGGAAGCCACCATGCAAGACACGTGTAGAGTGTGAACAATAGCTACATTAAATGAAAACAATATAAGTAGGAACACAAAAATGAAATAATAAGGGAGTCTAGATACTGGGATTTGTAAACAAGATAAATAAAATATAAATAAGGTCATAAAAGCACTGTAAAATTATTGTTTTTAAAAGCAAATAGGGGGGTATATAGTTAAATAGTTTATCTTCAACAGAAAAAGAACATGGTGGGTAAGAAGAAAAGGTTATGAGTATATAACTTATGACATGCCTTTCCACCAGATGAGTACATAAAAGGCTATACTTCAAAGGTATATTCTTCATTTAGTGCAATAAGAGAACATTTAAAGGACAATAAGCCACACCCAACAATATCCAAAAGACAGATAACCACCCTATTTTTCAAAGTGGACACCTAACTACATCTAACGATTGAAAATTGACACATAGCACCGACCGTTAAAATTTTGGATAGAATATGTTAATTTTTGAACTGAAAATACGAAAATACCCTTGGTCTTACTTCAAATTTTCAAACACATGCCACTCATGTGTGTTTGGGTGTTTCTCCGACCTCAACCTCTCCGGCACCGTCTCCCAACTCACCTCCACCGCCAATTCACTCTCCGGAACTCGCCGGAGAGCTCATCGGAACTCGCCACTTCCGGCCATTTTTTCATGTCCGGCCATTTTGGAGCTCAAGATTGAAGACTTGAGCGGGAAAGGTTCGAGCGACAATCTCTATGATGAATTCGTCGACCAGAGCGAAAACAACCATCAGAGCTATCGATTTGAGATCGAGTACGAGGAGAAACAGAGGAGAGTAGAGTTGTGAAGAACACGATTTCTTGTGATGCAAGGAATTATAAAGAACTCATTCGTTCTCTGTTTTGTAATGATACAAGGATAGCAGAATTTCAATCAATCTTGAAATTCCATGAATATCTCTGTTTTGTAATGAAGCAAGAGATGGAGTGTCTTCATGTTCCACAGCAGTAATCTTTTGTAATCTTAAAAGAAAAAAACAGTTTCTTTACTTAACAAAATCATACACGAACACAAAGAAAAAGATGTTCTTTTTTCTCTTCCATTTCTCTCTCTTTTATGTGTGTGTTTGAGCTACCATTTATATATATGCCAATAAAAATGGAGATTCCAACAGCAAACCCACAACTGCCACGATTCCATGGTTTCAACACTCGGTACCCACGAGGCGATCGGTGACTAGAAATCGGTACCTAGATTAGGAGGAGCTCTCCGGAGAGTTTCGATGGGCTCTTCTGCGAATTCCAGAGAGGGAGTTGGCGGCGGAGGTGAGGTGGGAGACGGCGGGGGAGATGATGTCGGAGAGGTCCAGATAGGAGAGGCCAAGGTCGGAGAAACACTCAAACACACATGAGTGGCATGTTTTTGAAAATTTGAAATAAGATCAAAGGGTATTTTCATCTTTTCAGTTCAAACATTAACATATTTCATCCAAAATTTTAACGGTCGATGCTAAGTGTCAATTTTCAATCGTTACGTGTAGTTAAGTGTCCACTTTGAAAAATTAGATGGTTATCTGTCTTTTGGAAAATACTATATTATTTTCTATTTATTTTTTCTATATTCTATGTTCTAGTCGATACACTATGAGTAGTGTATCAATTGGTATCAGAGCATCCTTCCAGCAACTTGTGGAAGAGATGACTTCGATTTCGTGGATAGAGAGGATGCAAATGGAGATTGAAACTCTCGGGAGGAAATAAATTACTTTATTGCTACATGTGGAGGACAAGAAAGAAGAGTTCTATAAATACTACCGTGCTTTTCCATGGTGGCAAGAAACAATCAGTAGCAGGGCAGAGATAGATGTGATGATGAATCAAGTGGACGAGTGGCGTATTCGAGAGTACAAGCTGAAGGAAGAACTAGCGTTAGAGACCCGGAAACGAGAGCATGTAGCAAAATTATTGGAGGGGATAGCGGAGATTCGAGCTTCAATGGAGAAACGTCATCAAGTTATTCTTGTTGCCGTGAGAAATAGCATCATGCTAAAGTCAAAGAGGCAAAGAGAAGGCTAGAAGTTGAGTTATAGGAAATAGACAACATCGTATGGGATATTCGAATTTTGTTTGTGGCCAAACCTTACAACAATGGCTACAAACAATACTTGGGGGGATTCCACAACTTGATGGAAGAAAACGAAATTGAAGAGAAAGAATTGAGTTCCCAAGGAGCATATTCGAAATTGACTCTAGGTCTGACGTGGGAGATCCGAACACAACTAATTTGGATCTCCTCATTTGATGGTGGGTACCAAGACGGATGGATCTTAAAATTTGCACCTGGTGGTTACTCCAATCCCGAGGTAGGAGTTATGAAAACATCAAAACTAGTTCCCTTTGATATAATACGGGAAAGGGGCATTAAGACCCAACTCAAGGATCGAGCTCCACCATATCTGGGTGTAGGAAAATGGCGCACGGGAATTGGCACCAACTTACAAGTTAGTCACCTTGAGTATAAGGTGAAAGTGGGGCGGCCGGTAATGTTACACACGGTTGACTTTGGGTCAACAAATAAATATATATTTGGGTTAGCAAATAAGAAAAATATATATTTGGGTCAGCAAAAAAGAAAGGAAAATATTTTTTGAAAAATAAGTTTTCTTGTAAGACAGGGGGATTATTTTATTTCTTTAATGAGGTTTTCTTTTATTTTTATTTCCCTAATGCTTTAGTTTGAGATCTATAAATAGGATAGAAACAATGTAGAAACTAGAAAGTAACGAATAAGAATTGAGTATTGTCTTGTATTGAGCCCGAGCATGGAGAGAACCATGTTTCTCGAACTATCCGGAACTATCTTATTAATAAAAATATTTTATTATTATCTTTTTATTTTCTTCTATATTCTCTGTTCTAGTCGATACACTGTCAGGGTGTATCAGTATTGTTGGATGTGGCTTATTGTCCTTTACCCTGAAACTTATACATGACCAAACTTCAAAGCCCTTCAACTATCCAACCCACATCAAGGCAAGCTTGGCAATCAGTAGCAGCAACCCCTCTCGAGCTTTCAGAGCTACTGCCCAATTGCGGGCTTGAGAAGATGTTAAATTACTGGCATACATCTCAATCTTACCTAAATGCATATTACCCCAGCTGGAACATATAAGGAACCCGTGCATTTCAATTTTTACATTCGCAACTAATATAGCAAGACCTATTCATCACAATTAAAACTATTCACAACAATTCCAAGGTCTTAAACAACCAGTTTGGCTTACTTGTAATATTACCAGATACACAAAGCACGCCATTTATCATATGAAAATTGATGTGAAGACGTAAAATCAATCTTCTTGTGTCTCTGACGAAGCATATATTGAGCTCTAAGGTTTTACATTTCCCACCCAATACTGAAAATGGAGCTCAACTTATTATCCTACAGAACTAGAGCAACCAATCATGGAAAGCGAGGGTATTTAGGCACAGAAAAACGCACCGCGTTCGAGAAATTTATACTTGAGAATGGCAACATCTTCGGAATTAGGGTCTTTGAACTTTTTCAGGAATTTGCCTGCTGCCACATCAGGAAGCTCGTCTTCTTCGCTGAAATCGAAGACTCCGAGACCTGAGATCTTCATCGTGAATGATCGGGTGACTTGGAGACGGAACTCGGTGAAGACTCAGTGAGCGATCATGTCATGGAGTGGTGGGAATGCGTGCCCTAGTTCTTTGGAAGGGGTCAAACCCTATCAAAGAGAGGGAACGTTTCTTCAAAATGAATGCTAAAAATAATAAAATGGGAAAATTCCACTTACTTTACCGATTTTTCACTTAACTACTCCTGAAGATGAAATTGGTCTATGAACCCCCTAAACTTGCCTAATATGTCACTTAAGTCTAACGGTGTTAACTTTTAGTCACGTGACCAGCACATGGTGTTCTTTTTGTGAAAATCCCCAAAACGCCTTTATATGTTTATTGTTTCAATAGATGAATGAAGCCTTTTGGTTTTTGGTACACGGTGACGGCGAGGAGGCCTCCGCATCCAACGCGGAAAAGCAACACGAGGACGAAGAGTGGTGGGTCACACCGATGGGCTCGATCTGGGAGCTCGGTCGCGTCGGCTCTGGCGTAGTCTGGATCGGCGACGACTACGAAGGTAGCGGGTTCGACGGTGTGGGTTTGAGATCCTTAGATTTGGATTTTTCCCAAACCTGGGTTGGTTTGTCTTGAGTTCATGAGGAAAGTGGCTATCTCTGCTGTGAAACTAGGCAGGACAAAGCTGCGGAGGAGCTTCCGCGACCTCTGCAACACAATTCTTTTGCCCTTGAATTTTTTCATGTTCATGTGTGCCTTTCATATGCATTTTATTGTTCATAATACACTAAAGCCAAGATGGGTTTGAAATCTAAAATTATATTTTAAATTAATTAATAGGGAAAACTACACATAGCCACACCCAACTAAGGCCAAAAGACACATAGCTATCCCCATCTTTCAAACTGGACACCTAGCTACACCCAGAGATTGAAAATGAACACTTAGCACTTACCGTTAGATTTTCTGTTAAAATTTTAAGTAAAAAGACGAAAATGCCCTCGGGCAGACTTCAAATTTTCAAATCATGCCATTTATGAGTTTTGGTGTGTTTTTCCGATCAAGCTTCTCTACAACCACCATGTTCCTCGCCGACCTCGTCTTCGACCTCCGACCGACTTCTCCGGTCGTCCTCGCCTCCTAACCGCTGACCGGAGGCTCGCCAGAGCCCGTCGCCGGAGCTCGTCACTTTCCTGTTAACGCAAGTTTCATGGCAACATTTCTACCATAGTGAATAAAAACAAGGATTAGAATCATAACAGCCAAAGTAAGAGAAGCAAGTCCATATTCAATATAGCATATAAATTCTATCATTGTGGGCTATTTTGAGTTTTGACAGAAGAATGACATAGGAGTAAGAGTAGGTACAAAAATGTGAAGGGACTAGAACTTCAAAGCTTATTGTAACTAATAAGAGAGAGGATAAAATTCATGTAGAGTATATGCCTATTTCCAAGACTTGCTGCAACTGCAAGAAAGAAAAATTATAATGCCAGTATCTCATTGGTAAAAAAAACTCATATACTGAACAAGCCAAAGAGCTGGGAGTAGAATTTTTGGCAAAACTTGAATAGTATGTTCACAGATTGAGTTTAATGACAAAATATTAATCACAACTCTTATCATCATGAAGGTGTATTAGAATGGGAGTTGGCTTCTCGAATTCATTTTTATTATGCCATGCCATGACTTTGGCGTAGAATTTGAAACTCAAATGAAATATGGAACACGACCCAGATACAAAATAGCATAATTAATGACCATTAGCTAATTAAGGCCAAAGCGACGAGCTCCGGCGACGGGCTCCGGCGAGCCTCCAGTCAGCGGCTAGGAGGCGAGGACGACCGGAGAAGTCGGTCGGAGGTCGAAGACGAGGTCGGCGAGGAACACGGTGGTTGTGGAGAAGCTTGATCGGAAAAACACACCAAAACTCAGAAATGGCATGATTTGAAAATTTGAAGTCTGCCCGAGGGCATTTTCGTCTTTTTACTTAAAAATTTAACAGAAAATCTAACGGTAAGTGCTAAGTGTCCATTTTCAATCTCTGGGTGTAGCTAAGTGTCCAGTTTAAAAGATGGGGATAGCTATGTGTCTTTTGGCTTTAGTTGGGTGTGGGTATGTGTAGTTTTCCCTAATTAATATTACCATAAAAAAACTGAAGTTAGACCATTAAACATAACCAACATCAGTTTATTAACACCATAAAAAATCATACAAAATTTGTTGTGCTATAGATATGTAATATGAGATTATTGTTTAAACTAAATCTGATTACAATTTTGAAGCAAAAAAATCATATATAAGATGAAAATCCAAATTGATAATATCTGGAACTGCTCAGCGTAGCCTTCCCTAACCATCACCTTTAATTCTCTAGTTATGATTAATAGTGAACACAATATATAATCAGAGATGGGGTTTTATGTTAAGATTTTTATTTAATTGAGACAAAATATTAAATTTGACATTTAATGATCAAAGATAATTAAAAGCAAGGAAATCATTTTGATGATAAAATTAAGGAAATCCATTTAATTGATAAACCACAAAATCAAATCAAAGAAACGGAAGGATATGAACATTGAGGTCGTAAAAATCCTCGGGTTTAGAATCTGTGAGATAGAAGAGAAGAATAAGAGGGAAAAAATTGAGATAGAGTGAATGACAATTTTTTGAAAATTTAATTGTTAATTAAGGGTATTTTGAACTTTTTGTCAACAACTTAACACTATTAGGTCAAAATGACACGTTAGGCAAGTTTAGGGAGTTCATAGACCAATTTCATCTTCTGGGGCAGTTAAGTGCAAAATCAACAAAGTACAGGGTAGCTAAGTGGAATTTTCCCTAATAAAATTAAGGGAAAATTTCATATAACTTCTTGGGAAAATGATACTTTTGTGCACTAAAATATACATTTTTCACTTTTATACTCTGTCTTTATTTTAGTACCTCAGAATTATATTTTGGGATACTTTACTCCTGAAATGCTAAAAATACCTAAACTACTCATTAATTAAACCAAAATTAAATATGGTTTAATCTAGTCTAGTTTCAATTGTGTAAAAAGACGAAATTACACTCAATTATTCATCAAATTTTCAAGTGAATGTCACTCTCTCCACCTCCTTCCTCCTCCTCCGCCCCCTCTTCTTCCTCATCCTCGCCTCCGTCCTCTCCTTCGCCAACAACCACCTCGAATCCGCCAGAGAGCTCGTTTGCAAGCTCATGTCCTCGGAATAGGAGTCGGGTCTGATTCGAGAGAAACCTCCAGCGAATTTCAAGCACGTCACGATGGCGGTTCCTCACCAGAGACCTGACCACTTCAATTCCAGCTCCGGCGAGTCATCCGGCGACTTGGCATCGCCGCTCCAGCTCACGACTCGTCCATCTTGCTGCTCCTCCACCTCCTGTTCCTCAGAAATCGAGAGTGAAATCGCAAACCCTAACTCTAATTGGGTCTCGACGAATTCAAGGTGGTTGTTGGCGTTGACGAAAGAGAGGACGGAGGCGAGGGTGAGGAAGAGGAGGGGCGGCGGAGGAGGGGGAGGGAGGGCGGGAGGTGGAGAGAGTGACATTCACTTGAAAATTTGATGAATAGTTTATGGTAATTTCGTCTTTTTACGCAATCAAAATTGGACCAGATTAGACCCTATTTAACTTTAGTTCAATTCAGGGGTAGTTTAGATATTGCTAGTATTAGGAGTAAAGTGTCCTAAAATGTAATTCAAGGTACTGAAAAAAAAGGTAGGGTATGAAAGTGACAAAAGTGTATATTTAGGTGCACAAAAATGTCTTTTTTCCTAACTCCTTAACTATATGTGAATCCTCTTGAGTACAAAATCAATTTGAGAGCTATCCTAAGTATAAAAAATTCTCACGTTAGCCTTTTTCGTTAATTTTTTAAAAAATTATGTTAACATTTTTGTGAAATGATGAAAATACATTTGCATTAAAAAATAAAATATATAAATAAAAATAATTTTGAATTTATTTTTTTCTATTTTTTTTTACAAAAACAAATAATAAAAAAATATTTTAGTATTAAATATTTTATAAAAAATTAGTTATAAAAATTAATAACAATAAAAACAATGTATAAAAATAATTTTTTTATTTTTTTTATTAAAAACTATTTTTACTACTAACAGAATTTTATTCTCTTATTTTGTACAACGAGAAAATTAAGAAAAATAATTCAAAATAATTTATACTTGTTTATTTTAATTTTTCAAATACAAAAATATTTTCGTCATTTCACAAAAGTTTAACATAATTTTTTTAAAAGTTAACGAAAAATGGTAAAGTGAAACTTTTTGATATTTAGTGGATCTCTCAAAGTAATTTTGTACTTAAAGGAGTTCATGTGAGACTCGCGTATAGTTAAGGGGGATTATCTGAAATTTTCCCTAAAATTAATAGATAAATAAAACAAGGGAAAATTGTAAAAAAATATTGGTCTTGTGAGGTTCTAATTAGTTACAACATTGAGTATTGGAGGTGAAATTTGGTGAGAATCAATCTCCTTTTGTGAGAATTACTAGAGGCGCACTATGTGGCGTGCGTGCTGAGCTGGCAAGTGCAAACATGTGGCGCTGAGCTGGCAAGCGAGGATATGTGGCGTTGAGCTAATAGGCACGAATAATAATAATAATGATTTATTCTCAATCTCTCGTTTTATCACTCTCCCGACAATATTCATTTATAGGGTATAGTATAGAACTCAACCCTCTTACTACATGAAGCTCCCCTATTTGGTCACATAGTTTTCACGCATCTTGTGGTGTACTTGCAAGGCATCATATCGAACAACAACTAAAATTTTACGTGAGATAAACTCACCACCAAAATGATGTACTTGAGCCTGTGACTATCACATTGTTCCCAAAAGTAACATGTTTGTCCTTAAAAACAAAGAAAATTGATAATAAAACTCAAATATCTAGAGAGACGCATTTGATTTCGAGGATGGTTTTTACAGACGAGAACTTGGTCGCAAGTACAACAACTTGAAGACTTTGAATGGTGTCAGTGTTGGCTTGAAAAAACATATCTGGTCTCGGATTGTACTCTGTCACCTCTAGGCTTGTTGTGAAGTTTATGTCGATATCTGGTTTAGAGCTCGTCGGATTTGGTCGTTGTCGTTGGTACTCGCCATACATAAATCCCTCTTTTCTAAGAGTTTAAAATCAAGAACCCGGTTTAGAGTCTATCTCGCGACAATTTAGACCATCATCCGATTTTGCAAACTCCCTTCAAATGAAGAAAATGGTTATTTAATTTTTTTTTTATTTTGAAAAGATTATTATTATTATTATTATTATAAAGGGTAATTATAACTTTTATCTTATTTATAAAAGTATTCATAATTTCAGGATGTTAATTGAAAAGGGTTGTTAATAAATAGATAATTTTTGCAAATTTCCTATAAAATAAATATCACTCGTAAAAGAGGAGCGTGGAGACACTTGTTGTCATGTGGTGGATATTGTCAAATAGGGCACTTCTGAGATATTACAAATCTTTGTTTTGAAAACATCTCTTGAATTTATGCAAGAGGGAAGTTTGCATCTGTCATTTTATAATTTCTTATGGGAGAAATTTGATTTGAATACAATTAGGTTGGCAAGTTTCTTACTTAAATATTGCTAACTTTTAATGCTTCTTAAACACCAGTAAAAAAAATTTCTCACTTAAATTTTTTTAGTTCATTATCAAAAGACTTAAATGCTTTTTTTTCGGCTTCTAAATTCTCAAACTATGATTTTTTTTAATTTATCTTTCCAGTGTAAACGCTTTGGGAACTTCAAATGACTTTGAATGCCTTCATAAGAAATAAATTTAACTTTCATACATTTCTTAAATAGTAAGTTTCACGAAATTTGTAAGTCATTTTGTAAATCAAAATTGAACTCGACGCTTTTTTCTGTAAATTTTGTTGATCTACAAATTTCATGAAACTTGACATTAAAAAAATCAAATTCAGCTAATTTTGTATGAAGACCCAAAATCATTTGAAATCTCTGAGTATGAAAAAATCAAGTGTTTATATCGATATGTGAAATTAAAAAATAAATTTAAATTTTTAGAAGTCAACAAGAGGCATTTTAGTCTTTTATAGTGAATACAAATATAAAAACTAAAAAGGAGTAAAGTGAGAGAAGAAAATGTGCACATGTACATTTTAAAGTTATACGTAGTTAAGTGAGAAATGTGTCAACTTAACCTTGATAAAATTATATTTTACCTTTATATAGAATACAATTCTATATATATATATATATATATATATATAGGGATGTAGTCCAATACAGACTCACCCAAAATGTCTAAACGTTCAAACTAGTGTATAACCGTCGGATCAGAGACGCGCGTTATCTAAGATTGTGACATGTGGCAGTTATTCAACGTTGTACTACATGTTATACATTGCTTCAATTTTGCACATGTCCAACATATTATACAACATTGCACTACATATTCTATATAGTTATACAACATTGCACTGCATGTTATACAGTTTGGACGTTTGGACATTTTTCCCTGGTTTGTATTTGATACATACTATATAAATATATATATATTCGATTACTTTAAGTTTTGCTACAATTAGTATATGTGTTAATGCTAAAATATAATGTCTAACATATCCTGATTTAGTTGGATAGTATTAACGATTTAGTAAAATTTTACTTCATCTTCGAGCTTTAAATTTATCAACTTAGGTCGTAAGTAATATTATAATTTGGATTAACATAAACTAACATATTTCAAAGAATAAAGTGAAGAGAAAATTACAAGAAAACCCACGATTAACTATCCATGATTTGCATTTTACCACCATTAATTAAAAAGTATAGCAAATCACCACATACAACCATTCATGATTTTTAATTTACCACTATGAATTAACAAATGCATCATACCGAGACCTTCAACTATTTACAATTTTGAGTTTGCCACCATTAACTAAAAAATATTACAAACTACCAAATTTAATTATTCATTGTTTATACAGACGGTTAAAATTAAAAGAAAAATCATTATTGAATATCACGTGATTTTAATTTTTATCAAAATGACATAATAGTCGTTGTAAATAAAATAAAATAAAAGTAATTCAAATACTGATGAGTAGGGGGATCAAAGTGTATACAAACCCGATCCCAATCCGTTGATCCACCAGCTAAAGGACTCAATTCCGTGCAATCTATATGGGTAACAAATAAAAAGTAACAATTCTGAAAGTATTTTGATTGATTAATGGGTTAGCCCCAACCCAACCATCCAAATTTGTTTGGTTGTAATTTCTACCATCATCCATTTTTGAGTTATTTTAATTTTGTATTCATAACAATAGTAATGTAATTTTGATTAAAATTAAAGTCATATAAAATTAAACAACAATTTTTCTATTAATTTTGATCAATGCAAAAAAAACAAATAATTGAATGTGATGTTTAAATTAGAAAATTATAAATAGTTGAAGGTGACAATTTGCAATATTTGCTAGTTTAACGTGATGATTGAAAAATATGAATTGTTAAAAATAGTGATTTGTAATGCTTTTTAGTTAACGATGCTAAACTGCAAATCATAGATAACTAATGGTGATTTTTTTTGCAATTTCTTCTAAAATAAACAATAAGACACTAATAACATAGGGGATTGGCAACGTAAAACTTTACTTCCAATTCTTTTTAGGGGTGATTCCATGTTAGTACCCCAATTTTGCTTAATTTTCAAATCAGTACATAAGTTTGAAAAGTTTTTTGCCGGTACCCGAAGTTTAATTAGTTGCAGATAAATACCTAATCTATTAAATCTAACAGAATTTGAATATGAAAAGACCAAAATGCCCCTAATACTTATAATAATTAATATTATATTGAAACTTTTGAGTAGAATAACTCTCTCATACGACATCCGTTTCGGGCTCATAAAATATCAAATCGAAGAGAATCGGAAGATAAACAACTTTGAAAAACAATATTAATAATTAAATTAAATAATTAATTAATATTATTTAATTAATGATTATAAATATTATTTAATTATTAATAATTAATAATTTTGTATTTAAATATTAATATTCTTCAAAGTTGTATATCTTCCGATTTTCTTCGATTTGATATACTATGAGGCCGAAACGAAGGTCGTATGAGAGAGTTATTAAATTCGAAAGTTTCAATGTAATATTAATTATTATAACCATTAGGAGCATTTTGGTCTTTTTGTAGGGTTTTGGAGCGTTCTAGATCGTCGAGATAGCGGAAGCATTAAAAGATAATCTACTCCAAACCTTGTCCAAGAACATTAAACCATTAAATCCCAAAGCAAAATCTATTCCACAAGATGTTTACCTTTAAGTCTTGTATGAATCGATAAAGAAGAACGTTCGGATCTTCTTCTCTAAAGCAAGTCCACACCAAGAGGATGATCTTGTTGATCCTTCACTTAATTGCCTACTAGAACAATTAAATGAAGAACAAGAGAGCAAGATGAAGAGGAGGAGGGGGGTGGCCGGCCACTATGAGAGAGAGAGAGAGATATTTTTGTGAGTTTTGTGATTCAATGAATAATGAATTAAAGTCTTGCATTTGAATTCATCATCCAACTCACAAGTATGGGTTAAAAGTGATTGGTATGGGCTTAAAGGTGCTTTAACCCATACCCCTTAAATCACTTACCTCTTAATCCACAATCACCAACTAAGCATGGTGTTGTGTGGCCCCCACAATGGTCCCACCATGTGGGCCGGCCATATGGTCTTATTGGGCCCTTAATGGGCCGGCCATGAGGCTTCATGGGCCGAGCCCAATGGGCCCTCCCGTGTTGTCTCATGCCGTGTCCAAAAGTTGCCCGACCCTTTTGTCGTTACTTATCAAACAAAGTCCGACGCGATATCGACGAAAAACTCAATTTTTCTCGATTCGCTAATTATTCTCTCAAACCGAACCTATGGCACAAAACCTCCAGTTTTGTCCATATATTACTCCTCAAGAAATATCAATGTTTCCTTGTCTCAAGTTATCCGTCTTGTATGTGTGTGACCCTCTAGGCTCATGCTACCGTTGGCAGATCGGCGCAAAAGATCGCTCTTGCCCGATCCATCATAAGTGGTCTCTAGTAAAACATTATGATTACCCAAGGTGCACGATGATCGATGATTCGACTTAACCTTTGTGCGTACAAGTCACCATCCTGTTATCTCTAGATATCCCGATTGATCTCAAGGCATAGAGTCGTCTCCCTTGTTCAATCAATCATTGTTACTTGATATGCGAGATGGCTGAGAAATGATAACCCGTATCATTTGCATGGCCATGCTTTTTTCTCTCAGTCAGTCTCCATCAAGAGGCCTTCTAACGGATATCTTTCCCATACCGTAGTATGAGGGATAAATCCCTTAGTCGTCTTTCGTGTCACTCATGCAACCCGTTCCGCCACCCAATCATGCCCTTTATAGCAATCCTTTTACAGAAAGCGTTTGGCGCAAGTTAAAGCCGTGCGTTTATTGCATAGTGATCACAAAGACTCCTTGGTCTAAGGATGTCGTGACAAGCTAACGCATTTGAATATGTTTATGGCTTAATCTATGAAAACACTATTCAAAGCGGGTCGTCCGTTATTAATCACCTCATGATATCTATGATATGGTTCCAGGATCCCACATCCTTATGACAAGTAGAACTACGTCATTAAGAACCATCCTCATACTGGTCGCTTTTAAGGAAGCATAGGTTGACCAGGGACTCGTTAAGTGTGATCCGTACAGATTTATGGTTCTACTACTTTAGTGGTCATAAATCAGATCATGCTTAACATATTACTTCAACACATAAGTAATATAAAGCCGTTTATATTTATACATTACAAACGATGATATTTGTATATAGACGTTTACAGGCTAATACCAATTGGACTAGGGCACAAATGCTATCACTTTTCACTTCTCAATTATTTTAGATTTAACAAATTAGGTACTTATCTGCAAGTCTGCAACTAATTAAACTTGGGGTACCGATAAAAAACTTTTCAAACTTGGGGTATTGATTTGAAAATGAGGCAAAGTTGGGGTATTCACATGGAATTATCCCTTCTTTTTATACAAAACGTTATGTACATTATTTTGACTATATATTGTTTGCATCTATATTTTTAACTAAGTCATTGGCTTTTAAGACCTATTAAATATTTTTGTTGTTGCAATTAGCTTACATTGTTAATTTCGTGACGAAAGTACAACTTTTTTTTCCTTAACATTCGGCTGCATCATAAGGTTGATTCGAAACGAAACAAGAATATAACCCTAATTTAAAGAAGAAAATAAAATTAATCGAAATAAATCAAATTAATAATAATGATCTCTATCCAAACCAAAACTTAAATAGACATAATTTTTCAATACTAATTATAACTAGGAAACAAAAACCAATAGAACTAATCAATCCAAACTAATCAGAATTAGGAAACCTAACACAATATGAGAACATAAAACTATCTAAAACTTAATATAATCAAGAGTCATAATTGGTATTGTTCTACGTCAACTCTCTGACGCTTGAAAAAAACTCGTCCCGAATTTTTTGGATCTGAAGAGAACTCATATGGTGGATGGTACTTGAATGTGTCTATGATGTTAAGTATGTTGGGGCCATTCACGTGAATGATAAGGTATTTCTTGGAATAAAAATTCCACACTCAACATGTATTAAATTTGTATGCAACATTTAGACCATTTAGTCCATAAAAGATCTTGTGCGGAAGACCAAAATATACTCATTGAGCAGACATCTCATCAACTTCTTTTGCTTGCATGTGTGCAATCATAGGTTTGTCATGTCTAAAATATTCTTCTCGCTTAAGACACGAGGTCTTTTGACATTTATGACCTTCATATCATTGATATTTAGACCATGAACCAAGTCATCGCCCTCAAACTCAAGATAACCATATGATATGACCAATTTTTGGTTGAGGTCAATTCTTACAAACATTCTGTGTTAGCCATATTCATCAAATGAAACATACATAAGTTAGAGTTGAAGTTGTAGATGCGACATAGTCACTAGTGTTGAGCAAACTAATTCTTCCACACAAAAAATGTTCTATCATTAGTTGAAATTCAATCACGCCTTTAAGCTGTCATTTGTAATTCCTTTTCTATCTTACCATGATGACTGTTAATTGTGTCTAATAACATATTTTCATTCAGTTTGTCATAACCACTGGATTCATCATGTTCATCATGTTTTCTTGTCTGGGGGCTTCTTGTCTACTTCTCTATTCCAATCACATTCTATATTTCTCATTCACTTCTCTATTTCAATCACATTCTATATCTCTCATTCATTTTTTAATAATAATATACATATTTCAGTGATAATGGTAATTCACTATTCTCATTCAATTTCTAACACCACAATAGATGGTGGAATAAAACGAAGTTGTTATGTTGTTAATTGGTACATTTAAGAGTGTGCGATGGTGAACTAAAAATATTCCATAATACATAATAGTAAAGTGTGATTTATCCAATAAGTAACAAGAATAATCTCACAAAACTACACTTAACCTTACATTTCTCGCCTAACCACAGTTGACTATTTTTGTTGTGACTAACATGGGCGCTGAAATATTTTTGCTCATATAGCTATAGTTGGTCAACTCTTCAGTTAGGTTTTAATGTAAATGACCAAAATACCCTCAATGTCATTCAAACTTTCAAATGTATACCACTGGGAATTTTTTCCCTCTCTTCTCTATCTTTTCCCTTACTTTCTTCAGCTCCCCAACCTCTCCTCCTCCAACGATATTATCAACACTTGTATCGACACTAAAAAATAACCAAACTAATTGGAGCAGTCAAATCTCAACAACGAAACACATGATCAGTAACTAAACATTTCAGTTCACATCCAAGTGAGGAAGATCAAGCAAGAGCATGGACAAATTAGAGACGTAGGTTTCCCTTATAAGAGACTATACTTTTCCTCTCATTTATCACCCGCCGTCGGATCTCTCGTTTCCCTTTGGGCTTATCGTCGAATTACATGCCTATCTCAGTTGTACAATCCTAGGCTTTGTCTATGTTACTTCATGGATTATTATTATAAAAAAAACAGGTGATTATGTTGTCGGTTCTGGCGGAGAGACATGAATTCTGTCGTTGGTTCTGGCAAGCGCGTACTCCAGGTGAGTGGAAAGAAGGACAACGATAACGTGGAGGAACTGAGACCACCTCTCTTATCTCTATTGTCATCTACTCACGCCCTCCGATTGCTCCACCTTTGTCTGTACCTCATCACTTTCCTCCTCTTACTATCACCACTAGAAGTTCGATTTCGACTTCAACCTCAAGCCAAATGTTCTTTCGATTCTCGTTTGTTCTGTAGCTAAATTTACTGAAAGTTAGATTTGGTGTTTCGTCTGCATTTAAGTGCAGTAACTTTAGCGTGGATCTTGTGAATCAAATATTATTTTTCACAAACATAAATATCTTTTGAACCGATGATAATCTATCTCATTGGAGGAGGAGAGGTTGAGGAGTTAGAGAGAAGAGAAAGGGAAAATGTTCAATAGTATATACTTTAAAAGTTTGTGACAATGAAGGGTATTTTAATCATTTTATACTAAAAACTTAACAGACTGTAGTTATCCAAGTAAAAAAATTCTCACCGTAGAGTGCTAAAACAGAAAGAACAATCAATTATGATTGGTTGAGGAATGTGTATTATGAGTATGGCTGTCCAATTTTACCCAGTACCCGACGACACAACCCGACTCAAACCCGATTGACCCGAGACCCGACAAAATCATGTGAAAATTGGGTTGGATCGACCCAACCCGATAAAAATCGAGTAGAGTCTCGGGTGCATCTACGAAACCATCGAGTCACCTGAGTCACCCGACATCCAATTAGTAAAATGGACCGGCCCTTTTATCCTTATTATTAGGGTTAGGGCTTGGATTTTAGGTTAACTCTGATTTCAATTGTAATTGGCTAAATTTTTTGGGCACGTCGAGTGAGTTGGGTTGTACGACATGACTCACCCGACATCCGACTACACCCAAACCCGACCACCCGATACCTCTCTCGAGTCCAATTTTGGGTCTGGCTTTTTAGATCCGAGACTTGTCGGGTGAACCCAAACTCGGTTGAGTCTACCCAACCCAGCCTGACGAACACCCTTAATTATGAGCATGGTCCGGTGAGATTATCCCTAAATAAGAATGCTGCTTTAATCATCGTCTTTCCATCACAGCAGACCAATCACTACCCACTGTAACTGAGAAATAGCTCCACCAATTTTCTGGGCTCCCAAACAAAAAACTCTACCTGCCAAAATGGAGTCCAACCCTAACAGGGTCGAGGCGGAGCGCCTACTCGGCATCTCTGAGAAGCTCCTCCACGCCCGCGATCTCAGCGGATCGCGCGACTTCGCCGTGCTCGCCCAGGAGGCAGAGCCCCTCCTCGACGGCTCCGACCAGATCATCGCCGTCGTAGACGTCCTCCTCGCCGCCGAGAAGCGCGTCAACAACCACCCCGACTGGTACTCCATCCTCCAGATCGACCGCCGATCCGACGACCCCGATCTCATCAAGAAGCAGTACCGCAAGTTCGCCCTCCTCCTCCACCCCGACAAGAACAAGTTCCCCTTCGCCGATCACGCCTTCAAGCTCGTCGCCGACGCCTGGAGCGTCCTCTCCAACGCCTCCAAGAAGCCCCTCTACGACAGCGAGCTCAGCTTGTTCTCCAAGGTCGATCTGGGCGGCCCCAAGCTCCCCGTCCGGCGGAGCCAGCAGCCCCGAGAGGCCGTGAAGAAGCCGGGACCAGGTTTCAGAACCAACAACAACAGCAAATTGGACGATTCGCGGCTGTCCAGCTTCTGGACGGCGTGTCCTTACTGCTACAACTTGTTTGAGTACCCTAGGGTTTATGAGGACTGTTGCTTGAAGTGCCAGAACTGCAAGAGGGCCTTTCACGCGGCGATCGTCCCGTCTCTCCCGCCGCTGGTGCCGGGACAGGAGGCCTACTATTGCTGCTGGGGCACATTCCCGATCGGCTATGTCATGGGCGATTCGGACGGGAAGGCGACTGCTCAGGGAGGAGGGTTTCCGAATTGGATGCCTCCAATGTTCCCAAATGGGCCACAGGCGGGTCCAGCCCCGACCCCGATCAATGCTGCCCCAGCGAAACCTGTGGAGGTGGTGGAGATTCCTAATGGCAGCACCTCAGCGTCCCAAAGCCAAAGCCGAACCCAATCGGGACAGAAGAAGAGGGGAAGGCCCCGGAAATACCCATTGAACGCTTGATTAGGAGAATGTTGAGCATATCGGGACTGGTGAAGTGGAGATTGTTGTTTTGTTGCAGGTAGAAGAAGGTGGGAGCTGCTTGGCTTCAGCATGTTTGTAGGTACTGTTGCTCTATTTTCCTTATTGATCATAGCAGCATGTGGTGTGCCTGTAGACTACTAGATTGTCAATTTCAGACCCTTGTGTAACTATTTTCCTGAGGTTTCAAGCCATGTTATTTAACAAGTCGTTTTGATGATGGCGTTTGCTTTTTCATCTTTGATGAATAATCAGTAGTCTTGTGATCTTCCGGTAAGCTTGATTGCTAGCTGGACCATCAGCTCATTGTTTTCTTTTCATTTTCTTTATGTGCAATAAACACCTCTGAATGTCTCCATCATTCAACACCAGTGATTCGCTAGGTATCATTTATGGAAATTATGGTTTCATAACTGTTCAACAATTGAAATGCATAAGTTTTATGTTTTGAACTGAAATAAACATGGGTGGGGTGGAAGCAATTGTCAATTGGTTCAAGCCATCTGGTTTGTGTTGTGTTGTGTTGTGAGGAAGGATATCACATGTTTTGCATCTGTTTATCAAGATGCTATTAATTTATTCACATAAAGGTCACTGCACCACTTAGTTTAGGCATTCTTGATTTAGGCTTTTAAATGTTCCATATGCACCTTCCTTTCAAACATACTGTAGAAAAGGTATTCACCATGCTCTGATTATTTCATTTGTTTCAACTCCATTTTTAGTCACATTGTCATTTTCTCCACTAGATTGCTTATCTGCAAAGATAATTCCCATGCAAGTCTATCACACCCTTAAAACCCCCACTTTCTTCTAAATGTCGCAACATGTGAAAGTTTTGTCACAACAACAAGTGCATGTTAATAATTTCTGCTGTATCCATAACTTGAGTCAGTCTAGGTTTCATCCATGTTGGCCTCACCTCAAGTCGCTATTAGATTGTATCCATGTTGCTTTATTTCATAGCCATACTTTGTTGGCTGCATGACTTTTTATTGTAGCTCTATCTCATCCTTCTTCCTCTTTTCATAGCCATCCGTACCTTTCATGTTGAATTTGGTATTTTTGACAGGCATAATAACTATCTTTTTATGAGCTACTCTCAGGCTTGCTCAAAACGATATTAAGAGGGTTTTGATCTATTCTCCAATGTCCCAACTGGGTTATATGATTGATATATTTTCCAATGGCCCAACTGGATTATATGATTTGTTTCAGTTTATTGAGCTGCAGTGTTTCCGGTTTTCAGTGAACTGAATACTATGTTGCTGCCAATCTTATTCTTATCCAACACATCCAAATTGATGATGCTTCAGTACAACAGACTGTTTATAACCCACAATGGTGGTTTGTTGTGAACCTAGCTTTAATGGTTCTTGAGCTTTGTTGCTATAGATGTGAACATTTTCTTAAAAGGAAGAATGCTTTGATAGGCCAAAAACTAATGAAATCAAAATCAACTTCAATGGAAACAACTTATGTCTTGGAGTTGAAGAGACTTACAATGACATATCATTTGCCACAACCTTACAAGAGGAGGCAATTGCCAAATTCCATCTACTTTGTGGCACAACCCACACTGGAAGTGGAAGAGGCCAATACGCATCTCATATGTAACTCTTTCCGAAATTAAATCAGTGGCAATGTCATTTTCTCAAGGAGAACAAAACCCATGATTTTAATGGCCCTGTATCTCAAAAACTATAATTTAGTAACTTTAGGATGAACAACTATGCGCAGGTAAGTTTGGAAAGCCAATGATCAAGGAGAGGCACAGCATGCCACCACTACGAACTTGCAATGTAGACCCCAAACATTCACATATGCTCAATTTCTAACTGCAATATGACATGAAATAGAAAGATAGTCCAAACCTTTCGATGCGGGTTTACAATCACACCAAGCATGCAGATCACAAAATTTTGTATCAATTCAAGGAAAAGAGCTATAAACCCTAGGAGGACAGCTTGATAGAGGGATCTGAGAGCCTAAGGCACTCGCTCTGGCACTTCCTTAGGCAAATATCATTCCAGTTGGGTACTTGGTGTTGATTAACACAAACAGTCCTGGCACAAGCGTCCGCACAAGCATCAAGCTCAGAAACACCACACACTGTAACACAAGTGTTGGGAGTTGGATCTTTAGAGAGCCCTCCAACCTTCTTCAGCATCCTCTTTGAAGTGCACACCCTCTCGCACACAAATATGTCATCGGAGCTCTTCTCGCGCCCTCGCGCGGTATTCAGCTTCTGCTCTTCTGCTTTCTTTTTCTTCATCCTTAGAGCTTGCCCCGCTACTACAGCTGGTATCACTGCCCCTACCAGAGACCACCATACCTCCACCATCACGATAAAAAATCCCTCTTCCGGTTCACACCTATTTACCAAAATTATACGCCGTAAGAGAGATGCAAGCATGATAAGGGCTTCACATTAGGAAGAAACCATATACCGGAATAAGCTATCCTTAATTTTCAGTTTACAGAAACTCATTCAAAGCAACTTTGGTATAAGTACACAACCGTGTACAATTCTAATCTTCATAGATATTCAGGAACATTATAACCCTAACATATCTCTCTGCACAATTATAGTGCCTAAATGAACAAATGTAGTTTACATCCAAATGGGTAAGCAAATCTCTTAATTGGAAGAACCAAAAGTCCACACACTCAAACAAATAACTTCTGTTACAACATTACTTTCAGACTCCACTTAACCAAGTGCTTCTCAATCTCCAAAGAAACTAGCCAAAAAAATCATCCACATTGGTAATAACAAAGATATATTTTTTCAATTGCAGACTAGAAAATAACAAAAAAAACATCAAGAGAGAAAAAAAGACAGCAAATTTGCATTTTTTCTTAATACATCAAAATGATTAACGAGAACTCCACAGTCAGAAAATAACAATGGACAAACCCTAGCATTATCATGTTGTACATCAAAACCCATACGCTACAGAGAAACACGAACAGCAGAAGGAAGAATCGAAAAGGAAGAATCGCAAGCTCTGACCTGAAACGATAGCCCAGACCCAGAGAGAGAATTGCAGACGAAGAAGAGGAGAGGAGGTGCTCTGGTTTTGGCCTTTTGGGTATGGCCGCTCAATTGAGGACCGTGCGCCCCCGGCGCATGTTAGTCTTTATATGGAGGTGCAGATCGTACGGGCCTGTTTAAGTTTCAAATTGGGCCTTGCTCTTTTGGTCCGAAAAGAAGAATAGTCCTCAGTGATCCTCTGTGGTCGGGCTCATGCTCATCTATATGAACCTCAATTGCAGTGCATTACTGTCGTTGCGCTTTAGCTTTTTTGTGGCATCTGTTAAGTTCTGCTTCTGCTTCGTCTCCACTTGAAGTCAAGCGACCTTCTTATTTTCTCTCTACTTGTAAGTACCCTCATTTGCATGGTGGATTTTATTTTATGTGTGTGGGTAGGTAGGTACTGACTTCTTCTCCTTTGGGTAACTGACTTTGCTGTTTGGATGCTCGGAAAGTGTAAGAAAAAACGGAATGCAGGATACATTCGGCATGATTTTGGCTACCAATTCCGCTTTCTGTATACTGTCTTTGTTTAATGTTAGTAAATTGCAAGACCCATAAGATTACGGATATTGTTACCCTCTATCGTCTTCTTAGAACGCTAGGCAAATTTGGCCTTTTGTTTTCAGCCAGGTTTGTGGAAATTCTCTTTGGATGGAAAAACCCTTTGTGGGTTTTGGATGCTGATTGGCTTGACCCACTAGAGGCCTGGTTTTTGTACTTTGACTAGGAGCATTTTGAAAATTCTCTGAATTTATTTGGGGTTTAGAGTACCACAAGAGGGTTTTCATTTTGGTGTCTTGATGTTGAAACGAGCTTCATTTTGCATTTTTATGCTGGATATATACCGTGTATGTGTCATTGCTTGGTTAATGCAGAATTTTAGAATTTTGAACTTGTAGTTAATGAAAATGTCAAACATGCAAATATAATATGTATCTATTGACTGAAAGTTAAAGTTGAAAGCACATATGCTACTGGAATGAGAATGTTAAGAATTTTGATAAAGGGTTTTACAATTCTTGTATTCCAAACTAGATCATCTGAATTGGGAAGACAACCTATGAAAAGTAGAGGTGCTGCATGTAACACAAGTCATGGCAACGGGAGGGGTGGAGGGGGAGTTGCAGCAAATCAATCAGGAGTGAAAGCCCTACTCGGGGGCGTGATTTGGGCCAAGCTTCGTAATAGCTCATGGTGGCCTGCACAGGTGTGGGAAATGCATATTTGTGAGATTTTTTTATTGTTACCTGGATGGACTAAGATTTTTGAATGGTGTCCCCTCACATCACTAGAATATTTGAAGTTATTAGATGAAAGAGCTATTTTTATGACCTAATCTATTTCATAGTTTGTTGACGAGAAGACCGTTAGTGGATGTGTTACACTTCGTTATAGATCGGAGAGGGTTAAACTAGTTTAGGTTGTATGGAAGCTTATGCATTGCCAGTGTTAATGTCACTGCTTGATTTTTTGTGGCTCCACTAGTTTCTACTTTCACTTAATGGTTTTCCGTATACTTTATATTTTGTATGTAGATCTTATGAAATTCAGTTGTGAGTTTGATATCTTATGTTTTAATGCATATATTTTTAGGCCGCCTTTGCTCGCATCACATTTGTCATTTTATACACCACATATCTGTTGGATCTTTAATTTATACCTTAATAATGTTGTTTCTTCATTCCTCAGATACTTAAGCAGAACAATAGAAGTTGTCATGAAATATTGCAGAAAGCTTTGAAGCAGGTTATTCTTGCCTCCTTTTTATTTAGGCACAGGAAGCTCTTAATTAGTATGGTATTGTAGCACTTCTTATAGTTATCAACTACCTCAGACACCTTTAGTTAATGGTTTCTCCAATAAATCTGGCATGGCTGTAGGAACGCTCACAACTGAAAGCTGGTACATCCGAGGGGGCAAGATTGAGACCTAAAGGTTAGATAGTATTTCCACACATTAATTATGTATGTGATAATATTTACTTGTTGGACATTAGTCCCATTCCCATGTTGTGGACCTTACTGCATTTCCACTATTACTATATTAGCCATACATAGAAAGAGCTCAGCTGAGTTTGAAATATAGAAAGAGCTCAGCTGAGTTTGAAAGAGAATTAAAGGGGACAAGGTGATAAAACTGAATGAACAAACCTTCTGTTGAAGGAAATAAAATCTGAACAAAAAATTTAAATTCTTACTTTTTATGCATAAGTAATAAACATATTTTAGGGATTCTCTTATCAACAATTGGGCAAAAGCAGCGTTGCATATGACCTATCATAATGCAAAATGGTACCCCAAGTGGAATAAACATTAGTTAACTTAACTTGTATGCTAGGCATGGTATAGTGTGTTTGGCTATGAATGATGTTGCTTTAATGTGAAAGCCGTTAACATTCTCCTTAACTGAACTTAATGTTTTTCAATAGAAGGTTCCATCAGATATTGTAATGGTTTCATTGAAATAGATGCTGAAGGTGTGCTGTGTTCCGAAACATCACCTTCAGCCACACAGGGAGGGAGTGAATACTTTTGGAGCCAATCTAATTAAAGGGTGATAAAACACAAACAAGTCAATAAATCTCCGTAGCACCCATGGTTAAGACACATAAAAACTTGCTATGTTTAAACTGTTGTAGAATAATATTTACAGTTCATGAAATTTAAAGCTACATATTGCTAAGTAATTTCCTCATTATAGAAAGTGAAGTTCCTTAGTACTACTAAAATAATCATTTTGGGGGTACCAGATATGAGTGCTTCAAAAGACAAGAAGTCAAATCAGACTCGAGCAAAGAGAAGTATGGAAACAGGAGCCTCACATCATGTATGTTCGCTTACAATTCTTAATTTGACACGTAGCATCTCACATTCCCTAGCCTTTTTCCGACGGGTCTCATTGAGGCTAAAATTGGGCTTTAGATAAGCGATGCTGCAAATGCTTATTATGGCGGAGGTGTTCGGATAACGAGAGCTATGAAGGCGGGCATAGAGGTGAAAAGTTCCAGTAAAACAGTTCCAGGAAAAGTGGAAGCTCAGCTTGGTTCTAAGAAGATTGGTTCTCTAAATGGGCCCACGGTGAGCCATCAACTTGCTCAAAAATTATCATCTGTAATAGCAGAATACATCTTACAAACTATGTATCCAAAATTTGATTAGGCAAGGACTTCACCAAGAACAAAATCAGCTAGCAATGAGCAAGACGGACAACATAAGAAACAAAAGCCAACTACATCTGCTGCTGAGCAAACAAAGGTCATGGAATCTATTTCTAATCAAAACAAAGTGCAAAAGGAGCTCAAACGAAGTCAAAGCAGCTCTACCGCTAATGAGAAAAACAACATGGCTCCTAAGCATGACAAGGTGGTGAAGAAATACAAGCCAAGTCCCCCAAGCTATGTAGGTTTACTTTACTTTTCCTTGTTGTTTGTTCCATAAGGCTTTTAGTTCCTCTAATATATATGTACACGTGGATTATACAACAGTCTCAGGAACCGAGTGAACGTCAAGTGAGAGTGATGCGAAGCCTTGGTCTGGCTGCACCTCTAGGATCTCCGTTTCGCAAAAAATAGACAAATCCAATGCTGCAAGAATCTTGACGTCCAACACCATGGTATTGTCCATTACCTCGAGCATGGCTTCTCCTGTGGCTGTCAATTTTGATGAGGTGATTTTCAGTTCTTGCGCCTTTTATCATTCACTTTTGGCACTGGCTGTGAAGTTGGATCATCTTGAGCTTTAATACACATATTTAGTTATCTAGGTCGAACTGAAATTCTGTGTACAAATCTGCTGATGAAGATTAATTATGTTAGACGATAACTTTTCATCTTAGCAGATCTAAAAATACCAATGACTTTTACAATTATTTTCTTCACTCATTGAAACACCATCCTTGATTATTGATTCTTATAAAACCCTTGCAAAAAAAAACTATCATGCCTTGCTGTACTAATCATTGGTGAGAATGGTTTATTGCTGATTCAGAACATCCACCTCAGACCTTTCATCCACTCTCAGAGAATAAATTGCGTAGTTAAAAATCAGCAATAAGCGTCTTGTTTTACATGTTATTTAATAATGTCAAAATTAAGTATTTAAAATTTGCGTTTATTTTTTATAATCAAATCATCTCTCTTATAATTATCATTAACAAGGATGTTATTGGTTCTAACTGTAATGAAAATCATATGCTTATTTAAAAATATATATCTTAGGATGTATGACATGTATAGGTTCTAAAAAACGGTAGACACTAGTTAGGCGGATAGGGGCTCCGGGGATCAATCAAGGACTAGTTGGAGATTAGTCGGATTTGAATTTCTCTAATTTTTCAATTTTTATTCAACACTATATTATATATACACAATTAAAGTATGATTTATAGTATAGAAAAATAATTTTTATAAAATTTAGAATATAAAATATAAAATTTAATATTTGTGACATTTGTGTCCATCAAAAACAATAAAAGTACCCACAAAAGTATCTATTAGTCTATATTATTTTAATTTTTGACATTTTATATTAATATTTGTTTTTAAAAAAAAGTAATTTTGAAAAAATAGCATAAATCCACCTAACCAACTTGATCCCTCCAATTAAGTAAAATTGGGTCGGTATTCTAAATATCCCCGCCTAGCCCTATTTTTAAAACACTGACCATCTTCTAAACAATCCCAAAATTAGACTTTTTTATTTGTTGAATATTTTTTATGGTTCATAAAATTGTGTTCTATTTGATTTTTGTTACAGAATGAACTGTTAAATTACATGAACATGTGATTCCTTCTCATACCAATATAGATATAAAATGAAAAATAATTCCTTTACATATTACATGAACATGAACATGTGATGCAAAGATGGTGCAGTAGGAAATGAAGAAGAATACTCCAAATTATTGTCCTCATGTCACTGCAATTGGCAAAGAGAATGGGTTTTAGGCAGAGAAAGAGAGAGATCTGACATCTGTACTCTGTTTTCTCCAGGGTTTCATAGCTTTGCCCTCTAAAGACACCTCCATTTTCCTGAGGCATTATTCTCCTTTTCTTTTTTCTAAAAAATAATTTATTTGCCCAACTTCTGAACTGAAGCCATTAATAATGGGGGAGCTGAGCTGAGGTTGGTTTGAAACTTGATGATGGAAGTAGGGTCCTTTCAGAGTCCTTACATTCCCTTTTCTTCTGGGCAAAGCTTTGATGTCATTTTGGACCAAACCAAGCCTTAACTCTTATCTCCTCTTGTTTCTCTTTCCCTCCCCCACTTTATTCTATTTCTTCTCCTACTCCTATTTCACTTGACAAAAAATAACAGTGTCCCCTCTTTTTCCTTTCATCATTTGGCTTTGACTTATTTACTCCCTTTGGAGTGAAAGGAGTAAAGTTGAGATGACAGTATTGAACTTATACCTACCAAGTTTATAACCTTTTTTTATTACCCTGTTCCCCCATATCATGTTCATGTGCCTTTACTAAGATCAATATTCATTGTACAAATTTATTCGGATTTAGTATAGTAAATTATTTACCGTAGAAATGTTTTGTTAAGGATCACCATGTTATCTTGAATATAGAATGTCTATACTGCCCAGTATTAAAAATATTATTTTTAACTTTTTTTTAAAAAAGTATTTTTTGTGACAATAAAAAAATATTTCAATAATTCTTTTAAAAGATATTCTTACAAAAATATTAAAAATAAAAAAAGGAATTTTAACAAACTGGTTTTTATTTTTAATATATATTTTAAAAAAATTATATGTTTTTTATTATTTTTTAATACAGAGATATGTTTTACACTTAATAAAATTTGAAAGTCAAATTATACTTCTTCCATCTATTTTAACAACGTTAGGGTAAAATGATACTAAGACCGGATCCAACGATAAAATTCTCATTTTGATTGCTTTATACACTACACAAAGCCAAGCTGTACTTACCCCTTATACCCTTCCGGCGGTCCTATACTATATTGCAGTAAAACTTTTTTTGTGGAATCGGGGGGAGGGGGGTGTAAGCATTTTTGTGCCCTAGTTCAATTGTATTAGTATGTAAATGTCTGTAAATATTAATCATCGTTTGCTATGAATGAAATCGGCATTATACTACTTATGTGTTGAAGTAATGGGTTAAATATGATATGATATATCTCCACTAAAGTAGTAGAATCATATATCTGTACGGATCATACTTAACGGGTCCCTAGTCAAATATGCTTCGATTAAGCGACCAAGTATGAGGATGATTCCTTATGGTATAGTTCTATTTGCCATTGGGATGGGATCCTGGAATCAGATCATAGATATCACTTGGGAAGTGATATTGGACGACCCGCTCTGAATGGTGTTGTATAGATACAGTCATGAACACATTCAGTTGTGGTAGCTTGTCGTAGTATCCTTAGACCAAGGAGTCTTTGTGATCGCTATACAGTAAACATCCGCGTTTGACTTATTCCTAATGTTGTCCGTAACAGGACAATCATAACGGACATGAATGACACGGGGACGGACTGCATGAGTGATACGAAAGGCGGCTAAGAGATTTAACCCTCATACTACGGTATGAAATATGTATCTGTTAAGGTCACTCGATAGAGATTGACTGAAGGGAGTGCGTGACCATGCCAATGATACGAGTTATCAGTATTCAGTCATCTCACAGATCGAGAAACATAGATTGATTAAATAATGGTGACGCATCTATGCCTTATGATCAATCTAGATATCGGGTGATAAAAGGATAGCGACACGTACTACATGAGGTTAAATCGAATCATCGATCATCATGCACGTCGGGTAATCATAACGTCTTATTAGAGGCCACTTATGATGGATCGGGTAAAATGAAATTTTACGCCGATCCGCCGACGGTGACATGAGCCTAAAGGGTCACACACATAGGATATGGATTTTGAGAGACAAGGAAAGGTCGGCGATTCTCGAGAGGCGAAGCATGGGAAAAACTGGGCGTTTTGGGTCATGGATATGTGTAAGTGAATGTGGCACGCGAATCAATAAAGATTAAATTTTTCGTCGATGTCACGTCGGACTTTGGGCGATAAGTTCGGGGAATAGTTGGATGCGGCACCGGCACGAGACCTCATGGTCGAAGCGTTTGGGCTTCAGCCCATGAGGCCCTAAGTGGCCGGCCCAACAAGGCCCAATAATGGAACAAAGGGTGGGTCCCTTTCTCCACTAATATTGGTTAAGTGGATGATGACTAGACGTGCTTATCCTAATCCATTTGTGTGGCTAGTAGTGGTCAAATGGTGGCCACCCAATCACCATCATCATTTGCCTTAAACCAATACAAATCACAATATCACATTCCTATTATACTAACAAATATCACAAAAGAAAGAAGTCTCTCTCCCTCTCCTCTTGGTCTCGGCCGAACCACCTCCCCCCCCCCCCCCCCCCCCCCTCATTCTTCACACAAACTCTAGTAGGCTAAGTATGCAAGGATCTCTTGGATCATCCTATCCATGTGGACTCCATTAGAGAGAAGAGAAGATCTCAAGTGCTCTTCTTGTCGGATTCAAACAAACCGAAGGTAAAATCTTGTGTTCTTGGTTTTTCCTTGGGATTTAATGGTTTCATGATCTTGGGCAGTTTTGAGGCTTTGTATATTGTTGCTTCTGATTTCATGACGTTCTTGGTAGCCTCAAAGTTCCTACAGGGGGACTATACTATTAACCTACCTAATTTTATTGTAGAAATTTTGAGATCAATGATTGGATCGTGCAAACTAGAAAGACCCTCTCTTGGATAACGAAAGAAATTACTCGATCCATTTCGGTATTGCTCATGCTATATATAATAACCCAGGCATACGATTCAAATGCATATCCCATTTTTGCACAGTAAGGTTATGAAAATCCACGAGGAAAACTGTAAGTTGACAGTGAAAATAGTTGACTATAATAAACTGAAATGTTTTCAATTTATTTTCTTGCTTAGTTGAGTGTATCCCTTAACAATATAGCACTTATAACTTTTTTTACTGACTATTCGTATTCCCGTTAGTTTATGCTAAAATTTAATGTTAAAAGTATCAAGATATCCTCTTAGTGATTTTTTTTATTTTAGCTATCAATAGATGGAAGATTTGAAGGCATACCCGATGAAAACCTCTTATTTATTAAGCGACCATCACATATCCAAAGCGAAATTTTTTTCCATTCATTCTTCTAAAGATCTAACAATTCATCAGTAAAACTAAAATTTGAATAATACAACTAAATTGACACTCAAAATTAGCTTGAAAATTCCATTAATCATATCAATTGTTTAATTTCTCCCTTTCCAATCAAACAAAATCCCAAATCAACAATTAGCCTTCACCATTGTCAGTCTCGGAGCCAGTGACAGATTGATCATTGATATTAGCGTCAGCGCCCGTCAGCGACGCTGAGAAATTTGAGAGCTCTCTGGCATTGCTCAAGAACAGTATGAAGTGTCCTTCTCTTGACGCAAATACTAGGGATGACAAAACAAACCTAAACCCAACGGATTCTCGATGCACCCACCTCGATAGGAATAGGTGAAACCCGAAAAAATTCGGGTGTGTGTAGGCTGCAAGTTTTTTGGGAAGGTACATGTAAACCTAAAAATAATAATTAATTTAAATATTAAATATTTTTTAATATCTAGATATTATAATAATTAATTAATTTTATGTTGGGTTTCAGAAAATTCCCGTACTCGCCATGTTTTGAACGGGTCGGAGACCCGAAAAGGTTTCGCGGGTGTCGAACAGGTTGAACGCCTATTCACATGAGCGGATGCGGGTTTGGAAAAACCTGACTCATTGTCATTCCTAGCAATTGCGGTCCAAGGCTATCTCATCCCTTTTCGTGACATCAACGAATGTATGACTCACAAAATCCTAAACCTCGTCCAGTTCCATTTTACAAAGCTGGATCGAAATCAAAATCTCTCAAATTGATACTCCTAGAGCTCAATTATGATTCTTCCACTACAACAACCTCATATTGAGAAGCTCTTCGGCAGTTCAATAGTGCTGAAGGAAAGTCCATGAGGCCGAAATCGAGAAAAGAGTCATACTCTAGTTTGCCGAATTTGAGATGATGGTGCGATTTGAGGATGATAAGCTTATTGGTGCTCAGAGGGTTTGTGAGAACGACTAGTTGTTGAGCGACCATCAGAGCTGGACAGAGAGACCGAAGAAGATGGAGGGTTCAAGTTTTGTAAGACTGGTTAGTCTTAGGATTCCACATGTGAGGGCAGGTCCCACATCGGAAGAGTACGATGTATAAGAAGAGTTTATATTCACATTGGACTCCAGACCTGATAGGCTATTATTTTGGGTCAAATGTTGGCTCTAATGTGTGTCTGAGCTTTCCTTGTGGTGTGCTCCTCCTTGATAAGACTCGGTTCTCGGTTCTCCCCAACAAGTGGTATCAGAGCCATGTTGCACATAACTCATCGGGCCGGTAGGCCAGTGGATCGAGTCAGGTAGGCCAGTAAGATCCAAAGAACCATGATTGATCAGGTCATGATTGCTAGATGGGCTAATAAACAAGAATGCAAGGCGATATAGGTTTAGGGGGAGCAACCTGATGTGATGAGGCTCAATGCGAAGGGGGAGATTATTAGGATTTCACATGTGAGTGCATGTCCCACATCGGAAGAGTACGGGGTATAAGAAGATTTTATATACACATTAGACTCTAGACTTGATAGGCTAGTCTTTTGGGTCAAATGCGGGCTCTAATGTGTGTATGGACTTTTCTCGTGGTGTGCTCCTCCTTGGAAATGCCCGATTCTCCCCAACAGTTAGGTTAGTTGTGAATGATTCAAGCTTTTAGGGCTCTGCTGGTATCGGAAAGCCAGCTTCGAAAATTGAAATCAAATGAAAATTTTCTCAATGGTTTGACCGATTTCATGCAAAATAATAGGCTAAATTTTGAGTTGAAGAAATCTATAATCAGAGGCAATCGAGGGACAAGTGTTGAGTCGGTGGTGAGGACGGAGACAATCAGTTGAACACTTAGAAGAATGAGGAAGCATGAGAGAAAAGACGTGTCCGCAAAGCAACTCACTATTTTGATTTCAGTTGAGACAGGGAAAAAAGAGAAGGAGAGGTAAGAGAGATAGAGGATAAAGTGGGAGAAAAATAGTAGTATTTGAAAATTTTAATTTGGTCTCTATAACACAATTAAAAATTAACAACTAACCAAAGTTAACCAAAATACTACCGGTGACAAATTTGCAATTATAAGGTATCCATAAAATAAGGTTTCAGATTTAACCATTACCCTATATTTAACTCACTTATCTTATTTCTATTGGACTTTGAGACTTATATTTCAATAATTCCCCATATTCTTGAGTTATAATCAACAGCAAACTCAAATCAAACATATCCTAACATCATGCAACTTTTAAAAGAATTGAGTTGTACACTAAATTTTCAAAAGTGACCTACTACCTATATAAACAATTAGAGTAAAATTACATTGCAACTTAAATCAGCAAAATTTGTTTCAAGGTGTGATTAATTTGTAGTTATATTGAGAGATAGCAAAAGAAACAAGTTGTATTAATCTGAACAAGTGCAGGAGCAGATGGAGCATGAAAAATAATATAGGTGGGGTGGGGACCTATGATATACGTATATATGCCAATTGGTTGTTGTTGGCAGTGTATTAATGAGGAGTGAGTGGTGTTGGAATGGGGGACATAGACATAGACATGGACATTATGTTAAGTAGAATTGGAATTCTGGTCTGAGCCTCTGTCGGCTCCCTCTGCCATCAGATGTTGATCTCTCCCCTCCGGTGGTCCTCAACCCACTCACATGTCCGATCCTTGCTTTTGAGTCCTAATCTCTCTTTTCTTGAAAGTTCAGTTAGGTGAAGGGGTGGGTTGTGGGCCCCTCTCGTGCACAACAATAATGACTGACCTCTTGTGTTGTTTTGTTTTGTTGGTCTTAACAATTATTTAGGAACCTGTTTCGTGCATGTCCCACACCGACATGTCTCTCGGCTGCCAAGATATCTCTTGCTCAGTATATAAGATATACCAAATGACGTTGTGTTGTGTAGGAGGTATCGTCTGCCAATTCCATTTTCAAACGTGAAAATCAACAGTCCTTTGTCTCAACTAATAAGTTTGTATCTTGGCCTACCTGTTAATTACGGTTAATTTTAATAACTAGTATGAGCATTTATTTAGTAACTTGAGGTTTTATGACGATAACATTTTAACGAGCATAAACCATGTTAGTTGAGTACAAGCGTTTGGTCCAGTTGATAGCTCGAGATATTTACCTATTTGGGCAAAATTAATAACCCAATCTAGACCAAACAAGATCCATCTTTACTATGTGTATATATTAGAGTGTGTATTGATTAAATTAATTAAGATAAGAAAGAAAATGTCATTTTACTATATTTAAGTACGGTCAAATTTCACATAATTATATTTAAAAAAAGACAATTTACTACACCTAACTATACATCTTTTACACTTTGATACCCTAATTTGTTTTCCTACCTTTTAGTACCTTAACTATTAGTTTTTGACAACCTACCCCAGTTCAATTTGAGCAGTCTATGATTCAGCTCGGTCTAGCGAAAAGACCAGATCGGCAGATTGAACCGTCGTAGAAACAACTTGACCTACCTATTGGTCGGAACGTCGCCGACGACGTGGACTGCCCGACCTAAGGCCAAAATGGAGCTCGGTTCGCTGTCGAGAGGTTTAAGGTGTCTCTCCGGTAGAGCAGGCATGGCGTCGCTCCTCTCTGGCATGGTTTGACCCTATTCTGCAAAGAGGAAGCTAGAGCTCTCTACTCTTCGATGAAGTTTTTTCCCCAGAGAATCGGAGCCAACCTAGTTGGAGAAGGGAGCAAGGATTGAGAATAAGGCGGAGTCACCGAGGCTGTGAGTAGTGGGGAGAGGAATCCAAGGCAGGATGAGGAGGCGTTCCTAGATGAGATTTCGAAAAACCCAAATATGATTGTCTGGCTTCTCCGATGGAGCGACGGCGAAAGTCTAGTCAGGACAAGAAGCTTGGGACGAAGAGGATTCGAGGTGGGCTTTGTGAGGCGAGGAAGGGTGGTTTCAGAGATGGTTGGGGCACGACTCATTTTTGTCGTACGGTGATCAGAGGAGGCTCGAGATCGACGACTGGAGCTCGCCATAAAGACACAATCGGAGATGACGTGGGTTGCGAATGAAAAAGCTCGAGAAAGGAGATTGTTTCTTCTTTCATTATTGGTATTTTTATTTTTTAAACCACGGGTAGTTCATAAATTTCAAGGGTAGTTAACCCAAACTGATAGTTAGGATATTAAGAAAAAGTTAGGGTATATAGTGTTAAAAGAGTATAGTTATGTGTAGTAAATGGTCATTTTCTCTTATATATAGTTATGTTTATTTTTTATTTTGTGGTACTCTAACTATTTTGTTGTTACATTTTAATAAATCCCGTCAAAATATGTTAATATTTTGAAAAGAAAAATTTACCCTCTAATATTTTTCAAATTTTAAAATATGATGTCTCTAACCCTATCATATTCCCAACCCCAACCTAACATCTGCCCTTGAGGCACCTCCAAAAGTCTTCAACTTCGCCACCAGCCAACCAGTTCCTAAGCCTTCAAGTACCCTCTTCCCAAATATATATTTCCAAGACCACCAAATTTGGCTTAACAAAGTTTCAGTTTATACTAAATTCAAGAACCAAATTGAAGAATCATTTCAGTTTGGCTTAAACCTGATCTTCACCAAGGCAAACAGCCTAATGTAACCCCAAAGTATCCTCCTCTTCCAAATATGTATATCTATATTAAATTACCAAGAAATTATATATTTATATATGACAAAGATACACTTGCATAGAAATATATATATATATAAATTAATTACTCTAAACATGTTTCGATTATCCAACAAAAAATATCTGACGGAGACAAAGTACAAAATTTAAAATATAAAAAGATGGGAAAATGTCACTTACCTCCCTCGTATTATTCTTGATTTTACATGCCTCACTCGTTTCACAAATACGTTCTGATAGGCCTCTGAAGTATATGACTTTCTCACTTATTAGGGTCAACGGCGTTGGTTTTTTGGAAATTATGTTAACTTTTTTTCGAAAATGATGAAAATGCCCTTATATTTAAAAAAATAAAATTTTCTTAATTCTTTTTATAAAGATATACTATTCTATAAAATAAATAATAAAAAACTGATTTTAATATTAAAAATAAAATATTATAAAACATAAAAACAATGTTTAAAAACCGTTTTTAATTTTTAGTATTTTTATTCTTTAATTTTTTTTATAAAATAATATTGAATCAGTTTTCTATTATTTATTCTATAAAAAATATGTTTTAAAAAAAACATTTAAAATGTTTTTTAAATATAAGGGCATTTTCGTCATTTTGACCAAAAACTAACACCGTTGGGCCAAAGTGAGAAAGTCGTATATTTCGGGGACTTGTCAGAATGTATTCGTGAAAAAATGAGGTAAGTGAAAATCGAATATACTGCGAGAAAGATAAGTGACATTTTTCATAAAAAGATGTATACCTATATTTTCCCTTTATTTTTTGTCATTGTTCATATCTTATTAATGTTTACGTATAATAGTACATAATTAGTCGGCAACATCAGTGCAGTATAGGCGTCTTGTCTACATAGAGACGAGGGTTTGACCATTATCACTCACTCTACCATATCAACAATATGATCTAATCAATACCAAATAGTAGTAACAGTAACTTACTACTCCAAACTCAACGTCACTTCCAAATCAAACATCACAACAACACTGCTTCTACCCTGCACTTCCTTTTACCCGTCCCTCCCTCTCCCAGTAACTAATCCTATTCCTATTTTCCTCCCCTCCTTTTTTACCATTGGTGAAAAGTACACTTACTGTTTTACTATTTACAATCCTCCATCCATGTCCATTCCATTCTCTCCCTATATATTTCATTTGCTCATAGCTATAGGCTCCTCCTCCTACGCACAAGCACACCTGACCTGATATATATAGAAGAAGTAAAGATGCTCCCTCTGCAGAATTACTACTATGCCACTACGATGGACAGCTCCTCAAACCCAAACGGCGTCGTGGAGGCGTTAACGGAGGGTGGCGACTCCAGCAGCACCAAAGTGGAGGAATGCTTGGAGAGCAAGAGCAAGAGCCACAAGGAAGCTGAGAGGAGACGCAGGCACCGTATCAACGCCCACCTCTCCACCCTCCGCTCTCTCCTCCCCAACACCATCAAGGTCTTCTCCTCCGTCTTTTCAATATATGTATTTACTTTACGGATGTCAATATTCCCCGTCCTCGACGACAAAAGCCCCGAACCCAGACAGGAACGGGACGGGAAATCTCCGAATCCAAATAAAAAGGGAACGGAGTGAGGTATTCCGGCCCGGGCCGCCCCGCTCCTCATGATATATTAAAACTTATATTTTAAAATGTATATAATATCTTTAAATATTTTATAATACATATTTAATAAAATAATAATATTTTAAGTAGAACATATTTAATAACATATTTTTATAGATTGGGAAAAGAAAACGAGGAACGTCCGAACCTAACGGAAAACACTTGCCTCCATTAGAAACGAGGAATTCTAATGAAAACGGAGATGAGATTGTCAAACCATCCCGAACCCGCTCCATTGCCTTCCCGATTTACTTTTCACTTTTAATATATTTATTTGGTAGTAATAAACAGACAGACAAGGCGTCGTTGTTGGCGGAGGTGGTGAGTCACGTGAAGGAGCTGAAGAGGCAGGCCGCTGACGTGGCGGGTCAGGACGGTAACGGTAACGAGGAGAGAGGGTGGTTGTTCCCGGCCGAGCTGGACGAGGCGAGCCTGACCAGTTACTGTGACAGCGACAGTGACCCGAAATCGAAGCTGTTGAAAGCGACGGTCTGCTGCGAGGACAGGCCCGGCCTGAACCGGGACCTGACCCGGGCCATAAGGTCCGTTCGGGCCAGGCCGGTCCGCGCGGAGATGGTCACGCTCGGGGGCCGGGCCAAGAGCGTCGTCGTCTTGAAGTGGGCCAACGGGGACGAGCAGTTTCGGGCCTTGAAGAGGGCCCTTAAGGCCGTTGTTGAGAACCGGACAGCCCATGTGCTTTCGGGTAAAAGGACTCGGGTTTTCAGTTCCGTTGACTATGAGGGTTGTGATGACTTTGTCGTGTAAATGAGTCCATCTGTGTTTGGTTCAACTCAAAGTCATCAATAAACCAGTTTAGTTTGATTAGTATGCATGATGCATTGATAATCCTAGTTGGTCAAACATAAACTTCATAGTCAACGGAATGAAGACAAAACCATTGTTATCGTCTACTTCTATGATGCCTTTATAGGAGAAGATGTTATCTCAATTTCAATGCTTTCATTTTATTTCGTCACTTCTATGTTGCATTTACAGGCTACAAATGTCAATAACCACACATATTACTAAAGAACAACCAATCCTGCAAGCTAAGCAACGACTAACATTTTCGATGATGCACTGCTCAACCTATTGTAGGGAGCTCCTCACTTTTTTTTCTTTCATTACGTGTAGACAGCCCTTCCCCCCTATTCTCTCTTTTATCACTTTATTATTTGTTATTTATAAGAAATATTATTAAAATAATATATATATTTAAATGTAGATAAGTTAAATATGAAAAATGACTCTTTATCCTAATTACAATGCAAATCAGTGTATGCATGAATTTAAAGGGTTAATTGCAATTTATTCATATTACAGTGGCACATTTTATAATTTACTACAAATATATTAAAAAGTTCAATATAAAGTCGATTAATTGTGCTTTTTACACGTTACTCTAACATCATTAGAATTTGTACGAAAAACCTAATTTTTTTTAAAAGACAAAAATATCCTTGAATTGATTTGAAATCAATTCACGTAGTTTCGCTCGGACCGGTAATAAACCAAAATTGAGATATGATATGAAAAATTGGACCACTTTGAACGGTCCCAATCTCCTCTCCTTCTTCGTCGTTTCTCCAGCTATTCTCCGGTGTCGATCTCCGACAACTCCTTAACAAACTAGGTTGAATTGTTGGACCCTCGACTCGTGCTCTCGATCCAATTGCCCCCGAGAAAGTACTTTAGGTTTGACGAATAGACCTTAACGACGACGTATTGGAGGTTGTTGTCTAAGAAAAGGTAAGAGATCGAGGCGTCCGTGTACAGCTTGCCCGAAGACTCCCCGAAAACCGTTGAAGAGGACGAGGACTTCGGCGAAGAGGACCAGTCAAGATTTTTGTCGTACGCGCGAGATTCGTAGTTGCTAGAACTTCTCATCACGCATGTGAGCGTATCGAAAAACGCGCCTCCCTTTGAAAATAGCGACTCAACCCTCGAATCTGAGATTTGCGGGGAGTACAAAATGATCAACACTCGTCGTCGAGTCCTGAAACGACGATGTATCGATGATCGAGGAGATGAGCTTGACGACTCCGACAGATTAGATGCAATGCCGGTTGGCAGCTTTGTTGGAGGCGAGGGCTCGGAGGCTGCAACAACAATCGATATGTTTCTCCGGGCAGTTGCCGGAGGTGCGTCCTCTTCAACCGTTTATGGGGAATCCTCGCCATCATACTCCTTCTTCGGCAAGCCATGGACACGACTCGAATTTCGAATTACCCTTTCCGCTGAACAATAAAGGATTTTCGTAGATATGAGTATGATATAGTGTCATTCTAAATCGGTTGGGATGCTTGCCGGAGAAACGCGAGTATCGACAAAGAAGAAGATGGACCGACCGAATCGCTCATATTTTCCATATCAAATCTTAAATCTTGTTTATTACCTATCCAAGACAAACCAAGTGAAATTGATTTTAAATCAAATCATGGTTATTTTCGTGTTTTTATGAAAAATAAGTTTTCCATTCAAATTCTAATTGTGTTTGAACAAATTGTAATAAAACACAATTAATCAAATTTATATTACGAGTAAACTTTAATAACCCTAATTAAAATGTAAGAGACCATGGTATCATTGGAGATGACTTACACTTGTTTGTGTTGTGTAATTCACATCAATGAATTCAGTATTTCTAGTTGGAGAGTAGAATATGGTAGTGCCACACAAGCTGCAGAAGCGTCTACTGGGAATTGGGATAGAGCTGGAGTCCGTCATCGACAGTTCTATATTTTGCTGACGTGTAAAAGGGTAAAGATGTAATTAAAGTAGCAGCATACATACATACATACATACATACTTGAACAGAGTTGGGCGGAGAAGAATAGCAAAGCAAAGAAGCAGTGTACTGTAGCCGTAACATCATCATCATCATCATCATGATCTCTCAGTTCTTCGTGCTGTCGCAGCGAGGCGATAACATCGTCTTCCGCGACTGTAAGTCCTTCCTTCTCTCCATTCTCTATTCACAGATCTGCTCGCTTTCCCAAATCTGCATCTCCTTTCAATTTTCTTTTCCGTATCTCATCTGCTAGATCCTCAGCTCCGCCATTAAAATCCTCAATCCAATGCCGTTTCTGAAACCAAACCAGTCGCGTGTTTGGATTTTGGTAAACGTTAAGTTTTTGAGGTTTCAGCTGATCAGTGGATTTTTTTTAATGAAGAATGTTTGGTGCTTTTTTGCTCATGTTAATTTTAGTTTGTCATTGAAATTTATCGTACTGGTGCAGATCGAGGTGAAGGTCAGAAAGGATGTGCGGAGATATTTTTCAGAAAAGTCAAGTTTTGGAATGAGGATGAGCAGGAGGAGGCTCCACCTGTCTTTGTAGGTATTTTCTCACTGAATCCAAGTGTAGGAGTTTATGCATTTTGTTGGTTATTTAGTATATACAGTTCCAGTCACTTAATTTGTTCTCAATTTTACTGTTAAATCCTTTGTTGACTGTTGTATAGCATCTGGTTGCTCTCATTTTTGGATTTGAAATGTCTACTTGGTCTTTGTATTTTGTCTGTAGAACATATAATTTAAGTCATACCCAACTGAATAATCATTGTATTGAATGTGGTATGGCAAAGTTAATGGTGTTTTGTGCTTGATTTCTGGGTTGACTGCTCACTGTAAGTGGTGGTGTTCGCGTGGATTTGCATCTGTGCCTTTTCCCATTCCTACATAAACTTTTGGGTAGCAAAGTAATGCTAGTGTGCGCTTTTATGTACTGTGGTATATACTAATTTCCTTCAATAATATGTGCATCAACAGAACGTGGATGGTGTGAATTACTTTCACGTGAAGGTTGTTGGATTGTTGTTCGTTGCTACCACAAGAGTCAATGTGTCACCTTCTCTTGTCATGGAGCTCTTACAGAGGATAGCCCGTGTCACCAAAGACTATCTTGGGGTTCTCAGTGAAGAGTCCTTACGGAAGAATTTCGTACTCGTATACGAGTTGCTTGATGAAGTCATTGTAAGTTTTTCCTTCATATTGCTTTCGTGTTTTACGTAATACGACAAATTTCTCAATATGCATATCGAGCCCTGAATCTAAAATGACATGGCTGACAGTAATGTAAGTTGTTGATCACCTTAATATCACCCCCTTTAATTTAAGGCAGTCTATTGGATGATTTTCTAAATTTGAAACTGTTAATTTTCAACCTAAATATGTATTTACTTCGTACACATTCCTGTGTTTTCTTCCCCCCTTTTAGTTACAAACACTATCCACAGTTGTTCTGACAATGACATGCAACTCTCTTCGAGTATTTTTTCTGTGTTATAGTCGTGCGTAAATCTTGCATCATTGTGTAGCAGATACTTGTCAATCTGAGTCTCTAGTAGACTCTAATAGTTGTAAGAAATGTTGGGCAAGTGCATCTCTCCAAAATTTTGGTTGGTTTAGCTAAGTTGCCAATTTTAGTTCTAAAATTTATTATTGACTCGTGTTACTTTATTGTCATCTATTTTCCTGGTCAGGATTTTGGCTATGTGCAAACAACATCCACCGAGCTGCTGAAATCATATATTTACAATGAACCACTTGTGGTCGATGCTGCACGATTGCCGCCGCTTGGACCTGCTGCTCTCTTTATGGTATATATCTATTTGAATTTTATACTATAAGCATCATTTTCCACACCCAACTTTCAAATAGGCGATCAAGTTTGACTTTTGATTCATCCAGCAAGGGACCAAGAGAATGCCAGGAACAGCTGTCACAAAATCTGTTGTAGCAAATGAGCCTGGGGGTAGAAAGAGGGAGGAAATTTTTGTGGATATAATTGAGAAAATCAGTATCACATTCAGCTCTAGTGTAAGTATTTGATTCCTAATTTGCTTCATTTTGTTGCCGTTCATCTTATTTGTGTATTGAATTGATTGAATCACTTAAGGGGGTTAAAGAAGAAAATTGAAAAATGTTGACTGCTGAAGTGAACTATTTTGGAGCAAATCTTCATCATTTTGTGATTGCTACTTAGATGTAAACACTGTAGTCTTGCATTTTTTTGTGTATTATTTTTACAGATGATCCGTTTTTATCAGATCAGTTGTACAGATGAATATAAAACCTGTACATTGAACATGGCTATGCATTCCATATATTTTTATATGATATGTACATAAATAAATTGCAATGTTCACTCAACTCCAATTCATATTTATTCAGTATCATTATGCAGTTTATTGTTTCTTCATGTTAATTGTTGTACAACATCATGTCATGCAGGGATACATACTTACCTCTGAGATTGACGGTACCATTCAAATGAAGAGCTATCTCTCTGGAAATCCAGAAATTCGACTAGCTCTTAATGAAGATCTAGGCATAGGAAGGGATGGGAGAGCAGTTTATGGTAATGTGTAACAATACTATTGCTGCAATCATATTCTAAAATTGACCTCTTATGCGTTAAGTGGAAACCAAATTGTATGAAGGCGTGAAAACAATAGTTCGATGTAAATCTAACAAAAAATAAATATAATCAAGTACTATGTGCTAGTATAAATTTGTTTGTCCACAATGAAGTGTTGTCCTTGGAATTTCTTTGTGGTGGTTTTTCTTCACTTCTATTTTTTTATCCTTGTCTGCTCTTAGGGTGATATCATGATACCTCTGCACCTTTTTTGTGTTCTTACTGTTAGTTGCTTTTATAACAACTTTACATGTTCCATTTACAATCTCATGTAGATTTCGTTCTCTGTATCAGATTATAAAAGTTCAAGTGGGTCGGGAGCAGTGATACTTGATGATTGCAATTTCCACGAATCTGTGCGACTTGAAAATTTTGATGTGGACAAAACTTTATGTCTGGTGAGTGAAAGTAAGATAATGTTAGATTTAAGCTGTATATTGACTGGACTGGACTTCTACTTCTTCCCTTTCCTTTTTCTCTTGTAATATTTTCCTGCTTGTATTTGTCAGGTACCACCTGACGGTGAATTCCCTGTTATGAATTATCGAATGACCCAGGAATTTAAGCCTCCTTTTCGTATTAATGCTTTGATTGAAGAAGCAGGATCCCTTAAGGTAAGATGTCGGTTGTCTTCCTCTATAATTTCGATGATGCTCGGTTTAAAATTAAGTTCTTTATATACTTTTTAGTGCATTGCCCATGTAGCATTTTCTGCTACCCATGAGATCACCGTTAAATGGAAATTTGTTGTTTAAGAAAGATATTCTTTTGAAGCAGCAGTGTAATTAACGACATAGTAAAAGGTCAGCATGAGCAGTTATAGTCGATTAATTTCTGCTTCTACTTATACATTGCTTGCAACTTAGGCTGAAGTGATTCTTAAACTATATGCCGAGTTCCCCTCCAACATTACTGCAAACACAGTTATGATACAGATGCCACTGCCAAAATACACCTCCAGGTATACTTTGATACAGTTCATCATTGAATATAGCAAGTGCATAAGATTTCTTTTCTGAACTTGACACATTGCGTAGATGGTATCGAACCTAGATGAAATATGGGGTGGATAAGTGGTTTTTAAGACTTTGTTTAAGAAAGATTATTAACTAAGGGTCTTCGCGAATTTGAAATGCCTCTCTCAAAAACAAAATATAAACTGTTAGTTTGATGTACCTATCATTTTTTATAACCTGAAAATTATTCCTTAAGGCCATGTCATGTAATAACAAAATGCTCAGGATCTATCCAACCAATGAAGGGGATATTGAAGGGGAACAGTGAACATGTAGTTTCACAAAACAGGCTCTAGGACTGTCTGTTTAGTTTTCAATGGGTATTCATTCAAAGTTTGCGTTTCAGATTGATTGAGATAAACATACAACATTTGTGCTATTAGATATTGAAACCTTAAATTTTCACTCTATGAGCAAAATAGTGAACACAGTCAGATCACGTCAACCGCAGAAATTGCTTCTTGTATTGAAATTGTACCAAAATTGATCATCACATTCCCCATTGAATACAGAGCTACTTTTGAGTTTGATCAAGGAGCTGTTGGACAAACAGCGGATTTCAAGGAAGCAAATAAGAGGCTCGAATGGGCTCTAAAGAAGGTAATAAATAATTTCTTATGAATGGTTTCCTGGGTTTGCATTATTGAATGCAATTTTTATCTACTTGTTCGAGGCTTTATCCATTCAATGCAATGAGTTCTCTTCACTTGAAAAGAAAAGAGCCAATTTACTGATAAATCCAGCAATCAACAGGTCACTGGTGGATCCGAATGCACACTGCATGCAAAGCTGACATTTTCACAGCATCCACATGGTATGATACTTCAGTCATTCTATAATTTCAATATCTCAGATCTCTGAATCAACTTTAACTCTAGAATATTTTATCTGATTGCATTCACGCAAACTTTGTTACCCATTGCAGGGAATATAACTAAAGAATCTGGGCCTGTTAGTATGAATTTCACAATACCAATGTATAATGTGTCAAAGCTTCAAGTAAGATATTGTCTCAACTCTTATACTACTATTTCAATACTAACCAAGTTTCTTCGCAGTGATCTATGAATATTATGATAGAAAACTCGGCTAAATCTTTTTTGTTGAATCTACACACATCAGTTGAAATACTAAAAAACAGTTCCAGCCATGAGCCACCTGTCATTGTGTCTGATATAGTTGATTTGAGGTCATTATTAGGCCGGAGGCCAATTTTTATTCTTTATCAGGGAATTTAAAAGAGAGGATAGGCTATGCAACTGTGAGATACATTAGGGATTCTATTAAGGCTGGAAAGCATTTTGGCAGTCTTAGTAGTATTAATTTTTTTTCCATATCAAAACTTCCTGTTTTGCTTCCACTCAGGCCAGGCCAAACTGATCTGTACTTTCTACAGCTTATCCATCTTTGTTTTTTTTCATTTTTGTTAGCAAATAAGAAATACATCCAAACAGTTGAGTATGTAACTTCTTACATGTTAGACATTTCAATTTTTTTCTTTATGAAATCTTCTGAATATACAAATTCTTTGTTGTGGTTTTCTTATGCAGGTCAAATACTTGCAGATAACAAAGAAATCAAAAACTTATAATCCATACCGATGGGTGAGATATGTCACCCAATCCAATTCCTACGTTGCTCGCATATGACAACATCATAGAGAGCAACCGCATTTTTTCTGTTTCTCATAATTGCATTGTGTGATTTGCTTACTATATTATGGTTTCATATTAAATTATGAATTGAAGTTTTGATTTCAATAAAGAATTCATCCGTTCTTTGTTATTTCGGCTATCTCAATAATTTCTCAATGATTTGCAAGGATAGGTGCCACTTTCTAATATATATAAGTTGTGAGATAAACTCACTTTACTACATCTAATTATACCAATTATGTGCAATTAGTTGAACTAAAGTCAAGATTACGAGATAAATTAATTTTGTTTAAAAAAGGGGTGATCACAGAGGAAGGTTCATTTCCATAATTGTCAATGACCCGGTCAATGCACTACCAAATTAGAGGCTCAACAGTTGATCCACATGTTGCGGTACATTTTACCCTGAAAATGACACTTACCTAAATATAGCCAGATTTTCCAAATAAGTAGTAGCAGGTGAAAACAATAAACATCATCAACCTTATTAGTGTTCTCTCCTGGAACTGTCGCGTTTGAAACATGGGCCTCCCTATGCTCCTCCTAGCAATTGGTTTGTTTCTTTTCAGTTCAAGCTACAACAACGTTGTTGCTTCTCGCAACCTCCAAGACGTAGACATGCCTAGGGTTGGCGATCTTCAAAGACCAGACCTGCCTAGGATTGGCGATCTTAATAGGCCAGGATTACCTGGCATCCCCAATGTGGACCGGCCGCCTATAATTCCAGGCTTAGCCAACCCGGAATTCCCACCTAAGCCAGAACTGATGAAACCTGGATCTGGAATATTGCCAAGACTCGGGGACATGCCTCATGACCCCGACGTTCCAAAACTTCCTATTGTGCCTCATGTCATTGACAGGCCAAAGGTCCCGCTGCCCGTCATTCCTCATCTTTCTAAGGAGGTGTACGTGGCCAAATCCGAGTCATCCACCGCCACTCCTCCTTGACTCCGTATATGTATACTCATACGATATTGACCAGATATGGCTCCATTGATTTCTTATGATTATTTGTTTGTTTGTTTCATTGGTTATTATTGTTCTCTCAAGTCGTTAGTTTTGCGGCTTTTGAAGAGAATTCTTTAAGTAAATTTTTCTTTTGGTTTCTAACGCAAGAATTGTATGGGAGTTGTCCATCCGAATGAACGTACATTCTACTGTGTTCCGTCTAGCTATTCTTGTTAATGATTATGCGGGATGGTAGGGAGTGGGCTGTACGTTTTTGTTTTTACATCTATGAGAAGCTCTAAGGCATCCATATGTGTTAAGAATGTTGTATTCAAATTATATACTTCAATTCAATACATGTGCTTATTGTTATTGTTATCCTTTTCTACCTTTTTCACCTTGGAGCTTTATCTTGTAAGAGAGTACCTCCATTAATATTTACCCGTTACAAGGGCCCAAAGGCAAATCCACACCCAAGCCCATACTCCCAATTCATACCTCCATCGAATGCTGGCATTAGGAGTGAGCATGGTCGGGTTGGCCACCCCGAACTTGATTTTTGGGCCCAACCCGGGCTCAGCGGGTTCAACATTTCAAATTCCATTCCCGACCCATGAAGGTTTCTGCCCGCTGGCGTGCAGGGCGGGTTGAACCCGCCCGGGTTTCGGGTTAGCCCAAACCCGGCCTGCACATTCATGGGCTTCCATTTAAGGGCCAGAAAACCCAAAACCATTTTTATGCAGATCTTTAATATATTACAGATTTGAACACTAAACAGATTATATATTAAGATCAAACTTCATAAAACATGTTGCAATAATATAACAACATTCACAAACATATTGCAATCCATCAAAATTACAATCAAAAGAACAACTTCACAAAAAACACATAACGATTACAACGGTACATACGACCACAACCACATCCACATATGATCAAAATTTGTTGTTCCTCATTCAAAATGCGTTGAATGACATATTCATTTCAACGAGCTAATCCAAAAAATAACCCAATCATTTATGGTGAAGGAGGGATATTCGATTTCCATAATTCTGCACATGATCATATAAATTTTTAGTATAATACAACAAAATAGAACTAAATAGCTAAAAGCAGATTCCGAAGAAACGGTGGAGATAGAAATTGCCAAGATATCTCTAGCCAAGTTTGACATGATAGGATATCTATAGCCATTGACACTCCACCATTTAAAAATTTCGAAACTAAATCGATCATCCTCTAAACAATCAGTTAGATATCTCTCAAGTTCTGATTTTGTACATCATTCTTGGGAGGAGTTTTGTTTCTTGAACGCATCAAAACTACACCCAACTTTAGGCATATCATCCTCATTGACAACATTTGAAACCAAGACATGTATAGATGGGGAGTCATTGGAAATTGGATACAAATTCAAATATTCAGCAAATAAGGTACGCAATGCATGGTCTATACATTGTTGAATTTTTGAAATCATATCTAGAGGGTAAATTTCTTCCACATCGTAATTGACAAACTTCAACTTTTTTCGAGGGTCCAAAGTAAGTGCAATAAAGATGTACATATTCAGCTTGTCAATGTTACCAAAATATTTGTCAAACTTGGCTTTCATCTTATAAGCCATAAGCCTCATATTAAGAATTGTACTACTTTGACCACTTTTTATCACATGAAAAATGTCATTGATGCCATTCAAAATATAGTTCGAAGTTATATATTTTGAACCGCTCACTTTGTTTGTCAAATCATAAAACATTTTTAAAAACTTCATAAAAGAATGTAATTCTGCCCAATCTTGATGTTAACATACCAAGAATGTCGAGACTTCCTCTTTTAATTTGTTTGTCCATTTCAATAGCAAGGTTAGGGTCTTTTTCCTCGTAAATCTCCAAAGCCCTTTGAAGCCTACATGCCGACTCTAGCATTAAATACGTGGAGTTCCATCTCGTTGGACAATCAAGGCAAAACATTTTTTTGTCATCAAGTTTTGCAAGAAGAACACACTTTTTAAAACGCTCAAATCTTTTTGGGGAGTTTCTTATAAACCTTACAACACATCGAACTCTCTCGATTGAAATACCTAACATTCCATTCCCATCGCTCACAATAAGGTTTATAATATGAGCTATGCACCTCATATGCATAAATCTCCCACCCAAAAGATTGCTAGATAAAACATTCATCCTCCGATTCAAATAAGAAATAGCGGCATCATTTGATAGTGCATTATCAACTGTTACCGTCATGATTTTATCTAAACCCCATGACCAAAGACATGACTCAACGGATTTTCCTATGTCGTCACCCTTTTCTTGAGCTAAACCCACTCATTAGTGATGAAATGAGCAGTTAAGCAAGAATAATTAACCCGTTGGACAGAGGTCCAAGTGTCCGTTGTCAATGAGACACGTGGAGTTTGAGATTGAAAATATTCTTGAAGTTTAGATTTTTGAAATTTGAAAGTTTTTTCAACATCCCATGCTACCGTCCATCAAGATGGTATTTGAAATTGAGGACAAGAAGCAGCCACATATTCTTTGTAACCCTCCCCATCGACAAATGTGAAAGACAATTCATCGAGTATGACCATCTTGGCTAAAGCATTTCTACATTTTTTTATCAAAATGCCAAGATGTCAAACTCTCTTTACCTTTAAAAAACTTGAGGGAAAGGGTTTGTTGCTTACCCTTTCCTTTGTTGTCGGGATTGTCAAACCAGTTTTTCATATGCCTCAAAAGAGTCTTAGTGCCATTCTTATTAACATCATCAACATAGGAATGATCGCAATGTATGCATTTAATGACAAAATTTTCATTATTTTTTGGGTCAACTACCCTCTCAAAATGTTTCCATACAATACTAGTATGTTTAGGAGGTTTAGGAAATTTACCCCCACTTTTTTTAGTTGCTGGTCTAGTTGTTGTTCTATTTGCTGCTGCTCTACTAGATCCTTCTTTCGCTGCTGCTCCAGATGCAACCTCATCAACCAGAATTGGAGGTGAAGTTGAAGCAAAAATCTACGTGATAAACATCAAACAATATTAGAATTAATATAGAAAGTACCAAAAGTAGATTAGGCTATAAAATTAAAAAAAAACAGATTAGACTATAAAATTAATATATATATATATATAACAATAACATACAATAGATTACATAAAAACATAGAAACACAAATAGATGACGTAAAAACATCAACCAAAACTAGGACAGATTGTAAGTAATTGAAATACGAAACAACGAAATAAACAGAAACATATGACATATCGAGTGAAAATAGAAATATAATGAAAATCAGAAACAGAAAAACAAATTTTGGATGAACTAAACATATAATAAGCAATTTAGAAACTAATCAAGTAAACATACATCAGTTATGCATCATAAAAACAAAATCAGTGAATTAACCCAAAATTAATGAACCCTAACCCACAAGTCGAAACCCCCAAAATTATTGAAACCTCAATTTTTAAAAGTGAAAATCCCCAAATTAAAACCCTAAATCGATTAATTTAACACCAAAGTCTGAAAACCCCCAATTTGAACCTTCAAACCTAAATCCATTATGACCCCGAAACCCATAAACCTATAAGCGAAAAAGGAAAGGGATTTTACCTTCTCAGTTTGAGATGGATTCATATGATATTATGTTGTCTTCCAATTTCTAATGGAGCTCTCCACCTTTTAAAGGCTGAGGAGAGAGTCATTGGCAACGGGAAGAAAAAGAGATCCCCTCCAACGGGAAGTAGAGTCTGCGGCCTGCCATTTGAGAGGATGGATTTGATTTGGAGGAGTCGAAAGAGAGTAGGTCTCTTTGCGTCTGAGACAGAGAGTCGACAGGACTCCTCCGCATTAAATGTGGTTGGTAAGACTGAGACTCTTTTTATCTATCTCTTCGGTTCAGGTTGGTTAGGGTTTGTTTGGTTGAGGCGAGACGAAAGAAGAGAAAAGAAGGAGAGGCATCGTAAAGAATTGTAAAGAATTGTTTGGGTTTGGAATAATTGTAAAGAATGGATAGGCTGATAAGAATGGATTGGCTAATAAGTGGGTTGGGTTTGGAATAAGTAATTGTAAAAAATTTGGGCTGGGTTTAGGCTCACTGATAATAATTTAAATGGGCTGGTTTTGGGTTCACTTAATAGTTAAAATATGGGGCTTGTAGATTACACCTCCGGGTTGGGCCGGGTTGTCCCGGGCAGCACAATATCAGCCCGCCACCCCGGCCCATATGTTTATTCCTAGCCCGTTCTCTGCCCAGGTCACTCCGAGTTGATCATGTGAGCGGGCAAGTTGGGCCAGGTTTACGGGATGGGGCGGGTCGTCTGAGTTTTTTGCTCACCCCTAACTGGCTCACAGCCAGGGAACGAGCTCAAGTAGCCAATATTCCAACTAACAGAATTTTGATTAAAGATAGCAGTGATAGATTGAAATTAAAATAGAGCTATATTTCTTAGCATTATGATAAATGTTTTATTTTATCCCTCATAAAATCACAAATTTTAATTTTGTATAGAATATTATAGCCAAGATTTTAGAACAAGATGATAAATAATTTATTATAATATATGATCATACATTTATTTTCTCAAAGTCGTTCCTAAGTAGATTTTTCTTGTCATTTCTTTTCTTTGTATTTCCACAACGAACTTTATGAATGTATGTACAATCTATTCAGCTGTATTTCGTCCAACTATTTTTTGTTGATCACGTGTTAAAGATTATTCTACTCAAATTATAGTTCCATACATGACAACAATGTATTTGTTGTCATTGTTATTTTTCGGGAAGATACCGTTTGCTTCCTCTTAAGTATATATATATATATATATATATATATATATATATATATATATAGATTCAATTATGATAGTCAAATTTTGGGAAAATAACATATAAACACCCAATAGATCGACAAATTTTAGTTTTGTTGATTTAAGAGGATGTGTGGTTGGAGACCGATACCGACTCTCCCTTGATATGGACGCAAGGGGACCTCCGAAGGGTGTGACCTAGTGATCTAAGCCTCATGGGTATCCAGTCCCGTAACACCTTGGTGAGGAACCCTGGGGGAAGCGCTCACTTGGCCCTAGACTTGATGTTTGAGGTTGGTTCTGAGCCTTTGGGTTCTGATTCAATTTTACTTCGGGATGGGGCTGAGTTGAGAGAGGTCGTCAAAGTCTTGTGAATGTTATGTTGAGGAGTATGGAGCCGGTGACCAGAATTTGGAAGTGACGGTTCCAATAGATGATCAGATTGACTAGAACAATGGGAAAATGGCCGAACTATTGGTTCTTCGTACTTGTCTCTTTGTTTCTGCTTTGGAGGTTTTTTTTTTCATTTGTCTTATATTATGTTTAGACTATAATTAGTCATCATGTTTAGATTTTAAGCAAGTCAGGTCAATTGATGGTTTAGAATTAGACCATTTTGCTCGATAAAAGCTCTGGCTTGGAGTAGTTATGGGTGATGTCTTACTATTTCGTTGTACTATTCAGACAATTTAATAAAATTGATATGTTATTTTTTTTTTAAAATAAGTAAATGTTAGTATTTCTATTTTATTTTAACAACTATTTATATCATAATAAAATATAAAAAATTTCGGAAAAAATCTAATTTTGGTGTGCTAGAAAGATAAAAATTATATTTAGGTGTACATTTATTGGAAACTTGTTAATTATTCACTTTTTATTATGATTAAAATAGTTGTCAAGGTAAGAGAATACTTAGTTGTACTACATTTGAAACATATACTTTTGTGTATATTTAAGTGGTCTTTATCAATAAATTATATTAAGATTTGGGCTCGACTATACTATAATGAAACAAGTATTTAAGTGTTATTTCCCCAAAATTTAACTACCCTAATAAAAAAATTAATAGTAATTGAAGAAAAAAAAAAGAAATACTAATTAAATATTTGGGTATGTGATGATATACATTAAAAAAATATGAAATTACAATAAAGACAAAATGGTCATTGTTTTTTAAAACCTAACAGTGTTATAACGACGAAGGAAAACAATTCATTTGAATAATCATCTGTCGAAATTTAAAGATGAAGTATGTAAAATTAAAAACATTTGTAATTACACTTTCGTCTTTGCGTATACCTTAATACTTTCTTAGTAACTTTATACAGGAATATTTTTCCATTTCATTAATTTAGATTAATTTTATCTTTGTTATGAATTGGGGAAACACTTGCAAAGTCTTAAATCATTTTAACAATCTCTAGTACTTTATTAGTTTATAGGAAAATTTTCACTTAAATCCACTTAGGTTTCAAGAAATTTCACTTACATTCCTCAAAAAAAAGATGCTAGACATCCCTCTTAGGTTTTCTAAAATACCACTTAACCTAACTCTATTAACTTTTCTGAAAATGACAAAAATGCCTATGTATTTAAAAATTATTGAAACTTTCAAATGACATAACTCTCTCATACGAGCTCCATTTCGGGCTCATAGTATATCAAATCGAAGAGTATTGAAAGATCAACAACCACCTCCGTAAACATTTTTTTGAAAATTATGTTAATTTTTTTGAATATGACGAAAATGCTAATGTATTAAAAAAATTATTGAAACTTTCAAATGACATAACTCTCTCATACGAGCTCCATTTTGGGCTCATAGTATATCAAATCGGAAGATCAATGACCAACTCCATCAATTTTTTTTTGTAAATTATGTTATTTTTTTTGGATATGACAAAAATGCCCATGTATTTAAAAAATTATTGAAACTTTCAAATGACATAACTCTCTCATACGAACTCCATTTCTGGCTCATAGTATATTAAATCGAAGAGAATCGAAAGTTCAACGACTTTGAAGAAAGATTTTTTTATTAATAATTAAAATAATAATCATTATTAATGATATATTTAATTATTAATAATATATCAAAACTTCTGATTGACATAACTCTCTTATACGAGCTCCGTTTCAGACTCATACAATATCACGTCGAAGAGAAACATAAGATCAACAATTCTGAAGAAAGAAGTTTTTGTCCAAAATATCATCCAACGACAATTTTTTTTAATAATCTTTAAAATAATAATTTATTATTTATATTTTTGGTAATAATTATTTATCAAGTAAAATTAAATCAATTATTAATAATATATAGAAATTTTTTTTTCAAAGTTGTTGATCTTCCTCTCTTCAATTTGATATACTATAAGTCCGAAATGAAGCTCGTATGAGAAAGTTAATTATGTTATTCAAAAATTAAAACTGTTTTTAAATATTATTTTTTTATACAAAATTAATTTTTAATTATTTAAAATTAATTTTTATACTAAAATTATTTTAAAGATTATAAAAAATTTGTTGTCGTTGGATGAAATTTAAGACAAAAATTTATTTCTTCGGAATTGTTGATCTTATGAATCTCTTCGACTTGATATACTATAAGTTCGAAATGGAGCTCGTATGAGAGATTTATGTCATTCGGAGGTTTTGATATATTATTAATAATTAAATATAATAATAATAATAATAATTTTAATTATTAATTAGTAAAATAATGTTAATTGTTAATAAAAAATATTTCTTCGAAATTGTTGATTTTTCGATTCTCTTCGATTTGATATATTATGAGCCCGAAATAGAGTTCGTATGAGAGAGTTATGTTATTTAAAAGTTTCAATAATTTTTTAAATTCAGGGGCATTTTCGTCATTTCCAAAAATTAACAGAATTTTTAGAAAAAGTTAACGGAGTTAATCGTTGATCTTTCGATTCTCTTCGATTTGATATACTATGAGCCCAAAATGAAGCTCTTACGAGAGAGTTATGTCATTTGAAAGTTTCAATAATTTTTTAAATACATGAGCATTTTTGTCATTTCCAAAAAAAGTTAACAGAAAAGTTAGGCTATATGGTACTTTAGGAAACCTAAGGGAACTGTGAGTTAACATCTTTTTTCCGGGGGATGTAATTGGGATTTCTGGATACCTATGTGGAGGTAAGTGAAATTTTCTCTAGTATATATACTCTATGAGACAATCACTATCGTCATTATGTTGTAACACCTAAAACTTATATTTATATCCGATAAGATATTTCACCTAAAACTTGTGTCCATAGCCGATATGATATTTCACTCATACTTTTAATTTCAAAGTTCTCAAAGATACGATATAAGTGGTTTGACACAACAAACAATGTCACCAGTAGTAAGCAAGATATAATTAAGGGAAAATGACACTTTTGTGCACCTGAATGTACACTTTTGACACTTTCGTACCATAACTTTTTTTTAAATCTTTTTTCCATACTTTACTTTCATGTTGGGACAACTTTCTTCAGAAATTTTAAAATACCCGTGAATTGAACCAAAATTAAATCTGGTTTAATTTTGGTCCAATTAAAGAGTGAAAAGACAAAATTACCCTAAACTACTCATCAAATTTTCAAAGGTACGCCACCCTTTCAACTATTCCTCTCCTCCTCCTCCGCCACCCCCTCCTCACCGGCGTTTCTCCCGCCTCCATCGCTGGGGTTTCTTCGACATGTGGGGAGTACGGTGGACCGACGAGGCCTCCAGAGCACCTCCACCAAGGTGTCCGTCTCGACCCCTCCTTCTCGTCTTCTCCGGTGGTTCTTCGCCGGAACCGGCCATGGTTCTTCCTCTGCAGTCTCCACGACACAAAATGGCGAGCATCGACGAGGTCGGCAGCAGAAAGCGAGCATCAACGAGGTCGGCAGCGGAAAGCGAACATCAACGAGGTGGGCAATGGGAAGCGACCAAATGGGTAAAATGCGATGCTCCAACGATCGCTTCCAGCACAGAATGGCCGGAAAAGAGATAGAGGGAGAGAGGGAAAAAGAAATGAGTTGAAGAATTCAAAATTTTCACTCGTCGGAAAGTGTGCCGGAACATATTTTCTGGCGAGTGAAAATTTTGGCACAACTACGAAGCCCAACAGGTAAGCTCCGGTGATCGACGATACTCACGATGCTCCGGCGATCGAGGAGGTGCTCACGATGCTCCTGATGCTTTGTTTTGATGAAGTAGGAGGGTCCAATGGCATTCACTTGAAAATTTGATGAATAGTTGAGGGTAATTTCGTCTTTTCACACTCTTTAAAAATTGGACCGGTTCTCTCCTTTAGACCAGGGGTAATTTCGGTATTTTGAGACTTTTAGGGGTAAATTGTCCAAAATGAAAGTCATGTATGGAAAAAAGAGGAAAAAAAGTTAGGGTATGAAAGTGTCAAAAGTGTATATTCAGGTGCACAAAAAGTGTCATTTTCCCTATAATAAATATACAAAATCGACATTTTAACTTGATCCCACAGATCTTCCGTATATACACCAATCAACGATGTAATGATATCATTGAACTTAAGAATAAAACTGTAAAAACACTTTCTAAACGATTTCAGTTTGTAGATAGTTTTCATATAAAATGTTTACAGGGTCGGTTCAATAATTTTTGACGCCTAAAGTAAAAGTGTAATAAAATATTATTTTGTGCATTATTTTTAAAGTGGACTGAAATACTTATGTTATTTAATAATTTGGGGCATTTTCTTATCATATTTGGAACATGTTTTTTGAGAGGTCCTAAAACAATTGTTTTACTTGCTTTATAAATGAGCTAGGGATGGAAAAAAATACCCAAACCCGACTGGTAATCTATAGACCCAACTGTATTGGGAGCGGGGAGAGTCAGCAATTCGGGTAACAAGACTAGTAATAGGGCAAATCAACGTGTATTTAGTCGGGTAAGGGTCGGGGTCGGGCTGACCAGTACTTGCACCGCCCCACCCCAATGTATGTTAGAAAATAATTATATTATATTTATATTTAAAAGAAAACGTTACCAACTAATTTATCTTAACTAGGTTTCTCAAAAATAAATTATGCTCTAGTTAAGAATTCCGTTCCTTTGTATTTATCAATATATACTTCTTTGTTATATTTGATTTTTTGCGTATACACATTTAATTAATTTTTCATAATTGATTTTAGTTGTAGATCGAGAAACCTCATGCATATCAGGAAATATATTCATAATCTTGAAATTAGCCCTCATCATTGAACTCGAAATGCACCTATATATGAATTCGTTTGTTATTCGTAAGCGGGTGGCGGGTCGGGTGGTTATGCGAGTGTTCACCCCTGCTCGTTCCTCTTGGTGGCTTGTCAAGGTGGTCAGGTCAGGTGTGGTTCAAGGTCCATTTTGATGTCTATTTTATGCATTTGGATTGTCTTAAAATTAGCGAGGAAGCACGTGGTGTGTTGGTTAAGCGAAAATGATTATGAGATTGACACTCTCATGATCCAAATCATGGTGTTAGAGAAGGAGGTACATTGTGCATTGAGGTTACTGATGCCAATATAATGTCTTCAATTTTTTAGCACTGGAATTTCTTAGGCTTAACTGCTGGTGTTTTGTTGTTCACGTCTGGTGGTTCTGTTGCGGAGCGTCACGCCATCTCCGACCGTTTCTGTGTGGGATGCCAATTGTCGTCTTCCGCCTGTTCGCCTCCATAACTGAGTGTGAGCGTGACTCTCAACTATGACCTCGTTCAGTTTCGCCTCTTCGAATTTTTGTGGTGGGACTTTTCCTTATCTCCCTTCTCTGGTCTCGTCTGATAATTCTATATAAATCGGTACTGTTGAGGTTCTCGAGGCAATGGAAGCTGCTGTCTTCGTGTAGATTGGCATTTTGAATGTATTTCTATGTAAGTTGTCTGTCCAGGTTTGTCACGATTTGTAGTTGTATTTTTTTGTCATTTGTATTTTAGTTTGGTTGATTACGCTTGATTGCGAGCGTGCATGGTGCGTATATATTGATAATTTGTTCTTTATGTATGTTTTTTTGTTTGCACTTGTGTAATTCATATATTCACTTTATGTTTTTTTTCTTAGCGATTTAAAAGTTTTATTGAGGACAATTAGCAAATGTCTTCAAGTAAGGAACAAGAGATAGAATTACATCAGGTATCAGATTACTAAATTACATCAAATTGAAAAGAGAATGTATCCTCTTGATATTGATGATGAAGCCTTAACGATGAAGCCCAGCCCATTACATGGGCAAAGTGAACGTGGCCCATGAGCCGAATTCTGGATCTCCTCCCCGTCGATTTCGATCTCAACGTGATTCTCCTCCAGATCTGTGTTCATCGTCTCAAATTTTCATTCAAACTTGTCGAGCCCTATATTCGTTCAGACAATCTGGGCTTAGACTCCAACTATGGCGACCGGCTCCTCCGTGGCCGTGGTCAGGGGCTGGCGGGTGGACGGCGGCGCTGCACGTAGGGGATCCAATGAGGCTTTTCTGGCAAATTAGAGCCGGCAAATCAGAACTCCTCGCGATAGTCCTTGGGATCCTCGGGATTTGTATTGTTGATGCGATTTTTGAATTCATCTAGTTTGAATTGATTTGTTCAAGAATAAATTTCTAGAATGAATTTAGTTTTTGAGTTTGAATTGATTATGGAATGAAATTTTGAATCTTGAATGAATTTAGATTTTCGAGTCCACAAATTTTTGAATTTAAATTTGTTTTGCTTCTATTAATTTTATAATAAAAATTTAAGAACATGCCCATGTATTTAGAAAATTATTGAAACTTTCAAATGACATAAATCTCTCATACAAGCTTTATTTCGGGCTCATAATGTATCAAATCAAAGAGAATCGAAAGATCAACGACTTTGAAGAAGGATTTTTTTATTAATAATAGTTATTATTGTAATTAATAATAAAAATTATTATTAATAATATATTTAATTATTAATAATATATCAAAACTTTCGAATGACATAACTCTCTCATACGATCTACGTTTCAGACTCATAGTATATCAAGTCGAAGAGAACCATATGATCAACAATTTTGAAAAAAATAAGTTTTTGTCCAAAATTTCATCCAACGACAACAAATTTTTAATAATATTTAAAATAATTTTTGTATAAAAATTAATTTTAAAGAATCAATTTTAGTATATAAAATAAAAAACAGTGTTTAAAAACCAGTTTTCATTTTTGAATAACATAACTTCCTCTTACGAATTTCGTTTCGGGCTTATAATATATCAAATTGAAGAGAATTGAAAGATCAACAACTTTGAAGAAAGAAGTTTGTCTATATATTATTAATGATTGATTTAATTTTACTTGATAAATTATTATTACCAAAAATATTAATGATATAAATAATTAATTACTAATAACGTTTTTTAAGATTTTGGTCTAACACCGTTAAATGTTGGGCGAAATTTTTTTAAAGAGTATAAAATTTGTTGTCGTTGGATGAAAATTTTTGGACAAAAACTTCTTTTTTTGGAATTATTGATCTTATGATTCTCTTTGACTTGATGCACTATGAGTCCGAAACGGAGCTCAAATGAGAGAGTTACGTCATTCGAAAGTTTTGATATATTATTATTATTATTAATTATAATTATTAACTATTAAAATAATATTACCTATTAATAAAAAATATTTCTTCAAAGTCATTGATCTTTGGATTCTCTTCAATTCTATATACTATGAGACCGAAATGGAACTCATATGAGAGAGTTATGTCATTTGAAAGTTTAAATAACTTTTTAAAACATGGGCATTTTCGTCATTTCCAAAAAAGTTAACAGAATTTAAAAAAACAAGTTAACGGAGTTGGACTAAGTGGTATTTTGGCAAACCTAGGTGGGCTGCGAGTTAACATCTTTTTTTTGTGGGAGGTAAGTGGGATTTCTGGAAACCTAGGTGGAGTTAAGTGAAATTTTTCCTTAGAAATAATAAAGTAAATTAAAACTCACATTTTAAAGTCAAAAGTTACATAAAATTGATGATACTTAAAATAGTATATACTAAAAAGTTGACAAAAGTATTAAAAATAATTTATAATATTTAAATTTACATTTTTAAATAAACTAAAAGCGATTATTGAAAGAGACCTTCGTTTGAAATCTCGCCTTAGGCCCTAGAAATCTTTAGGTCGACCCTGTAAATGATTAAATTATAGTTATCACCAAAAACACTAGCCTAAGATTTAAAATACAAGAAAATCTTAGGAGTAGTAGAGTATGGCACTCTTAGTGAACTAGTATTAGAAAGTGACTTCTTAGCAATTAATTATAATATAGGAATGGATGAAATATAAATTTATGACTAAGGAAAAACAAGATTTATAGCAAGGTATGAGTATAACAAATAAGAAAGTAAGACTAAGAGATACAAGAAAGTGTGTAGAAGAAGGTTTAGACTCACAATTATAAAAGTGGAACCTGACAAAATGATAAGTGAGTTATGGGAATAAATAGTACAAACGGAAAAAATTAGGGAATTAGCGAATTTATATGAAGAACCCACACAAGTGTTAGATGAAGAAGACAAAGATAAGGAAATAATAGGTAAAATTTAAGAGAAAGAAAACATCAACCACAAATGGTAGCCATAAATGCTTGGAGAAGAATTGGTGAACCTATAATGGTAGATATTAGTAAATCGAAACCAGAAATATCAGATCAAGTAAATAAGACGTTAGATCAGTTAGCAGAATTACACCGTAAGAGAATTTTAAATAGAACCAATCGTAATGACATTTCCCAAAAAATATGGTAAGTAAGTAATAGAAAAACATAGAAGCAAATATGAACCAATAAAAGGAGAAATAAAACTCATATAAGAGAGGAAAAATAAGGACAAAATAAGTTAGAACATCTACAATTAAAATTAAAAAATTAAGTTAGAAAACTATGAAAATTAAGAGAAGAAAATTATAAGCTAAAAACCGACGCATAAAGGTACGATAAGTATAAAAAAATAGGGTTAATCACAGTTTGCACCGACTATAATAAAAAGTTTAAAATGAGCCAGCTAATTGTATTTTTTTACATTTTGCCATAACGCCATTAGATTTTAGACGGAAACTTATAAAAAATTCGAAAAAGATAAAAATACTCATGAATTGATTTGAAATCAATTCAGCTGGTTTATTTAATTGCACCGGTTCTATATTAAATTATGTAATAATAGTAATAATAATAATAATAATAATAATTATGTAATTAATAATATACTGAAACTTTCGAATGTCATAACTTTTCATACGAGCTCAGTATCGGGCTCGTAGTATATCAAATCGAAAATAATCGGAAGATCAACAATTTTGGAAAAATAAGTTTTTGTCTATATATTATTAATAATAATTAATTATGTAAATTTTGTAATAATTAGACCCGGATATAAATTTGAAATAAGAAATAAAATAATCAAAATGATTAATTAAATTAATATACTGAAACTTTTGAATGACATAACTCTCTCATACGAGCTCTATTTCGGGCTCATAGTATATCAAATCGAAGAGAGTCAGAAGATCAACAACTTTGAGTGTTAATAATTATTAATAATATATCAACACAACTTCTTTCTTCAAATTTATTTATCTTATGATTCTTTTCGATTTTATATACTATAAACTCGAAACGAAGATCGTATGAGAGAGTTATGACATCCGAAAGTTTCAGTATATTATTAATATTATTTTAATTAATCATTTTTTTATTTTTTATTTTGAATGTATAGTTATTAACGTCATTCGGATCTAATTATTAAAAAAATTATATAATAAATGGCATGTAATCGCGTACAAATGCCTATTCCGTCCGATCAACATATCCACGACTGCTGTTAATTGGAAATTTAAGTGGCACATGCTATTAATACAACTGGGCCCATTAACACGTGATATTGATGTTGTTGAGGGCAGATTCATATTTTTATACGTTGAGGAAACCGAAGAGGCATTGAATTGCTTGATTCTCGGTGATTCGCGACATAATTACTTTTCTCTTTTCTCCAACTTTCAAAATCTAGCCTTCCCTCCCTTGCACATTCAGCTTCATTGGTTAATAAAGTCAGGCCTGCGCGATTCACCTCACTTTCCTGGCGCACTCGATAACGCGATTTACCTTACTCCCTTAGCACCGTCGACAATGAGTCCTTTGAATCGCAAATCGCAGAGGATTTTAAACCTGCCCAAGAATAAGAAGCAGGGTTAGTTGATCAATAATGGGTTGGAGAAATTGCATGTGTGATTCCAGTGTTGGTTGATCGTTTTGCAGGGTTTTTTTTTACTAATTCATTGCATGTTTTCTCACCTGGAGTAAGTTTCTTACATAGATTTACGGGCCCAATATATTGCATGTTCTTCTCCAACTCAGATCATGCCTTTTACCGAGTTTTTTGTATGTCTTTGTCCAAGAGTGCTTCCAATCTTAAGCTGCATTTCAGAGTACAAAGGGTTCAACTTTTGAAGTTCACATGTTTTCTAGATTTGGTGTTTGTTACCCCAATGATTTGGCTTCTAATATCCAATTGTGTGTTCAATTCTCGATATACTTGTGTATTGCAATATAGTAGGATCTACTTTTATATTGGTTTGGAGCTACCATAAATTCTAGTGCACTTGTTTGTTACCCCAATGATTTGACTTCTATTATCTAATTGTGTGTTCAATTCTCGATATACTTGTGTATTGCAATATGGTAGGATCTACTTTTATATTGGTTTGGAGCTACCATAAATTCTAGTGCACTTGTCCTTCATGTGATGGATTTTGTCTGTGCAAGACCTGACATCATGATACCTTATATGTGTTGTTCTTGGTTTGAAATAGCATATGCACATTCCAATTAGTACAATTTAAAAAAAAATTCATAATTACACCATTACTAATTTTCCATCATTCCATCACTGCACCGTTCCATTGATCTTAGATATTGTAACTAGTTACATCATTCATGTCTTTTAAGTGTAGTTATTAACTAATGCATCCAATGTTTGAGCATAGAACAATTACATGATTCTATGCTTTCGTATGATCTTAATATAATATGTTTCTATAGTTCCTTTATTCCATTATTTCAATATTCATTTGTCAATCCATGTTGACACAATTAGCAATTTTTATCGAACAATATGGCTTGTTTTTCTAAATTTAGAGGTTGCTAATTTTGCCTTTCTTGTTTTGGCTATTGTTGACGTGGTGTAGCTATGGTTATGAGGGTGTTGAAAGAGTCGCTTCGTGTTCCTATTGTAAGCTTTTTTATGCCCTAGTCCAATTATATTAGTCTGTAAATGTCTGTATATATTAATCATCATTTGAAATGTATAAAATCGGCATTATATTACTTATGTGTTCAAGTAATATGTTAAGTATGATATGATATATGTCCACCAAAGTAGTAGAACCATATATCCGTACGGATCACACTTAACGGGTCCCTGGTCAAATATGCTTTAATAAAGCGACCAAGTATGAGGATGATTCTTAACCGCGTTTGACTTGCTCCTAACGTTGTCTGTAACAAGACAACCATAACGGACATGATTGACACGGGGACAGATTGTATGAGTGATACGAAAGGCGGCTAAGAGATTTATCCATCATACTACAATATGAGAGTGGTCTATGTTTAGACTACTCGATAGAGATTAACTGAAGGGAGAGCATGGTCATGCCAACGATACGGGTTATCAGTATTCAGTAATCTCACAGATCGAGAAACAGAGATTGATTAAATAAGGGTGACGTCTCTATGCCTTATGATCAATCTAGATACCGGGCGTTAAAGGGATAACGACATGTACTACATGAGGTTGAATCGAATCATCGATCATCATGCACGTCGGCTAATCATAATGTCTTACTAGAAACCACTTATAATGGATCGGGTAAAATGAAATTTTACTCCGATCCGCCGATGTCGGCATGAGCCTAGAGGGTCACACACATAGGATATGGATTATGAGAGACAAGGAAAGGTCGGCGATACTCGAGAGAGAGGCATGGGCAAAACTGAACGTTTTGGGCCATGTATATGTTAATTGAATGTGACACGCGAATCGAGAAAGACTAAATCTTTCGTCGATGTCGCGTCGGACTTTGTACGATAAGTTCGGGGGGTTAGTTGGACGCGGCACGGAACCTCATGGCCGAAGTATTGGGTTTCATGCCATGATTCCCTAAGTGGCCGACCCAACAAGGGCCCAATAGTGGAGCAAAGGGTGGGTCCCTTTCTCCACTAACTTTGGTTAAGTAGATGATGATTAGATACACTATCCTAATTTTGTTGGGTAAGTGTGATTAATGGAGGCCACCCAATGGTCATCACCATCTTCCCTTAACCCAATACACATCAATTCCTAAACACAACAACCAACACAACTCAAAAATATCATAACTTGAGTTGCTCTTCTCTCCCTCTCTTGAACCTCTTGGCCGAACCCTCTCCACACCCCCTCTCTCTTGCTCTCTCTTCTATTCTAGTAGGTACAGGAGTGTAGGATCCCTTAGTGATCATCTTATTCGTGTGGACTTGGCTAGAGTTGAAGATCCGAAGCGTTCTTCAATACCGATTCGAACAAACCGAGGAAAACTTGTGATTTTGGTTTTGCCTTGGGATTTAATGGTTTGATGTTCTATGACAGTTTTTGGGGTTTATATATTATTGCTTCCGTTTCCATGGTGTTCTTGGTAGCCCCAAAGTTCCTACAGTGGTATCAGAGGATGGTTACCCTATTAAATCTTCGTTTGAATAGATTTCGGTGTTGTTTTGCTTGCCATGATGCTATAATATGTTTATTTCTTGTATATGGGTTTTATATGTCATGAAAATGAATTTTTAAACATATTATCAAATCTGGAAATTTTTGAAAATTTTTTGGATTTGTCGGGTCGCCGGAAACGGGATTGTTGGGGAGTCGGAAAAGGGGACCGGGCGGGGGCTCCGGCTTGCCGGAGCTAGGTTGGTCGTGGCCATTAGATGGTCACGGTCATGTGTCCACCCCGCCCCTGCCTTGACAGTGGCTAGATTCGGGCCGTGGCCGGTGGTGGAGGCCCGACGGGGCTCGGCCCAAGTGGGTTTTGGCTCACTTGGTTTGGGCCCGGGTGGTTTGTTGCATGGTGTTTGATCCATGGCAGAAACCCGCAATCGAATGTTTTGAAAATTCTTAGATTTGAACGGTTTCGAAAATTCTTAGATTTGAACGGTTTCGAAAAGGTCTGGTTTCGATAAACCCGACCGAGCAACTTGGACCTGAAATTTAAAACCGAAAATATATCTTGTTTGACATCATGCTTGTATGATAACATGTTGTGTGATGAGTTGATATGCATGGTGCATATATAGCCCAATAGAGCGTTTAATTACTTATCGCTTTTAAAATGGTATGCAAACTGTTTGATTGTAACGTTTAAAATTTTCTTTTATACGGGCTACGAACCGCTAGTGATAAAGTGTAATTATTTTTTCATTCGGTCTACGAATCGAGTATTAATTGTAATTAATTTCTTAAGTCGAGAAGGATGGAAACCGAGAACGTTGACAATCTTGGAGGATGTCCACGAGCTAGTGGGAATGGCCCTAAGTGGTGATGACGAGAAGAGCTCATGGATTCTTCGTCTCATAGAATACTTAAGACTTAAGCTTGGGCTATTTGTGCATATTTAACGCTTTGATGCATGCTAGAATTTATTTGAATGATAAATTTATTTGCGAGCATGCTTAGCTTATTTTAGTTTAAGCCATCACCAACATGCAAAGATTAAAACCGGATTAATTGTTTGCATGTTAAAAGCGTTGTGAACCATCGTCGCACGGGTTGTGATGGATGTGTTCGAATTTGAAAACGTCTTTGCACGGGTTGTAAATGAAGGTTTCGAAGAAGATAATGTGAGATAAATTAGAATCGTCACAACACGGGTTGTTAATGACAGATTCCTAATTGTATCAAACATAATTGATTTAAACTCAACCAATCACAAATAAGTTTAAGTCAAGTGAGACACCAACCCAAAATCATAAGCTTGTATAGTTCTCCACTTTGTTGATATCGTGTGCCTTAGCGGAGCATCTTTGAAAGTGCGCTCTATACAAGTTTGCGAAAGTTCTATCTAGATGGTGTGTGCCTTAGCGGAGCATCTTTATCGAACTACGCATACTTGATTTGGTCGACTTAACTGCGATTCTCGACCAGGGTCGAGCCAGGGTGTCAGAAAGGGTATGTCGTGTGCAACATCATAGACCCTTGCCAAGAATTACACGGGTTGTAATTGGACCCAGTTGCATTGGTTGTAATTGGATGCATGTCCTACCTAAATAAGTGAATCGGAGCGGTGCGCCTTAGCGTACTTCGATTCATGAATCATGAGTCTTGGTTTTAGATTCTATTAACTTTAGTTACGAATGGTTGAAGTTTATTTAGGATCTTCGTAAATTTATTCTATTTTCTAATTAAATTTACTTTCCTCGTGTAGATTAATTGTGAATAATTCAACGAACGCGAACAGTTTGTCATTGAGGCATATCCTCGAAAAGGGTAAGCTCAATGGAACAAACTATCTGGACTGGGACAGGAACTTACGACTTGTGTTCAAGTTGGAACGCAAGGAATACGTCTTGGACCGGGCTATCCATGTGGAGCTAGCACTCAACGCCTCGAGGGCCGTTAAGGATGCATACCAAAAGCACCTTAGCGACAACATCGACGTGGCGTGTGTGATGTTGGGCGCTATAGAGCCGAAGCTCTAGAAGCAGTTTATGGAACTGTCTGAGGACCTTTTAGCGATGATGTCGTAGATAAAGGTCATGTTCAAGGAGAAGGCTCGACTCGAAAGATTCGGGATTCTCAAGGAACTCCTCGCCTGCAAAATGTCAGCAGACAGTTCTGTAGGTCCACATGTCCTAAAAATGAAGGGACATCTCGACGGCCTGACCCGACTCGGCCTCGGGATGGAAAGCATATGGCAGCCGATTTAGTTCTGCAATCCCTTCCTCATACATATGATAGTTTCGTAACGAATTATTATATGCATGATATGTACAAGACCATTTCGGAGTTACGTCAAATGCTTGTGACGGCCGAAAAGAACATCAAGGGCACTAGCTTCAAAGCTGGAAGTGATAAGGGTAAATCCCCTATGCACTTGGCAGACAAGATGAGATTGCCTTTATTTCCTAGACCTTCTAAAGTCGGGGAGGCGAAGAAGAAAAAGGAAGTAGTTTGCTTCTACTGCAAACAGCCCGGTCACTGGAAACGAGACTATAGAAAGTTCCAGGATTATCAGAAGAAAGGCGGTGGGGCCGCGTCTTCCTCAGTTATTTTCTTCTTAGAGCTAAATCTCTCTATTTCATATTCATGGGTATTAGATACCGGAGCTGAATCTCATATCTGTACAAATGTGCAGGTGTTGGAAAATAGAAGGGATTTGGACAAGAACGAGGTGGACCTAAGAGTTGGGAACAAAGTTCGGGTAGTCGCAACTGCTGTAGGATCCGTTAGACTTGTTTTTCCTAGTGGCCTTGTTCTTGTACTTCATAATGTGTATTTTGTACCTATTTCCAGCAGAAACATTATATCCATTTCCTTACTAGATAAGGAATGATTTAATATAAAACGTGATGACGTACATTATGCAAGTGCAAGTACAGTTGGTAGTTTGTATGTATTGAATATGGAAAGCCCCAATTCAAATACGCTCTATAACGTTAATACGAAAAGGTTTAAATCCGATGATTTGAACCAAACTCTAATATGACACTGTCTTCTAGGCCACATAAATGAGAGACGCGTCTCAGCACTTCACAAGTGCGGGTTGTTAAGTCCATTCGAATTACATTCGATTGAGAGATTCGAGGTTTGTTTGATGGACAAGATGACTAGAGCGCCCTTCATCGGGAGAGGTGAAGGGCGGGTGACCTATTGGCCCTAATACACACGGATGTGTGTGGACCAATGAGTTCACTTGCCAGGAGCGGTTATAGTTACTTCATCACTTTTACTGACGATTTTAGTAGATTTGGTTATGTCTATTTAATGAGACATAAGTCTGATGCTTTTGATAAATTCAAAGAGTTCAAGACTGAAGTACAGAACCAGCTCGGGAAAGTATAAAAGCACTTCGTTCGGATCGAGGTGGAGAATACTTATCCCAAGAGTTCCTTGATCATCTTGTTGAAAGTGGGATATTATCAGAGTGTACTCCGCCAGGAACACCTCAGTTAAATGGGGTGTCCGAGCGAAGGAATCGAACATTGTTGGATATGGTTCGATCCATGATGAGTCACGCTGATTTGCCAATATCCTTCTGGGGTTATGCTCTTGATACTGCCGCATTCATATTGAATAGGACACCTTTTGAGCAATAGTACGAGAAGAAGCCCGTTTTGTCCTTCCTCAAGATTTGGGGTCGCGAGGCTTTTGTGAAGCGTATGCTCTCAAACAAGCTCGAACCAAAATAAGGAAAATGCATCTTCGTTGGGTATCCCAAAGAAACAAGGGGATACTACTTCTATAAACCGAGCGAGAACAAAGTTTTCGTTGCTCGCGGTGGGGTGTTTTTGGAAAAGGAGTTCATTTCCCAAACAGACAGTGAGAGAACTATAAATCTGGATGAAATTCCAGCGTATGTAGCTTCTTAGGAACCACCTGAAAGCCCAATAGAAGATATGGAGCCAGAGCAGGCAGTAGAGCATGAACCGATCACTGCAGTTCTTCAGGACGGTCCAAGGCGGTCTGAAAGGACCAGTCATCCACCTGTGAGATACGGATTCTGTGTGACTCAAGGTGATGAGCTGGTATTGGTGGATCAAGATAATGAACACACCACCTTTCGAGAAGCCGTGGACAGTACCGACTCCAAGAAATGGCTGGGGGCCATGAAGGAGGAAATGCAATCCATGTACGATAATCAAGTATGGACCTTGATTGATCCAATCGCTGGTGTTAAAACCATTGGTTATAAATGGGTCTTCAAAAAGAAGACAGGCATGGATGGCAATCCTCAGACCTATAAAGCACGTCTGGTAGCAAAAGGTTATAGACAAATTCAAGGGATTGACTATGAGGAAACTTTTTCTCCAGTGGCTATGGTCAAATCTATCCGAATTTTTCTTTCCATCGCAGCATATCATGACTACGAGATATAGCAGATGGATGTCAAAACCGCATTTCTTAATGGGAACTTAATTGAGGACGTTTATATGACGTAACTTGAAGGTTTTTTAGATCCAAAGAATAAGGGAAAGATTTTTAAGTTGCTCAAATTCATTTATGGATTGAAGCAAGCTTCGAGGAGTTGGAATTTACGTTTTGATCAAGCTGTGAAACAGGTCGGCTTTATCAAGAACGATGATGAATCTTGCGTTTACAAAAGGGAGGATGGAAGTAAGATAGTCTATTTAGTGTTATATGTCGACGACATATTACTCATTGGAAACGACATCCCAACCTTGCACTCAACAAAGGCTTGGTTAGGCGAGTGTTTCGCAATGAAAGATTTAAGCGACGCCTCTTACATATTGGGTATTAAGATATGGAGAGATCGCACCAAGCGGGTCTTGGGTTTTAGTCAAAGCACCTACATAGACAAAGTGTTGAGGATATTCTCAATGCTTGATGCCAAGAAAGGGTTCTTACCCATCCGTCATCGCATAAGACTAAGCAAGACTCAGCGTCCGGTGACGCCTGATGAACTGAAAAGAATGAGTGGAATTCCATACGTTTCGCCTATTGGATCCATCATGTATGCCATGATATGTACGAGACCGTACATCTCGTTTTCCTTAAGCTGTACCAGTAGGCATCAATCCAACCCCGATGAGAAACATTGGATTGCAGTCAAAGAAATCTTCAAATACTTGAGGAGAACCAAGGACGCATTTCTTGTTTATGGGGGAAGAGAAGATGATGAACTAGTCGTCAAAGGTTTTGTTGACGGTAGTTTCCAGACGGATCCTGATGACTATAAAAGTCACTATGGATATGTGTTCATGTTGAATGAAGGGGCTTTTAGCTGGAAGAGCAAGAAGCAGGATTCCACAACTGACTCTACAACGGAATATGAGTAAATTGCTGCCTCGAAGCAGCAAAGGAGGTTGTATGGATCAGGACCTTTCTAACTGGATTAGGCGTAATGCCAAACGCGTCTGATCCAGTAAGCTTGTTTTGTGACAACACAGGGGCCATTGCGTAAGCTAAAGAGCCAGAGCACATAAAAGATCCAAACATGTACCCAGAAAATATCACCTAATATGAGAAATCATCGAGAGGGGTGATGTGAAGATCATTTACATTGCAACAGATGATAACACAACCGACCCTTTGACCAATGCTCTTCCTCAACCTAAGCACGAAAAGTATGTGAGGTCAATGGGTATAGACTGGGGCTTAAATTGGAACTAGGAGCAAGTGGGAGATTGTAAGCTTTTTTGTGCCCTAGTCCAATTATATTAGTCTGTAAATGTGAGTATATATTAATCATCGTTTGCAATATATAAAATTGGCATTATATTACTTATGTGTTGAAGTAATATGTTAAGTATGATCTGATTTATGTGTTGAAGTAATATGTTAAGTATGATCTGATTTATGTCCACCAAAGTAGTAGAACCATATATCCGTACGGATCACACTTACCGGGTCCCTGGTCAAAAAATAAGTTAAACAAATGATTTTAACCTACTAGATCCCGCATGTCTAACCAGATGTTCGACGACAAATGACTCGAAGCCAAGTGGAGAATTCATACCTATCTGGTAGATTAGTATAGCGAGATATGTACTTATGCTCGATCTATGAGATGAGGGTGCCCATTTTGCTATGAAATCAGAATAGAGAATAGAGTATTTGGTTGTAGAACCCATTGTCTTTCCTTCCCTTATTTGTGGAATGATGATCCAACAATGTCACAACATTGTTCGTGACAATAACATTGTTGGGCAGCGGTCTCTTCAACTCAGCATCAGTCAGAAGCTATTTGAGGGAAAGTATGTCAAGGAAGGATCTTCCACGACCTTGCTGTTTTTTTTTCTTTAATTCTCCTTGTGCCAATACTTCTTTTGTATTCCTGGTTTCCCTTTGCCATTTTTGATGCAATCAGGGGGAGATATTGGCCGTTTAAGGCGTTTTCTGGTCATCAAAATTTTTTTGATGACTTGTTGCACAATATGTTGGAACATGTGTCACAACATGTTGCCACTACCTTGCTGCAAAAGACATCATGAAAGTTGTTGGAACATGTGTCACAACATGCTACAACCTTGCAGTGAAGGACGACGCTCTGCTGAGGAACGACTAATGATGACTAAAGATGGTTATCATAGCTGAAGACGCTGCTAGCCGGAAACGGTGCTCGCCTGAAGCTGCTGAAGACGTTGCTAGCTGGAAACGATACTCGCCTGCAGCTTTTCGTCAAAATGTGGTTGCCTAAAAAAATTGTCAAATGGAGAGATTGTTACTACGTTTAGTATTGACGTATTTTTTAGCGCAATGTCAAGATGTCAGCCAACATGTTGCAACACAATTTGCATAACATAATACTCACAAGATTAGGCAAGACATCGAAGACTTCCTATTTTAGATCGTAGAAGCTCAGCGCACAAAAGAATAAACGTACAACAGATTTAGGCAAAGTCCAGCTGGAAGGAAGACACGTCAGCAAGGCTCAAAGAAGGCGGCAACGCCAATCTGTCACTTGCTAATAACGCAAGGTGACAAAGGTCTTCCTAATCAAAATTGGAATCCGATTAGGCAAGATGAGTTGCTATAAAAGCAGGTGCTACCCCCTTAACAACTGAGTAATTTCTCTGTGCTAAATTCTCAGAGCTCTTAACCGTGTACGACTAGCAGATTGAGAGGCTGATTAATTTAGAGAGGACATTGTCGATCACATACATCAACTCGTCAGGATTTGAGTGTTTGTGATATGTGGGTATTTGTTCATGATTGAAGATTCATGAGGAAATTGTTGAAGAAAAGACGCCGAGCATAGGCTTGCTCGAAGGGTGGAATTGAATAGATCTCAAAGACAGGGGGAGTCCCTGGTCCGGGTTAATTTTTTTTGAACTCTTGAATCTTCGGGGACTGTTCGAGTTAATTTTTTTTTGAACGATGTATATGCTCTCTCTGTTAGAGCTGGATATTTTGTGTGCTTTAATTTGTCTATGCTTATCCTTTGCCATTTTTGAGACAATCATGGGGAGATAATTTGGACCTTACATGGTCAACCTATGGTCATCAAATAATGGTGATCAATAACAGTGTTTGGTCTGGTCTATAACATGTGTAATAACATGTTAGAGACTTGTGTCATCTATCACCTTTAACGTGTGTAACAACATGTTAAAGCAGTGTTGGCTGAAACATGTGTAACAACATGTTCAACTTACTTTGTGACTTAAGGAACAACATGATTAGAACATGCGTAACAAACATGTTACAACTTGTCGGTACGTCATTGATTGGAACATGCGTCACAAAAATGTTGCAACATGATGAACACTCCTTACCACAAAGAGACAGAAGACGAAGACTTGCACTATGTACCTTGCTGATAAAGGACGAAAAGACTCAACAATAAGACATGATCTTCTGTAGTACACAGAAGTCAAACATGAAGATTGACAACGGCTGAAGAAGAGCGTCCTAGACTGGAGATAAAACTCGACCGGAGATTGCTAAGAACAGAAGATGTATCATCAAGATGTGCTTGCCTAAAAAATAGCCAAAGGGGGAGATTGTTGCTATGTTCAGTGTTGGCAGATTTTTTAAGCACAAGGTAAGATGTCAGTCAACATATCGCAACATATGTAGTATGACATTATGTGCGCAGAATTAGTCAAGTGCCGCATCATTCCTGTTTAGACAGAGAAAATCAGCGCGCGTGAGTTTTAGGCAACGATTAAATAATGCAATCTCCAGCTAGCATCAAGACACGTCTGCAAGGCCTGTAGGCGGCAACGCCGACTTGCCAAACTTGCCAAGGACCGTGTAAGAGCAGGTGCTTTACCCCTTAGCAACTCATCTGCTTTTACGTCCTTCTTGTGCTAAATACTCAGAGCTCGTGACCGTGTAAGACTAGCGGATCAGAGGCCGATTAGGCTACTCGAGTTGTTATAAAAGAAAGTGCTTTACCCCTTAGCAACTCGTCTGGTTTTACGTCCTTCCTGTGCTAAATACTCAGATCTCGTAACCGTGTAAGACTAGCGAATCAGAGGCTGTTTTATTTAGAAGGATATTGTCGATCACAAACATCAACTCACAAGCATTTGAGTGTTTGTGATTTGAAGGTTTTTGTTCATGATTGAAGTCTCACGAAGAAGATTGTCGAAAACCACGCAACCGAGCATAGGCTTGCTCGAATGGTGGAATTGAGAGGATCTCAAAAACATGGGGAAAGGCCCTTGGTCGAGGTGGTACACGGTGAGATCAATAGTAGCTTAGGACAATAGCTTGTGTGATAGCTAGTTGATACTTGAAGTTGTACTATTGACTACCGAATAGTGAAAACATTTCCACTGGCAAAGTGCCCCTAGACGTGGTGCGGAGTCACCAAACTGAGTAAACATATTGCGTGTCTTCTATTTACCGCTTTATTAATTGACTGTTCAATATCTGTAAATTAGGCAAGTTTTTGAACCAATTGTTACAACATTGTATTCGACATCTTGTCCCTGTTACATAACATAATTTCAATTTTAATTTTAGAAGGCAATGGAACAGTAACAAAAGGGTGTGGCTCTTGCTGAAATGGTGTGACTCTTAGCCAAAATGGTGCAGCAAATCAAGGCATCACTGTCAGGCATATACTTGTATTACTGTCAGGCAAGGAATATCTAACACTCATGTCAGGTTCTCAATGATAAGAACCTGTGGCGCGACTGGTTTTCAAGAAAAGAAAGGTATCCATGAAAAGTCAGGTTCATTCCCTAATGTATTTTACACAAAGGAAAGTGATTGCTCTCGTAGTAACAACCTGAGGCCAAGGTTGATTTGGAGGGAAGCGGAAAATTTATCTTGAAAGAATGTCACCAGATCAAATCGGGTATACGTATGACAACTAGGCTCAGGTCACACGCTGAACTAAGTACTAAGGTTCTTATGACACCTATTTCTGTGAGTGCTACTGTCAGTATTGCCTCTGGTGCTACCCTCTTGGTTCATGAGATCCTATATATGTTATATATGTTGATATTAAATCATACACGCATCTGTTTGGAAGGTGCTATTATGTTAATTGCCAGAAGGATGGAATAGACGGCATTGGCAAGTGTCAGGATCCACTGTATTCAGCAGCAAAAATAGCAATACTCATGAGCATATATACAACTATTTTCTCTCATGGCAGAGGAGCTTCGATCCTTTCTATGCATGCTGACCATTATCAATCTATCTCAAGCAAAAGTCTTTGCAAGGTCTTGATAGATTTTATGAAGATGTTCAACCCGACACTTCTAGCATGTATATTTTGGAATCATGTGGCATACCTAAAGATTATCGAAATCCAAAAATGGGGTCGTGGTATAGATTACTTTTCTTCTATATGAACGACGGGCAAGAGTCTCTGGAACAGGTTCAGGAGTTAGCTATTGTGTCTGGTAAGTGGCTTCGAAAATCATGGGCACCGTGTTGGATTGTTCCATTCAATGCTAATCTTACCCATAGTACAAGTCTATTTAGTGAAGTTGACTAGTAGTCTACAGTGGGAAAAGAGCAGCAACAATTTAAGTCCAAGAAGTGAGATGAAGAATTGGAGCTAAAATAGGGTGACCATCTTGACATGATCATGCGCAGCAGCACTTTGATTGATGGTGAGTGGGAGGAATCTGAACGTTATCACCTTCCACATTATGCTTCAAACTCATAGCATAAAGAGCAAAGTGAAGAAGACACAACTTTTTGAAGATAAAGTTAAGCTTGTGTCAATTGCTAACTCAAGTGGCAGCCTCAAGTCAAGGTCTTACCATATTCTCTGCCAAGGTAACTACAAATCAGCTCAGAAATTGTTATTATTGAGGTTGCGACGATTCTATGGTATGGTTATCTGGGTTATAAGTTTTTATTACAAGCTTGAGGATAAGCTTCTTCAGAGGAATATGCAATGCCATGATTTTGATTATAAAGAGGTGTTGCGTAAAGAGCAAAAAAACGTAGCTCAGGTAAATGAGAAAAAGGTGTTAAACAGTGTCGTTTATGGAAACAAGCTGAGAGATAAGATGGACACGCATAGGCCTGGGATGGTGGAGAACAAGCTGGCTCAGGTGTGGTCCGTTGGTGCTACAGTAGCATCTTCTTCATGGGAGCAAGTGGTCCCTGTAGCAAGACTGAAGCAGAGCTGGACGGAGGAGCGTATGTCACGAAGATCTAAAGGCTCGAGTCGATTAGGGTTCTGATCAGAGCCCCATATATATAGTATGTATTTCTTTTATTGTAAGGTATTGAATATCGGAATGGCGTGGTAGTACCTCTTGAGGACCTCTCTTCTGTTAGGGTTGAGTTGTAGCTTGTTCAGTTTTCGATCTTGTAGCCACATTTTTTAATCAATACAATCTTTTGGGTATCAGTCTTAATTTGTTCTTAGAATCGTTACACAATCGTGGCTTCAGATCATTCGTCGCCCTTAGTTGTGGCGGCCCAAAAAGGTGTGGTGTGAATTATTATCACAATTGTGAATATAACATGAAACCCTATATTCCATTATTACCAATATACCCTTTTAGACATTGTTTCATTTATTTTAATAATAAATCTGCCTATTGATGAGAATAATTTATTTCAAACAAATCAATAGTTATTAGTTGTTCTAACATTTGTAGTGTAATATGCATTCCATCCTTACTAATGATTGTATTAATTAAATTATTTTTTTCGTTTTTATTTAAAATATTTGTTGTTCATTATAATTTAGTTAAATTATTTACTAATTATTGAAAATTTGTGAATTTTTTTAAGCAAAATTATGTTAAGATTAAGTCGAAGGGTGGGTTGTTTGATAAACGAATCAAACTCGAGTTCAACATATTAAAATTTGTAAGTCGTGAATCGACTCGCTTCACATTTATATATACATGAAAGTTAAATTCAAAATCAACTAATAATCAAGCTCGAATTAGTTTTTGTTATATGCATTTGGTAATTATTCTATTATTATTTTTTTTTTATTAATTTTATTAATTAAATTAAATTTTTAATATGAATTTTTGCCCCTCTTTGAGATAATTTCTGGATCTGCAGTGCTCACCACTTAATTAATTAACTTCAAAATTGCTCCAATTATGTAAATCATACCATTTTGGGGCAACATGATGGCATCACATAAATCAGATTCTTTCTCTTTTTGTCAACTTAAGTGACCCTCTCATCTCATGCATATGCTATCATTTCTAAATAATATTTTAGATTGTACGCATGTTAATGATCTTTTTTTAATTCAAACATACTTATGAGTTTTATGTAATTCAAGACAATTCTCGTACAAAATTTAATAGTTTTTCTGAGAATTTTTTTAAAAGAATTGATGATATATGTGACCTCATCAGTTTTTCTTCGTGGATTTTAGTGATCATCGACTGAAGATATATAGACTTTGGTCCAGTAGCTAGCACCAAGGGCGGAGCGACAAGGAAAGCACATGATTGTGATCTATAAATCAGTATCGAATAGATCTTGAGGGAGCACATATGTAAAACATATATCTAGCATGAAATTCTTTTTCTAGAGTCGAACTATAAGCACATATATATGACGAACACAACAATAACTTCTTATTCGAGGCGGAGCAGATCTATGCAACACATATCTCGCTGGAGAGAATTTTCGCAGAGAGACGATGACTAAGAATTTTTAGTGTGTATTCGGCTTCAGGGTAGGTTTAGATTTTATAGAAAATAGGGTGTTAAACCTTACAGGAAAAAAAAATGAAAATTTTATCAATTTTTTTCGTTGGGAAATAGGACTCTGCCGTTAATTGTCAAGTAGTTTCTAATCAAAATTATGGCATTGACAATGTTTATTTCTAATGAAAAACCTTGTTGAGAATTTAATATGGGTAGGAGCAAAATGAGGTGGGCTTTTGGAACCCAATTTCTCTGTCATATTTGTGTAGCCCACGACGCGTAGGCGCATGTGAGTTCAACCCCTAAACACTCTCGTCGGCTCAATTTTTGCACCCTCATACGCTCCTGTGCGTGAGAGAGTCTTACCTCTATGTTTTCTTAAAAGTGTATGAGCATATAATTCAATATATACCTTAAGAAAAACTAGTAATATTTTCATGTGATATTTTTAAGAAAACACTAAGAACTTACAACTTTTGAGAAACATTTTAAGTGCACAACTCATTTTGTCAACAACACCATTTGAAGTGACGAATTTTGAGATTCAATTTCTCATTTATCTATTTTCCGTTTAAAGCTTATGATATATCGTTGGAAAGACCTCAATTCTTATAATATGTAAACGTATTTCATATTATTTAATGTCAAGTTTAAACATTCCAAAATCACATCTCAAATTGACATAATCACAAGTTAATATACATATTAACTTGACAATTTTTTCAACTCTTGTCTCATAATCACGATGTCATTAACTGCTGTCTCATGAACAAATTGTAAAATTTAAAAAGAATGATATTTTAATTTTTCTCTATATAAAATTGTTACCCTTTCAAACTGGCCACTTAATTTTATGGTAAATTGTAATTAGTTTGTGTGTAACACTTTACTCACAACTTTTGATACTTAAACTTTCCTTAAGCTACAAAGAATTTCATAATCAATTTCAATTCACCTTGTTACCATAATTGAAATGTTTATTTTAGGAATAACTTCAGGAGACTACACCTAGATATTGCTGCTTTTCAGGTGCGTGCACCTAAAATTTTTTTTTTCACCTGACTACACCTAAAATGTGCAAAATTTTCACTTTGCACTTTCCGTCCAATTATGTTAGTTTTTAACGTTTTTTTCATGTGAAATGACTAAAATTCCCTTAAGGTTAAATGAGTTATTATAATTGAATTGAAAAGACTAAAATGCCCTCACATATTCATCTAATTTTCGAACTTATGCCACTCTCGTCTCTCTTTTGTCTCTGCAACTCCATCACAGGCCACACTTGCCGAAAAATCCCCTCCGGCGCTGGAGGAAAGTGCGTGGAATATACCACCGAGTGTGGCCGGTGAGGGAGTGACAGAGACAAAAGAGAGAAGAGAGAGGGAGTGGCATAAGTTCGAAAATTAGATGAATAGGTGAGGGCATTTTAGTCTTTTCAATTCAATTATAATAACTCATTTAACCTTAAGGGCATTTTAGTCATTTCACATGAAAAATCGTTAAAAACTAATAGAATTAGACGGAAAGTGCAAAGTGAAAATTTTGTATATTTTAGGTGTAGTCAGGTGAAAAAAAATTCTAGGTGCATCCACTTGAAAATCAACAATATTTAAGTGTAGCCACCTGAAATTATTTATTTTATTTTATTAATTTGCAAGCTTACCATTTAGAAGGGAGAGATAAAAAGGACATGATAAAAGGAGATACATAGGTTCAACAATAGAGGCACCACCGTACCCTCCCTGCTTATAAAAGGGCTGTAATGTAAGGGAGAGTTGACCACAGCCCAAACAAATACATCCCCCATTGCCCCAAAAACCATACACCTTCAAATCAAAACTAATTCTAATTTCTCCTCTCTCTAACCAGCAGCACATGCTAGCGGCGCCCATCATTCTTTACTTGGAGTTGGTCTTCATATCCAAACTCACCCACCAATCTCTCTCTCTCTGTATTTATTTTTCTACAAATCTACACTCCTCAAAACCATCCTCTCCTCCCATATACCCATTACCCATTTGAAATGAAAGGTGAATATGTAGAGATCAAGAATGAGAGTCGGCGACCCCGGGGAAGGCCTCCGGGGTCCAAGAACAAGCCCAAGTCTCCGCTCCTCATCGCCGGCGGCGACGACGACCGCGCCATGAGCCCCTACATCCTCGAGGTCCCCGGGGGCAATGACGTCGCCGACGCCGTCTCCGCCTTCTGCCGCCGCAAGGGCATCGGGCTCTGCGTCCTCACCGCCTCCGGCACCGTCTCCAACGTCACCCTCCGGCAGCCCTCCACCCCCGGCGGCACCGTCACCTTCCACGGCCGCTTCCACATCCTCTCCCTCTCCGCCACCGTCCTTCCCGCGCCGCCCTGCCCCGTCCCCGGCGGCTTCACCATCTCCCTCGCCGGCCCGCAGGGGCAGGTCGTGGGCGGGGCGGTGGCCGGTCCCCTCCTGGCCGCCGCCTCCGTCCACGTCATCGCCGCCTCCTTCAACAGCCCCTCCTACCACCGCCTGCCTTGCCAGGAGGAGGAGGAGGAGGATATGAGGAATTCGGAGTCGCCGCCGGCGTCGGAGGTCGGAATGTACAATAACCGTCATCATCAGATGGTGTCGTCGTCTGATGTCATGTGGGCACGTCAACCATACTGATGATGATCATCATCATCATGATCATGAGTTGGTGTTTATGTGAATTAATTGTGTTTACCGTTTAGTTACTAGGTAGAGGGTAGGTGCTAGCTGTTTAGTTTAGTTTAGTTACGCAATGATGCGTGTTGTCTGTTAGCGACGCGACGAGACGAGACAAGACAAGATAGGTATAAATGATATCATCATCGGATTCTCCAACTTGCTTGCTTCTTCGTAAAGCTGCAACTGCTGTTTTTGCACCCTCCTTTTCTGCTTTCAGATTACACACATTTATTTGGTTGGACTTTGTGGTGCAACGCAACGCCAAGGAGACTTTGAGAGGGAGGTGAGGTTGTTTTTTCAAAGTTGAAACCTTCTTTCCATGGGAACAGTGTAACCATTAGTGTCACTATAAATACCAATGCATGTTCACCGTTTTTTTGCTAAGGGGAATTTATATCTTGTCTTCTTACCAAAATGATGTTGTTCTAGTGTTAAATGATAAAAATAAAAGATAATTTGTGATTATACATAATTTATATCATTAATGTGTAAGCATAATTTCAACATAACAATGAGTTTGCATGCTCATGTGATACACAGATTTAATGTTTGGACGATAAATTGATCAGAGATATTTAGAAGAATCGAGAGATAGAGTAGAAAAATTCAAGAATAGAGCAAATTTACACTAAGAATAAATGTTTTGACAATGAATATATCATAAATTATTATATATTATAGGGGTAATGACAGTTGACTACAGCCAACTATGTCACGTTTCAAATTTAATACCCCAACTTCCAGATTTTTATTTAGGATACCCAAAGATTAAATAAGCGACACTTAGCCCAACGTTTGTTAAATCTAACTGATTTGGTCTGTCAAAAAGTCTAAAATGCCCTCAATGGTTTTGGTCTGTTAAACCAGTCTGATTGGTTCAATTGATATGATTATGAAATGACTATTTTGCCCCTGATTGAATACTAAATTTAACTAATTAATGGAGGGCAAAATTGACTTTTCAATTACAAATATAATAATTATAATTCTTTAATAACTATATATATAGTATATCATCATTAATTAAAGGATTATTAATTATATAATAATTACCCCTTAATTATATCATTAATAATCTTAATTAATTGATTAACCCTTCATCTTTTCCCTTCTTTGTACAACCCACCATCTCCACCTCAAACCCTAGCCCTCCACCGACGACTTCGCCGTCGAGAACAAGATTGGCGTAGGGAGCTTCGGCGTCGTGTACAGGGGCAAGACCCCGTCTCCGGCTGCGACTCCGACAAAGCCGAAGCGTTCACGCTCGCCGTCGCCACCGAAGACTTCGCCGTCGAGAACAAGATTAGCGGCGGAACCTTCGACGTCGTGTACAGGGGCAAGCTTGGGGACGGCCGAGAGGTCGCGCTCAAGACGGCGAGGCCTAACCTACCGGGCCGGACGGGAAGTTCTACCCTGACCAAATCTGCAGACGGCGCGGGCTCGGAAGCGCCAGGAGCAGGTCTCCAGATCTGGTAGTCGACGGCGGAGGCAGACCTCGCCGGATTTGGGTTGTCTCCTCCAGATCTGCAGAGGTTTATGGACTCAAAACCCGGAAACCTCGACCTCCATTGTCGAGAGCCTCCTCGCCGGAAGTTGCTCGCACCGTAGGCGGCGGTCGGAGTCGGGAGCAGGCGGAGTCCAACCTCACCTCCTGGCCGCGGTCGGAGTCGGGAGCAGGAAGAGGCTCTCGATAGGCGAGGCCGAGGAGGAGGCTCTCGCAGGCGGCGGCGGTCGGAGTCGAGAGTAGGCTGCCGGAGATGGAGAGCACGCGGAAGAAGAATGGTTAATTAGGGTTAATCAAGTTTAATTAATGATTAAGATTATGATTAATAATAATATGATTTATAATAATATACAATTAATAATAATAATATTATATATATTTAAATATTAAAGAATTATAATTATTATGTGGGTAAGTGAAAAGTCAGATTTTCCCTCAACTTATTAGTTAAATTGGGTATTCAATCAGGGGCAAAATAGTCATTTCATAATCATATCAACTAAACCAATCAGACTGGTTTAACAGACCAAAACCATTGAGGGCATTTTAGACTTTTTGACAGACCAAATCAGTTAGATTTAACAGACGTTGGGTTAAGTGTCGCTTATTTAAACTTGAGGTATGTTATTCGAAAAACTGAAAGTTGGGGTATTAAATTTGAAACGTGACATAGTTGGCTGTAGTCAACTGTCATTACCCCTATATTATATTTTGATTGGTTTGATTAATTTGATTATCAAATTTACTAATCAAAGTAAAACCAATTTTTTTTAAGTTAAACAAAATAAGTTAATCATATAATTAACTAAATGCTCAAAGTAATCAAATTATTAATTTTTTAATAAAAATTCAATTAGACTTTTATTGTAATTGAATAATGTGGACGCTTACACATCCCTACACCTTGTTATTATAGCGTCGTCTTGTGTCTGGATATAGGTTGTTAGAGAATGTTTCCGGAATGATCAGCCTAAGCCAAGAGCTTGCAAATGATGACTTCAATCATTATCTTGAATTTGTAATTTGTTTATGGTTTATGGGTAATATAAACATGGGAAAAACAGAGCATCGTGATACTTTCATACCCTAACTTCTTTTTTTCATATCTGACTTTTATTTTTGACAATTTATCCGTAAAATTCTCAAAATACCAAAATTACCCCTGTTCTAATGGAGAGAACCGACCTAATTTTTTTAAAGAGTGTGAAAAGACTAAATTACCCTTAACTATTCATCAAATTTTCAAGTGAATGCCATTGGACCCTCCTACTTCATCAAAACAGAGCATCGTAAGCACCTCGTTGATCGGCGGAGCATCGTGAGCATCGTGAGCATCGTCGATCACCGGAGCTTACCTGATGGGTTTCGTACCTGGAGACCGGAGTTAGTGGAGGTAACCGAAGTTGTGCCAAAATTTGCACTCGCCGGAAAGTGTGTTGGAAAATATGTTCCAGCACACCTCGTCGATGCTCGCTATTTTGTGTTGTGGAGGCTGCAGAGGAAGAACCATGACCGGCTCCGGCGAAGAATCACCGAAGAAGACGAGAAGGAGGGGTCGAGGACAATGGGGCCGAGACGAACACCTTGGCGGAGGTGTTCTAGAGGCCTCGTCGGTCCACCGTGCTCCCCACATGCCGGAGAAATCCCGGCGATGGATGCCGGAGAAACGCCGGTGAGGAGGGGGTGGCGGAGGAGGAGAGGAATAGTTGAAAGGGTGGCATACCTTTGAAAATTTGATGAATAGTTGAGGGCATTTTCGTCTTTTCACACTCTTTAATTGGACCAGAATTAAACCAGATTTAATTTTGATTCAATTCAGGGGTATTTTGAAATTTCTGAAGAAAGTTGTCCCAAAAGAAAAGTAAGGTATGGAAAAAAGAGAAGAAAAAAAGTTAGGGTATGAAAGTGTCAAAACTGTATATTCAGGTGCACAAAAGTGTTCTTTTCCCTATAAACATTTTATAATATATTTACCAATAGAGAAAATGACAGTTTAATATACCTAACTATAGTCGATTCTCACTTTGATAGTTTAATTTTTTTTTCTTTTTAGTACCCTAACTATCAGCTTGGGATATGTGTTAGCATTTCGTTAGAATTAAAAGTAAAAAAGGGTCATGTGCCTACGTGTGACTATTTCACCAAATGAAATACCAAAAATACCCTCCACTGAAAAAAACAAAAAAGTTAAAAAAAAATTAAGATAAACATAGTCGTCTTCTCAGAGGCCAAGAATGCTTCAACATCAGATAAGTGAGTGAGGTCGAGGTTGGAGATTGAGCACCTTACATTTTTAACTTCGTCCTAATTATGTTTGAGAAGCTTCGGTAGTAATGGTGGCCACCAGATTGAAACATCATGAAGATGTTCAAATCTTCGTTTCTCTTCCTCTCTCACTCTATCCATACATGGTTTTGTCTTACCTAGATCGAGAATTATATTGTTGATTTATGGGGTTGTGCCCATGAAAAAGAGTTATGAGTTATTCAAAGGAAAGGCTAGGGTTGCTCTGCCAATTTCGGTGAGAGCCTCTGAAACTGGAGGTCAAATCGGCAAAACTTCCCTCTAATTCAACAATAGGAGCACCAAAATTGGCAGAGCTTCTCTTGAAGTTGTAGTTCCAATCCAAAAAAAAAATCAAGCAATTGGATCATTAGGTTTCCTCGATTTGTTTCTCTCGATTATGAGAATGAGTCACATTTTTGGTCCATATTTGAGGAGAGGTTTGGTGAAATCGATTGACGCTGCCACCGAGTCAGAACTCACATTGTTGACGTCGTTCGAGGAGTTAGAGCAGAACCTACCTTTTCAGCGTCGTTCGAGAGCCATATTAGAACCCGCCTCGCCGTCGTCATTCGAGAAGCCAAAGTCGGAGTCAAAACCCACCGTATATATTCGTCATTTTCCGGCATAAAGGAATCACACATGTTTGGGGGAGGATTCAGAGAGGTCAAGGTCTAGCACCTTGAGCCGAATGGGTACATAGGAGTAGGAGAAAATGGGAAGGATAAGAATAGGGAGGGGAGGGGGGAGGGTGAGAGGAAGAACTAATAGAATAAAAATTGTCTCAATGACATAATTTTAAAATTTTGAATAACAAGTATGGGTGATTTAGTTATTTCAAGTTTATGTTAACAAAATTCATATAGATGTCTAGAACTGATAATTATGGTACTGAAAAAAAAGAAAAAAAAGCGTTAGAACATCAACGTATGAATCAACTATAATCATGTATAATAAAGGGGTAATTACATATCACTATACCCCCACAAACCTCATTCTAATATCACTATATCTAACTTTCAGTTTTTTTTTCTAACTCCCCCAACTTTGGTTACGTTACAGATAGATTCATTGCGTGACGGAAAGTGTTAAAATTAAGTCACATGTCATTCACATGAGGTTTATTTATGAGATAATGGTAAAACTACCCTTATATATATAGAGCTCGCTCAGTTCAACCATTACCATTTAGCTCACCGAACTGAAAGGTAGGGTTTGGGTTTGCAGTACCATTACCAGTCGCGGTTGAAGATGGAGAAGGTTTCAGATGCTTACGATTGTAGGGTTTTATCGTCGGCACGTATCGTAACAATCGTAGACAATCCCAGCAGAAGATTTGTAGGATGCGGTCGATTTTCGGTGAGTTTTCGCATCTTCACTACAATTTTGTACTAATTGTCGATTGTTGGGTTACTGATTTTCGATTGTTGGTTTGATTTTGCTTGTCTGTACTCTGAAAACCCTAATTTTTTTGAAAACCCTAATTTTGTGCAATATTATTGTAAATCGAAAACCCTAATTTTTCAACTGTAAGACTCTGGAATCTTAAAATCCCAATTTTTCTCTACTCTTGAAACCCCGATTCTTCTAAAAACCCTAATTTCGTGTAATAGTATGGTAATCCGAAAGCTCTAATTTTTTTAAATGTAAGAGTCTTGAATCTAAAAACCCTAATTTATCTCTAATTTATTCTTATTTGTGATTTAAAAAAATTGATTCTGTTTATGGTTTGGATGAATTCAGAACAACTACAAATGCCAATTTTTTCAGTGGATTGATCCCCCAACTTGTGCAATTGGAAAAAGAGTTATGCCTAGTCTTTATCAGAGGTTAAAGTGTATGGAGGCAACAATTCGAGATGTTGATAGTGAAAATGTGAGCTTGGTGAAGATGAAGGCTGAAATGGATGGGAAATTATTGAAGGCAAAGATGGAGATGGAAAGGAAAGATGTACTATATGCACAAGCTCTGTGTGTGATTGCAGAGGGTGATAAGTCGAATAGAAGGTTAAAGAAGTTGATTGTAGTGCTAGTTTTAGGGTTGATTTTCTGTGTATGTAATAGGTGAGTTTTGTGAGTTATATTTGATATAATTGTTGTTGTCTTTGTGGTTAAATGAAATGAGCTTGTTTATTTGAATTTGTGTTATTTTCTTATGTGTTGATTTGAATTTCAATTTATGTGATTATGAATTTCAGTTGGATTTGATGTAAGTTGTGTTCGGATTTTATGACATCCAACATGTGACCATAATAAAACCACAATAAACCAACACCAACCAACAAGTGACCATAATAACACCACACCAACAAACTTCCTGTAAAAACATAAACTGGAATTGGAAACAAAAATTGCACTCCAAAACAAACTAAGGCTGAGCCTTGACATTTTCATTCACCAACGAACATGAACCACCTAAGGCTCTGCTTTTTTCAATCCAGAACAAACTAAGGCAATCTAAGGCTCTGCCTTTTATAATCCACAATAATGTCTTGAACAACCAATCCATATGAGCTCCAAACACAAAAAAAGTTGAAAATTCCTTATCCCTTCATTACATCAAAAGGTAGGAATAAACAGAGGACTAAAGATAAGACTACTCTTGTGGATGGTTCCCCTCATTGCATTTCTCATTTTCTTTTCCTTCATGGCATTTCTCCTTTCCTTTTCCCCTCTGAGATCTGCAGAACCTTGCTTCCTGAAGGAATCTGCTCCCACTACAATCTGGAACCGGTTTGCCAATTTGGGGCCCCTGAGACTTTCCCCCTCCTCTCAAAGTGGTGAACTCCCACTACAAGGTATCATAAGCTATAATTATTTTCAATTTTTATAATTTAAATTGAATTGATTCTCAACCTAAACTGAAATTAAATTGTTTAACATAAATTATCAACATATATTGAAATTTGTAACCTGAAAAATCATACCTCATGGTTTCTCAGCCTGGCCAGATCTGCTTGTGCAACTCCAAGTTTGGCAGCAGGCTGTTGTAGTGGTGGAAGAGTTGATATTGAAGAGGTTCCTTCATTTCCCAACTGAAATGAAATATATTGGTCAAATAAAACATATTTAATAAAAATTGTATTTGTGAAACTAAATTTCATACCTCGTGGTTTCTCAACCTGGCCAGGTCTGCTTGAGCAACTCCATGTTTGGCAGCAGGTGTTGGTGGTGGTGGAGAAGTTGATCTGGAAGATGGTTGTGGCGGTGGTGGTGGAGGACCTGATCTGGAAGAGCTTCCTTCATTTCCAGGTTCTTGATATTTTCTCTTCTTTTCAGGAAAATGACCATTTTGCTCTTTCTTCCTTAGCGCAGCTTGCTTTTTTACCGTTATTTGTGATGCATTTCACTTAGACCTCCTCTTAGCAGCTTGCCTCACTAGAGCCCTTGCCATCGCCTGGTTATTAACTTCCTTCCTGTGAATCATCAGGGCGACATACTCCTCCTATGTCCTGTAATAGCCTGATTGTTGTCCATTTCCTGCTTGTCTTTTCTTCCGCTACTCTGTTGTCTCTCCGTGTTCCTTAGGATTGCATCTCCTGGAATTGTGACCTTTTTTCCACATATTGAACATGTTATCATCCCATTCGTCCTACTAGCTTTATGATGATTTTTCTCCTTGGTACCCTTCTCATCATCCTTCTCAGCCAAACCTTCTTACCTCTTCATCCTAAACCTACCAGGTGGTTTGTGGACTATAGGTGATGCTACCGTTAGACAGTTAATATTTGTAGGCCAACTATCCATACTAGAAACCGGTTGTATGAAATAACTGTAGATCTCCTCATATGTTTGAACATGATAATACTTATGGATATATAATTCTGGAGTAACTCGCATCAACATCATTGCACACACCCCATGCCTACATGGAATTCCATTCAATTGTCACTCAAGACATGTGCAAGTTTCCATGGTCATGTTAGCAATGTACATAGTCCTCCTATCGGTGACCTCAAACTTCACTTGCACTACACAGTCTTGCAACAGTCTTAATCACCTCAAACTTCTTCTGTATACTAGGACATATTTCTCCCTTAAAGTCTAAGGACAACTCATTTCGTTTATAGAAGAGTGTCATCGGTTTTTTCCTAATACACTCACAGAGGTCATAAATGGCTTTATCCCTAACCTTCAAGATCCACGAATTAAAGCACTCACTAAGACTATTTACCTGAATTGAGGATCTAGCCCTTTCACTGAATAGGCTTTGCACCACCTTTCTGGCTCTTTCTGCCTTAGCCATTGTGTAGCTTTTGGGCTAGTGACATGCAACCTCAGAAACTCTTGTTCCAATTGTTCTCGTGACGTAGCACTTGCTCATGCCCATAGATGAGCCTTCAGTTGTACTGTCTTGAAGCTTTTGTACCAGTTTTCGTACAGGTGCCTAACACATAATCTATGTTCTACTTTGGGCAACCAGTCCTTGAATAATTCAACAAGTCCTTACAAGAACAATGTTACCCACATTATTTTAACAATGAAATTCAAAAATGTATAATTCAAGTCTGAAGCTATTACCTTTTGTTTGTCCAACATAAAGACCCACTTCATCTGGTCGTCATATCCATAGACCTCGAAGATTTGCTCCAAGAACCAATCATCCATGATTGTTTATTCTCCTGCTCGACGATCGCAAAAGCCAATGGGAGAATCCCACCATTGGCGTCCCATCCCACAGCTGCGAGCAATTGTCCACCATATCGCCCTTTTAGATGACATCCATCAATTGACACCAAAGGTCTGCCTCCAGCAATAAATCCAGCCATTTGGGCTACATATAGAATGTACATCCTGAAGAAATGCATCGTCGTTACACTTGTTTCTTCCTCTCCGTTTTCACCCACTACTGGTGTTGTTATATGTTCCACATGCAGTATCGCCCTGCTCCCAGGATTCGATCTCCGAATCATTTCGCAGTAGGTGTGAAGTACTTCATACTGCTTTGCAAGATCGCCACTGATTAGTTCCTTTGCCTTGGAAATTGTTCTGTACAGCTGGGGGAACTCGATGTGCATCTTAATGTCCCGTTGAATAATGTTTTGAAGTTCTTGAACATTAATAGACGGACAGTCCCTCACATTGCCAAGGTACCTAAATTCAGTTAAATAATTTTTGTTAGTGTACAATTAAAAATAACAAGCAATAATATAAACATAAATGTAATCAAATAATGTTACCTAAAAGCTAGGAAGTCAGCTGTAATATGCCGAATCATGGTAGGTTTGGCACATGTGTGTAGACCAATCCAAGTCTTGATCTCCATCTGTGTATTACCTCCTGTCTTACTACACCATAACCATAAAAAGCATGTAGGATCTGTACACATAATATAAATCTTCTCACTGTCGTTACGCTTGAGTTTGTAGTCAAAACCCTGAACAGCTGCATAACTCTTAAAAACCAGTCTGAAAACGATGGGGTTTTCAAACTTAGAGTTTAACCCTATATTCAGTCGGTACATGTCAGAGTCCATGTTCCATAGTATGTCTTCAAACTCTCTATGTACTCGCTTCTTCCCATCTTCGGGCACTGACCAATCATCATCCACATTTAGCTCCCAATCTTGAAGTTCATCGAAATCCTAAATTTCTTCTTCCATAACTTCATCTACCTCAGGCATCTCCTTATTCTTCACACTAACACCAGGTGCTTCTATATTTTTAGACTGCACTTCGACACGAGGTTCCCTCGCTGCCTCCTCTATATCATTTGCCTCTTCTGTTCTCGCCGCCTCCTCTGCATTCTTTGCCTCTTCTGCCCTCGCCGCCTCCTCTGCAATCTTTGCCTCTTCTTCCTTCGCTGCCTCATTTGCAATCTTTGCAGCCTTTCTAGCCTTTGCAACCTCCTCGTCCACAATTACTTCACCATCGCTGTCAAATTCGGTTCCCTTAAACCATTCTGGTATCTCATCTTCAACGACAGCTTCCTCCCTAATTCCCACATCATCCTTCTCATCAGTAAGTAGATCAAATACAGGACACTCTTCATCATCTAACTCTATCTCAGTACCCCAGCAATCTATATCTTCTAGTTCTGCATCACTACATATGTCCTCCACAATTACATATGGTCTTCCATCTACGGTGGTATCTGTCACCACATACCCACTAATCGTACACATCCTCAATTCACTTGGAGTCACATATGTGCATTCTATTGTAGGGGGTTTCTGTTTTTTGAATGGACAGAATTGGACATTAACCCCATGTATAAGTGCCCCTTTTCTGACCTTCAGTACATGTCCATTTGGATTGACCTCAAGTAATGGTAGGTCTCCATTTATGACATACACTGGGATATAGTCATCTTCGTGATAATCCAACATAATCCCCCTCAAGTCTGTGTCCTCCTCCAACTCAGTTATGACTTGCTTTAAAGGTAAATTGACATGTGGTGGTTTACTGAACAACTTACTATTCAATTCATATCCTACCCTGACTTAATAACATCCTAGTCTTCCACAACGAACAAACATCTTTGCAGATAGATATGTATTCTACCTCACCCCTCATAATCATTTTCACCACTCCCCCCCCCCCCCTATGAAAAATCTCAAACTTCCTATATCCAGAGTGTGGTGTTGGTATACAGACATAAACATCATTATCACCCTGAACACACGAAAACACAAAATTGATTACACAATAGTCAGCTACTTAAACCCTACTGAACCCATAAACAAAGAACCCTAGATCGACAAAACATAACCCCAAGTTTTAATATTTCTCAAAAACAACAAACATGCAAACCCCAGATTTCATAAACCGAGACACCCAGATTTGGGAACGAAATAATCTGGATTTTTGGGAAGGAAATCAACAACTACAGGGTCCAAAAGTTACCTCGTCAATATCCATTGTGATTCCAACGAAACCTCGCGCTTGTTCCTGCAGCGGATCAGTGACTTTGATTTCTCAGCTTCTTCACAGCTTTTTCCTTCATCGCGCTCGTTTTCTCTCGTCACAAGCTGGTGAAGAAGACGAACAGTTGACCAAAATGAGAGGTGAAACGTTTCAAGTATCTCTTTTGCCACGTGTAGCGCATACAAGAGCGATGGGCAAATCTGTCTTTCTACATGTCTCCGTCACGACGTTAATCTATCTGTAATGTAACCAAAGTTGAGGGAGTTAGAAAAAAAAACTGAAAGTTAGGTATAGTGATATTAGAATGAGGTTTGTAAGGATATAGTGATGTGTAATTACCATTATAATAAACTGTCATTTTTCCTTCGCATTGCTACTGATACTTGGTGAAATAAAGGGAATCTAAGTACCTAACCAAATCACTTGCCGGTGCAAATGTATGCATGCAATGATTCGGGCTAAATGGTGTGGGAGAATGATTCATTTATGTTCCATTACTTTTTGATTCATTTTTGTTTCTATTGTTCTTATTTTATACATTGACATTCTTTATGCTTCAACTTAATATACATTTTTTTATTTTCCATAATTGATACAGTAGAATTACTATTTTAAGACATGAAAATATGGAGAGGAGAGAAGAAACATGAAAGAGATGGATGTGAAGAAGATAGATAGGAATTGATGAGAAAATCTTATCAACTTCCTCTACTTGCCTGCAAAAGTACAACAACGCTGTCATAATATACAGTAGGAATGGCTATTTTCTCTTCTCTTTAAATTATTGAGCAACTGTGACAATTACTTGTCATTTCATTTCATGTGCTCTCTCTCTCTCTCTTGCACACTTCCACACGCCTCTCCTTTGGTAAAATAAGATTATTAAAGTGAAAATCAATGTAGTACTGATGATTAATAACTAATCTCAATTGTTGTATTAATAAAATAGAGACTTAAAATTTCAATGAAAAATGTGTGATTTTGGTTAAATTTAATTTATTTACTGTTTTTGGTATCAATGATCTATTATATGGATTTAACATTTGAAATACATTATTAGTTTTCATTAAAGTAATTAAATTTCACTTGAATACTCTGTTATACTAATTTAATTATATCATAGATTAGTGATATAAATATATTTTACTGCAGATTATAATAAGCCGCAGTTTTCCTTCAAAAAAAAATAATAAGCCGTCATTTACAACTTAGTAAATATGGACAAAAAAATTAAAAATTAAAAAGTCAAAAATACTATTTGTATGCATCAAATTTTCAAAAATCTATCATCATTTCAATTTTTTAAAGTTTAATAGGATCACTTATATATTTAAAGTAATTACATGACAAAACTATATTTATCATTTTCATTGAATGTTCTTGACGGGGAAATTAAATGTCATGTCTCAAAGTCTTCATACTTTGCTTCTATATATACGAGTTATTAGAAATGACACTTCTATTATTATTGAATCACGACAGGTAACCTCCTTGTTGCTTCATTGAATCGCTATTATTCTTTGCATTGAATTATTACAAGTCTTTAGACTTTTCTCAGTTCTGAACAAAAGCCCTTTGAAATCAAGGCCCTCTAAATCAATGTCGCATTTTGTCAACTCCATTTTTTTATAGTTGAATAATTATGTTCTATTCAACTGTCTTTCATCACATTTTATATAAAAATTGTCAACTATACTGTTTCTTGAGCTAACTTGGTATGCTGCTTTTGAAATGTGTGCTCGCAGGAAAAGAAAATAAAAACACGTGAGTTCTGGGTTTGTTGAATTTGAACACTTACACCAGAAATTAACATGTCTGTGCCATAACACCTATCACTTTGTACTACTACTTTATTTATTCATTAATTGTTGTCACTCTCTCAGGAATATCTATATTATGGTTCTTCCATAAATGGCAAAAACAAAATAAAAATGACAAAAAAGAGCCCTCTACACGTGTGGAAATTCAGTAAGCTTATATTAATTTGGTTCAAGAGTCAATATTCTCCCCCAAACTTAAAACCCATATGAGCAACATAATGACAAAAATATTTTTAAAATGAATATGCTTTCAAAGTTTTTCTTGTCAAATTAAAATTTGTATAATCAGATTTTAGTTAAAATTTATTGTTTTAAACTCTAAAATCTTAATTTCATGGGCAGTTTTATCATTTTAAAATACACATTTTACATAAAAAAACAAAGTTCACAAGGACATTTTTACCATTAAGGCAAAAATGACATTTCTCTTAAATAAATTATCACACTTGTATAAGGATTGGAGGAGGAGAAAAGAAGCATATACCTACAAAATGGTAATTGGCTGTGTCCTGTTAGCAACAATCACACAGCCAACAAGAGTACATTTCTACATACATACATTAATTAAGGACCCTCCCTGTTATCATTATTTACCCCCATCCTACCCTACCCTCATTTATTCCACCCTCACCCCTAAACTCCATACTTACTACAATTTGTCAGCCTGTTCTTGCTGATTTTCTAAAAGTTACACCGCCGGATTTCACATCGTTTGTGGAATTAACCCTTCCTAACTTATTGGAGTCAGTCTCTCTAAAACTACTACTACTACTAGTGCTCGACTTTCTATGTCCGGTCGTGTCAGAAGACAAAAAAGGAACACTTTTTTTGTTCTCCTCCAAATTTGCATTTCTCTCGTACGCGGCGTTTGCATAATGAGTGGAAACATACCGGTCTGAGTCTGATAGAGGTGAGTGGCTTGAGTACAAGGGAGAGGAGGAGGAAGAGGAAGTGTCTGTGTCGGAAGAGCTTCTCCATGGGCTGTTCCAACCATGTCCCGAGTCGCCAAATATGTAATCCGAAATATCATCCGTGCTGGAAGAGTCCCTGTTGCTTTCGGTGCCCCCATCAGAGTTGCTGCTAATAAGGGAACAGTTGTCACTGGATGAGTCTACTTCCATTATCTTTTGCAGCTGATGGAAATTTGCATAGAATGATTCATAGCTTGTTGAACCATCTGATGAAACCGGACTAGGGATTTGGACAAAACTTGGATCACTTGTGCTAGTCCTTGACTTCGATGTGATATTCTTTCCACTGTTCCTGGAAGGCATAGTTCTGATTCTAGGATCAGGAGTTACTATTTTGTTCCTCACGGATCTTGGGGCCCGCGGTGAGCACCTACAAAAGGCAATGAAATTGGTTCAAACATTTACAATAGCAACACTATGGATGCCTTTGCTCAATAAGATGTAAATCTCTGGAGTAATACCTTGAGTAAAGAAGCATGTACGCTCCTTTTGTCAAAACCCTTTCAAGTTCCACAGTCGTCACCTGCCCAAACATGCCAAATACAAGGATTTAAATTATGAACCATAAAAAACCCTATGTAAAATAGAATTATATAATAAGCTTGTAACTCTACAACCATTGACCCAATTACTAACGACTGTGCGTAAATGCCAAGAAATCATGAGTTCAAATCTCCTTCGTAAAACAGTACCAAAAGGCTAGAAATTTGAGTGCACATGTGACCAAGTTATGAGAGCCATAACTAAACTCAAGGAAATGTGTATGGAAGCGAAAACAATTAAAAAAAAGTGATATGACAGCTGAACTTGCGGTGAACATACCGTGCTGTCATCAATCTTGAACCACTTGTTTTGGATATTCTTAACATAACAGACATAGTGCCCGGAAAAGGCAGCATTCATGATATCCAAATGAACTACTACACCACAAAGCCTGTATATTGGGGATGTATCACTTCTCCCACTCATATACGGAGCAAGGTCAAGTATCTCTGGGAACCGGATCGACTTATTCAGCTTTCCAAATTTACCTGTCTGTAAACATATGGACCATAATTTAAAATAAAAATCTGGAAACAACAGAGGATATATTTTTTGATCGGCACCACAACAGAGGATATAAACTCGTACTTGATTTGAAATATTACCTGAAACCGCTTCAAAGCAATAGTAAGGACATTGGGAGCTTCCAACACTGTTAACTTCTTTTTGGCCTTTTCATAAGATTTGCATCTGATTGAACAATGTAGAAAGTGTAAATAGATTTTCGACATTGTCAGCCTCACGAAGTAAGGATATTGATTATTGAGAGTAACTGCTGTTGTTGAATATAAGAGGATCACGCAGCTCAAATGAATTAACAGGAAAAAACAGACACGGTAAAAGAGACACACCTGCTACAGTGGTACTTGTTTTCGCCATCGAGAATTTCAGTACCTGTGAATCGCCGAAGAGCCTCTTCCAAGGTTCCTATATCTCCTTCTATTTCAACTGTAAGATCCATCATTCTTTCTTGCCTCTCTGACTTGCCTTGACACTTCATACATTTTATCTGGCAAATAACATTATCGCATACGCATCATACTCATATTCCATCACGGAGATTTTCACACAGGTTCCAGCAAGATTCAAATCCAAGGATTTCAACAAGATAAGTCATAAAAAAGATTAACTATAAGAACAGTAAACTGTTCATATTCTAGACAATACCTTGGATCGAAGGTAACCTCCAAATGTAAGGCCTATAAGAGTTGTTTCTTCTTCAGAAGAGCCTGGTTTTTCACCAGCCTCCTTGAGGCAGACAGATTGCATGGTGTCAACAGCATACCTGTAAATCCCACTCAAAAACATTTAGAAAGTTTACATAAAAATATGAAACTTAGCAATTCACTGAAACTCCTGAACTGGAAGAGTTAAACTTGCCTTAAGAATTCGTGTGCGTCTTCTTCCCTACCATGACCAAGATTACTTCCAATGTTCTGCAGCTGGGATAGTATCCCAGTTGGAGAAAGTGGAGAATTTCTGTCCTTTGCCTTTAGAATCAGACTTTCAAACTCGCAAGTGAAACACCATTCTTTGTTTGCACCTGATACAGAAAAAAAAAATTAGGCATGGTACACACAGGAGCTACCCCATAGTTTCTGAAATTTATAGCATATGATATGATAAATCAACATTGAACATCAAGATCAGAAAATTACATGCTTTAGAATGAAGTCCTTGGAGGAAATATGCAGTAAGAGGAGGAGTAAATGCCAAGCACTGAAGCACTGCATTGGCATAGCAACTGCACAAAAATAGACATGTTGAGTTGAACAGTATGAGAAAAGCTCGCAAGGATAATTCTAAGACGTATATCTATGCTAATCTGACAGCGGATTATATTTTTATGGCCTAATGCACACAGTAGGTGTAGTTTTTTCCCCGTGCACTCCATAATAATTTCAGTCTTCTTCAAACTCAATATGTGGGACAAACTATATAACGTCATACATACAGGTCCAATATATCGAATAGAAGTAAAATTTAAGTTACGTATGAGCTGCATACATAGCTTACTGCATCCATAATATAGAAATCTGTGTCTTTGTTCGCACATTACACATATACAAACATACACGGGGATATTGTCATATGAAACAACACATAAAGTTGTAAGTATACACATGCATCTACTCGCATGCCAAAACATTCTTATCGAACCATCCACAGTGAAAAACATTAATAGCACCTTGTAATCGCATTGTGACACAGTAAATGAGACTAACAAATATTGCATCATCATAAATATTTAGTTGTGGTAATCAGGAACAAAAAAACACCCACCATGCAAAACCTCAGTATCTATATTTAAATATTTATCTTTGACATATGATCCATTTTGATATTGATGTAAAAAGTAAAGAAGAGCACAAGTGCATTGAGATTATGAGAGTGTGCTAAAGTAGACAATTAAAAATTTGTAAGAAACGCAACTGGTTGATAGAAATTGCACTGTTCTCAATTACCTGTTCCCACAATTGTTCAGGCCACATGGAAGAAGTTCCACTTTGTTCCAGTTATAAAGTTTGACAAACATGTCATATGGAAAGAGGCCCTACAGAAAAGAAAAAGCATTCAACCTACATTACTTCCTATGAATTCCATTATCAAAGTCAAACGGAAAAATAAGAGTAATGCAAAACCTGGTAATGTTTCGGTTTAGATCCTTTAAGCTGATCAACGACTTTCCTCATAGATGTTTTCAGACCATTCTTGGAATTTGGTAAATAACTAGCACCTTGTGATGATATAGCAGAATTGGCATGAATAATATCAACATTTTTAGATTTCCCACCCACAACAGTAGACCCTCCTGCAGAAGATGATTGAATGCCAGAACCATTGGACTTAGAGGGTACTGATGTCTTATCTGTAGTATTAACAACGCGATTTTGCCTCTGAGAGCTTGAAGGTGGCAAGTTGATGACATGTACAGCACTTGTAGTTGAAGAAACCAATGCTTCAGATGGAGAAATGTTAACTTCCTTATGATTAGATGATGGATGAATGGAAGAGGAATATGATACAAAGGAACCAATGCTAACTTCCTTATGGTTAGATCGTACACCATCCAAGGAGTCCCTAACATCTGCAGCAGTTGTACTAATCTTGTCTAACGAAGACGTTGCATCAATAGATATGCTGTTCCCTGAAGTAGATGGAAGTGCAACATTTGTTTTAATGGATTTGACATGTGCTTCAGATGGAGAAATGGTGCTCCCAGGCAGCTTAAATGAAAATTTCAGGACAGAATCAGAATTTAACGTGTTGCTATTACCAGATCCACTGGAATTATGTAGACAAGATTCAACATCAGAATCATCTTCAGGCCTGCCAGAGTTAAGGACTCTCTCCCAGAAGATAGAAGACGATGAACTAGTCTTCGCAGTTGCACCCTCATGCATCATACTGGTACTTAGAGTGGATTCATGGTGATCCTCCGTTTTACTACATTCAGGTTTGATCTGATTGAGTTTACTTGAACTAGTGAAACTATGTACATGATTGATCAAACTGGCAAACTTTGGAGATGGTGGCTTGGTTCTATCCAAGTTGTCGGCTCCGGCAGTATTCTCAATATCGGAAGCAACATCTCGAGAGATATGTCCATCTGATTTCTCAGTATTGATTGAGATAATGCTCTCACTGACAGAAACATCATCAGAAGATTCACTGCCAGAGCAGGAAGTGGAGAATCCTGAAAATGAGCCAGAAGATTGTGATGTAGGATTGGATCTTTTACCCTCAGCAAGAAACTCAACCTTAGTATCATCATTATTCCTGGATGGGATTTCAGGAGGGCAACTATAATTCGATAAGACATGTTCATTAGTGACCGTTTCACTTGGTTTTTGAAGCTTCCTTTCTTCTATGTCAGCCTCAGCTCTTTCTGAACAAATCAGATATTCATCTTGTTCAGCTGCCTTACAACCATTGTTGCTTCCGGAATCAATAACCTGGTAAGTGATATGTGGTGGGTGGCATTCTTCCTTATGACCTTGACGCCAGTGGACAATTTGACATTTGCCAGAACTGGAATATTCAAATTAATATAATGAGGAAATAAAATCATAATGGAATTGCTAAACCGTGATATTAAAGACATTAATCAAGTTATTCGTGTGTGAATTGTATTAAACACAAAAGTCAGATCAGCCTGGAAAAAAAACTAGTGAACCCCTTAATTTTTGTTTCTCGCTAATTGAGAAAATATAACTTTCATATTACTCACACGTTGCGTCAAGAAAAAAAATAACATCCTTCAATGGATGAGGGTTACCCCTAACTATATATGCCAACATAGAGGAGACAAGAAGCTTGGAAATGCTAAGCATAGAGATGCCAACATACTTTCCCAAATATAGTAAGTTGGATCTTAGATGCAACCCTCGTGTATGGAAAATAATGCCACAATTTTGTTGAACTCTTAGAAAATAGTTCTGCTAGCTTAGGTAAGTCATTCATGATCATATACTCTGTCGGCAAATTTGTATCAACTATAACAAGTACGGAAATAAATTGCAGTCTGCGGTCATAAGATTCTGTTCCACGATTCCTCCACATCTGATCACCTATTTTCCTCCCGTGCAAGATACACCGTCTAAAGTAAACCTGAAGCAAAGAATCAGTCCTTCCCCCCAACTAAGGCACTTCTCACCAAAAAAAAACATACATCTCTAAATTCTCCAAAATATTGAACACGACGCAACATGTAAAATTCTAGAAACAAACCAAGCCCTCACATATACGAAAATATAACACTAAGAACACAAATTTCCGAGAAAAAAAAAACAACATTTCAGCTCATTGAGTCACAAAATTGCAAACTTCACATACCAGTACCGGACCGCCTTGCACCGGGCACACCTCGTGGTGGTTGGACAGTAACACACAGCACACTGATAGCTCGGCGGCGGCGGAACCGTGGCATAGGTGGCGGAGGCCTCATACTCGGCCCTGGCAGCCTCCTCAGCGGCCAAAACGAGCAGCCTCTTGACCTCCTCCTGCCTGGCCTGACCTTGCCGCCATTTCTGCCGGATCACGAACCCAATCACCACCGGAACCACCAGGCACGCCGCAAGGACCAGGCTCGAAAACCCTATAACCCCTGTAACAAGCATTTATCCTCCTCCTCCCGCACCTAAACGATCACACAAAACCCTAACCTTCCCTCCGCTCATAGATTTCCCCAATTCCCGCGCCGATCACCGCCGTAGACGACTGAACCACCGCGAAATGTACGGTGGCGATGCAGATATCAGTGTAAATATGATAGTGAAAAGTTGAAGCTCAGAAAATAATGGCTGAGAGAAAAGAAGAGAAGTGAGCAGAAGGATTTGTTGGGTCAAGGAAATGAATTGCATTCCTGTTGAAGCTAACATCAAAATCATATAAGAAAAGCAGGCTCAATTAATACTGTAATAAATTTTATTTCCCGTAATAACTTTGTTTGGTACGTTGAGAAAGTAAGTAAATAAAAAATTGACTGTTGGGGGATTGGGAAAGGAATTTTGTTTTCTTTTCGGGGACGCGTCAATTCGGTGCCACCAAATATTCGGTTCACCGGACCGGGATTCTCCATTTTGGACCGGGCCGGAACTTCTGGTTTTTATATTCCATGTGATTTTAGATTTTATAAATATTTGTATTTCTACGTATCATCTGTAAGATCAGCCGGTTATTAAGTTGGAAATAACATTCTTGTATATTATGTAATTTATAATAAACCCATTAGATAAAGCTGAGGGTGGAAATGGAAGTAATGCATTTGTGACATGATGGAGATGGGTCACTGAAGGTGTTGTCGTATTGGTGGAGTTTGAAATTTAACGATTCAAACAAGTAATTGAGATTACCAGGTGGGGATTGGTACAAATGGACTATCACATATTCTTTATATCAGTCTTGTTGGGACTTTGATTGTATTGTATATTATAAAAATAGCATCACTTTAAACAAAGTCGAAGGTTTGTATTTTTTAAAGCAGATTTAATGGTGTTATCATTTTATCATATTTTTGATAATTTAGCCAAATTTGTATTGCATATGCAAGTTGTTATATTTGTTACAGTAGGTTGACATATATATTAACTCGCAGTAACAAAGTTGGCTGAATAAAGATGAAATACTGATTTTTTACTATGAAATAATAATTTTTGCATTTAACAATTTAAATTTGGTTGTTTTTAGTCATTTTCACAATTATTCAGCATCTTAGTCAAGTAAATTTTAATACTGAATTTACAAAATGTATCTTTAAATAAGTTATAAGAAAATGGGACACTCCTGTTTTGGTTTTTAAAATACAGAAAAACAATTGTTGATGATAGCAATTATTGGTGTTCTTTTGCATAAAAGTGTCTGTTCAAGCTAAAAACCCTTTGAAAGAGTTGGTAGTCTTAGGAATAGCAATCCATATCAGCCTGAAAGATAAGATTTAGAAAATTGTGGATTATGAGACCAATTAATTCCAAGGTTGCTTGCAAGACTTGGAATTCCTTTCCTTTCTATTGGTGATGCTGTTGTTCCCATGTAAATACAAATTGTGTATCGTAAACTTTCGACAGAATTAGACAAATAAATAGATATATAGCGTCAATGATTTATGCATTTTTAGGCGTACATGACTAACACATTATGCTTTTGAATAAAAATGTATTATGTACCAATGTTATTGTTAATTTTGAAAAGTATAAGAGTTATATTAAATAGTTTATATGAAGTTTAAGATAGTTATGTCATGATCTCCAAACAATAGATTTTCTATAAGATGTTTTCATATACTGATAATGTAATTAGTTGATGTTAAATTATTACGTATTACAATATTATATTATGGGGAAGAAATTCACTACAAACTAAATTTGGATGTCTAAACGTCCAAACTGTAGAATGTGTAGTATAAAATTGTAGAACGTGTAATGCAAAATTGTAGAACGTGATGGATCTCGTGCAAAATTAAAGAATCTTGTAAAATGTGTAGTGCAAAGTTGTAGAACATGATGGATCTCGTAGAACTTTCAAGTGTGCGTCATAGAACTATGTTGTCATGTGTCGCACGCGAACGTTCTACAACTGTTTGGACTGATTCAACTGTTTTGAGGAGGTCTGCCCCGCGTAGTAGCTCCATGATGATCTTCATCTCTTTGGCCTCGGTAGAGAGCTCTCTTTCTGGGTATATGATGCGGTTGCACACATATTTCCATTTGCTGGCTCCTTCGGCAAAATGAAACAAGATGTTGTCTATTGGTACATCCGGAACGTCTTCAGGAATTCTTTGTCTTCCTACCCCTATTCTGGTGCTTCGATTTGGGAAATCTGACAAGTTCTCCTCTTCACTTTCTTCTTCCTCCTCTTCTGGTGTAAAATGAACTTTTACTGTAGGCAGTGTGGTCTTCTTCTTCTTGGTTTTTTCTATCGTTGGGACAGGTGCCTCATCTATCTCAGGATCCCTCCTTTTCTTTTTCAGGGGTTCTTCTGGACTCTCTTCTTTCTCATCCTGCAGCTCCTTTCTTTTCTCAGCCTTTTTCCTAGCCATTAGATTTCCGAGAGTGATATTGCCCTCACTCTTCATGTGAGTTTCTTCTGATGAATCATCATTAATCTGTTCCATAGTCTCATCAGGGGAGTCGAGAGGTTTTTGAGTATCATGCTCCTTACCCAAGTCTGGTGTGTTTTTGTTTCTGCCCGTCAATGGCTCGCTCTGTGGATTTTTAGATCCTTCTTCTGAAAACCTTGCTCTGCACGTCTTGACCCCAAACTGATTTCGAATTGGTTTAGGGGTTCTGATTCTTTTTGCGACGTGCTTGATCCTCACCATTGTTGTTTTGGTAGAGAGGTTTCAGAGAATTTTTTTATGAGAGATCTGTTTTTTTATGTAGAGTGTGATGGATCGGGAGCAATGTAAACCCTAAGTGTTTTGTTGCGAGAGAGAGAGATCGAAAACTAAAGGAAGAGGCAGCGTTTTCTCTGCTATGTAGCCGAAGAGTCGGGCCATGATTGGCTGCACGTCTTGTCACCAGATGACAAAAGATCTTTGTTTCCCCCTCATTCTTCTTCTTCTTTTTTTATTATTATTTTGGAAACAAACTGAAACGGGCTTGGATAATTAGGCCCGAATTTGATTTTATGGACCATAGTAGTCTTTCTAGAGAGAGAGAAAAACAAATCAAAAAGCTCTCTCCCTTTTTCTTCCTTGATGAGCCTTATTTAAGGTAGCAAAGTCCAAAGGAGGACCTTAAACTTTCAAATTGATATGCATCCAATGCTTTTGTGAAGATGATCGCCAATTGTTTCCCTGTGGGAAGATTCTCAAGCTTTATTTTCTTGCCCTCTACAAGCTCTCGGATTAAGTGGTGCCTGATGTGTATGTGCTTTGTTTTGCTATGTTGCACAAGATTCTTCGAGATGTTGATGGCACTGATGTTGTCACAGAACAATGTCATGACATCTTGTTTGACATTATACTCTACAAGCATCTGTTTCATCCATAACAGTTTAGTGCAACTATTTTTAGCGACAATATATTCGGACTCAGCAGTAGATAAAGCAACCCAGTTTTGCTTCTTGCTGAACCATGAAACCAGATTATTGTAAAAGCATCCACCCGCGGTGCTTTTTCGATCAGATGTGCTTCCAGCCCAGTCGATGTCGTAATATCCAACAAGTGTAGATGAGGTATCAAGAGAATATAATAGAGCTAGCTTAGTTGTTCCTGATATGTACCTTATAATTCTTTCTGCTTGAGCTATCTGACTTGTCTTTGGATTGACTTGATAGCGAGGACAGATTCCCACTTGATCATCCTTGGTGTGCTTTACATGTGTAGCAATCAGAGTTTTCTTGTGGGAAGACTTCTCCAAACTAAACTTCTTCACAATGGTATTGGTATACTTGCTTTGGGATATAAAGATGTCACCATTCATCTGTTTGATCTGGAATCCTAGAAAGTAGGTTAGTTCGCCTACCATGTTCATCTCGAACTCAGATTGCATATGTTGTACAAAACGTTGCACCATCTTGTCTGACATTCCACCAGAAACATTGTCGTCCATATAGATTTTAGTAATCAAAATTTTGCTTCCTTTCCTTTTTATGACCAAGGTCTTGTCAACTCCCCCTCGGATATAGCCATTTTGAACTAAGTACTGAGTTAAGTGTTCATACCAGGCTCAAGAGGCTTGCTTAAGTTTGTAGATATGGTTTGGAAAAATGTGGTCTTCATATCCTTTTGGCTGAGCAACGTAAACTTCTTCCTTTAGGTATCCATTGAAGAACGCGTTATTTACGTCCATCTGATAGAGTTTGAATTGTAGATGACAAGCTATGCTGAGAAGAAGTCGGATAGTCTTAAGTCTGGCCACGGGGGCAAGAGTCTCATCGAAGTCTGCCCCTTCCACTTGTGTATACTCTTGGGCTACAAGCCTTGCCTTGTTGCGAGTAATGTTTCCTTTCTCATTTTATTGTTCTTGAAGATCCACTTTGTCCCGATGACTTTGACATTGCTTGGTCTTGGTACCAGCTCCCAAACTTTATTCCTTTCGAACTGTACCAGTTCTTCTTGCATGGCACACACCCAGTATTCATCGTTTATGGTTTCTTGTACGTTCTTGGGGTTCAATCTTCGAAACGAAGCACAAGTTACTGATCATGTCGAGATAGTTAACTAGCGGCTTTCGTCGAGTTCTTACTCCTTTGTTGATGTCACCAATCACATCATGAGGTGGGTGATTCTTCTGAATTTTCATTGATGGATTTTTCTGATCAGGTTTTGGAGTCAATTCTTCTTGTTCAATGTCACATGTTTTGTCAGTGACATCTCATCCGACTTTTGGAGTATTCACAATAACTCTGTCATCGTCATTAGGGTGTTCTGAGCTATCATCAACAACTACGTTTATTGGCTCCATCATGGTCCTGTTTCTTTTGTTGAATACCCGAAAGACATGACTATTTCTAGAGTATCTAAGTAAAATACCCTCGTCACGATCAGGTTTCTGTCGTGGTTCCCTATCGGCGAGAATGTAACATACCGAACCAAAGACACATAAATATTCCCCCCCCCCCGTATTTCATAAAGTGTGATCGTAGTACCTGGACAGAGGGTGACACGATTGTGAATATGGCAAGCCGTGTTCAGCACTTCTTCCCAGACGTGTGGGGGTATGTCTTTGGCTAGCATCATGACCTGAGCCATTTCTTGTAAAGTTCTGTTCTTCCTTTGAACTTTTCGGCATAGAGCTTCAAAGACGGAGAATGTGTATGACTTCTCTCGAATAAAGTCAACCCAGACAAATCTTGAGAAGTCGTCGACACATACAAAAACATACTTCTTTCCTCCTATGCTCTTGACTTGCATTGGTCCCATGAGGTCGACATGTAGAAGTTGTAAAATTCGAGACGTGGTAAGATTTTGAACCTTCTTGTGCGACGTCTTGACTTGTTTACCTATCTGTTATTCTCCGTAGATCTTGCTTTCGACGATCTTTAGATCTGGGACTCTAATGACAGCTTGTTCATAAAGGATTTTCTGCATGCTTCTCAGGTTATTGTGTCCAAGCTTTTGATGCCAGATTTTTGTCTCTTGTGCTTTAGACAGAGAGCATTTGTCTGGTACTGGGGCTGAGTTTGGAGACCATATATAACAATTGTCTTGTGACCTGAGACCCTTCATCAGTTCTTCCTTTCGTTGGACGAGTACCACATACTTGTTGACATTGAAGTTAACACAGAGATCCAGGTCGCAGAGTTGACTGATGCTGATCAGGTTGGCTGTAAGCCCTTCTACCTGTAAGGCTTCTTTTAGACAAGGTGAGTTAGGGAAGTTTAGCTTTTCTTTTCCCAATACTTTGGCTTTTACACCATCACCAAAGGTAACATAGGAATTCGAGCATGGTGTTATGGTAGTCAAGAATGAGAGACTACTAGTCATATGACGAGATGAACCACTATCAAAATACCAATAGTTGTTGGTAGAAGCCTTTAAAGATGTATACGCAATATTTGCTCGATATTGTACCTCTTTTACTCGCCATTCTTGTCGAGGTTTTTCTTGATATACATCCTTTGGTTGACCGAGCTTTTTTCATAGAGGCGATAACAGAACGATCGTATGTGACCTCTTCGTCCACAGTGATGACAGACACAGTTGTGTCTGTTTTTCTTTGAGCTGTCATGATGGTGTTTCTTTTGTGACTGACTGTTGTCAGATGTCTGTGACATCTGATGTGACATGTCGTACGCAACCTTTTGGGGGACGAAAACAGTCTTGGAAGTTGAGCCTTTTCTTGAGTAACCAAGACCTTTCATGTTCTTTGATGATTTTCCAATGGACAAAATTTGGTTCAAAGTGTCAGTGCTTGAATTCATCATCTTGACTGACTTGGTCATGAGCTCCAGTTCTCCGTTTAGGCGTGCGACTTCTTTCTTTAGGTCAATGATGGTTTCTAGAAGTCTCGGCTTGTCTTCATTGAGAGCGAGAATGGTTGTATTTTGTTTTTCCAGTACTTCGGAGTCTTCGAACCACTTAACATACCACTCATTGTAGGCGTTGTTGAGAGTCTCATCAGATAGCTTATCATCCAAGGCAGGCTTCTTTAAGATTCCAGTGGATGTAGAGGCAGTAAAGGTCATATAGTTACTTGTCTGCTCATTATCGATGTCTTCCTCTTCATCAGATAATGAGGCTGTGAACCCTTTCTTCTGTTTCTTGAGGAAGTTGGGACATTCTCTCTGCACATGTCCATAACCTTCACACTCGAAGTACTGAACTCCTTTTTCTTTTCCTTGTCGTTCTTGTCTGCCTTATTTGGGAGAGTTCTCAATCTTCTGGAACCTTTGTGGAAGCCTGCCTCTAACATCTCGAGAGACATTCTTCCCTGCCATCTGGTTGAACCTTCGCATAACTCGGTCGTAGTTTTTGGCCAACATGGCAATTGCTTCATCGACTTTGTTGTCTGAGTCAGAGAATATATCCTCCTTTTGTCCTTGAGTTGAGCTCTTAAAAGCTATGCCTTTGTGTTTCTTTTCCAAACTAGGAAGAGAAAACTCGTAGGTCATTAGAGATCCCATAAACTCATCAAATTTCAAGATTTTTAGATCATGCACTTCTTCTATGGCAGTGATCTTCATCTTGAATCTGGGGCTTAGAGCCCTTAGGGTTTTTCATACCAGATCCTCATCAGTCATAGGTTTGCCAAGCGAGTAGGATTCATTTGCTAGATCTCGAATTCGAACGATGAACTCGACTATTGTTTCATCCTCGTTCATGGTGAGAGCTTCGAAGTTGGTGGTGAGATATTGTAGTTTTTTCTCTCGTACCTTAGAGGTTCCTTCATATGCTACGGCAAGGGTATCCCAGGCTATCTTTGCACTTGTTCATGTGTTGATGAGTCTAAAGACGTTTTTGTCAACTCCATTGAATATCGCATTTAGTGCCCGTGAGTTTCCTAGGGCAGCTTCGTCTTCAGCGGGGCTCCACTCCTTTTTGGGTTTAGGGCCCGATGCTACCAGATCAATCAGAGTATTGGGGCTCTTTCCAGCCATTGATTACTGCCTTCCAAGTCTTGCTGTCCAGGGACTTCATGAAGGCACACATGTGTGCTTTCCAACACCCATAGTTTGTTCCGTCGAGTACGGGGGGTCGATTTATTGATCCTCCTTCTTTTGACTCCATCTTAGCTACTCAGCATATTTGCAGAATCTCACCTAAGAAATAAGGTGCTTCCTCTTATACCAATTGAAATTCTGAGTTGTTGCAGGGACAAGATGTCGAACACAATGTTGTGACAATTTGTTCGACAACTTGTCTAATCACGTATAAGTAGATAACGGAACAATAAATAGAAGACAGACAATATGTTTACCTAGTTCGATGACTCCGCACCTACGTTTGGGGGGACTCTGCCAGTGGAAAGGTTTTCACTATTTGGTAGTCAATAGTACAACTTCAAGCATCAACTAGATATCACACAAGCTATTGTCCTAAGCTACTATAGATCTCACCGTGAACAACCTCGACCAAGGGCCTCTCCCCATGTCTTTGAGAACGTCTCAATTCCACCCTTCGAGCTAGCCTATGCTCGGTTGCGTTGTCTTCGACAATCTTCTTCGTGAGACTTCAATCACGAGCAAAAACCTTCAAATCACAAACACTCAACTCCTTGCGAGTTGATGTTTGTGATCGACAATGTCCTTCTAAATAAAACAGCCTCTGATCCGCTAGTCTTACACGGTCACGAGGTCTGAGTATTTAGCACATGAAGGACGTAAAAGCAGACGAGTTGCTAAGGGGTGAAGCACCTGCTTTTTTAGCAACTCAAGTAGCCTAATCGGTTTCCAATACTGATTAGGAAATCCAAACCCTTGTCGTCCTTGGCAAGTTTTACAAGTCGGTGTTGCCGCCTACAGGCCTTGCTGACGTGTCTTGATGCTAGCTGGAGATTGCCTTATTTAGTCGTTACCTAAAACTCACGTGCGCTGATGTTCTCTGTCTAAACAGGAACGCTGCGGTACTTGACTACTTCTGCGCACATAGTGTCATACTACATATGTTGACTGACATCTTACCTTGTGCTTAAAAAATCTGGCAACACTGAACGTAGCAACGTAATGAATTGAACAAGTATACATACACACTATAATGGAAACTTATCGTAAAATGTAAAATTGAGTTGTACATATCGGGTCGGGCTGCACAACTAAAAGCTCAAGCTTATCAGATAGGTTTGACTCTTCCTTTTTTATACACCTATTTTAATTTCAATTATTTTCATGTGGAACTAACTTAACTTCTCCCTCTTATATTGTGTATATGTGAGGCTTATTTCCCTTTTCACGTTCGTGTACACATGTGCCTTTAATTCAACACGAAATAAACATATTCAAAAAGTTCAATTTTACTAATATAATAAATTAGTTCAAACAATCATAAACGCAATACAAATAATATGAAACAACAAGGATTGCTTGCGTAAATCAGATTATGTCGAAGTCCAAGTAATCCAGTTTCTTTAAGACGTTTATTGTTTCGTACAGGCAATTGTCACCCATGATACAACTATAGACATTGAGCGCACTCAAACCGTTCGTAGAGAGCAACACCAAAAAAGAAGAATTTTATTATATAAAAAAATAGTTAGGGTTTTTTGTATGTTTTCCGTTATGGTTTCAACTTACAATAAAGAGAATATGAATTCTCAAGGGAAAATGAAGTAAACACTTGCCAACTCATTATTTGGGAAATGAGGACTCTTTGATAATATAATTATCCATTCATTTTGTTAAAAGTTCAACCCACCTAAAAATTCAAGTTGATATGTGGAGGCCCAAACTATTATTTAAGTTGGTCGACGGATTCACATTTTTCAGATGTAGTACTCTAACACCCCCTCACGTGCAAGTCGGGTTGAAAAGCACATGGAAACAACGAACGGGGTGTCGGGACAACTTCTGATCCATGAGCCTTAAGCACGAAACGAATGACATCTGGCCCAAATCCAACCAGACTCTGATATCATGTTAGAAGTTCAACTCACCTAAAATCTCAAGCTAATAAGTAGTCAGATAGAAGACCGGACTATTAAAAATCAAGTTAACACAATCACAAAGGCAATACATTTATTAATTTAACCATTACATTTTCACTATTTTTCCGACAAATTTTACCTGCTACGTGAGCTAAATTTTGAAACTTTAAAGACAAATTAGAGAAAAATGTTACTTGGAATGAAATATGCCTTCGACTTTCTTTAGCACCTCCTTCAAAATACAAGATAATACGCGTTAGCCATCTTGACTTTGTAAAGTAGCTCGTTCAATTAGCACGATAATTAAATTTTGGCGAAAATACTTATAATATGTTTTAGAGAAGAAGCGACAATCATTAATGTTCTTAGTACATATGATATGGCCTTATTCAAACTTTAGGAGATTCGGGGAGTAAATGAAATATTCATATTCAGTTCAAAAAGCATAAAGGGTATTTATCCTCATTTCCTCGAAGAGATCAATAATTTTCTATGAGAAGAAAAAACAAAACACAGTGAATTTAAGAGAAAATGGTAAAGGTGATGTGTGGTTGAGAAGAAGATGACTGAATATGGGAAGGAAATTAATGCACCAGACAAGTCCAAAATTGACCATTTGGCAAAAACAATGGGTCAAAATGGGAGATCCAAGTATTGGCTCTACAGCTGTGACTCTGAGGTCCACATTGGCTTGCTTGCACCACCACCAGCATGACTGACATTCCCAGCCAAAATTAAATATTTATTGATATTTTTCATGTGTAACTAAAACAAAACAAAAAAAGAATTTATTGTCTGTGGGAAAGGGAGAAATTGGGTGATCTTTGAACTGATTGTGTTAAAGGTGATCAAGTTTTTATACATCGTCGTGTTTTTTGGTCTCTGGTTAACTTGATTACTCGGGAGAGTTTGACTCTTTTTAATTAAAGGGTAATTACAAATCAGTACACCCGTCGAAACTTCGTTACAGGATTGATACTCAAGTTTGATTTTTCTGTTCTCGATCCCCCAAGTTTTAAAAGTTAACACTTAAGTCGATTCTGTAACAGAAACTGTTAAAAAAAATTTAGGGGTAATGACAGTTGACTACACTCAACTATGTCACGTTTCAAATCTAATACCCCAACTTTCAAATCTTTATTTGGGATACCAAAGATTAAATAAGCGACATTTAGCCCAACGTCTGTTAAATCTAACTAAATTGGTGTGTCAAAAAGTCTAAAATGCCCTCATAAGTTTTGGTCTGTTAAACCAGTCTGATTGGTTCAATTGATATGATTATGAAATGACTATTTTACCCTTAATTGAATACCAAATCAGTTAAATTTAACAGACGTTGGGCTAAGTGTCGCTTATTTAATCTTTGGGTATCCCAAATGAAAATTTAGAAGTTGGGGTATTAAATTTGAAACGTGACATAGTTGGGTGTAGTCAACTGTCATTACCCCAAAAATTTAATATCCAAGATGCCCCTGAGTGAGTATAATTTATAAATAGTTTAATAATTCTATAAATGTGAAATGACCATTTTATCCTCAATCATAATACATAATTTAACTCATATTCTTAGGATATTTTTGTCTTTTCAGATAATTAAATTAAATTAAAATTTTATTGTAAAATGACTCTTTTGCCCTCGTCTTCAACCTCTTGCCCCCTCTCTCCTCTTTCACTCTCTCTCCTTTTTACTCTGTGAGCTCAGATCTCTCCCAAACCCACCACCACAGTAACCCAAACCCACCAAAACCAAAATAAAAAATCACAAATTGAGATTGAATGTGGAAATCAAAACAAATCGAATGTGGAAATCGAAAATCGAAGCTAGAGTGGTCGAGGAGGTAGCGGTAGAGAGAAGGGCTCGACAGCCGGAGGTCGAGCTACTTGAACGGGTGTGGTGGCTGATCTGGTCGGGGCTCTGAACGCGCCGAGGTGCATGGCGGCGCTGTTCGGTGGGTCCCAATAAAGTTCTCAATCTGTTGCAAATCGAAACGAACACGCCGATCTTGAATCGAAACCATGAGGAGTGCCAGAAGAGCAGCGCCGGTGGAGCTTCTCTCCGCAGGATTTGGGCATCGCGAAGAGCTTTGATACAGGAGCACCTCTGCTCGTCGGCGAGCGCGAGTAGGCGGGCATCGGCGGCGACGGAGCACCTCTGGACCGTGCGCAGGTAAGTGGGCATCGGCTGGGATGGAGCACCTCTACTTGTCATCGTCTGAAGGCCAATCGACGACATCTGGTTTCTCTGTCCGAGCCTCCTCCGTCGAGGTCCGAGCCTCCGCCGTCGACGTCTGTGCCTCCGTCGTCGACGTCCGTGCCTCCGTCGTCGACAACCGTCAGTGTTGGTCAGTCCCTCCTCGTCCTCCATCATCGACATCCGAGACACATTGTGTGGAGAAAGATGAGGAGACGGACAGAGTGTGTGGAGAAGATGAGGGGTAGTTTAGGGTTTTCACAATTTTTAGTTTTGTAATTTTTGTTTTATTAATTTGAAATTACTAATATGCCATTAAAATCTATTTAATTTGTTATTCAATGTAGGGCAAAATAGTAATTTCATATTTATCAAATAATGTATCATTTGAAGTTATTTAGGGAGGGCATTTTGAAATTTTCACAAATTACATCAGTTAAATTTAACAGAATTGAACTGAAGTGTAATACAATGAAACTTGGGGTACCGAGAACAAAAAAATCAAACTTGGGGTACCAATTCTGGAATGAAATTTCAGCGGGTGTACTGATCTGTAATTACCCCTTTAATTAATTCGTAAAATTTTTCCTTCTGTTTTGTTAGGCAATCAGATAACTCGACTACTCATGTTATGACTAATTTAGTTCATTTGAGTTCTGATTGTGAATTTGAGGTGGACAATTTTACATCTATCCTTTCTTGTATACCATGACTGATCTGATTTATATTCTTAAAAACTACTTATTGCAATTTGAGCAATCTTACAAGTGGACAAGGGTTTGAGGATATTAAAACTTAACCAATAGTGTAACATGAAATTTCCCAAACAGCAATCTCATGTCAAGCCCTTAGTAAAATACGTGACAGTATGTGAATAAAAATTAATTCAGACCTCTTTATTAACAGTGAAGTTTAAATTGTTGTGATGTCCCCTCAAAAACATGTTTCTACTGTGTTAGTAATATTGACAGGGAGAAAATTATTTTATAAATTAATTTGAAATTTGCTTATAGTATATGGATTAATATATCATGCCTGAAAATATCAATGTCATCATTGTTAATTTCATATCGCCTGCAACATGTTGGTCAGCACTGGGTTCACGACTCGCGCATATTGTTTTCTAGTATATCTCATGAATTTTATTTTATTTTGCTCCATAAATTAAACTTATTATTAAAATTGTGCGAGATTATGAGGTAAACCAACCGTCCACATACCAAATCTTTTCTCTTTTTGGCTCTATTATTACCGTATTCATTAACATAATAAAACTCAACCAAACGTCATCCTCTGATTGCAATTAATATAATGTGGACAAATTAATATCATCAAAGCTATAGTCATTAGGTTAAATTCATTTATAGTAACACTGTAATGGTATGTGTGCTGTTTGTTTATTTTTATTTATTTATATTTTATAATAGTGTCTCCCAAATAATCATATATTTATCACAGAAGTTTTTTTTATAGTGCGTTCAAACTGATAGTTTAAAGAACAATTATAGTTTTATATTCTAACATGTGTCTTCACAGACAATCCCATTTTTTAAGTTTGGTCGTATATCTTTGGTTAAAAGAGAGAAGATGAGATATAGGAGCCCATTAAAAATTGGAATGATTTTTGAAGAAAAGTTTGAAAGGAGCCCAACAAAGAGAATTGAAGTTTTACGATAATAAGTGATAATTGTTAATTGAATGAAATATAATTTGTAAGTCTTGAGATTCGAACATGTATCTGCTAGATACTGACTTTGATACCATATTAGAGCACTAGCAATTTTCTCATGTATATTTGTCAAAAAAACTGCTCTCATTCTAATTGAGTATTCAATATCTTATTCTCATATAATCTCAAACTTCTCTTCAAAAAAGTTCTCTAACTATGGTATAAAGGCAGTACTATCTCGCAAACACGAGTTCAAATATCAAGACTTGTAAATTATATTTCATTTAATTCTCTCTTATATCTTATTCTCATAAGTCACAAACTCTCTTTATTAAGTTCATTTCAGACTTTTTTGTTAAAATTTAAAAATATATTAGTTTAATCTTTAAATTGAATGACTAATTATAGTTTATATTTTAACGCTTAATAAACTCATATGATTTGTTTGATTGTATTGGTGCTAAAATTTAAATAAAAAAGTTAATGATTAATATACTAATTATAGTTCTTTTCTAATACATAATCACAAGCCTAATTTTAGATTGAACAAGAACATTTTCCCAAGTTTGCTAATTGTTTAAGATAGGGAAATTTTAAATAGTCAATTTGGATTGAAAGAAAGGTGATATATAATATTTGAGATGAGAAATTTCCATTAAGGTTTTAAAGGAGAAGTTGGAATATCTAAGAAAGAGCTTTTCTATATATAAATTAGCAAATTAGTAATATTGCGATAAAATGACCTCCTCCTTCCTCATCATCTTCATTAAATATTAATTATGAGTTGATTATATCAAACCTCTTACACAATATTTTAGAAGCTGCGTGCCGACCGACCCATTGCTTTCTTTGTCTTTTTCAGCCAAATTAGATATAATATAATTATCAAATAAACCACACGGTATCCACACGACCTCTGCGTCACACTGTTGTAATTTAATTACAAACTTTTAATTAATCATTAGCATGCTCAAATCTAATGTGAACAGTGTCTCTGAAGCATGGTCTAATAATTGATTAGTTTTAATGAGAAAACCGAATAGGGTTTGAGTGTTTGTCATGTTCACGCTAGCAAGTGGAGTTGAACTGATCTAGTTTACGTAAACATGTGTTTCCTATTGTTGTTGGTTGAAACTTTAGGACTTCAAAGCCCATTTATTGGAATCAGAACCATTAGAAAGCAATGTGCGACATGCTTAATTCTAGATGCATGGCCAACAATCTGTTTTTTTTTCGAAGGTATGGCCAACAATTTGTTGGTTTACTTTATATAGATGTATTGTTAGACAATATATATATATATATATATCAAACTGTATTAAAAGAAGACCCCGAATGGCACAGTGGCCCAACTTGTCTCGGTTGTGGCCTCGGCAACAGTTCGAGCCCGGGTGTGCTTTGTTGGGAAGATATGGGTTGGGTAGTAGTCTACGTTGGGTGAGTTAAGATACTTGGATTGGGCCGGGTTGTTAGGTGGATAGAGGATTGTTAGGTTGACTTAATCATTCTAAAAAATTGTATTAAAATGAAATCACACTAGCTCAGTGGTCTAGAGGCACTTAAAGTGATCCAGTTATATCATCCAAGTGTCATAACCCTGAATCTTAAAAAATTCTCTTTTCGGAGTTCTTGATGTTTTTAAGGGTATGGAATAAAACTCATCTTATACATGAATGAATTATAACCATTATTGAACTCAATGGTGACGTTAAGAGCTATGGTTGTTCATGGGGTCGAGTCTATCCAACCCGATTGGTTTTTGGCCCGACTCGGCCTCTGTCGGGTCCATAAAACCAGACTCAAGACTTGACTCAATTTGGCCTCAGGTGAGTCGGGTTGAGTCGACTCAACCACGTGTCATAACCCTGAATCAAAACACACTTAAAAAATTCTCTTTTCGGAGTTCTTGATGTTTTTAAGGGTATGGAATAAAACTCATCTTATGCATGAATGAATTATAACCATTATTGAACTCAATGGTGACGTTAAGAGCTATGGTTGTTCATGGGGTCGAGTCTATCCAACCCGATTGGTTTTTGGCCCGACTCGGCCTCTGTCGGGTCCATAAAACCAGACTCAAGACTTGACTCAATTTGGCCTCAGGTGAGTCGGGTTGAGTCGACTCAAGTTTCGGGTGAATCGAGTAGAACCCAACACACCCGATGGACCTTAATAAAAGTCAATAAGTCAGCCTAGAGTAATTTTTGTAATTGAAGCCCAAAATCGTATCCCTAAACCACAAATTTATCTCTGACCATAAATCCCCAAATTAACACCCAATTTGTAACACTAACCCTAAATCCCCAAATTAACCCCCAAATTGGAAACAATAAACCCTCCAACTTAGAACCGAAAGTCTGAAATCAACCCAAAATTTTTTGAGTGAAATTAAACTCAAATTTTGTAATCCTAAATCCCCAAAATCGTAATTCTAACCCCCAATTCGAAACACAACAACAACCCAAATTAGAACTAAAATGAACCCCGAAAATTAACACCCAGTTCGAAACACAAAACCCGCAAACTAAAAGGAAATTTACACCCTAAATTATGAACCCTATATCCCCAAATTTATAACCCGAAACCCTAAATTTTCAAACCCTAAATTCCCAAACACAGAAATGGAAGATGAGAGAAGAAATCAAGAAGCCCTGACATAGACATGAACCTTTCTTACCGTTGCTAGATTTCCAGACATCGGCGGTGATGAGTGATTTATGCTTCAATCTCCACGAGTCTCCACCATAGAATTGATTCGTTGGAGATTTATCTCTCTACTATCGATAATTTATAGTGGATGAAAGGTTTCTTCAACAGATCGATTCACAACGGTCGGTAATTATGAAATCAATTTACTGCGACTTGTGTGAGGGAGAGAGAGTATATGGATAAGACAGTTTAGAAGAAACAAGGACGACGTCGACAGGGAAGGAAGGGGTTGATGGACGAGACCAGACCAGAGAGGAGGCTAGGATTACAAGGAGGAAGAGATAGGTTGTTGAAGTTGCGAGAAAGACGAGACTGTTTCGAGGCTTGAGTCTCGAGTTATCGAATCAGTGTGTGAAGGAGGGGTTGACATGTCAAGAGAAGATCAATGGCTGAGGACGGTTCGATTGACAAAGATTAATGATGAGAGAGAGGCCACGTCGTCAGTTTGGGTAAGAGAGTTATAAAAAAGTTCTGAATCCCATTTCAGAAACGCACGAAATATTTCTCTTGTTCATAAGAAATTGTGTTGTTTTGATAGACACAAATGGTAGCGGGGTGAGTTGGACTTCTGGTGGGATGAAAGTGTTAGGCTGTGGGATAAATAGGCTGGTCCAATATTTGAAGTTAGGGTTGGGTGAGTCAGGTTACTCGGTGGTTTTGAGTATCGCACCCGAGACTCGACTCATTTGAATTCGGGTTGGGTCGATCAAACCCTAGTTTCTCTTGGTTTTTTCGAATCTCGGGTTTGAGTTGAGTTGGGTTGTCGAGTGAGTCGGGTCCTGAATAGAGATGGACAATCCTAGAAAGAGTTCAATGTAATCTACTAAGAATATGAGACTTGTTTCCATGAAAATATATCAAAGTTGACCTTCATTAATATTCATCAAAAGAATAAGTCAATATTCTATGCTTGGTCTAATTCTATCCATTGTTAAAGTATGAAGACATAATATATATGAATAATAAGAGTTGCACTTTTTGACAAACTCCTCTTTAGATGTAAATCTAAGAATCACAGTAATGATGTAATAGTTCTATTAAATATCATAATTTCATAATATATTATTGAAATAAATGTCAAAATGACAATTTTGTAAATATTTACTTGAACCCTATTAATCTATAATCATCCACCCTAATCATATTACGCATCTGAAGCCGCATCCACTTCCTCTCTGCGAGAACCAAGACGACATTTTTGTGGGGTCGAACGGTCTATTTTTGAGCCCGTTCAACTGTACATTTTGAGGCTCATTCGCCTTATAGTGACTACTTATGAGCCAAATAGGACGTAGTTTATGCTTGGTTTTGTTTTGAGTATAAATGCAGGAAAGGGTGTAAAAAGGGCAAGAAAATTGAGGGTCGGAAGAAGGCCAAAACCATCCGGAACAGTTACTTGTCGGCCGGGACAGTTTTTGCTGAAAATAGTATTTTGCTCCATGCCTTTGTTATCCACTCAAAAGCCACTTTTCCCTCTCACTAACCCACTCAAATCAGCCACCATTAGCCAACAAAACATAATATATTATTGTTTTGGGGGAGTCTCAAGAGAGGAGAGAGAGAGAGATATTATATTACACAACACAACACAACACAACACAACAAAAAAGGGGGACTCTCTCTCATTCTCATCTCATCGCCGTACCACACACACTCTCATCCTCTCGACACCACACTCACTCCCCTCCACACAAGACATCCACGGTTCCTCTCACCCCTCTCTACATCTTCTTCCATTTTTCTATCCTTGTTCTTCATAGTTCTTCTTGGGTTCTTCATCTCCTATTGACATTTTGGGAGTTTTGAAGAGGATACCACCCTAGAATCTAACTTTGGAGCTAGGAAAAGAAGACTTGGAGAGATTCCAACCATTCAATCCACCAAGCTTGAAAAATCACTTTGCTCAAGAACACCAAGAGTTTTCTTAACCCTAGTTTTATATTTACTTTGATGTTTTTGTTCACTTTTGTTGTTTGTATGATGATAGTTGGATTGAGCACCATGCTTGAGGGCTAAATCTCTTAGCCATGAGTGCTAGAGAATTTGTAATATGTTTATTAAGTTATTGAGGTATTGAGGTATTAGTTCTAGGATTGAATGATGTGTTGTGTGGTTTGTTTGATTGAATGTATGTATTGTATGTTTGACACCTTATAATATGTGTTTGAGGAGTTTTGTCCGATACCGAAAGGAAAGGAATAGAATCCGGACCTAGCATCCACCGAGGGTTGGAGGGTCAAGACCGTGTCTTGACACCTCGATCAACCTTTAGCTTAGCATTGTTGTTCTAATACGGTCTCGAGTTGTCTCGAACACGAAAGGGTAATAGAAGACTCGGGATTAGGCTAACCTCAATACCAAAAGGCGAGGTCGACACTTAAGACATAGGCTCAACATTAATTTTGATCCGTAGAAACTAAGTCTTACGGACTTATTCGAATTGTTACTTGTCTAGCACCCTAGGCGCTTTACAGCCATTGTTATCATTTTGTTGCTATTTATTTGTTGGTAATTTAACTGATTTAAATACACACTCAATACGACCTAAGACCCTCATTAGTCCCTATGGTTCGACTCGGTATCTTACCGGTTTATAAATGTACTTGTTGCGACCACGTGTTGTTGCGTGAGAGAGGGGAGACCGCTTTTTCCCCCAACGACTCCTTCGTTCGTCGTCGTGCCTTCGTTCATCGTCGATCCTTCGTTCGTCACCGCGCCTCTATCGACGTATTAACCTTCCATTTCCCGACCAACAAAGACGATACAAATAATTTTGCCCCCCCCCCCCCCCCCCCCAACTAGTAAGTTAAATAACTTAACGAGTGGATCGAATCACAGAATCTTAACGAGTATTAAACTTCCTCTGTAACCATAATAAAAATAGTGTAGAGAATAATATTATTAATGGTATTGATGTTATTGAAAATCACAATAGGATAAAGTTATTTATATAGGTTAAAGATATTAAACTGAATATAAAAAATAAGAAGAAGAAAATTGACAACCTTCTACCTGACTATGATAACACTTGTTGGGGAGAACTTTTTTTGGTTTAGGGTGGAATCTAATATGTATATGGGTCTCCTTATGGGTTTGCTCCTTCTTGGTAAAGGCTCAGGTTCTCCTCAAAAGTGGTATCAGGGCCATGTTTGCACAAATTTCATCGGGACGACAGGCCAGTGGACCTCATGGTGGATCAAGGCAAGCAAGCTAGTAGGATCCATAGAATCATGATTGATCAAGTTATGATTGCTAGATGGGCCAACATGTGAAAGTACAATGCAATTTGAGCTTATGAGTGTGAGAAACCCGATATGATGGGGCTCAATGTGAAGGGGGAGATTGTTAAGAATTTCATGCGTGAGTTCGGTTCCCACATCGTAAGAGTACGAGTTATAAGGAGTGTTTGTATACATATTGAACCAAAAATCTAGTAGACTGGTTTTTTGGTCAGAGGTGGGCTTTAATTTATATGTGGGCTTTTCTTGTAATGTGCTTCTCCTAGGTAAGACCCAGTTCTCCCCAACTGTACAAGTCATTGGCCGTGACAAGTGAATCAACATATGCAAGAATAATATAGTCCATTGAGAGGAGGAGGAGGAGGAGGAGGAGCGACTCTCTTCTCATGAATCCTCTGTTATTTAAAGGATTCAGTAAAGTACGGAATATTCTCACAAGGCATCACCACTGTCATTTAGAGAACTCTTTCAGTAAAGTACGGAATATTCTCACAAGGCATCACCACTGTCATTTAGAGAATTCTTTCAGTAAAGTACGGAATATTCTCACAAGGCATCACCACTTCTATGCATTATTTTACTTGTTATTTCATTGCAGATGGACTCAGTCCTTATATGGGTTCATTCTCTCTTAAAATATTTTGCTTTCAAGAATCAAATTTGTCTTCTTCATCTAAGCTTCCTCTCGGCTGGTCATTTCATTGTTTAAATCTCAGACGTGACAGCTAGCATTTATTTGGGGGAGTGGACTTCAAGTCAATCTTTTTCTAGCAATCACAATAGGATAAAGTTATTTATATAAGTTAAAGATATCAAACTGAATATAAAAAATAATAAGAAGAAAATTAACAACCTTCTACATGACTATGATAACACTTGTTGGGGAGAACTATTTTGGGTTAAGTGTGGAATCTAATATGTATGTGGGCCTCCTTATGGGTGTGCTCCTTCTTGTTAAAGGCTCAGGTTCTCCTCAAAAGTGGTATCAGGGTCATGTTTGCACAGATTTCATCGGGCCGACAGACCAGTTGACCTCAAGGTGGATCAAGGCAAGCAAGCTAGTAGGATCCATAAAATCATGATTGATCAAGTTATGATTGCTAGATGAGCCAACATGTGAGAGTGCAAGGCAATTTGAGCTTATGAGTGTGAGCAACCCGATATGATGGGGCTCAATGTGAAGGGGGAGATTGTTAAGAATTTCATGCGTGAGTTCGGTTCCCACATCGCAAGAGTACGAGTTATAAGGAGTGTTTGTATACACATTGAACCAAAGATCTATTAGACTAGTTTTTTGGTCAGAGGTGGGTTTTAATTTATATGTGGGCTTTCCTTATGAGGTGTTGCTCCTAGGTAAGACCCAGTTCTCCCCAACTGTGCAGGTCATTAGCCGTGACAAGTGAAGCAACATATGCAGAAAGACCGTAACCTGAAGTGGTCCCCATCAGTCCGGTCACGATCGTGGCACACCAAGGGGCGATCATGACCCTGACTGAGTCACAATCGTGACCAAGAGTAATTTTAGATGATATAACATGGGTTTTTGACCTAGGGATGGGGACAACCTTTCTACCTACCAAATTAGCTCTCAGAAGTCTTTTCATCGCCATCATTATTCCCTTTAGTGTTCTTGGTTCTTGAGTGCTCTTCACCAAAATTCCTCCTTTAAGTGGCTCAAGAGAAGACTTCCTACAAGCTTTATCTTCCAAAGCTAGTAGAAGGCCTTTGAAGACTTCATTTCAACTACAACAGAGTCATCATCTTACAAGCAACCAGAGTTCTTCAACATCCATCCCAATAGAGCAATTTCTATCCCTACTTCATTGTTAATGCTAGTTTTTGCTATTTCCTTTAGTTTTGTATTATGTGTGATGATATTTGAATTAAACACCATGTTTGAGGGCTAGAAACCCTTAGCCATGGGTGCTAGACTTTGTATCTTATGATTTCTAATTAATTTGAGTTATTAGTTTTAGGTTTGATGAATTGTTGTGTGGATTGCTTGTTTCCTCACATAGATTATACGATTGACCATCTATAGTTTGTGTTTTAGAGATTAGTCTGTGCTCGAGAGAGACGAATAATCTCAGACCAAGCGACCACCGAGGATTGGAGGCTCGAAATCGTGTTTTGACCCCTCGGATCAACCATTAGCCGATTATTTCCGGTCGAATGCAATCTCGAGTTAGTTTCTAACCCAAGAGGGAACAAGGGAAAACTCAAGATTAGGAAAACCTCAAGGCCGAGAGGCGAGGTTGGTAATTAAGGCATAAGTTCAACGATAAACCTCAACCCTTTGATGTTGTTCATTTATGCCCCTTTCCGGACCCAAATAACCCCCATCTTAGCACTTTTTTCCCTTCATTTCGGTCACTTTATGGCCATTATTCCGATTTTTTTTACCCTCGGTGGGATTGTGACTTTTGTAGGTGATGGAGCATATTTGTAGCTAAATCGGAGCAATGGGATTGTGACTTTTTACCTAGGGATGGGGACAACTTTTCTACCTACCAAATCAGCTCTCAACAGTCTTTTCATTGCCAGCATTATTCCCTTTGGTGTTCTTGAGTGCTTTTCACCAAAATTCCTCCTTCAAGTGGCTCAAGAGAAGACTTACTACAAGGTTTCTCTTCCAAAGCTAGTAGAAGCCTTTAAAGACTTCATTTCAACTACAACAGAGCCATCATCTTACAAGCAACCAGAGTTCTTCAACATCCATCCCAATAGAGCAATTTCTGTCCATACTTCTATGTTAATGCTAGTTTTTGTTATTTCCTTTAGTTTTGTATTGTGTGTGATGATATTTGAACTAAGCACCAGGATTGAGGGCTAAAAAGCCTTAGCTATGGGTGCTAGACTTTGTATCTTATGATTTCTAATTAATTTGAGGTATTAGTTCTAGATTTGATGAATTGTTGTGTGGATTGCTTGTTTTCTCGCATAGATTATACGATTGGTCATCTATAGTTTGTGTTTTAGAGATTAGTTTGTGCTCGAGAGAGACGAATAATCTCAGACCTATCGACCACCGAGGGTTGGAGGCTCGAAATCGTATTTTAACCCCTCAGATCAACCCTTAGTTGATTATTGTCGGTCGAATGCAATCTCGAGTTAGTTTCTGACCTAAGAGAGAACAAGGGGAAACTCAAGATTAGGCCAACCTCAAGGCCGAGAGGCGAGGTTGGTAATTAAGGCATAGGTTTAACGATAAACCTCAACCATGTGATGTGGTCCATTTGTGCCCCTTTACGGACCCAAATAACTCTCATCTTAACACGCTTTTCCCTTCGTTTCGGTCACTTTATGACCATTATTTCGATATTTTTGAACCTCAATGGGATTGTGACTTTTGTAGGTGATGGAGCGTATTTGTAGCTAAATCGGAGCTTTAGAGGAGATGGCGTGCAACCCAAGAAACCAGAGCAGTGCGGATCAAGAAAGTGCCACGTTCGTGACACCTTTCGTCACGATCGTTACACAGCCAAAATAAGGAAGACAGGAGCTCTTTCACGATCTCCACCACGATCGTGACGTATCAGCGTTTCAAAGGCTAAATCGAGATGTCACGACGACGCAGCGATCGTGGCACCATCGTGACAAGAAGGCGACAAAAGAGAAGGATACGATCGTGACATATTGAGTCACGATCGTGACAAAGACGAAATCAGACGCCCGTCACGATCAAGGCGTCGTCGTTACAATGAAGAAAGAAAAAGGTGTCACGATCTTGACTACTTTTGTCACGATCGTGACATCCCCGATTCAGCTTGACTTCAAATAGAGAAAGAGGAGAAGAAAGATGGGAGACTTAAAAACACACTTTTTAGACCTAGCTTCAGCTCCAGCTCCAGCCCTTCACCCTAGTTCTCTTCCTCCATTTTTTCTCCATGAAAGGCCAACCAAAAGCTTGATTAGGCAAGGAGGAGGAGGAGGATTCCACCACCACATTTTGGGAAGATTTCAAGTAGCTAAGGTTCACCAAGGAAGACAAGATTAGAGGGTCTTTGAGCTCCCAAACCCATTTGTTGGGTTCTTTGATTTGCTTATTTTCTCTCTACCTCTTGAATCTTGTATTTCTTTAGTAGGATTTTGTATGAGCACCATGGTTTTGGGCTAAAACCCCAAGACCATGGGTGTTAGACTATTGTAGGTGATAATGTTTAATTAAAACTATTTTTGTTTACTTTGCATCCTTGTGTGAATCTACTTGTTGTTATTACTTGATAATGGTGAATGTTATTGACTTGTGACAGCTTGGGATAACATGAAACTTGATTCTTGAACTTGAGCATGACTAAAATAATTGCTTGTGAGAGCTTGTGAGTATTGTTGGTTGTGTTAGAGTAGGAGTTTTTAAACTTGTCCGAGAGAAAGGTTTGAAAGCGGATTTAAATAGATTTTAAGGTTTGGAAGCAAAACTTCAACCTTAGGTTCGAAAAGCTAATTTAAGTGTTTATTGCTTCCTAACGTTGATTGTAACATCCCGAGAGGGTAGTCATCGTTAGGAAAGGCTTAATCCAAGAAGATGAGCATATATGACTTAGACCCCGTGCATGGATCATTGTAATTGATTGATAATTTGGATTGGCATTCAACCGTCGGTCTAGCACCCGTGGTTGCTAGGTGCTTGATTTTCATTCACCCGCCTTTATTCGCACTTAGCATAGTTAATCTTTAGTGTAGTGATTAGCTTAGTTGTTTGCCAGTTAATTAGTCTTTAATCAAAAAACCTCAAAAACATTTGCGTCTTCACATTTTCTTCCGCGTCAAACCTAAGAGAGAGCGCAAATCGACTAAGTAATCGACCCACATGTTGATTCCCGAGAGTTCGACCCGGTAAAACAGAAATACAAATATACTTGAACGATTAAAGGGTCTCTTTAGCGAGAGCGCTTTTCGGCCTTTCACCCTTAGAATTAAACCTCACGATTGGAACTCGTTGTGATGCATGTCTAGCACCCTAGGTTTTCATTGTATTATATTTAGTAAAACGTTAAATTAGCTTACAAAAATAACAAAAAACAGTAATTTAAATCCATTTCGACCATTAGCTTTAACAATCGAAAATCATAAATAGTCTCTGTGAATCGACCCGGTTTTTACCGGTTATTTACTTGTGACCGCATACGCTTGCGCAAGGGGCATCTTTTCGAGACGTGACGTTTTACGCAACATGTCTCGGCCCTACACACACATTCTTCACACGGCATCATATGTCATAACTCTTATTAGGTTTTAGTTTAGTTAAGTAAATGACAATTCTAATCATATTAAAAAATGTTAATTTAATTAAACTTTATATAAAATATAACAATTATATTTAAACCATATTTTAGTTAAATTAAATATAATCACGAAAACAATTAACGTGATTAATTTAATATTTAATCAAACTATATATTTATTATATTCAAAATATAATAAAATATATTCAAATTTATATTATAATTTGGGTTTCTAAAACCCGATTCGTTTCAACATTATTTGATGTGTGACTATACGTTAAGCCAATAGTAATTAATCTCATTAATTACTAACTGAGGTTACCGTCTGACAACACTTCTCACGATCAGATAACGTGAATGTCTTAATATGCAAAAAAGACACGAACATGAATAAGGGTAATATATATTTTCTTTCCATCGTTACAACTCCGGATCATTCTAGGGTATGCTTATATCTGTCACACCCTAATAAATAATTGTTATACCTCAAGTCAATCTCGATGGTTGTGGAATAAGTTTAAGAAACTCTTTTCTTAAATTATTCATCTGCCTTGGCCAAGGTACTTACTCAACCATAGGATTACTGACAGTATAAAGTTCAAACTCATTATTTAGAGTTTATGGATTCCCTATTGACTTGCCACTAATTATATAGGTACTAAATTATACTCAACATCCTTTCAACTATTATTATTGTACACTATGTGTCTGACATCAAAGTACAACGAGTATTCTATTAGTTACTATGACGATCTCAGGTAAAAAAAATGGTATACATTTTTCTCTTGAAAGAATTTTCACATTGACGGTAAAGGTAATATCACCATTTGAGAAATCTCACATTTTGGTCAGTTCAATGATCATATCTCCATATGCAGTGGCGGATCTAAAAAAATTTTGAGGGGGGCAAAATTTTATACTAAAATTTTAATTAATTAAAATAATTAGCCCTAGTACGATGATCCTACGATCAAGAACAGTTTAGATCGAGGTTTATAATGCATGACTCTCATTATCGTAATCTCTATTACGATGTCATGTGTAACAACTTAATCAAAGACTTATCATATTATGATATCAAGTATTCGTATATGATAACAACATAAACCATTTATTAATCTCTATTAATAAAACATTATATATGTGTAATGTGCTTTACAATTATGCAGAATGATTGAGTAGGACATAATTCCAACATGAATTTCTTTCTCTTTCACGAAAACATCTAAAAGAAACATGGTCACTTGCTTTCGCAACATATTTTGCGCCTGGTAGACAACTCTACATGTATACATATGTGTAGGTCATGGTTCTGATCGTACACCTTATCGTGTGACACCTTTATACCCTCCCCCTCTAAATCCTAGAATATTGCCCAACAATTCAAACATATGCCGTGAATAATATTTAAATAGTTTAAAATCATGAGTTTACACTAGCAAATGCAAAATAAAGTCACGGAATACAAAAAACGAAACTAATAGTGGTCAAATCTATTATTTGTGCCCTTAGCTTCCTTGATGGCGAAATAAAGGTGGAAGAGCTTATAATTGAGGTTGAAAACAAAAAAGAAATGTGTTTGGAAATGAAAGGGAGGCGGTAAGTAAAGGATATATGAAATGACGACTAAAATTTGACTTATAAAGGGAACAAAAAAGTAGTCTTCGGAGGAAACAACCGCCTTCTTCAATTTTGGGGTTGTTTACTTGAGGATTAATAGGAAATTCTGGTGAAATTTTGTGTACCAATGTTTTGGGGTTATAAAATCAATTATTAGTCTTGTCTTGCAGAAAAGAATGTGGTCCAAGTAGGAGAGTTGAGACTTAATAGATTTGGCGGCATGAGTTTTAAAATTTAAAACCAAATAAGAGTGAGATAAAAACAAAGTTTATTCACGTTGTGTTATTATTCAGTACTTATTTACGATATTACAATATAAAATGCATGTAGCGGAGTCACGTGAGGTTTTGATGTCGGATTCGGAAGCAATGCTGGTTGAGCAGAAAGTGGGCCCGCGCATGTAAGAAAAAGCATTGCTAAGCCCGTGACTCCAACACAGATCGTTCACGAGCGTCCGTCCGCTAATCAAATTCATCCTACCCAAACTACCCTTCCATCTCACTCCCACCGCTAAGCTTAAAGTTATAACACACCAATTTCTTTTAGTAACGAGGCACATATACTCATAGTTATATATGTTCTGTTGGAACATTAGAGCTTCTTTCTGGTTGAAGCTCAGAGTCAGGACTGATCATCCGTACTCGATCTAGCTCATGATTATAAAAGAGCATTATTGTATTTATGTCCTCGTTGGCTCTCACGCATCTATCTCACACGTTCAATAGTCACAAAGGCATTTCCGTAATTCCGCACACCTCATCTTACTATAAAACCGCACTCTTCCATGCACCACCACCACACTCACCAACATTACTATAGCCATGGGCTCAACCAAACCCACATTCCTCTTGTTGGCGCTCCTCTTGGCCACTGCGGCGGCGGATAGCGGTGGTCCGGACCCAACCTGCGGGTTCCAACCCGACGAGCTCTCCGTGATCCCAATCTACGGCCGGTGCTCCCCTTTCAACCCTCCGAAGCCGGAGTCATGGGTCAGCACCGTCCTCGACATGGCCTCCAAGGACCCGGCGAGGGTCAAGTACCTGACAAGCCTCGTGGCCCAACAGAAGACCAGCTCCGCCCCGATCGCGTCGGGCCAGCACGTCCTCGACGTCGGCAACTACGTGGTCCGCGCCAAGCTCGGCACCCCCGGCCAGCTCATGTTCATGGTCCTCGACACCAGCAGCGACCGCGCGTGGATCCCGTGCTCCGGCTGCTCCGGCTGCTCCGCCACCACCTTCTCCGCCAACGCCTCCTCCACCTACGCCTCCGTCGACTGCTCCACGCCCCAATGCAGCCAGGCCCACGGCCTCAGCTGCCCGGCCACCGGCGGCCCCTGCTCCTTCAACCAGTCCTACGGCGGAGACTCCTCCTTCTCCGCCACGCTCGTCAAGGACTCCCTCACCCTCTCCGCTGACGTCATCGGCGACTACTCCTTCGGGTGCATCAACGCTGTCTCGGGCGGGTCGGTTCCGCCCCAGGGTTTGTTGGGCCTGGGCCGGGGGCCCATGTCGCTTCTCTCCCAGTCCGGGTCGCTCTACTCGGGCGTGTTTTCCTACTGTTTACCAAGCTTTAAATCGTACTACTTTTCCGGGTCGCTGAAACTCGGCCCGGCGGGTCAGCCCAGGACGATCAAAACCACACCGCTGCTCAAGAGCCCGCACCGGCCGTCCCTCTACTACGTGAACCTGACCGGGATCAGCGTGGGGCGGGTCAAAGTGCCAATCGCCCCGGAACTCCTCGGGTTCAACCCGACGACGGGCGCGGGGACGATCATAGACTCGGGCACGGTGATAACCCGGTTGGTGCCGGGCATATACAGCTTGGTCCGTGACGAGTTGAGGAGGCAGGTGAAGGGGCCGTTCTCGAGCCTGGGGGCGTTCGACACGTGCTTCGCGGTGACGCACGAGGCGGTGGCGCCGGCGATAACGCTGAGGTTCACGGGGATGAACCTGGTGCTGCCCATGGAGAACAGCCTCATACACAGCAGCGCGGGGTCGCTGGCGTGCCTGGCGATGGCGGCGGGGCCACCGGGGCTCAACATCATAGCCAACCTGCAGCAGCAGAACCTCAGGATGCTCTTCGACGTGGCCAACTCCAAGCTGGGGATTGCTAGGGAGCTCTGTAACTAATTGCTATTATGTGCAATTAATAATGTTTAATTATTCGTGTTGGTTCGGTTTTGAGTGTGAATTATCATTATGTATTGCTGTACCAGATCGAGAAGGTGGATTTTCAAATGGCAAGTGTTATTATCACGATGGTTGATGTTCTAGGGGCGCAAGGGAACAATTGATCATGGTGTGGTTAATTATGCATTAATGGTAAGATGCAAAATAATGATTTTACAAGTTACGTGAACCATATATACATAGGTTTACAAAAATGAGAGTTTGAGATAGCCAATTGAGAATTGAGGACAATTTGAGTATTGTGAGAATAAAAGTAGAGATTTTTGAGGAATAAGTAAAAGGGAATTGAATAAAAATATATTTCTTTGAAAGTAAACAAATGCTCGTATGCTTGTTATTGGGGGAAATTATCTCTTAAAAGCACCAAATGAAGTACTTATATATATTAAAGCTCGTTCTGATTTAAGAAAATTATAAATCTTCGGTATAATGTATATATATTATTTATTTAATCCAGCATTTATTTAACGTCAGAATTTAAATTCACGTGGACATGGTTACACTGTCCAACTGGCTATAGTAGTATTTGGTACTTTTGATGGAGATGCATTGACTTCAGCTGACCCAACCCGAACAAGACCCATATATATATATATATATATAAAGCATTCAAGGTTGATAATGGTTCCCAATCAACTATACATACATCCACCTCTACCAGCAAATTTACATTCTACAATTGCAAAACTACTAACAATCCTAACCACCAAGTATAAATAACCATTAACACCGTACGCATATATGCAGCTAATAATGAGATTCCACCGCCACAACAAAAAACCTTAACTATATTATATAATCCATGTACGTCCAACAAATGAGATTTCATGCAATAACACTAATAACAATAAAAAGTTATTGTTACCCGCTTGTTTGCCCGTACAGTGGTCACCCCGATCCCGATCTTGACTCGAATAGATATTCGCTTGTTTGCTCGTATAGTGGTCACCTTAATTCTGATTCTGACCCGACTAGATACCCGCTTGTTTGCTCGTATAGTGGTCACCCCGATCTCGTTACTGATCCGACTAGATACTCGCTTGTTTGCCCCATTACCCGCTCATTACCCAAAGTTATTGACCCGCCCGCTTCTAATTGGGTTGGGTCTATGAGTTACCTGTCGGGTTCGGATATTTTCTCCATCCCTACTCTAATATGGCATCTGAGATTGTATCTCGCGAACACGAGTTCGAATCGCAAGATATGCAAAAATATATATTTTATTCTCTCTTGTATGTTTATCAAAAAGATTACTCTCTTCCTAACTGGGCTGAATTTATCTTCGAAAAAACCTTATAATTCCTAATAGACTCCTCAATTTCCTCTTCTAATTAAAAAGTGCACGTCCAAACCTAAAAATAGGCTTGTCCATGGGGGCGCGTGTTAGAATATAAAACTATAATTGGTCATTTACTATCAGCTTTTAGTTAAGTTGCTCCTCTAATTATAATTGAACCATCTAAAATCAGTTTAAACTTTTAGTTGAGTTGGTTCTCTAACAAATATTTACTCTTTTACTTGTGGTTTTAATAACAAAAGTTTGGATATTGTTGTAAAACAAGATGGCCACCACCATACTCCTACTACTATACCCCTATTTAGTCTTACCACCATGCCTCTACTTAGTCTTTTCACCATGTCCTTATTTTGAGGAGAGTTGGTTTCATCATTCACTTAATGCAATTATTCTTGTTATTAGTTATAAAAGGGTAAGAGATGGTGAATGAAAGGAGACACAACAATATTTTACCCGAGAGCAAATTTCTTCTTCCATTCTTTACTTGTAATGCTTCTTTTATTTTCATCATTTAATTGCTTTAATTCTCTTGCAATCTTTACTACTGTGGTTCCCTTTTAACTCACGTTTAACAACACTTTTCACAACACGTTATCAGCACGAATAGCTCGGTTATCGTAATTTTTATATTTCTAACTAAATTTAATTTAGTTCTTGAATTTATGTTTATTTCGTAAATTTACTTTACTTATACTCTGTGATCCCAATTTTGAATTTGATCTTTCACATCAGAAATGTATCTGCTATTATTACACTCTTTATATATGTATAATGTTTTATAACCCGAAGTTTACAAAACCAAAAGTATTTTGAACCTGAAGTTCTAAAATTGTCAGGAAAAAGAGAGTTGTTGAACATGATGTTCATGTAAATCAGAAGTTTATGAATTTTAAAATTTACGGAACCCGAAGTTCCAAATCAAAGTTAAATCATGAACTACCTCATGAGATACCGAGACTAAAACTTGAGGTTTTAAAAGTTAGAACCAGCAGTTTTAAATATCCGCAAAATATGTCATATTTTTTATTAAATATTTGGGTCATATTTTTTATTAAATATTTGGGACATATTTTAACTGTGTTATTGCAGTTAAATTTTTCAGGATGTCGAACCTGGTGAAATGCCAATATGTTGCCCTCGGTCTCAACGGGAAAAATTATTTTGAATGGGCTTTGGAAACTACTCTCCACCTAAGATCTATGAATCTTGGAGAAGTTATTGTAGACGATAATGAAGAGTCTGTGCAGAACAAAACAAAGGCCATTATTTTCATACGTCATCATATTGATTCTGGTCTGCGAGCTGAATATTTAGATATTCAAGATCCACTTGATCTGTGGAAGAGGTTGAAAGAAAGATTTGAGCACATGAAGTATATTGTCTTACCTCAAGCATCACATGAGTGGGCTAATCTAAGACTACAAGATTTCAAGACCATAAATGAATATAATTTTGCTGTATTTAGAATTGTATTCATGCTCCGTATGTGTGGAGACAGCAGAACTGGTGTTATGATGCTTGAGAAAACGTTCTCCATGTTTCACCCATCTAATATGCTCCTGCAGCAGCAATATCGGGAGCGAAAATTTGAAAAGTTCACTGATTTAATTGCATGTTTATTGATTGCTGAACAAAATAATGAGTTGTTGATGAAAAAACATCAAACTCGCCCCGTCGGCAGTTCACCATTCCCTGAAGTGAATGTGACAAATTATGATGGTTATCCTTCTTTTGGGAGAGGTCAAGGCCCTAATCGTGGTCGCGGTCGTGGCCGAGGGCGCAATAATTTTCACCCTCGTGGGAGAAATGACAAAATGCTCCACCAGAAGTGGAACAAATTTGAGAGGCGCGAAAAAAGAAAAGGCCTACAAATTCAGACTCCCAAAAACAGTGAACATGAATGTTTTAGGTGTGGTGTAAAAGGGCATTGGGCATGTACCTATCGTACTCCCAAGCATTTGGTGGTCTTGTATCAAGCATCAATTAAGGGAAAAGAGAAAATCATAGAGACAAACTTTATGGATAACTCGGATCCAATAGATCTGACTAATTTGGATGTCTCCGACTTCTTTGCAGATGACGGCGGAAATATAGGAAATTTGATTTCCGATGACATAACATGAACCTTTGTTAACTAATCATGATGTTGTAATATATTATACTTTGTATTATGTAATCCTTTCAAATGTTTGTAATCTAATGTTATGTTTTTTCTTTTATGAAAGGGTATGGATTTCGGAAATGAATCTCCAGTTGACAAAAAGGCAATGATGCGTGTATTGTTGATTCTGCCACTAGACATACAATCTTTAAAGAAACGAAATATTTTTCATGTCTAACCTTGGTTGAGGCAAGTGTTAATACTATTATGGGCTTTGTCAATATTATAGAAGGCTCCGGAAGAGCTTCTATATTGTTAAGAAACGACTCTCGCTTAGAAATTCATAATGCTTCGTATGCTAGTGGATCCAGAAGAAATCTACTTAGCTTTAAAGATATTCACAGCAATGGATATCATATTGAGACCACAAGTGAAAATGAAACGGAGTTTTTTTGTATCACATTAAATGATTGTGGTGAAAAGCGTGTATTAGAAAAATTACATGTTCTATCATTTGGGTTGTATTATACAACTATAAGAACAGTTGAGGTCTACGCGGTATTGAACAAGAAATTCTTTAATCCAAATGATTTTATGCTTTGGCATAATCTGTTGGGTTTTTGTGCCCTATCACAATGTATTTTCAATCTAATCATGTAATAAAGATTATTAGTTGAAATAAAATCGGCATTCATATTACTAAGTGTTGTAGTACTATCTTAAGTATGATTTGATTTGTATCATTGATGTGTCAACACATAATAGTAGATCTACAGATCAGATAAAATCTTACTTGAGAAGTCTCCGATCAGAATAGCTTCATAAGAAGTGATCGGTATGAAGCTAACTCTAAATGATCACGCTCTACTGATCATGGCCAGAAGGGGGCCAGAGTTAGGTCATAGTATAACCAGTCAGGGGTGATATAGGACGACCCGATCATGAGTATGTTACATAGACACAGTCATGAACATACTCATATGTCGGTGCATGAAATCACATCCTCAGACGGAAGGACCATTGAGGTCAATATGTAATAAGTGACGAGTTTGACTTAGTCTAACGTCTTCTGTAAAAGGGTTACAATAACCACTGTGATTGGCTCGATCACAAGTTACATAAGTTGACTCAATGGGTCGCTGAAGGATTTATCCCTCATACGGACGTGTGAGCAGATATCAGTTTAGGCCACTTGATGAGTACGACTGAAATACAATAGCATGGCCATGCAGTTGATACATAGTATCCGTTATAATTCAGTTAACTCAGAATCAAGAAACAAGACAATGGAACGAGGATGACTTGTCTATGCCTCATGGTTGTCAAAAGTATCAAGAGGATAAAAGGATAGATTCATGTACGACAAGGTTAAGTCGAAATCTCGATAATCACAAGCGTTGGGTAATCATGATGTCTTGCTAGAGGCCACTCATGATGGAAAAGGTAAAATGGTAATTTTACCAGTCCGCCGACGTGTCGTGAGCCTAGAGGGTCACACACTAAAGGTTGAGTGAAACGAATGGAATCACATGGAGGAATCATGAGAGAGACAAAATCTGGTTTTTGATTAAACCGGATTAGACCGATTTCGGTTTAGGACTAAACCAGAAATCAAGAACGGTTTAGCAGGACTAATTAATTATAATATAATTAAATAGATTTAATTAAATTAGCTAAACTGGGTCTAGCTAGAATAGGCTAAGCCAGGATGGGCTTCTCTACATAATTAATTAAAAGCTTTAGGCTTTAAGCTCATTAAGGCCTTTAATTAATTAAAGTCCAAATAAGGGTTATAAAAGGGTAATTTTCAGATCTGAAAATTAAGGGAATTATTTTCCAAAACCCTAGCTGTCACACTCTCTCTCTCTCTAGCCGATTTTCGGCCACCCCTCCTCCCCTCTCTCTGTCCGTTTTGCTTGCTTCGATCTTCTAGTAAGGATCGTTGTGAGTATCCCCGGATTGCTTTTCCTGTGTGGACGTTCTTTAGAGGTTGCTAAATATTATTTAGTGACTACGGGATTTCAAATCAAGGTAAACATATAAATTTTAATTCTAGCCTAGATCTCATGATCAATTCATGATCATGCAAGATTCATATTTATTCGGATATTTGAGGTTAATTTCTTGTATGGGCATGAAATTGTATGATTGGAACCCTCAAATAATTCCTGCATAATCGTTTTGGTCATCCAGGATCAACAATGATGCGTAGGATCATTGAAAATTCATGTGGACAATCGTTGAAAAACCAGAAGATTTTTCCGTCCAATGAAATAATTTGTACCGCTTGTTCACAAGGAAAATTAGTAGTCCGACAATCAAAGATGAATGTTAGTGTTGAATCTCCATCATTTTTGCAAAGAATTCAGGGAGATATATGTGGCCATATTTACTCATCTAGTAGACCATTTAATTATTTTATGGTTTTGATTGACGCATCCAGCAAATGGTCACATGTGTGCTTACTGTCAACTCGTAATGTTACATTTGCAAAATTGTTAGCACAAATCATTAAGTTAAGTGCACATTTTTATGATTATCCGATAAAGTCTATTCGTCTTGATAATGATGGTGAATTCACATCTAAGACATTTGATGATTATTGCATGTCATAGGGTATTGATATTGAGCATCCTGTTCGGCATGTGCATACCCAAAATGGTTTAGCAAAATCTTTCATTAAGCGTATACAGATAATTGCACAAACATTGTTAATGCAATCAAAATTATCACTTTCTGCTTGGGGACATGTTGTATTACACGCTGCTTCTTTAATTCAGTTAAGGCCTAGTGCATATTATCGATATTCTTCTATGCAGCTTGTATGTGGACATCAACCTGATATATCTCATTTACGTAATTTTAGTTGTGCTGTGCAAGTGCCCATTGCACCCCCACAACGCACAAAAATGGGATCTCAACGACGATTGGGGATTTATGTTGGTTTTGATTCACCATCTATTATTAGGTATCTTGAGTCCTTGACGGGTGACCTATTTACTGCACGACATGCAGATTGTCATTTTGATGAGACGACATTTCGACATTTGGGTGGAAATAAAAAACCTCATGAAATTGAATGGAAAATAAATTTCATGCCTCATCTAGATCCACGTACATCACAATGTGATAAAGAAGTACAAAGGATAATACATTTGCAAAATGTTGCTAATCAAATGCATTATGCATTTGCAGATACATCAAAAGTGAAAAGGTCATGCGTAGATGCTATCAACACACCTGCGAGAATTAAAGTTAATGATGATAATTCAAAAGCAGCAGTCGATTCCTCTAGTACACGCCAAAAGCGTGGGAGGCCATTAGGGGCAAAAGATATCAATACCCGTAAACAAAAAAAATCAAATGAATAGAAAAATAGTTCCAGTAGAACTATCGGTTCCTGAAGAACCATTGGTTCCCGTAGAACCATCCATCCCAAAAGAAAATGAAAATTCTAAAATGACTGAAGAATTGCAAGAACAAAGAAGTGAGGAAATACACATGAATCATTCCTACATTATTGAATATTTGGATCGAAAATCGATTAATATAGATGAAGTCTTTGCATTCACAGTGGCATGTGAGATAATGAACGACTTTGATTTTGAGCCAAGTAGTATTGATGAATGTCGTGAAAGACACGATTGACCAAAGTGTGAAGAAGCAATTCAAGCAGAATTGACTTCATTTGCAAAACGGCAAGTCCTTGGACCCATACTTCGAACACCAGAAGATGTTAGACCAATTGGATACAAATGGGTGTTCACAAAGAAAAGAAATGAGAAAAATGAAATTGTTCGATATAAAGCTAGAATTGTAGCACAAGGTTTTTCTCAACGATCTGACATCGATTTTGATGAAACATATTCACTTGTAATGGATATGATTACTTTCAGATACTTGATCAGTTTAACAGTCTCTGAATAACTAGATATGTATCTGATGGACGTTGTCACTGCCTATTTATATGGTATGTTGGACACAGATATTTATATGAGACTCACTAAAGGAGTTAAATTGCCGGAAGCAATTAAATAGTCCAAGGAACCTATATTAAATAAAATTACAAAGGGTATTGTATAGATTGAAACAACCTGGTAGGATGTAGTACAATCGTCTTAACGAATAACTTACTAGAGAAGGGTATAAAAATAATGTGATATGCCCATGTGTATTCATTAAGAAATTTTTTTTCAGATTTATTATTGTGGCAGTGTATGTTGATGATATAAATTTAATTGGGACTCCTGAAGAGATCATAAACACTGCAGAATATCTCAACAAAGAGTTTGAGATGAAAGACTTGGGGAAAAAAATATTGTCTCAGCCTACAAATCGAGCATATTTCTGACGGAATTTTGATCCATTAATCAACATATGTTGAGAAACTCTTAAAGCGTTTCAATATACAAAATGCTCATCCATTAAGTACTCCAATGGTCGTTCGGTCTCTTGATCCTAAAAAGGATCATTTTCGCCCCAAAGAGATAAATGAAAAGATACTTGGTCCTAAAGTGCCATATCTAAATGCGATCGGGGCTTTATTATATCTGGCACAATGTACAAGGTCAGATATAGGTTTTGCGGTAAATGTACTTGCAAGATTCAGCTCAGAACCGACAAGACGACATTGGAACGAAATCAAACATATATTCCGCTATTTGAGTTGATCCAAAGATTTGGGATTACTGTATTCGAAATCCTCAAATAGCGCTGGCTTGATCGGATATGCGGATGTTGAATACCTTTCAGATCCGCATAAAGCACGCTCCCAAACGTGATATGTATCTACTTGCAATGAAACAACAATATCCTGGCGCCGCAGACTTTGGTGGTAACATCTTCCAATTATTCAGAAATTCTAGCACTACATGAAGCTAGTCGGGAATGTGTGTTCTTGCGCTCAATCATTCAACACATACGAGATGCATGTGGAATTCACTCGATTACAAGCTCTCATTCCATAATATATGAAGACAATGCAGCGTGTATAACTCAAATCAGAAGAGGATACATCAAAGGAGATCGAATCAAGCACATATCGACTTAATTGTTCTACACTCACGAATTGCAGAAGAGTAATGAGATTGATGTCAAGCAAATCCACTCCAGCGAAAATCTTGCAGATTTGTTCACTAAGAGTTTACCGACATCCACCTTTGAGAAATTAGTATGGCGAATCGTCATACGTCGACTTAGTAAGCAATCGAAGTAACTTTGTCGATCATCAGGGGGAGCAAAAATATGAAGACTATCACACTCTGGACTGTGCATTGCACTCTTTTTTCCTTATTCAGGTTTTGTCCCACTGGGTTTTCCTGAAAATGTTTTTAACGAGGCAGCTATTAAGCACGCCCAACACCGCTTACATACTTATTTTATGAATGGTAGTGTCCAAGGGGGAGTGTTGTAAAACAAGATGACCACCACCATACTCCTACTACCATGCCCCTATTTAGTTTTACCACCATACCTCTACTTAGTCTTTTCACCATGCCCTTATTTTGAGGAGAGTTGGTTTCATCATTCACTTAATGCAATCATTCTTATTATTAATTATAAAAGGAGAAGAGATGGTGAATGAAAGGAGACACAAAAATTTTTCATCTGAGAGCAAATTTCTTCTTCTATTCTTCACTTGTAATGCTTCTTTTATTTTCATCATTTAATTGCTTTAATTGTCTTGCAATCGTTACTACTTTGGTTCCCTTTCAACCTCACGTTTAACAACACTTTTCACAACAGATATATATATTTTTTCATATTCACTTCCACTGATTTTATCTTTCTTATAATTTAAAAGGATAATTGATATGAATCTCAACAAGTTTGGATGAAATTCACATTGAAAGATATATGGATCGTTCTACATTCAGTTTTGATGATAGATCGAGGAAGCCACAAATTCTATGAATAAACAGATTAATAAGTCGTTATGAACGTCATTGGTAAAATTTAATCGGGAAAAGTACACATAGTCACTCACAACTATAACCAAATTATACTTAGCTATTCTTGTATACAAAAGTGGATGCCTATCACACTTAAGAATTTAAAACAGACAGTTAACTACACCGTTAAATTTTTGGATAATATTTGGTAATATTTTGAATAAAATGACGAAAATGCCCCTATTCAAATTTCAAAATCATGTCATTGTGAGGATTTTGGGTTTCTCCAATTAACCATGGCTCAAGCTTCTTTAGCATCATCTCCGACCCTCCTACCGACTTCGCCGGTCGGCCTCGCCCTCCTCACCAATGACCAGAGGCTCGCCCTCCATTGATGCTCTTCGGGGCTCTTTCCTGTAGCGTGCTAGGAGTAGCGACATTGGAGCCCATGTTCTTCTCCTCGATCTTCTTTTTTGTTCTACTTTTGTGACTGCTTGGATGCGATTTAGGCTTTTCTCAAGGACGGTGTTGTTGCACAAAGCAGGTCTGTCTTGGTTTCTACCAATTGGACCGGTCTCGCTCTAATCCGTTTTGGTTTTTATTTTCTCATTCCCTCGGTGTATTTGCTTCAGTTCTCTCGGGTAATATTTGTATTTTCTCTCTTGCCGATAAAAAAATAATATTCCATCCAAGACCAAATCCAACGTCAATAGTAGAGATGGTCATATTCATGATTTTGTCTTTCTCTATTTTGAGCAATGGTAAAATATTACAGTGTCTTCCTTTATGACACTGATGTATGTTTTATTGAAACCTTATATCCATGAAACAATATTAATTTTCACTGGATCACCACTATGAAATAATTATCTATTTACATGAAATGTTAAGCCACACCATCACCATCACATTTTATATATAATGATATTTGCTAGCACAACTATAACATTATAAAATTCCTTGAAGATCACCACTATCATGACACATATGACACCATAAAATTTAATTCAAGATCACTATTAACATTAGATATTGATTTATTTTTATTAGAAAATGTAATGAGAAGGTTAAACACTAATTCCCTATTAGTGGTGTTAGTAGTTTATTCTTGTATGATATCACATTTATTAATGGGTCCATAAGCAATTTCCCCAAAAATATATGAAAAATTCTCAATTACCATCATTGTCACTTGCCAACTAAGAGCATCCTCAAAAAAAATATTAATTGACCGTTGGATTGTCTGTCTAAACCGAAATAAAATAGTTTGTTGACAATATTGTCCTTTGGGTCCACCCAGAAGCCATATGCTGACTTATTGGTCCCTTTTACTTAATTACCCCTGGGACTTACAGGAACTTCCATTCTAGCCCTTAATAAGGACGTATCGCAGCAGGTAGCGTGTTGATTCCGATAGTATTTTGTTCGGCTACCGTCAAAAACAGAACCATCCAACGGCCACAAACCCTCGCAATCCAACGGCCACAATCCATCTCCACACACAAAATATCTCCCCAAGGAAAAAAGAAAAAAATTAAAAATCACAAAACGACCTGTACCACGCACACGGTGCTCTCTGTGACGACCTGTCCATCGCTTTCTCTCCCTTTTCTTCACAGCTCACTGAGTCTCGCTCGGCCATGGCGATTCCGGACAACCTGACGCGCGACCAGTACGTGTACCTGGCGAAGCTGGCGGAGCAGGCCGAGCGCTACGAGGAGATGGTGCAGTTCATGGAGAAGCTGGTCGTCGGGTCCACCCCCGCCGGCGAGCTCACCATCGAGGAGCGCAACCTCCTCTCCGTCGCCTACAAGAACGTGATCGGGTCTCTCCGCGCCGCCTGGAGGATCATCTCCTCCATCGAGCAGAAGGAGGAGGGCCGCAAGAACGAGGAGCACGTCGTTCTCGTCAAGGAGTACAGATCCAAGGTCGAGAGCGAGCTCTCCGATCTCTGCGCAAGCATACTCAAGCTGCTCGACTCTAACCTGGTGCCGTCGGCGACGGCGAGCGAGTCCAAGGTGTTTTACCTGAAGATGAAAGGGGATTATCATAGGTACCTGGCTGAGTTCAAGGCCGGCGACGAGAGGAAGACGGCGGCTGAGGAGACCATGCTCGCTTACAAAGCCGCTCAGGTACGGTTGATCTGGTTTTATTGAGTTTTTGACTGTAGATCTGAGATTCCAGGACACAGTTCTCGTTGTGGATTGAATCTGGATTTTGTGCTTGATGTTTTGACTATTGATAAGCCTAATGAATTTCTATTTCTAATACTTTTGGTTAGCTGTAGTGAGAGTTTGATTTTTCTCAGTTGCTGCTTGTTTAAGTTGAATTGTTGCTTGTTTTTGCAAATTGTGGTCTGGAAATTAGTATTTGACTCTGGTTCTGTGTACGCTTTGTTGTGTTTTTTTGAAGGATATTGCCTTATCGGATCTATCTCCAACTCATCCCATAAGGTTGGGATTAGCACTTAACTTCTCTGTGTTCTACTATGAGATCCTCAACTCTTCTGAGAAGGCTTGTAGCATGGCTAAACAGGTATTATTCAGCCTTTTTTTATCAATACCAATGCTCTCGAATTTGTTGTGCTGGTTTGTCACTTGTTTTGCAGACGATAGGAGTCAGATGATGAGACGTTTATGTTAAGAACTTGGGTTCTGAACTTCAGATAACTTGCTTTATTGGTTTTTAAGAAGTGGAAAATAATAGTTAATCTATATTAGAACCATAGAGCAAAAGTATCAATAGGACATAGAAATGAGCTTGGTAGGGGCTTATAATTTTCACTTGGAATATTCAAATACTGTCTTATTTGTTTATCAATGATATGCACTTTGATAGACATGAAGTATCTGTTTGAGAACAAGTGTTCTGGATTTTTACCCAAAATTACTAAATTTTCCCACTAACTAATACAAGGAGGTTATTGATAATTCATGCATAGCTAGTTTCCTCAAGTGTACACTTATTTGAAGCATCCAACTTAGGGATCAGGATCCACTTCTTTCGAATCGATTGTGTATTATATTTGTATTATAATAATCCTGTCTTTGGCTTTGTGTGTGTTGCGTTGGTCAGAGGCCATCTCAAATTTAAATATGGTCCAGAATGGGTGTTATGTTTGAATTGTTGAATTCATGGGTTTGTGCTTGTTCTGGTCTGAGACAAAATGCACAGTTGAGTTTATTGTCCTGTTTTATCTCAAAGCATGTGGTTCTTTATTCATGATTCTATATACCATAAATGATTGAAAGTTGGATTTGATTAATACATTTTCCATAGGGACTATTATGTGACATCCGGGAATCGGTAAATTCCATGAAGTGAAAAAATTGTGTTAGGTGTATTGACCTATATAACGTGTGAAATAGCTAGTCCATGTTTGTCATCTTGCATCAAGGGTTAAATTTAATGTGATACATATATGTTTGGTCAAGGTATATTTGTTGCTTTATCAGTCATCGCACTCAATGACATTCTCATGCAGGTGTTCAGTTGTATAATTCTAACTATAATGTGTGCATAGACAATCTGAGAGAGTTGGTTCAAATATAAAAACTCATGTGTTATGATGGTAAATGATCTAAGTTGCATTGTCTTTTGTGATGCTATGAATTAAGGTTCAGCCGTTTCTACCTTATACAAATATATAGGATGATAGTGAGAGTGTGGTCTCACATGAGTTGGATTTTGTGTAGGCATTTGAGGAAGCTATTGCTGAACTGGATACTCTGGGAGAGGAATCCTACAAGGACAGCACCCTCATTATGCAGCTGTTAAGGGACAACCTGACTCTGTGGACTTCAGATATGCAGGACCAGTTAGATGAGCCATAGAAGGTAATTAAGAAGCTGCTTGCTTGATCAGTCCTGTAAATCTCCTGGAGGAGGTGGGCTTTGAATGTCATTGTTTATGCTGCTGATTATGTGTATTCTGGAATTTGAACAATATTCCAGGTAAACTTGCTTTGTGAGGTGTGGAATTATTATGATTGGGTAATATTGTATTCACTATCTTTCACTGCCACATCCTGTTATAACAATAATTGCATTGCTAATCTAGGATTAACTTTCTGTTCGAGATTTCACTGTAGAATGGAGTATCCAGTACAGTATTTATCCATTACCTCATTATAAAAAGATTCCCAAAAGTGCTTCAAAACTTTTTTTCGCTAGACATCAGAAGCCAGATTACATTACAAGATTGTGAAGTAACATAACAGTAGAAGATTGTTGTACTGTGGCCATCATGAACAAATACAGAACTGCAAGCGGTTACGCATTTTGATCAGAATGGAGATATTGTAATGACTGAGCTCAAGAAACATCCTTTAAACGGAAACAGTAAATGAGCTGCTTCCATTTCATCAACTGGTCTCAGAGAGCACAATGTGGATCCCAATATGGGCTAGACGTTAATATGCCCACTTGAAAGGTGGACACATCGTGGGCCGTAATTTTGCGAACCAGGCCCATTGGCGGTAATCAAGCAAGACGATACGCTGTCGTTTACTCGATAAATAAAATTAGAATAATAATATGAGCCCATTATTTTGGCTGTAGATGCATGTGAGCAAAGAGGTACAGACAGTACAGTGCAGTTAACAGTAGTCTCCCTTGTAATAAATTGATCTAAAAGTGGTTTTGGTAAGTTCACGAGCCCAAGTCTTCGCCTTCTCGTTGACTAGGGACGGATGGTCCCCGACAACTCCATTAACATAGTCGATGTGCATTTGAAGTTTGCTATTACCCAACAGTTTTCAGATAGGACATCAAAATATAATATATTAGAGAGTTGAGTAAAACTTAACTATCATGCTGTAAATATACAAAGTCAATCAATTGAATTCAAGCCCTTTTACAAAACCTATTTACTAATTCTTGGTTCATGCAAGCAAAAAATAATAGATTTGTCGGCAATAATATTCTTGAGTTTCTGTCCACAGTAATGTGAAATCTGATTTTCACTTGAACACGAGTGTGCATATAATTTTGGAGGCAGAGAGGCAAGAGTGAGTCCAGTCCAGAATAATCGCAAAGTAGAGAAAAAGTCAAAGCTGAAGCAGTGAGTTGGATTGGAGTCATAAAAGGCACGCTCGACTTTTCCATTCATTGCCGTCTTCTTTAGGAACTGCCACGTGTCTATCCGCAGTGCATGCCTGCCTCAATTTATTAATTAAAAAAGAAAGAAGCAAAGCGTGCTACTGCATGTGCATACTCCATCTCCATATCCACTGTGATGCGATGTACACACTCACACATTCACTTTTAACAAGTCTTTTGTTTTCATTTTAAATCAACGGTGTGATGGAGGACAGTGGCGTGATAAACTTTTTTGTCCCAAAAGTCTGCTCCTTCTCGTTCTGGGTGCACTATAGATTTGGTGGTCGGGATTCCGAGATTTACTTCCTTCTTTTAATCATTTTTATCCCTCTGCTAATTCTTTCTACTATTTATTGGTATTACATGATTGGATGTCACGTGCAAATCCTTTCTTATGGTACCATCTTCCATTTTATTTTAACCAACTAATTTTGTGTTTCATCTTATACAAAGTTTTATAAATAATCGGACGGACTGGAAGAATTAATCGGAGATTAAACAGAATTATTCGAATTTATACTTTATTATTTTTAATATAAAATGAACAATACTATATAAAAATAAATTTCATATAATCCTCTTAACTATAAGTGTGTCTCACATGAACCACTTTAAGTAGAAAATCAATACGAGAGATGCCCTAAGTATCAAAAAGTCTCACTTTACCCTTTTCTTTTAACTTTTTAAAAATTATGTTAAGTTTTTTTGTAAAATGAAAAAAATACCCTTTGCATTAAAAAAATTAAAATAAATAAATAAATAAATGATTTTGAAATTCTAATTTATTTTCAAAAAACAAAGAATAAAAATAATATTTTAGTATTATTTGTTTTTTCTAAAATTGATAAAAATAAAAAACGATGTTTAAAAATAAAATTTTATTTTTTAAAATTTTTTTATAAAAAAGAAATTTTTAAAAATAATTTTTACCACTAACATAATTTTATTCTTTATTTTGTACAAGGAGAAAATTAGAAAAAAAAAAGTTCAAAATCATTTTTAATTGTTTATTTTAATTTTTTAGATACGAGGGTATTTTCGTCATTTCACAAAAACTTAACAAAAAAATTTAAAAAAATTAACAGAAAAGGGTAAAGTGTGACTTTTAGATACTTATGACGGGTAAATTGAGACATTTTGACACTTAGAACACCTCTCATATTGATTTTGTACTTAAGGGGGGTTAATGTGAGACACGTGTATAGTTAAGGGGGGTCATCTGGAATTTACCCTAAAAATAAATATAGAAAATCAACAACCACAATTTTTTCTAATAAAAAATAGTTATTAGTGGTAAAAACTTCAAGGCTAAAAATTCTAAAATTGACAATATAAAACAGCTGAATTTTCATCACAAATCCAAACAATTTTCACTTTGAAAAATTGAAAATAAACTCTAACCTCTCATAATTTGATAAGAAAATCAACCCTTAACTCACACAAATTGGATAAACAAATACAAATCACCCGTTACAAACATGAAGTGAAGTAAAAAACTCAAGTATGGCTGGCAACAAACGTTCGTCGGAGGCGAAGAAGTTTAGGGCGTAAGGGTCTAGGGTGAGATAAGAAAACGAAAGGACTCTTTCTAATTTCTTATTGTTAACATTTTAAGTTTTAATTGATTTTTTGAAAGAAATAAAATTCAAGTTTGTTGGGCTGCCTGGCTGCCTAATCGCCTAGGCGACCTCCTGGACTGCCTGATGAACCAAAACGTTCGCTACCATTCGATTAGCTTAAAACGGGGCGGTAAGGTGAAAAATGCACTTAAGCGCCGCCTAAACGACCTTTTTTTTTTTTTAGAAAACTGGTCTTATATCAAATAATATTTAAAACAATGTTTCATGTTTTAAATAGTTGTTCAAGCTGAAGTCTAGATGGAAAAGATGACGTAAAGGCAATTTTGTTTTTTTTCTTTTCTGCTTCTTTAAAAATTTGTTCAAGTGTTAGAGCAAAGTGTAACAAATAATAAACAGGCAATCTCAATTTTTTGAAGTAATTATTGTAAGATGTAAAATCAATAATTATGTTATGATTTATTGAAGCTTGTGTAAATAAGCATAATGTTAGATTTATTCCAAATGTTTCATAGATCACCCTACTAACTTGATGAAGGGGACCTTTCATTAGGGAAAAGACCTAAGGTTATATGAAATCCTTATTTGTAGCAGGGAAAAGATGTCGAATATAATGTTGTGACAATTGGTTTGACAACATGTCTAATCACATATAATAGATAGTAAATAATAAAACAGTAAACAGAAGACACGCAATATGTTTACCCAGTTCAGTGACTCCGCACCTACGTCTGGGCGCACTCTGTCAGTGGAAAGGTTTTCACTATTTAGTAGTTGATAGTACAACTTCAAGCATCAACTAGCTATCACATAATCTATTGTCCTAATCTACTATTACCTCACAGTGAACCACCTCGACTAGGGACTCCCCCTGTCTTTGAGTTACTCTCAATTCCACCCTTCGAGCAAGCATGTGCTCAGCGTAGTTGTCTTCGGCAGTTTCCTCGTGAATCTTCAATCACGAACACACACACGCACACACACACTCAAATCACAAACACTCAAAACTCACACTTTGATGTTATGTGATCGACACCGTTCTTCTAAATTAATTAGCTTCTCAATCCGCCAGTCTTGCACAGTTAAGAGCTCTGAGAATTTAGCACCGAGAACGTCTACGTTGCTATGGGGGTAGCACCTGCTTTTATAACAACTCCACATGCCTATTCGACCCAGAAAGCTTCGCTCCGCGCACCTTGACCCCGTATTTGTTCCGAGTCGTCCTTGGGGTGGCATTTTTCTTTGCAATGTGCTTGATCCTCACCATTGTCAGATTTTTCTTTGATTTTACAAGAGTGCGTCTACTTCTAGTTCTTACCATCAGTTGATTTTGGTATATAGTGACAGAATGGGAGAGTGTAGGTCGTGGTCTGTGGCTAAACCCTAATATTTGGGAAAGTGGTGAGGAGGCCGAGAAAGTAGGGATGGTGACGCATGGTTTCCTGATTTCCTGCTGTAAGAAGCCGAGAGGTTCGGCGTAGATTGGCTACAAGTCTTGTCACAAGATGACAAAATTGAGATTTTGTTCCCTTTTTTTCTTTTCCTTTCTTTTTGAAACAAGAAAAATGCTAAAATGGGCTAGGATAAGTTGGGCCCAGATTTGATTTTGTGAACCCTAGCTGGTCCTTTTAGAGAGAGAGAGAGAGAGTAAAACAAATCAACAAAGGCTCTCTATTCTTTTCCTTGATAGATTTTATTCAAGGCAGCAAAGTCCAAGGGAAGACCTTATACTTTCAAACCGATTTGCATCCAACGCCTTCATGAAGATGTCGAAGTGATGTCTGATGTCTATGTGCTTAGTCTTGGCGTGGTGAACAAGATTCTTTGATATGTTGATCGCACTGATGTTGTCACGGAATAATGTCATGACATCTTGCTTGACACCATACTCTGGGAGCATCTGTTTCATCCAAATAAGCTGAGTGCAGCTACTTCCAGCTGCAATATACTCGGATTCAGCTGTGGATAGGGCAATACAATTTTGTTTCTTGCTAAACCATGAGACAAGATTATTTTCAAGGTAGAAACATCTACCAGAGGTGCTTCTTTGATCAGAAGTGCTTCATGCCCAGTCAGCATTGCAATATCCAACAAGTGTAGATGATGTGTCGAAGGAATATAGTAGACCTAGCTGAGCCGTTCCAGATATGTATCTTATGATTCGTTTTTGCTTGAGTTAGATGACTTGCCTTTATATTTGCTTGGAAGCGAGCACAAATTCTTATAGAGAATGCTATTTCAGCTCGACTTGTAGTGAGGTATAGAAGACTTCCAATGATGCTTCGATGAAGGTTTTGATCTACAGGTTCACCTTGATCATCCTTAGTAACCTTCATATGGGTGGCAATAGGAGTTCTCTTGTGTGAAGATTTTTCCGAACTAAACTTCTTTATGATGTTCTTGGCGTACTTTCTTTGGAAGATAAAGATGCCATCACTCATTTGTTTGATCTGAAAGCCTAGAAAGTATGTTAGTTCACCAACCATGCTCATCTCAAATTCAGACTACATGTGTTGAACAAAACGTTCCACCTTCTTGTCTGACATTCCTACAAACACAATGTCATCTATATAGATTTGAGCAATCATAATGTTGCTTCCTTCCTTATTGACGAACAAAGTCTTGTCAACTCCCCATCGAGTATAGCCATTATATATTAGGAACTTAATTAGACGTTCATACTAGGCTCGATGTGCTTGTTTAAGACCATAGAGAGCTTTCTTAAGCTTATAGATATGGTTCGGGGAGTTGTGGTCTTCAAACCCATTCGGTTGAGCGACATAAACCTTTTCATTTAGGTCCCCATTGAGGAAAGCACTCTTTACATACATCTAGTAGAGTTTGAATCGTAGATACGACACAATGCCAAGGAGAAGTCTGTTGGCCTCAAGTCTGGCAACGGGAGCAATCGTCGAAATCTACTCCTTCTACTTGTGTGTATCCTTGAGCTACAAGTCTAGCCTTGTTTGAAGTGATATTACCTTACCAGACTTATTCTTGAAAATCCATTTTGTCCCAATGATATTGACATTGATTGGCTTGGGTACTAACTCTCAGACATTATTTCTCTCAAACTGAACCAATTCTTCTTACATGACACATACCCAATATTCATCGTTGATAGCTTCTTGCTCATTTTTAGGTTCAATTTTTGAGACAAAGCAAACGTTTCCTATCATCTCTTTGTAGTTTACCGGAGCCTTTTGTGGAGTCCACACACCTTCATTAATATCACCAATCACCTCATGAGCTGGATGATTCTCCTTAATTCTTCTAAAGGGAATTCTTTGTTCTGTTGTGGTTGAAGGCTCTTTGTCAGGAGCAATATCACTCTCATCTTCAGGTCTATGTCATGAGTTTTGTTGCTGACATCTGCCTTAACATCTAGGGTGCTCAGAATTACTTCTTCTTCATCGTTAGATTGATCAGAGTCATCATCATTAATGACCACATTAATTGACTCCATCATGGACCTGGTACGCTTATTATACACACGAAAGGCACGACTGTTTCTGGACTATCCAAGAAAAATACCTTTATCACTTTTAGGGTCTAGCTTTCATTGTGGTTCCATATCGACTAGTATATAGCATACCAAACCAAAGACATGGACATATTTGACATTAGGCTTTCTCCCCCTCCATATTTCATAAAGTGTTACCGAAGAACCTAGACGAAGGGTGACTCGATTATGAATATGGCAAGCCGTGTTAAGTGCCTCCGCCCATAAGTGTGGAGGGATGTCTTTGACTTACATCATAACCCTAGCCATTTCTTGAAGAGTTCGGTTTTTCCTTTCAATGATCTCATTCTGTTGAGGTGTAATGGGAGCAGAGAATTTGTGGGCTATTCCTTCAGCATCACAGAAGTTGGCAAAGTTTATATTTTCAAATTTCCGTCCATGATCACTCCTAAGTCTGGCCACTTTGTCAATACTTTTTGTTTTCTCCCTTTGGACTCTTCGATACAGGGCTTCGAAGACAGAGAATGTGTCTGACTTTTCACGAATAAAATCAACCCAAGTGTACCTTAAGAAGTCGTCGACACACACAAAAATATACTTCTTTCCTCCAAGACTTTCAATTTGCATGGGTCCCATGAGATCTACATGCAAAAGTTCTAGAACCCGAGAGATGGTAAGATGTTGTACCTTCTTGTGTGACGTCTTGACTTGTTTTCCTATCTGGCATTCTCCGCAGATTTTTCCTTCGACGATCTTCAGATTTGGAACTCCAACGACAGCCTTTTCAGAGAGAATTTTGTACATACTCCTTAGATTTATATGTCCAAGATTTTGGTGCCAGAGCTTCGTTTCTTGTGCCTTTGATAAGAAATATTTGGTAGATAGGGGAGCTCATGTTGGAGACCATAGATAGCAGTTATCTCGTGACCTGAGTCCTTTCATTAGTTCTTCCTGGTGCTCGTTCATTACTACACACTTGTCACAAGTAAATTTAACAACAAGGTCTAGATCACATAGTTGACTGATACTAATAATGTTTGCAGTAAGACTTTCTACTAACAAAGCTTTTGTTAGCCAGGGTGAGTTAGGTAGGTTAAGCTTCCCTTTTCCTAGCACACTGGCCTTTACACCATCACCAAAGGTGACAAAAAAAATTTGAGCATGGTGTTATGGTGGTCAAGAACGAGCTAATACCAGTCATATGTCGAGACGACCCACTATCAAAATACCAATTATTACTAGTAGAGGCTTTTAGAGAGGTGTATGCGACATTAGCCCGATAGTGTATCTCTTTTACTCGTCATTCTTTTCGTGGTTGAGATTGCTTGGTGGTGGTCTTGTGTTGGAGAGAGCTCCTTCCATACAGACGATAGCATAATAGTTTAATGTCTCCTTTTGGTTCACAGTAATGGCATACCCAGTTATGCTTTTTCTTCTTTAAGTTGGATTGCCTATGAGTGTGACGGTGTTGATGGGGTTGACTGTTTTCATATGTCTAAGACATTTGTTGTGACATGTTAGTGGCAGCCTTTTGAAGAACAAAGGTTGTATATGATGAAAAGCCTCATTTTGAGTAATCAAGACCTTCCATGTGTTTTGCTGGCTTACCAATGGATAAAATTTGATCCAGGGTATCTGCACTAGGTTTCATCATCTTAACAGACTTGGTCATATGATCTAGCTCCTTGGTTAGACGTGCAACTTCTCGTTTGAGATCAATAATGGTCTCGAGTAGTCTTGTCTTGTCTTCGTTCAGTGATAATATAAGAATATTTTGCTTTCAATTACATGAGAATCTTCGAGCCACTTGACATACCAGTTGTTGTATGCATTATTTAGGGTTTTGTCTGATAGCTCATGACAATCTTGAAGTTGGCATTATATTAGATTTGCCTGAATAGAATACAAGAGAAGCTCTCCTTATATAGGAGGAGAAAGAATAATCTAGGATAAGAACATTCTAGATATGAGCCTTAGGAACATTCTAGATATGGGCTAATTCATAAACAAGCTAAGTGGGCTTTTATGTACTTGGGCTTATAAGATTAACAGCTCATCATCAGAAGCGTATTTTTTTGAGGATTCAGTGGCCTGGTCAATTTTGGTTGATGGGGAGGTAATGAAGGCAACGTAGTTGCTGGTTCGTTTAGTGTCGTTGTCACCTTCTTCTTCATCAGAGAGAGATGTATTAAATCCTTTATTTTGCTTCTTTAGAAAGTTGGGACATTCCTTCTGAATATGCCCATAACCTTCGCATTCGAAGCATTGAACTCATTTTTCTTGTTTATCTCGTCTGCCATCTTTGTTGGTGTTCTCAAACTTCTGAAATCTTTGCTGAGATTTGTCTCTGACATCTCGGGAGACTTTCTTCCATGCCATCTGGTTGAATATTTAATAAACATGTTATATTTTTTGGCTAGTATAACGATTGTATAATCTATTTCACTGTTTGAATTAGGGAGCATCTGGTCTTTCTGACCATGAGTTGAGCTTTTAAAGACTACACCTTTGTGTTTCTTTTCCACAGTTGGAAGAGAGAGTTCAAAGGTCAAATGCAATCCCATGAGTTCATCAAATTTCAAGGTTTTTAGATCATGAACTTTTTCTATGGAAGCGATCTTCATCTTGAACCTAGGGTTTATAGTTCTTAGGGATTTTCTGACTAGATTTCCGTCAGTCATTGGTTTACCAAGTGAGTAGAACTCATTGACCAGATCCCTAATTCTTATATTGAACTCAGCTATGATTTCGTCTTCATTCATGGAGAGAGCTTCAAAGTTGGTGGTAAGATAATGCAGCTTTTGCTCTCGGACTTTAAAGGTTCCCTCATAAGCAGTGGTAAGAGTATCACAGGCTATTTTGGCACTCGTGCATGTGTTGATAAACCTAAATACATTCTTGTCAACTCCGTTAAATATATCATTGAGTGCTCGAGAGTTACCTAGAGCTGCTTCACCTTTTTCAGTGCTCCAGTCTGTCTCGGGTTTGGGACCAGTCAGATTTCCTTGAGCATCAGCATACTGGGGTTCCTCCCAACCATTGATAACAACCTTCCAGGTTTTGCTGTCGAGAGATTTCATGAAGACACACATATGTGCTATCCAATAACCATAGTTGGTTTCGTTGAGTACTAGTGGTCGATTTATCGATCCTCCTTTCTTTTAATCCATATTAGCTACACATAATCTTTGCAAGAAATCACCTAAGAGTTAAGATGCCTCCTCTAGTACCAATTGAAATTCTGATTTATAGTAGGGACAAGATGTCGAACACAATGTTGTGACAATCGGTTCGACAACTTGTCTAATCACAGATAATGGACAGTAAATAATAAAACAGTAAACAGAAGACACACAATATGTTTACCTAGTTCAGTGACTCCGCACCTACGTCTGGGGGAACTCTGTCAGTGGAAAGGTTTTCACTATTTGGTAGTTAATAGTACAACTTCAAGCATCAAGTAGCTATTACACAAGTTATTGTCCTAAGCTACTATTACCTCACCGTGAACCATCTCGACCAGGACTCCCACTATCTTTGAGATCCTCTCAATTCCACCCTTCGAGCAAGCCTATACTCGTCGTAGTTGTCTTCGACAGTTTCCTCGTGAATCTTCAATCACGAACATACACCCTCAAATCACAAACACTCAAAACTCACGCTTTGATGTTATGTGATCGACATTGTTTTTCTAAATTAATCATCTTCTCAATCTGCCAGTCTTGCACGGTTAAGAGCTCTGAAAATTTAGCATCGAGAACGTTTACGTTGCTATGGGGGGAAGCACATGCTTTTGTAGCAACTCCACCTGCCTATTCGGCCTTCAACTCTCATAAGGAAAACCGAATCCGAATAAGAAGTCATTGCCGTCTTGCGTTATTGGAAAATGACAGGTTGGCGTTGTCGCCTTAGGCCTTACTAACATGTACTTATCATAGTTGGAGGTTGCCAAAATTCGTCGCAACAAAATTCCTTTGTGCGCCAAGCTTCTGCGAATTAAATAGAAAGGTTTTGATAACTTGTGTAATTCTGCGCGTATCATGTCATGTCAAATGTGTTGTATCATGTTTGGCTGACATTTTTACCTTGCGCTACAAAATATGTTAATACTAAACGTAACAATACTATAGTCTAATAATATTCACATCATTGCACCGCATCAGCACCTAAATGCACAGTAACATTACACAAATAATTTAAGTTTTAGAAAAAATGAAGCATTGAAGTTGGCAATTGTTCAACATCAATGGCTAGTGCTTGTCACGTGTTTATATTAGAATATGCATTCCGATGCAAATCTTGTCTCGTAACATAGAGCTTGTAAAGTCAATATGATAATTTTGATTACTGTTAATGTCTTGACTTCTAGATCCAAATTTAATCAAAACAAAAGTTAACTCTCTTTTCAAAACTTAATTTTTCACGTGATAACAAGAAGAACGAGTAATGAAAATTCAACTCCAATAATGTCCCGAGTTCTCTCTTTCTCTTCTCCCTCCAATTGAAATGGTAGAAGAGTACACGACAAGCAGGAAAAATGGCAAACCTTATAATGACTTTGAAATGGGCACATATATTGTTATCATTTACATTTGACCATCATTAGTTCCTTAAACATCATGTGTTTCCCACAATCTCACACATAATATTTAATTAGTATATGTTATAACCCTTAATTATTATAATTACATGGACGATTAAAACATCTCCCACACTTATAATCCATGATTAAGGTTAACCGGAGCAAAAAAAGAACTAAAACACTATTTTCCCGCGCAAAGACAAATAGAAAATTATAATGGGGAGTGAGTTAATTAAATAATTGGACCGACTTCGATGATGATGGGGGTGGATCATGGGGTTGGTCACATGTATAAGAAAATTGTTGGTGAAGGTGGTGCTGCATTGGTGGCTTCCATGCCCAATACTCATGAACTAGTGCCTGCTGCTTAAACACCTAACTCCATCTCCAATGCATGCTTTTAGTGGTTGCATTTTTATTTTATGTTTTGGGTTGACTATTTCCTCCACAATGTTATGCTTATTAATGTATTTTCCGACCTTTTATTGGCCTTTGGGTTAGTGGTTTAATCAACCATAATATTGGGTTCACATTTATTAATGTAATTTCCGAGCTTTTATTGGCCTTGGGTTCACATTTTATGGACATTTATTAATGTAATCAACTATATATATTATGTGACAGAAGTAGTATTTTTTTTTTTGGAAAAATGTTAGTTTTTGTTGAAAAGAAATATGAAGAAGAATGTGGAGGGGACTTGAATTCTTGATTTTGATGGGAAGGTTCATGTTTTCTTGCTGTGGAAGGAACAAAGGCAGCTTGTCCCAAAATGCATGATGTTCCATTCCACTAATGACCCAGTTGAGGTTGAGGTGGTGAATCGATATGTCTAAAGCAAACGGGTCAATATATAGGTTCAATATATTCATCAAAACCTTAAAATAAAAAGGCTATAGCTTGCTCCTGTTTTTATTATTGCTCATAGGAATATTCATCATGTACCATGATTCTACAGCTGATCATTACCATATGTCCTCTGCACGTGTTGGATAGGATGGAAATTCGATTTTCCCATTTCATTTTGTTGATTTCAATCTTCAAATGAATATATTTGTGTTTGCTACCTATATATCTATATTTATTACATGTTTGAAAATTTAATATTTAGCCATGTTAATTTTCTAGCAATCCAGTTAAGTTTTAATATATGATTGGACTGTTCTCGTTTTGATCTTTTGTTGTTTGTTGGTTTATATGCTTAATTATTATATCATTGAAAATAAATAATAAAAAGGAAATATATGGTAATTAGTTCATAGATATAATTTGAGTGCGGCGATGGGTGGATGAGAGTGAGAGTGAGAGTGAGAGTGAGAGTGAGAGTGAGAGAGGAGCTTTAATTTGTGTTTTTAGCTTTCCAAGCGTGGATGGTTTTGTTGGAGAATCCACAACCAAATGGCTCCATGCTCTCTCATGTCCCACCAGAACCACCCATAGATAAAGATTACAAAATTCTATTTATTCTCGATTCTTAATCAATTCGTTGAGTAATAATCAATTCATCAAGTAATAACTATGACTATATACATTATATATCTAGCGACATCTTTGTGCATCCTCCATATTATTAGACTGATATTTTGAATCGGATTGTACGATCAGTTTAATTCATGTATTTATATTGAATCAGATTTCAAGATGTCCATATAAAACAAATAAAGAATACCTGGATAATTGGAACAAGTTAAATTTGCACACATGATAACATCTCCTACGTCCATCTTACTCTCATATAAATATATGATGATCAATACTAATTACTAATATACAATGTAACCAAATATGTTTCAAATTGTAAAATACAATGTTTTTTTTATTTAGTTACTGAATTATCTTCAAAAGTATAATTTAAAAATTTTAATATTTTTAGGTGTAGACTATATTGATTTAGAGAAGGCATCATTTGCTTTAGAGTGTAGACTATATTGATTTAATGAAAATAGTTTTTACTGGTTTGAAACCAATGACTTTTGGTTTCTTTTTGCCTCATTAATTTAATATTTGTTATTATTAGTGGCAGAAAACATGGAAACCCATGTTAAGATGTTCCAAAGTGTAATCAAATGCTCTCTTCTTTTTCTAACTCCTCTCCTGTCACAAAAAAACTAGGTTGTCTTTCATATTATATTTTCTAACAACTCTTATATATATAAAACTCAACTAAACAAAGTTGAAGATCTAATGTTTACATGCGCGCACCGATCTACGATTTTTTTATAAGCATTCTCAAATAGAATGTATGTGCTTATCTATATAATAATTGTGAATACATCAATCATTGACAAATTAAAATGGAAGAAAAAACACTAGAGAATATTGAGCATGGAGGTTGTGGTCCACAACGAACTAAGTGCAGAATACGATACTCGATTAGTGTCCATATCAATGTATTTGGTGCGTTACACAGAATCATCCATCGATCTACAGTTCAACGGTGGTTCATCTACTAGCCTTCTTCACTTAAGCAATACACACGTATATAGAGATTTATTTTAGTGAGAACTAAAAGTTATGTGCAAACCGTTAGAATAAGCTGTTCACACGTGTTTCTATTATTGTATCATTTATTTTCATAAAATAATCTGTTGGTGTTTCTATAAAATAGTCAGTTGGTACTTTCGTTTCCAAATCATTATATATACAAAAGAAAATTATTCTTGTGCCTTGAAATTTTCACCGTTGTATACTCAAATAGCATGAAAATATATACAATTAGATTGTAAGACCATCTCCAACTCATGCTATGTTTTCCTCTCGAGTGCATATGTCAAATCAACTCCAACAACATGCTATTTATTATGCTATTTTGGCATATGCTATATTTTCATGACGTATTTGACATGAAAATTTAGCATATGTCATTTGTCTCTCAAAGAAAAAATATTATTTTATTACTACTTTTATCATTTTAATGTTACTTTTAACAATTAACTAAATAAAATAATCATAATGATACTATTATATTATATTAGGGTTAATGCTGATTAGGGTTAACCCATTAATTAATATTATGTATTAGGGTTTTCTTATTCTATACGTATTAGGGTTTCCTATTTAGTTTGGTTTAAATTTTATATATAAGTTCCTCCCCTATTATATTTCATTATCAAGAATATCAATAATAATAATATATCAAAGTTGACATGGTATCAGAGCGGGTTTAGTTCTTGGTCAAGGCTTCCGCTGAATTCGAATTCTACCCACTCGTCAATGACGAGTGGGTAGGACAATCAAGAAAAATTCGATGTTATTCATCAAAGGTTTAATGTTCAAGAGGCAAAGGTGAATTTGTTCGATGTTCTTCATCAAAAATTCAATGTTCAAGAGGCAAAATAAAAAAATTCAAAATTTTTGTTCATCCGTCCCAAATGACTGTTCACGCGAAAAAAAGAAAAAAGAAGAAAGAATAGAAGAACAAAAGAAAAAAAGAAAGAAGAAAAGAAAAAGAAGAAAGAATAGAAGAAGAAAGAAAAGATGAAAAAATAGAAGAAGAGAAGAAAAGAAGAAAAAAAACGTTTAAGTTATCAAAGTTCGTCTGCATCCACCAGTCCTGGCTAGTGTGCCCCCACTCAGAGGATTTAAAATTGTTCAAAGCAATCAAAGGTCAAAAAGAACAAAGAAATCAAGTTTATCAAAGTGTTCAAGATCAAACTCAATTCGATTTACAATGTATTAAGTTTGAGGAACACTGTTAGATTATATTAAGGTTAGCCCATTAATTAGTAATATATATTAGAGTTTCCTTATCGTATATGTATTAAGGTTTATTATTTAGTTTGGTTTAGATCTTGTACAAAGGGTCATCTTCTATTATATCTCATTATCAAGAATATCAATAATAATAATATCAAAATTGACATATACAATAAAATAATATATTTGATTTATTTATAATTAAAATATTAAAATGACATATAACCATTAGCATATAATATATGGATAATGTCACATGACTACCCTTAAAGTTGACGTTTTTTCACTTAGGTACCCTAAATTTTTTTAGCATTGTGAGTACACTAAATTTGGAAAATTGTCACCGTTAGTACCCCAAGCCATTTCCGCCCATTTTCTTTTCAAAAATCTGTTAAATTTAGAGGTAAAAAGACTGAAATGCCACTGTAAGTGTTTTAAATATTCAAAATGTGTCATTGACCTCCTTTGCCTTCTCCTTCTCTCTCTTTCATTTGTTCCCTCTCTCCACTCCAAAAATTCACAGCAACCACTTGATTTTTCACTCCTATCAATTGAGGACTCTAGGTCTCCCCCAAACTGGCCTCGCAAGGAGTCACATCATCTTCTAGTTGTGCAAATGTAATATCAAATCGAATAAAACTCATAACAATCTCCTTGTAAATTTCAAAAAACACATTTAGACAATCACATAAAAGCAAACAAATTTTGCACCTTTTCAAATAAGTTAATCTTGCTAAATCCTTCCTCCTGTCCATTTTACTCAGGTTACAATCCACAAAATAAAAAATACCAAATTGAGCGATTCCGCAAGAAGACGAGAGTCACCTGCTGAGCTCAGTGTCCCTTATGTTCAACAAATTGGCCACGCTCACGAGAAAATGTGCCGACGAGACCACATTAGAAGGCAAGCTCTCCTGAGCCAGCCCTAGGCTCTCTAGAATCTCCCTGAACCTCGCCGCTGCAACCACAATACAACAAAATCACCTCCTGAATTTTAATTTAACCATTCAAATCATAGAAAAAGAGATCGAGATCAACATTGGGAGCAGTACTCGGAGGCTTTGAGGCGAAAATCGGCGGCGACGATGTTGGCGGCCTGAGAGTTGGCCTGAGAGACGAATATGAGGTTTGGGAGGTGACGCTGCAAGGAGTGTAGTCAAAATCGGGGACGTCCTTGTTGGCAGTGTCGAATTGGGAGGCGAGTCACGACTGTAGCTCCCTCGAAGCCGCTCTTCGAATTGCCACTGCGCGCGGCGACGTCTCCTTTTCCCTTCAGACCGCTCATTTCTTCTCTCTGATTCTTCAGTTTAGGGGAGACCTAGAGACCTTAATTAATAAGAGTGAAAAATTAAGTGGTTAATGTGAATTTTTGGAGCGGAGAGAGAGAACAAATGAAAGAAAGAGAAGAAGAAGGCAAAGGAGGTCAATGGCACATTTTGAAAATTTAAAACACTTACAGGGGCATTTCAATCTTTTCACCTCAAAATTGAACAGATTTTTGAAAAAAAATGGACGGAAATGGCTTGGGGTACTAACGGTGACAATTTTGCAAATTTAAGGTACCCATAGTGGCAAAAAAATTTTAATGTACCCAAATAAAAAAAACGTCAACTTTAGAAATAGTCAGGTGACGTTATCCCTATAATATATGTGGTTGAAAAGGAAGACAGAAGATCGTGAACATCTTCAAAACACACGTTGTAAATGTTTAGAGGCGATTGTAAAATAAAAAGAAAACGCAAGGAAGCTAATTGATGTGGGTCCTCTCGGGGTCCACTTCGACACCTTATTACCACATTTAGTCCCGAATCGTTCTTTGTAACGGGCTTAAAGAGCCCATTTATGCTAATTTCACGCCTTCGAGTATGTTTGGTGTACATGTGCAGGATGCAAGTGAAAAGGGGTCAAAACCGACCAAGAAACGAGAATTTCGGACAACAAGAGAAAAGGAAGAAGGAATGAGAAGTTGCAACGATCGTTACAACACTTGTAACGATCATTACAAATACATGTGACGATCGTTACAAAAGCACCAAAGAAGAAGAACTTAGAGAGGCTTGTAACGACGTTGCAACAATGGAGTAACGGTGACGTAACGATGATGTAACGATCATTACATCTCTTGTAACGATCGTTACAAGTTCCAGACGCAGAGAAGCTATAAAAGCCAGACACGATTTCTGGAGGAGGGTTCCGTTTTTCTTCGAGTTTCAGCCTCTCCTTCCAGTTCCATAGGACCTCCAAGCCCTAAAATTTACTACCTATCACCTGGATTCAATCGAGACTAGCAAGGAGATATCATTTGGAGAGAAGATCGAGGATTTCAGCATTCGATCCGGGACTTAGTGCCCAGAGTTTGCTCGTTTTCTTCCCTATACATCTTGTTTTCAAATATGTGTTTTCAGTAATCCACACCATGATGAGGGGCTAAAACCCTAAATCATGGATGCTAGGCTTAAGATACTCGTTGTGTAATCTATGTTTGACATTTGATTGATGCTTTTATGAGAATTGAATTCTGCTTGTGCTTAATTGTGATTGTGAGAATAGATAACTCGCAGTCATAACCTAGGTTTGGATGTTATACCCGAGAGGGATAGTGGCAAATTGAATTAAGTAGGATTGAGGGATCAGCCCCTGGACTCGATCGCTTGGCTCTAAATTGTTATCCATAAGGTTGTTAGCTTAAGGTTTTACGTTTATCATGTAAACACATATTTGCATTGAGTGACATTGTGTAAATGTGGTAACCCTCAGAAGATAGTAAAAACTCTGGTTAATTAGGCCCAACCCAACGTCGATAGACGCAGTCGGTACTTAAAAACATAGGTCATTTCTCACTTATTTGTAGTTCAATTGAATGTCTGAACTTGAATTGGCATTGAGCCGTCGGTTTAGCACCCGTGGTTGCTAGTTATTATTAATTTCAAATCATCGCTATTATCATTTCTCTGTTACTTCGTGTTGCTTTTGCCCTTGGTTGTTCGAGTGACACTTCACACATTTCACCACTTATTGGACCTTGTCCATTTTTACGCTTTTAATTACAATTTGAAAATAAATTACTTGGGTACGAACCCTCGTTTGATCCTTGTGAAATCTATCTGGATATTAGCCGGTTACAAACACTTGACGAACAACGATCACGCACTCTCTTATACGGTTTGATTGTGGACACCAACCGAGTTTCGGGTGTCACTAATATCATGCCAAACCAACAACAAATCATTTTAATAGGGAAGGTATGCAAAAGAAAAAAAATATGTATTTTCCATATAATGTATGACTTTTAATTGTGTAAGTTGAAAGTATATCAAATCTTAGTAGTAAGAGTTGGATTCACTAAAAATTAAAACTAATAAATACATGTTTTGATATGCTTATCAAGCTACGATAATATTCATATCTATTATACAAAACTCTTTGATGATGATTGAGTACAATTTGTAGCCGTCTTTATGTCATAAATTGACTCGAGAGTTTAAGCTTTAATCTTAATAGATATAACTAAATTATGATTTCTTATATTAGTTATCGATAAAAGAACCAATGTTGCAGTAATTTTACCTTCCTTCAACAATAGAATAATTTTCATATAGATTAAAGTGTGAATTGGTATAAACATTAAATTAACGCATATATAACATGTGCGACTTTAGTAGTGCCAAGAATAAGGTAACCCTCCAGTACTCCAAACAGTATGGCATGAGCATTTATTTATACATATATATTTATTTAACATCTTATATATACATGCCAATACAGTATTTTATACTGCAAGTCACATATATAGTTGTAACTTGTAAGTATACAATTGGGTGCAACGGATCTTCTTGCTTGTACTGAGGATCTCTTTTAGCCTGAAAAATTCAGGTGATCAAAATCATGGCTCTGTACACAAATATATCTATATTTTTTTTGGCATACCCATCACTGTACTATAGAGTACTGAGTGCTCCTTGTGCACCATCTCTTTTCGTTTAAGTCCGCAATTAACTATTAGAGTTAGCTTCTTTTGGTCTGGCTAAGGAAAGACAATAGATGGGGTAGCACAAATTTAGAATCTCATGTCAGATTAATCAATCTGTTAACAGAAAGAATAATAATGAGTGTGTTTAAGCATGTACTGAGTTAACAGCTCAAATAGTGACAATTACATCAAATATTGAGAATTTGTTCTCACCAATTTTCATTTGTTTGATTATAACAATTATTTACCTGTAAATCATATTCAGACAATAATTATGCGTGGGTCTCCATGGATAGTAAAAAAATTTGAACTTGACAAATACTCATGCACTTGTCTCGGGTGAAACCCGAATAAATTCGGGTGCGAATGAACTTACACACGATCCGAAGTCGACCCACACCCAAAAGTATTTAAAAGATAATAATTAATTTAAATCTTATAATTATTATTCTTATTTTTTAATATCTAAATATTATAACATTCTTATTATAATAAATAATATCATGCTAAAAAAAATTTCAGGCCAGTTTCGAAAAATACCCGTACCTGACGAGTTTTGAACGAGTCAGACACCCGTTCATTGTAAGTGAGTTTCGAATGGGTTGGACGTTGTTCAATGTGAACGAGTGTGTAGGTTTGGCGAAAACCAATCAGTTGACATTCCTATGGATTGAGATAGGATTGACGGTTTATATGGTCTATTTGTTAAAATGTAAAAATTATTACTTAATCATAGTCAGAAGTCAATGTTCTATTTACATCCAATTTTAACTTAAGAGCATCTCCAATGGTACTCCCTATATTTAAAATAATATAAGGATTGTTTATATTAGAATTAGGGTAGAGAGTCACTTTTTCATTTTTAACTTTAACTATACTCTATAAATTTAAGCTACATATATGGTCTATTTTTTAAAATGTAAAAATTATTACTTAATCATAGTCAGAAGTCCATGTTCTATTTACATCCAATTTTAACTTAAGAGCATCTCCAATGGTACTCCCTATATTTAAAATAATATAAGGATTGTTTATATTAGAATTAGGGTAGAGAGTCACTTTTTCATTTTTAACTTTAACTATACTCTATAAATTTAAGCTACATATATGGTCTTTTTTTTTAAAATGTAAAAATTATTACTTAATCATAGTAAGAAGTCAATGTTCTATTTACATCCAATTTTAACTTAAGAGCATCTCCAATGGTACTCCCTATATTTAAAATAGTATAAGAATTGTTTATATTATAATTATGGTAGAAAGTCACTTTTTCATTTTTTGACTTTAACTATGCTCTATAAATTTAAGCTACATATATTAATTTATAATAAAAAGTTGGTAGGAGAGAAAAAGTAAGATAAAATATAATAAAAAAATGAAAAAGTAATATGAGAGAGAATGTGAGTAGCCTCCTATTACAATGTTGCTCCCTACACTTAAATTAACATAAAGATTAATTTGCATTGAAATTAGAGGAGAGAGTCAGTGTTTCGTGTTCAACTTAAATCATGCTATCTATATTTAAAATACATTAATATTCCATACTCTTTGTTTTTAAAAGGTTTGTATGAGAGAGTAAAGTGAGATAAAGTGTACTAAAAAACACTAAGGTGGTAGGCGAGAAAATGTGAGGAACTCCCTACGTGTATGGAGAGATAAATGAAATGTGATGAGCTCCTTATTGTAGGGAGCTCCATTGGAGTTCATTTTTTTTCATTTTCACTCCTTACAACTATTGTATGGAGTCATATTGGAAATGCTCTAACTCTACATGTATGGAGAGATAAATGAAATGTAGGGAGCCCAATCGGAGTGCAATTTTTACATTTTCACTCCCTCAAATAACTTTTTAGCTATTATATGGAGTCACATTAGAGATGTTTGCCAAATTTTATTGTAAGAACCAATCATTACAAAAATTTTAATTTCTCATTCATTTATTCGTTAAATTAATATAATAATAAATTTATATCAAAATTGCTATGTATTTGACAAATATGTTAACTCAATGTAGTAAATATGACAACTTATATATGTAATGTATATTTAACAACCCTCCTAAAGTCAAAAGTTGCTAAATTGCCAAGAATTTGGAAAATGACAGCCTATAAGTCAAGTAAACAACATTTATACATTCGTTCAAACCACTAAAAGAATCTTGCTATGGCCTAAACATAATTAGAAATGAAACAAAGTAAAAAACTAAGATAATTCACTATTTAGAATAAAACATGAAATTAAAATGGTGCAAAGAATCTAAACTTTATGGGTTGAACTAAATTTTGTCACACATCATTAACAATACTTTAAGCTGAGCATCAAAATTGTTAAAGTGAAATTAATAAAAAGGAAAAATAACATATCAAATTTTATATCAAAAAGACCGAATACATTCACTAATTTAATAATAATTTTCGACTCAACCCAAATATGAGGTTAATTTTTGTTGAGAGAACATATTTCATTAAGCAAGATTAGTAGCAAGAGCATGAGAAAGGTTTGACGGGACAACCTCTATGCTAGGATCGACACATTACTGCTAAGGGCGGATCTAGCTAAATAGTGAACCACCCTGTTGACATAACGCTTGACAAAAACCAACAAAACAAGAGACATGTAAGGCAAAAGATGTTGACAATCCAAAGTAATAGAGCCCAAAAGGTCATGTTGCACCTGATTTCCTAAAACACTTGGCACTACCCCTGGTTGTCCGACTTAATAAGAACAGAGCTCCGACTCTCCTCACAAATCCAAGGAGGGGCAAATTCGACCTCTCCCAAGCAAACTCTTAACACCACTGAGTGAGGCCAAATTGTTTCGAACCGCGAAGCCCATTCCTCAAGAAGGATTAGGCTCCGCTCCTCAATCGCAGTATAAAGGTTGAGTTTAACTGCTCCCACGAGCGGTCTCACCCACTTTTAGATCCACGCCACACGTGAAAGCTGAGTAAGGTTCGAATGAGTGTGTCTCTACTTCATAGAAGTGCCCCCTCACCTTTTGCCACCACCGACTTCGAGAGAAGCTAGTGTCCTCTCATTTTAGCATTTATGCCCAGTGCTCTAAAACAAGGCTGCCTAGGCCGCCCAGGCGGCGCCCATGCGTTGTTTTTCACCTCACCGCCCCGTTTTAAGATAATTGAAAGGTGGCAAACGTTTTGGTTTTTCAGGCGGTCTAGACGACCACCTAGGCCGTTCAGGCGGACCAGAACTTTATTTTCTTAAAAAAATTAATTAAAATTTATAACTTAAAACGTTAAGAATAAGAAATCTGATAGAGTCGTTTCGTTCCATTATCTCGCCTTAGACCCTTACACCCTAAACCTCTTCGCCTTCGACGATTGTTTGTAGCCCGCCACACCTCTTTTGCAAATCAATCGAAGTCGGAGCTCATGTGCTTTAGACTTCACTTCATGTTTGTAAGGGTGATTTGTATTTGCTTATTCATTTTGTTTGAGCTAAGGATTGATTTGTTTATTCAATTTGTGGGAGTTTAGGGTTTATTTTTCAAATTTTCAAGGTGACAATTGTTTGAACGGTTCTGTGATGAAAATTCAGTTTTTTAAAATTGTTAATTCGAAATTTTTTATCCTTGAAGTTGTTGTGACCACTTATCACTATTTTAGATTGTTCCAGAAAGATTATGGTTGATGATTTTTGTATATAAAACATTTATTTTGATAAAGTATAATTTATTTAAGGGATAATTTCAGGTGGCTACACCTAGATTTTGCTGTTTTTCACATGGGTACACCTAGAATTTTTTTTTTCCAGCTGACTACTCTTAGAATGTGCAAAATTTTCACTTTGCACTTTCCGTCCAATTCTGTTAGTTTTTAACGTTTTTTCATGTGAAATGACTACAATGCCCTTAACTATTCATTTAATTTTCAAACTATGTCACCCTCACTTCTTCTCTCTCACCCATGATTGAATAAAAAATTGATTTATTTGAAAATCAAAACCATCTTCATTTATGCAAATTTCACTCATCACCTTCGCTTCCATGGGTGCGTGAGAAGAGCATCGTCGGTGGACCGGAATCCACGATGGAGTTGGAGCGATTTCATCCTCCGCCGAGAAGAAGCCCATCGCCGAGAAGCGCCGAGAGGCCAAGACGGTTGCCATGTCCGGCGGAGAGTCCGAGAAAGCTTGGCCGGCCGAAGAGTGAAGAAGCTCGGTCATGGACGGCTCACTTGCTGCCTGGAGGTGCTGGATGGAGCCGGACCAGGGCTCTGCGGCGATGGAGTTGGAAAACAGCGACGGAGGTGGGCGTGTGAGGCAGCGCGTGGAGGAATGCGGCGGAGTAGAGAGGCCCCGCGCGGAGGCCACACACAGAGGAGGAGGACGACCAGATTTACCAGGTCGATCCCGCCGGAGCTCTCGAAGCTCCTGAACCTCACCAATGGCATGTGCCTCGACCGGAACATGCTCACCGGGCCGATTTCGGAGTCGTTCGGGAGGTTCGCCGGAGCTCAGGCGCCATGGATCCACCTCTCCGAAAACCGGCTCACCGGAAAAATCCCGACCTCGCTCGGGAACAACATGGACCCTTACTAAGAAGAGAGGGAGAGCAGAGAGAGAGAGAGAGAGAGAGGGAAAAGAGTGTGGATGACATATGTTTGAAAATTAGATGAATAGGTGAGGGCATTTTAGTCTTTTCAATCCAATTATAATAACTCTTTAAACCTTAAGGGCATTTTAGTCATTTCACATGAAAAACGTTAAAAACTAACAGAATTGGATTGAAAGTGTAAAATGAAAATTTTGCACATTCTAGGCGTAGTGAGCTGAAAAAAAATAATTCTAAGTGTACCAAAGTGAAAAACAGGAAAATGTAGGTGTAACCACCTGAAATTATCTATTTATTTAATATTAAAATAAAAATAAAATACAAATTCAATTAATCTTCTCGCGGTGCTGTCCGTCCGATTAGTACCTAACATTTTTTAAAACCTTGTCTACGCCCTTTCAGATAGACTACCTAGAAACCACAGCCTCCCCAAACATTGTTATGTTCTAAATTGTTAGGGAACAAGGGGTCACACATCAATGAAAAGAACAAGGACACTTCATTGGCCGTGGCCTTTATAACTCAAAAAGTATTTAGTGTCAGTTCGTAAAAGAGTAGGAGAGAGAGGGAGTTGTAGATATGATCAGTGTGTCCTATCTATTCATCTCATACTTATGCTCTGTGGGTGTTTGAATGGTCAATCTCATATTTACAAACCAGACCCACAACCCACACCCGACCCATGTGTCATCTGGGTCGGTGGCAATGATAAAAGCACCCGCACGAAGAGAGAGAGGGATAGAGCTTCGCTACTCTGCTCCTCACCTCCATCATTGTACACTTGTACCTTGCGTGTACTCCTCTCCCACGCACGTTCGCGCACACTAACATTTCTCTCTACGAAAATGAATAAAATAGGATTGAAGTTTTGATCCCTGGGCAGGGACATTTCTGTCAATTTATGCCCTATATAATCTCAGCTTCCGTGCACTCCCCCAAGTTTTGCCTTTGACTGTGCTCTCTATTTCTCTCTCTCTCGCTGTCGTCTTCCATTTCGATTTGAGCAATTCGGCTCTGGTTTTGCGATTTCGTTGAGCATTTGTGCTCTCTTAGCTCGCTCGCTCCTTGATTGTTCTACACTGTAAGTTTCTTCTTCTTCCTTGGCCCGTCTACTGAACTGTGCGATCTCTGCTTTCACATGGGTTTTTGTCAGTTCACTGTTTGTAATTTTGGCCTTTTCGTGGTGCTGCGAAACTGTTTTCTCTTGGAAAGTCTTATTTCTGGGTTTTTGTAAAAAAAAAATTCTGTGTTCTGTCTCTGTTTGGTACTTGGTGCTTTGAATCTCCCCGAGCTACATGTGCCGATGTTGGATCTATTACTTTCTCTTCCTTTCGAGTACGAGCTACTTACTTTTTGGCAGCTCAGAAAAATCTAACTAAAGAGGTCCACATGAATTTTACACATTTAGAGGTAAATTTGTACCTTAAATGTGCTAGTTTTAGTGCAATATGGAGAACAAGATCTGGCAGAAGATTTGTGTATCCCTGTTATGAATGATACTCCGATATTGAAACTTTATCTTTTGATTTTTTTTCTTGCACTTTCCATTATCAGAATCCGCAAATGAGCTTGTTTGAATGCTGACAAATGTCTAATGTGAAATTCATCATCTGCAACAGTGCGTGTGAATAGCTTAAATTGGTGGAGGTGGCTATATTTATTGTGGAGAAGGAGCAGCATGCGGTGGTGTTTGATGAGTCTCTCTGTTGATGTGTTTAGGAAAGTTGTGTCCCTGAATCTGTATTGCAGGGTTATTCTGTAATCGACCTTATTCTATCGAGAACCCATTTTCATTTTTCTTACCTGGCTTTCTTCTTCCATATTGTCCATGGGATCCGGTCGTTTTGTGTTCATTCCCTGTTATGTCCGGAGGATTAGCTGACTCTTTGTTGACCCTTCTCTAAGCTTTTGTTTCCAACTGCTTGGATTGCACATTTGCAACACAGCCCGCTCTTTGTTGTTTTAGCTTGGTTAGTTGGTCTTTCTGTGGCTCTAGGAATTCAAAATCCATACTCTTGGTTTTTCGCTTTTTGCGGTGTTGAGTTTGTTGTTCTCTGGAAGATTTCTACTGGTTATAGTATATTGAAGGGTTTGGGAAGTAGTTATGGTGTGCCAAGCAGCTGGCCAAACAAGATTCCGAGCATTGAAACATGAAAATGGGATTGCTGGGAGTGCCACCATTATAGTTAGAGTCATAGCATGCTTTCAACCTCTTCAAGATTGCCAGGTTTGTTAAACAATTTAATTCATTCTGATAATATTATCATTGTAAGTGTATTAGTACGAACTTATTCATGTGTTTTTCATGTTTATGGTGGCTCATGCTCTTTTCTTCTGCATAATTATTGAGAGAACATTCCACATACTTTATTAATTATGTTTTCTTGTGATTGGCAGGCTGAATATTTCCGTCATTTGCTGAAACCTGTAACGTAGATTTACTTTCCACATATTTGTTCAAGTTAAGCTGGAAATCGTAGTTTATTCCTTGTTCCTGAAAAAGACAGTAATTGTCAATTACTAATACTCCAAAGATCCATTATCTGGTACGTCACATTGATTATATATTTTTGTTATATTGTGTTATTTGGTCATTGGACAGAAATGTAAATTTTTTGGGCTTTTGTATTTTGATCCACAGGTAATTAGGTAGGATGGGAGAGGACTGTAGATCCTGGCTTCATCGGCCGCAGTTCGATTGGCAGTCACACAATTGGAACACTTTGACTGCTCAACTAAATATGGGCAAAGAAAATACAGTTTCTGCACGCATGAATCATGGCGTTAATATGATGTCTACAAATGGAAAATTTCCAGTGAGCGCAGGGACAGAGCTACCAATTTATCAGCCGATGGTCCAAACAAACGAGCCTCATGGTTGGTTCTATTGTTTACCTCAGTTTCGACAGGCTTTCAATCCTGTTACAGTCTCCATTGCGAGAGATAAAGTCTCTGGCATCCCTTATGAAAATTGTCTGGAGGCTGTTCCTGCCAATGTTGAGTCTGGTTGTGCCGAGAAGAGATTTCTCGTTTTTGATCAATCAGCTGATCAAACAACTTTGATGTTTGGTTCTGATTCTAGGAACCCTATGCAGTTTCCCACGTGGATCAAACAATTCCCTGAAATTCCTAGTACTTGTAATATGGATGGAGCAATTTTGGGATCTGAAAGTGATATCAATCATCCATTGGGACAACTATTCACTGGTAAGTTGGATGAGAATCATGATAGTGATGAAGTTAGTGAAATGCATGAAGATACAGAAGAGCTCAACGCCTTGCTTTATTCTGATGATGAAAGTGATTGTAACAAAGATGATGAAGTTACTAGCACGGGTCATTCACCCGGTTCAATAGCTGATCATTGTAAGTCGGACTGGTTGGAGGGTAGCACCGAGGATGTTGCGAGCTGTAATATGCCTACGAAAAAGAGGAGCGTTTGTGATGGTAATGATGCTGATGTACAATCTCTTGAGGACACTGCAAGTTCGATCAACCCTAAAAGAAGAGCCATCGATTATGAGGATGACGTGGAATCTGCCACCAGTCCATGGCCTGTTGAAGTTGATTCCTCGTCAATGAGTGAAAGCATGAGAAAAGAGAAAGTAAAAGAGACCATTGATATTCTGCAGAGAATCGTCCCGAGTGGAAAAGGCAAGAATGCCATTGTGGTTCTTGATGAAGCTATTCAGTACCTGAAATCCTTGAAGCTCAAAGCCAAAGCTTTAGGCCTTGACACTCTATGAGCTGTCTTTGTTATATCTAACTGTGTGTGCTTAGTTGGTGCTGCATCATTCAGATCTTGCTGATTACAAGGTAGAATGCGTCTCGATGCTTATATGAAGCATAATAAGATAAAATTGAGCTTGACGAGTTGAAAATCACTAATTGGTGGCTTTTTGCTTATGGAGTTCTTCTCAACAACATTTGGCGAGAAGATATATAATGCAGTTCAAATAAAGAGCAGTGAAAGCGATACCGAAACGTGCTCATGGAGGGGCCTATGTTATGAAGGTGAGTGTAATGTTGAAATGTGTGGGTGGAATTTATCATTTTGTTGTTTAATTTAGCATACATATGCAAGTATGGAGCATGATGGGGCCATAGCATTAGTAATTGGATGATGCATGTTGCTCAGCGGCCCCAAGAGAGTCCCATATCGTTGTCTTGATGTCTATGTACTCACGTCGCATGCACGCATATATGAATATGGTGCCAGACAGCTATGTGTTATGTTGTGTGGCTACTGATTCCATATTATGTTCTTGCACTAAATTGAAAAGTCTGAGGTTGTGATCGTGTTAGATTTTTCTTTTCTTTTCTGCTGAACTCATTGTTTATGGTTAGGGTGTGTATTGGACCTGTTCTATGCTTATCTGAATCTCTTGTATTTACTATTTAATCATCCACTTCAGCTTGACTAAATTTTAAATTGGAAATCAACTTATTATTTTATTTTTCAGAGTAGCACTTGGTGGATCAGATTGGTCTATCTAAAACATATAATTATATATGGCATGCATATTTTTGTGTTAAAATAGAGGGTTGATTCAAAATTAAATTTAAATGTCTTAAAATTGATTAAAATAACACATACACAATATAAAAAATAAAACAAATTCAACACTTTTGGTTGAGAGTATGAGACTCCAAACCTTAAAAAAGTAATTTAGGGTGAAAAACTTAGTAGGGAGTGAAAGGTTCAAGTTTGGGTTGGTGTCGTTAGAGTCACATATCTAAAAGATGTGAACCGTTCACCATCTTATATAATAATCTGCTTAAGCTTTTAAGTAAGTTGGGCTCCTGATATGGTATCATAGGTTGATTTTATCTCGAATGTGCTCTCCATATGTCATCGGGTCTAAAAGTCCATGAATCATGTGTTCGCTTTATATCTGCTCCTGCTAAACTGTTTTCACATGCGCATTTCGAACCGATAAGTGGCGGTGTGAACCTATTTATCAGCTTATATAACAATTTGAGCATCTACTTATCAACTTAATCTTTTAGGTGTACTCTAATTTTAAATCACAAATCATATTAGTAGAGTTTGGTGGATCAGTTGGAGTGTCCAGAATTAGATAGGCATGCATGGTTTGGTTGGTTGATTAGTAGCGTTGTGTTAATAATTAAGTATTGGTTAAGATATCGCTTTCTTGCGAATTAAGTGTGCGCGTGCAAGAGTGAGTGATGCTTATATAGGCCCGTTGCTGTTGGTGTTTACTTTTCTTTTGTCAAAGTAGAAAAGAAGATAATAAAAACAGAGAGGTGTATTTAAGGGGAATATATTCCGCATGCTCCATCTCAATCTTGCTTTCGTCAATTCCTCATACTTTTTGTCTTCTTTCTATTTACACACAAAATTCACAAACAAATATTTGCAACGAATGTTCAATATATTACGAATATCATACTTTAGGCTGAAAATTAATCAATAATTTTGCCCCGGAGCCGAAATTATTCATGCAAGTAACGTCAGTTTGTGAAATGGTAAAAAAAAATACATAATCCAGTCCAGCCTTACCTAACCTAAACAACAACGGCCCAATAAAAGCCCCTATATTGATTGCATTCATCCATTCGGGAAAGAATCAGCAGAAAACCTTACCTTCAAATAGGTACCAAGGGACCAATCTCAGCAATACGATTATATGACTAACGGTGAAGATGGACGCGGTGACATTAAGGCGTAAATAAGTCGAAGTTGTAATTTCTTTTCGTCATTTCGCGTTTTCGCCAACATGTGCAGGGGTATGATTGTCATTTCAATTGGTTTTCTGTTCTGTGCTGAGTCGATTTGCGAGAGGAGGTGATTTGCGATCGATCGATCGAGTGATTTGCGATTTTGGGAAGGCGATTTGTGAGTGATTTGCGATTTTGGGAAGATGATTTGCGTTAGTAGTCGATTTGGAGAAGGCGCTTTCTATCGGTTTGTTTGTGAGAAGAAGCGATTTGCGAGAGGATGCGATTTGGGAAACCCTAGATCTCTGTAGCGTGCCACTGATTCTCTTGCAGTGATGAAAAAATTATCGCAAAAGAGGAAGTTCAAGGAGGCTCGTAGCATTGAGAAGAAGAAGACAAGTAATTATTGCTTAATTTGATTGGAGTTTATTTATCTGAACGGTGTTCATATTTGTGTAAATGGGTCGCTGTGAACTATTTTTGGTACATAAACATGAAATGTGTTTACAGAAAAATATGTTTTAGTGTCATTATGGCTTGGTTTGATAGATTTTTGTGTTATATGAAAGTCTTTCATATGTTTGGAACTCGTTTGATTTGTGTAAATGGGTCGATGTGAACTGTTTTTGGTACATAAACATAAAACGTGTTTACAAGAAATTTGTTTCAGTGTCATTATGGCTTGGTTTGATATGTTTTTGCGTTATATGAAAACCTTTCATATATTTGGAACTCTCTTGATTTGTGTAAATGGGTCGCTGTGAACAGTTTTTGGTACATAAACATGAAATGTGTTTACAGAAAACCTGTTTCAGTGTCATTATGACTTGGTTTGATAGGTTTTTTCGTTATATGAAAGTCTTTCATATGTTTGGAACTCGCTTGATTTGTGTAAATGCATCGCTGTGAACTGTCTTTAGTACATAAACATGAAATGTGTTTACAGAAAACTTGTTTCCGTGTCATTATTGCTTGGGTTGATAGGTTTTTTCTTTATATGAAAGTCTTTCATATGTTTGGAACTCTTTTGGTTCTTGTGTGAAATTTGTGTGTATATGTCCCTGTTAAATATTTGTTAAGGTATAATTAAATGACTTTCATATTCCTTGATGTGATACATATTTGTTAATGATATTTTGTGTAGGTGAAGTTGAATCTAATTCTGATGACAACTAAACCATTGATTTGGTTATGAAGAAGAGGAGAAATATTGGAGCATATATTCGTTTTCCTTTTCCGATTTCTACCGAAGAATGTAATGTGGATGCTTTACTCCCGAAAGAGATAACAAACAAGACTAGAACAAAAAAGCTTAGAACAGAGAAGCCTATTGTGAAACCCAAACAGAGCATGAAGAAGTCTTGTGTTATAAAAGAAAAACCAATAGTTGAGTGTATAGACATGCGTTCGTCTCCGAGAGGTATTTTCTGCAGCATGAAAGTTTTTAGTGATAAGCAAAGGAGTAATATTAAGAAGATGGGTTTTGAAGGGATTTTACAGCTTGGATTAAGTCGTACTCAAGGTGCTCTTGGGTACTGGATTGTGGAGAATCTCAATCCTCAATTTGCCACAATTAAATTGGATAGTGACCGTGATTTACTGATTGAAGAAGAAAATATTCAGTGTACCCTTGGTATACCTCGTGGTTATCGCCCTATTTTGGGTCATAAGGAAGGTGATGCTCTTCAGTTGTGGAGGTCACAGTTCAGCAAAACTGGTGAAAAAAATCTTTAGTTCATATGTCTATGACGCCATGGAAAGGCCATAGGAAGGGGGGATTTTGTTTAAGCAGAACTTTTTCGTCATGTTTTGCACAAGTTTTATAGATTTTGGGTCAAGTAGTTATCCCAACCTGTCATACTTTGGAGCTATAGAAGATGTTGAAGTCATTAAGGACTTCAATTGGTGTTCTCCTATACTAGAAATTTTGAGAAGAAATAGCTACATTTGGAACTCTCAACTAAAAAAATATTAAACGCATGTAATATGGTCCCCTCATATTTTTGACGGTAAGTCTTCCTTTCTTGTTTTGATAGGTTTTTGTGTATCTGAAAGACTTTCATATTATAAAATGAATGTGATTGACATAGTATTATTTGTTTTGTCTCAGCTTTTTTACTTGGATCGAGTTGATTTTGAGGGGAATGTTTGTGTACCACGTATATTTCCAACCATTACTAGATGAACTGACGAGGTTGCAAAGAATTGTGTGAGAGAGGAGCTGAAACAAGGGGGATTTAGAAAGGGTTCTTTGATATTGGAGAGGGTTGAGATCCCAATGGATGTGCACAATTCACAAGCCATAGAGGCTGCAATGAATTTAAGTATTTTATTTTGTCTACTATAGTGTGAATTTTATATCCTTTATTGTTTTAGAAGAATAGTTTGAATGTTTTTCTTCCTAGATTGTTCAGTTGTCGTATTAAAAGTCTTCATATTTTGAAATATGTCTGATTCGTGTGACTGATTTGGTTATGAATTGAAGTGTGTTTAAGAGAACCCGTTGAAATGTATATATAGCGATGCATGGTTTTATAACTGTTTGATTGGATTTCAGTTATATGAAAGGTGTAAATATTACTTTTAGATATATGTTTGTGTGGAGGTTTGATTCAATTTTACATGTATGATATGTTTTGTTGCTTTATGTATTCAGAATCTGATTGAAGAAATCAAATGTGTGAGGACAAAAGTTGCGGAACATGTTCAAGAGCTTGTTGGACTGTTGTTCCAAGTTGATGTTTTGTTTTGTGGATATAAATCACAACATTACGATGACAAATCGGCAGAGGATAAAAATCACAAGGACATATCTGTAGAGAATAAAAAAGTTACACAATATGAATGATTTTATAATGATGCGTATTTCAGGACACCATATGTTATCTCTGCTTTGGCTATTGCAAAAGAGACACTTTCGTGTAATAAGAAGAAGAAGAGTTCTCCAAAATTTTCCTTCGGAGTTTTTGATGTGGAGGAAATATGTACTCCTCTGGAAAGACCCCATGATGTCTTGAAGGCCATAAGGAAGAATATGGGGATGTCACCAAAAGAATATTTGGAAGCGTTGATTGCTACGCAAGATTGCTTTGGAGAAAATAATTTGGAAAATTATAAACCTCCAATGGATGTGCACAATTCACAAGCCAAATAGGTTGCAATGAACGTAAAGATTTTATTTTGTCAACTATAGTGCGAAATTTATATCCTTTATTGTTTTAGAAGAATTGTTTGAATGTTTTTCTTCCTAGGTTGTTCAGTTGTCGTATGAAAGGTCTTCATATTTTGAAATATGTCTGATTTGTGTGACTGATTTGGTTATGAATTTAAGTGTGTTTAAGAGAACCCGTTGGAATGTAGTTCTCCATTTGTTTGTTTGTTTTTCAGTTTTATGAAAGCCTTTCATATATAGCGATGCATGGTTTTATAAGTGTGATTGGATTTCAGCTGTATGAAAAGTGTTCATATTACTTTTGGATATATGTTTGTGTGGAGGTTTGATTCAGTTTTACATGTATGATATGTTTTGTTGCTTTATGTATTCAGAATCTGATTGAAGAAATCAAATGTGTGAGGACAAAAGTTGCAAACATGTTCAAGAGCTTGGTGGATTGTTGTCCCAAGTTGATGTTTTGTTTTTTGGATATAAATCACAACATTACGAGGACAGAACAGCAGAGGATAAAATTCACAAGGACAGATCTGCAGAGGATAAAAAAGTTACACAAGATGAAAGATTTTATAATGATGCATATTTTAGGACACCATCTGTTATTTCTGTTTTGGCTGATGCAAAAGAGACTCTTTCATGTAATAAGAAGAAGAAGAGTTCTCCAAATTTTTCCTTGGGAGTTTTTGATGTGGAGGAAATATGTACTCCTCTGGAAACACCCCATGATGTCTTGAAAGGCATAAGGAAGAATATGAGTGTCACCAAAATATGATTTGGAAAATTATGAACCTCCATTACAGAGTGGAGAACTTGGAGATATTGGTTAACTTTTTTGATTTGGAAACTACTGTGAGGGGGTTGGACTTTAATTTAGATGCTGGATGCTCTAGTGGAAGCTCAAGTGGTCATAGTATACAAACTGAAATTGCTATGGACAGTATAACTGCTTCTGATTCAGATGTTGTGAAGAAGGACTGTGTTATTTTTGAAGATTTACTAAATTACAAAAACCTGAAGAAGAAGAAGTACCATTTGGGTTTGTGTTATCAAAGTTTTGCAATCAAAGAACCAACTTTCAGTCTGATTTGAGTTGTTGTGAAGAGAAGTTGTACTCATGGGTTATGGAAAGTGATGATGATAATGAATTTTTAAGGGAAGAGATCTCAGGATGTTCTCTCTACTGTGAGGATTTCCAATCACTCAAATTCAGTGTGTGGGTTCATATTCCTATAATAGATGTTTGGTCTTCATACATGAATGAGCAATAAAGATACTGGGATAAGGGTGCACCATCTCGATTATTTTTATACTGTAGTATGTCGGTAGGTGACTAATATTAGCAATCCATGAAGTAGTTTATCATTTGTTATAATAAGTTTGATGTTTTAAGTAATGTTATTCATTTTGCAGGATCCACTTGTTCGGGCGAAAAGGTTAACAACTACTTTAAGAAAAGAATGGATTGCTGCTGCGCAAAAGCAATTGAAAGATTTATTTCTCCGAATTGAACCGAGTTGATTTGATACTTGAAGTTTCTTTATTTCACTAAATTTTGTATTTTGTTGTCAGTTATATGAAAGGCTTAAAGATTTAACTTTTATAGGTATTTGTTCCAATTTGGCAGTCCAAACACTATTATTTAACATGTTTTAATACTAAGAAGTTCACGTTTGAGGTTTTGGACAATCGCAAATTGCCTATGGATCACTATAAAAACATTCCCAACTTTGTGGTATGTATATTAATTCCTGAATTTTATTTTAGTTTTTTTGGATTAGACGTTGTCATGATTTATAACTAATTTGTTGTATGACAACATGAGTGTTTTTGTGAATTGATATCCAAGTACAACAAGACTATTGTTGTAGAAATGAGGGTAATTGATTATGATCTTATAGAACTGCCATGGGCTTCAGCGTCAAATAGTAATGATTGTGGAATTTTCACTATGTGACATGAAGAAAATTATATGGGTTGTAATCATTGGAAAGCATTTTTGAAGAAAGATAACGTAAGTATATGTAAATTTTGGATTACGCAGTATGACTATTAGTTTTTTTTGATATATGAATAACTTACGACAGTTTTTTGTTGTGTTTCTGTAGATTGATCAATTAAAACGGTTTTGAGTCTGTTTTCTTTTCCAATTGCTCACTTGGAAGAAGAATATAATGTGGCCAGAGACATATCAAAAATATCAGAGTTCTTCAAAAGTGAGGGGAAGTTAGTTCAAGATAGTTGAGGATATGAGGAAATAGCTTGTACAGTTTTGAGTAGTTTCTTTTATTGTAAAACTTCAAGTACATGTATTACCCTTGAACAGTTTGTAAATACATAATGTATATGAATTGTTTGTTCTTCAATGCATTTATAGTTTGTCAGTTATATGAATGACCTTCAGATTTTGAAAATATATTGTATTCTTGTGAGATTTTGATAAATACCTTGCTCTGAGATTTGAATTTTGAATTTTATAAAATGTATTAAAGAAAACATGTTCCAGTGTTGTCCTCCTTTTCTTTAACCATTTTTATGTTATAAGAAAAGCCTACAAAATTTACAAATTTTTCTGACTGACCTACAGATTTTACATTTTTATGTTATACCTTGCTGTCATATTTGGATAGATATCTTGTTCTTATTCTTTTGTTAATTAATACATTTTAGTTTCATAAAATGTATCATAGAAAATTTGATGCAATGTTGTTGTCCCTTATTTTGACAATTTTTATGTTATATGAATGACCTTCAGATTTTGAAAATGTAATACAGAAATTCTGATGCAGTCAATAATTTTTTTTATATGAAAGGCCTACATATTTTACAAATTTGCCTTACTGGTGTGATATTTAGATAGATACATTGTTCTTATTCTTTTGTTAATCATTACAGTTCAATTTCATATAATGTGTTGCAAAAAACCTGATGCAATGTTGTCTTCCCTTTTTATTATTCTTAGTGTTTTGTAGTGTGTGAAAGGCTTTCATATGTTTTGAACGAGAAGCAAGTGGCATTGTTTTGTAATATTCTCCAAATTGTGGGGCTAATAACGATATTTAGCGTTGTTTTGGAAATGAGTTAGATATTCAAGTTGTGCATATTGGCGTTCACTGTGCTCTCTTAGTTGCTATTTCCAGAAACGATATTCAAAGCAAATTCAAACCAAATAATTCATCAGAGAATGAAGAATACCTAAAATGTATTTGAAAACCTGTATTTGAAATTCATCAGAGATTTGAAATTTGAATTTTATAAAATGTATTAAAGAAAACCTGTTGCAATGTTGTCCTCCTTTGCTTTGACCATTTTTATGTTATATGAAAGGCCTACAGATTTTACAAATTTTTCTGACTGGCCTACAGATTTTATATTTTTATGTTATACCTTGCTGTCATATTTGGATAGATATATTTTCCTATTCTTTTGTTGATTAATACATTTGAGTTTCATATAATGTATTACATAAAATTTGATGCAATGTTGTTGTCCCTTACTTTGACAATTTTTATATTATTTGAATGACCTTCAGATTTTGAAAATGTATTACGGAAATCCTGTTGCAGTCAATAATTTTTTTATTTGAAAGGCCTACAGATTTTACAAATTTGTCTTACTGGTGTGATATTTTGATAGATACCTTGTTCTTATTCTTTTGTTAATTATTAGATTTCAGTTACATATAATGTGTGGCAGAAAACTTGATGCAACGTTGTCTTCCCTTTTTATTATTCTTAGTGTTTTGTACTATGTGAAAGGCTTTCATATGTTTTGAACGAGAAGCAAGTGGCATTGTTTTGTAATATTCTCCAAATTGTAGACTAATAACGATATTTAGCGTTGTTTTGGAAATGAGTTAGATATTCAAGTTGTGCATATCGGCGTTCACTGTGTTCTCTTAGTTGCGATTTCCAGAAACGATATTCAGAGCGAATTCAAACCAAATAATTCATCAGAGAATGAAGAATCGCAGATGATATGATAATCTTGGAAGCGGTTCTGACAATATGTTGAAAGTGCGCCGAAAGATGAAAGCCGGTAAACACTGATAGCTAATAAATCAATTTTAGTGAACCCTAGTTCGTGATTTGTAGTCTATTTCAAGTTTTACACAAGTATTTACTGATTTAGTTTGAACAAGTACATCTGCATTTCATTGTTCGATTTAACAAGTTGTAGTTTGAAATCGTGATATGTAGTTCGATTTGTTGAACTTTCGTGATTCTGTGTTTAGATTTAAGGCCTGTTGTGACTGAAGATTCGTCGGATTCTGAAGACAATCTAGTAATCAGTGCAGTAATTAAAAAGACAAGAATCCAAAACAATGATGAACATATTGAGAAGGGGAAAGGTACTAGTGCCACTGCTGGTACTCTTGCTACTGTAACTGAGGGTGTGGAACCAGAGGAAATAAAGGTTGATGACAGACAAAAGAAAAGTGGTGGTAGAACCAAACAGATTAAGAAGAAGAATGTAAAGAAAGGGAAGAAGAAAATCCCTCAACCGCGTTTGGACAGACTCGACACTCGATCATCCTCGGATAAGTTACATTATGCTATTTCAGTATTCAGTGAGAAGCAGAAGCAAGATGTGATTGACATGGGGTTTGGGGGTATACTGGAACTGGGGTTGGATCATACTTTTGGTCCGCTTGGATATTGGCTAGTTAATAATTACGATTCAAAATTGAAGGCAATTATTTTTTTAAGATGGCAGAAAACTTGCAATAACAGAGGAAGACGTGATTTCCACCATCGGTATACCACGTCGTGAAGAAAAGATTCTCATGCTATTGAATGACCAAACAACTGATTCACTTATGGAATGGAGGGCTCAATTTCTGACGCATAAAGCCTGTATAACACCAAGTAAAGTTTTCGAACAAATAGAGACCCAGACGGGTGGCGGCAAGTTATTCAAGCAGAATTTTTTGGTTGCCTTCTGTAGCTACATGATTGATTTTCTTCCAAGTAGCTACATCAACCAATTATATTTTGAAGCAATAGCCGATGTTGAGTGTGTCAAAAATTTCAATTGGTGTGCTACTGTGATAGAGAGTTTGAATAGAAACAAGGAAGATTGGGTTGCCCGGGCCACAAATAAGGGTAGTTGATATTACGGGCCAATCAATTTCTTGACGGTATGATATTTCAGATTCATTTGGATGTTTGGTTTTCTTAGAATATTATGAATATTGAAATGTAGTTCTGTTTTTTACATACTTCAGTTTCTTTTTTGTTAGTTGTTCTATCTCGATCGAGTCTATTCTAAGAACAATCAAGTCCCTTGTGTATTGCCAAGCATCACTGGATGAGAATCTGACATTGCCAAGAAAAGACTCAAGACAGAAGCTGAAAGTGGAGGATTTGGAAAGGGCAAAATTTTGCCTAGACTTAATATGGATCAACTTGTTGAGGTTGAAGATGTTTCGTAAAAGAAGGTATTGACTGATTTTTCTTTTTTGCATTTTCAAGCAATCTTTATAAGTCTTTTCTGTTCATTTTCTTCTTGTTTGTATTGTCATGAAATGTATTTGGTGTATGTGAATGGTTTGTTCTTCAATGTGTTGACAGGTTCCCATTTATATGAAATGCCTTTCAAACTTATTGGAATGTTGTCCTTCATTGCTTTGATAGGTTTGGTGTTATATGAAAACCTTTCAGATTTTACAAATTTGTTAAATTCGTGGAGATTTTGATAAATACATTGTTTTGATTTGTTTTAGTTGAACTCTTGTTCTGCTTATCTTCTTGACTCTAACTGATGTCTACATTCAGAATGTCATAAGAGAAATGGAAGTACTGAATCAAAAGATGATCCAAATCATGTCATAAGCCAGATATGTGATGGTTCAGGGATGAACTCATTTTAATGATTATAATTGGTTGGAGGGCATTTTTCAAACTAGGAAGAAAGATGGTCTGTAGATCTTGTTGTTGAAGATGCGGTTCAACAAGCTTGTCATGTACTACTTTCTTCTCTGAAAGAAGGTACTCATCATTCTCCTATTGCAATTGATGACCGAACTGATGAGGTCCATAGAACATGATGTTCAACAAGTGTTTCAGATGTTGAAGAAAATGTGGACATCGATGCAGTAATTGATAGTGTTGTGAAGGATATTCAGACAACAGAAAATGTAAATGTGATGGATAGCTGTAAGAGTGCATGAGACATTGTCTGTTTACAACAAACAACAGAACGAGTTACCAATAAAGGTCATGACGTTGACGCTGACCACTTTGATACATCTGATTTTCCGTCTTTTAGTCTTGGACTCACACAGGATGAAAATGAGCAAGCTGTTGCGATTGGACTCAAGGAGCTTAATGTCGGAGCTATCATTTGTACACCTATTGGGAAATTATGCTCCGCATTAGGTAAGGACCTTATATCCGAAGAAAATGATGATAATGGACATAAATTACATGACACTGCTACAACTTCAGTAGACGAATGTGCTGCCTCATTGAATGTTTGCGGTGAACAACCAATACTATAGAAGAGAGTTACATCTCAAGCTGCAGTGTTTTTGTCTCTATATCGTGAACACAGCACTAACATCACCAGTCCACTGAAGTCTTATGAGAAGCTACTGTATGCGTGAGTATTTAATCAGAATAGCAGTGAACTTAACTTAGAGTAAGTATATAACTAGAAAATATCTGTTTTATTACTTGTGTGTTAAATTGTTTACAAACTGTAATAATAAAACATGATATGTTGCAGGAAACCTACTGTGGTTAATCATGTGAGTGAGACCCTGTCATTATCTAGTCTCAAAACTCTACAGTTAGGTGTTTGTGCTGATAAAAATGTTATACATATGTGGGCGAGGTACTTGAACTATGATGAGCATTATGGAGACTCAAATGCTCCAAAGAGAATTTTTCTTGACCCATACTGTACAGTAAGTACTACTTCACTAGCTAGTATATGTGTAAATTTTGTTATATTGGGAATGAATATTAGATGTTAAACTTTTTTTTTTTCTTTTGCAGAAAAATATTTGTGAAGATGCATGGGAACATGCACGGGGTGTAAGACGTGCATCGACGTTCTTTAATGTCGATCACCTAGTACTGAACTCTTATGTGGTCAGTATCAAACTCTTTAATGTATATGTTTTTAATGATAATGATTTTAAATCACCTTGCACAGTTTTTGTCTACTTATGATGTTTGTAACTTGTTGTACTTTGTTTCCTATAGATTATGGTTCATGTGTGTAATAATACCCATGTTTGGGTTTTATGTTTTGAATTGAAGAAACGTGTTATACGCATAATTGATAACATGTTTTTAGAAGAGAGTGATTCTGAACGATACAATGAAGCACCTTTAAGAATGGTAAATACATAAGCAATGTATTTCTTTTTTACTTTACTTTGTGTTGCTACGTTTAATTGTTGGCATATTTTTTTAGCGCAAATGTAAGAAGTCGTGCAACATGTTACATGACATGTGGAGCGACTTGTTGCGATCCAGATTAGGAAAGATCTGAAGCTTTCCTATTTCGACGAAGCTTGGAGCGAAAGAAGAAAGACGCCACGAAGACTTGGAGTGCAAGAGAGTGACGTCAACAAGTCAGGCGACTTCCAGCTGGCAGTAACACATCAGCAATAGGCGGCAACTCTACTTGTCTGATTTATTCAGGAAGTCAGAACAGGCAAGACGACTTCCAGCTGGCATGGAAGGCGACAACGACTTGCCTGATTTATTCAGGAAGTCTGAAACTTCCTGTTCCTGATCCGAGAAGGATTAGGAATATGAGCTGCTAAAAAAAGCCTTGAGCTTCCCATTAGCAGATCATCCGTTCTTGTTCTAACAATTGCAAGATTTTTCAGAGCTCTTAACCGTGCACCATCAGCGTGTTGAGAGGCTGAGTAAGATTCGCTAGAACGGTCTTTGCTCCGATCAAGCATTAAGTCGCGAAGACTAAGTGTTTGGATTGGTTAGGGTTTTTGTTTGTGATTGAAGATTCACAACTCCGTCAAAGAAGACAACGACACCGAGCATAGGCTTGCTCGAAGGGTGGAATTGAGAGGATCTCAAAGACAGGGGGAGAGGCCCTTGGTCGAGGTTGTTCACGGTGAGATCTATAGTAGCTTAGGACAATAGCTTGTGTGATAGCTAGTTGGTGCTTGAAGTTGTACTATTGACTACCTAATAGTGAAAACCTTTCCACGGGCAAAGTGCCCCCAGACGTAGGTGCGGAGTCACCAAACTGGGTTATCATCTCTGGTGTCGTTATTATCTGTTTATTGTTTAAGCTTACGGTTTACGTTTTAGGCAAGTAGTCGATACACAAGTTACGACTTTGTGTTCGACTTCTTGACTCGGCTACGATTCAGAATTTCAATTTGTTTTATAACTAATGTTTTTTTATTACATCATGCAATGCAAAGTTATTGTGGAATATTTGAAAATGTATACTCCAAGACTGTCGAAACTTTTTGAATATATACAGCTAGTGTCATTGAACATTCCTTGCGCGTTCTCAGAAAACTTCGACAATTGTGGAATATTTGCAATGTGGGTGATGGAGAACCACATGGGCAATTTACAATGGAAAGCATCATTGGCTTCAAACAAATTGGATGTATGTCTATTTTTTAATTTCTTTGCTCATATAAACATTAAAATGAGTAATGGACAGTGGAAACTATTATTGATAACATGTATTTTTTTTCACAGCACGGAACTTAGCTTAATATTCTACGTGTGCAATTTTGCTTCAAGCTGTTGACTTGGGAGCAAAATACTGAGTGCAAAAAGATTCTAGATGATGCTGAAAGCTTCTACACTGGAATAGGCAAAAGATTCAACATCCACCCAAAGCATTACATATCTATAAGAAAATTGTTAGGTTTTTGTGCCCTAGCACAATGTATTTTCAATCTAATCTTGTAATAAAGATTATTAGTTGAATAAAAATCGGCATTCATATTACTAAGTGTTGTAGTAATATCTTAAGTATGATTTGATTTGTATCATTGATGTGTCAACACATAATAGTAGATCTACAGATCAGATAAAATCTTACTTAAGCAGTCCCCGATCAGAATAGCTTCATAAGAAGCGATTGGTATGAGGCTAACTCTAAATGATCACGCTCTACTGATCATGGCCAGTAGTGGGGCCAGAATTAGGTCATAGTATCACCAGTCAGGGGTTATATAGGACGACCCGAATCATGATTATGTTACATAGACACAGTCATGAACATACTCATATGTCGGATCATGAAATCACATCCTCAGACCGAAGGACCATTGAGGTCAATATGAAATGAGTGACGAGTTTGAATCAGTCTAACGTCTCCTATAAAAGGGTGACAATAACGGCTGTGATTGGCTCGATCACAAGTTACATAAGTTGACTCAATGGATCGCTGAAGGATTTATCCCTCATACGGACGTGTGAGCAGATATCAGTTTAGGCCACTTGATGAGTACAACTGAAATACAATAGCATGGCCATGCAGACGATACGTAGTATCAGTTATAATTCAGTTACCTCATAATCAAGAAACAGGACAATAGAACGAGGATGATTTGTCTATGCCTCGTGGTTGTCAAAGATATCAAGAGGATAAAAGGATAGATTCATGTACGACAAAGTTAAGTCGAAATCTCGATAATCACAAGCGTTGGGTAATCATGATGTCTTGCTAGAGGCCACTCATGATGGAAAGGGTAAAATAGTAATTTTACCAGTCCATCGACGTGTCGTGAGCCTAGAGGGTCACACACTAAAGGTTGAGTAAAACGGATGGAATCATATGGAGGAAACATGAGAGAGACAAAATCCGGTTTTGGATTAAACCGGATTAGACCGATTTCAGTTTAGGATTAAACCGGAATCAAGAACGGTTTAGCAGGACTAATTAATTATAATCTAATTAAATAAATTTAATTAAATTAGCTAAACTGGGCTTAGCCAGAATGGGCTTCTCTACACAATTAATTAAAAGTTTTGTGCTTTAAGCCCATTAAGGCCTTTAATTAATTAAAGTCCAAAAAGGGTTATAAAAATGAAATTTTCAGATCTGAAAATTAAGCAATTTATTTTTACAAACCCTACCCGTCTTCCTCTCTCTCTCCTTGCCAAATTCGGCCGGCCCCCTCCATCCCCGCTCCGTCCGTTTTGCTTGCTTCGATCTTCTAGTAAGGATCGTTATGAGTATCCCCGGATTGCTCTTCCTGTGTGGACGATCTTTAGAGGTTACTAAATCCTATTTAGTAACAAGGAGATTTTGATTCAAGGTAATACTTAATTTTAATCTAGTCTAGATCTCATGATCAATTCATGATCATGCAAGATCCGTATTAAAACATGGAACTTTGAGGTTAATTTCTTGTATGGGCATGAAATTAATTGTCTGGAACCCTCAAATAATTCCTTCAGTGGTATCAGAGGCTGGTTATGCATGATTTTTTATTCGAGCATGATAGGCTAGATTTAATTTTTGCAATTTAATTCGGTATTGTGAATTTGAAAATTGCAAACTTTATAATTTTGGTTAATGAATTAATTGCTGGAATTTTATTTAATGTTGCTGAAAAATTAATTGATCAAGATAGATCGGGATCGAGACCCGTGGAAGGCCGAGGCTAGCCGAAAGGCCAACCCCGGCCGAACCACGGGCCGATCGGCCGAAACGGGAAGGCCGACCAGATCTGCCCGTGGCAGATCTGGCCGAGCCTCTCGGCTCTGGCCAGGGGAGGGCCTCGGCCCGACCGGTTCTGGCCAGGCAGCCCGCCACGGCCAGCCCTCACGGGCTGGTCGGCCACGGCGTGGCTAGCATGGCGGCTAGGGTTTCGGCCAAACCAAAATTGGCCCTCGGGTCAATTTTGGTTCGGTCAAACCAGTTGGATTTGGGTCAGATCTGACCCAAAAAAATCCAGAATTTTTTCAGCAATTATTAATTAAAATTTCAGACCGGTTCGGTTTTGATAAACCATCGCGTGAACCGATTTAATACAGAAATTAACCGGTTTAAGAAACGGTTTAAATAAACTGTATTTTATGATTTAAATAAAGATAAAATTGGAATTAATATGCTTGCTTGATAACATGCTTGTTTGATAACATGATTGTTTGATAACACGATGTTTGCAACATGATTGCTAAGTTAGCCCGAATTTAGGATTTAATTTCGGTTTGCAACCTGCGAGTTGCTTATGGGTTGTAATTTATTAGTGACCTGCGTGTCACATCATTTATTTCATTTAAATTAAATGTAATTACAAAGTCCCAAGATAAGAAGAACCGAAGAGAAGGACGGTAATCCCGAGGAGGCGTGGAGCCAGTGGGAGTCCAGGAGAATGAGGAAAGACGAGACCTAGTATAGGTTCTAGTTTATTCCAGTAGGGTTAGCGGGCTAGCTAAAGCAAATTTACATTTATGTTTATGAATGTATGGATGGATGTGTGATTTAATTTTCATAAGTTCGTGTTAATTAGATCATCACCCACATGTGTAAAGATTAATAATCAGTCAATCACGCACATGTAAACCGGAATTGAAATGATCTCTACATGGATTTGTAGATGATAAATTCAAATTAAGATCAAATTATGATCAGTGATAATGAATATTTAAAAGGCAAATAATTTCAAGTCAAGCTAGATACCGCCCACTTTTCATCACTTCGATTAGTTCTCGGACTCATGGGTAGACACGATTAACGTGGATCCATGAGAATGGGTTCTAATAGAAGATGGACAAGTTTGCATGGGTGCGTGCGCATTAGCGTAGTAGCCATGCAGATTGGACCATGCGTTGAAATTGACTTGGCTGCGATTCTCAGATGATCTGAGCCAGGGTATCAGATATAGGGCAATGCCGTATACACACAATGTATAAGCCCTAGCCAAGAATCACGTGGAATTGTGAAAGGACTGGACTGTCCTACTCCAATGTCCAAAACTGGGGCGATGAGATTAACTCACTTTAGTTTTGGGTATGCAGAGATCTTGGTTTAGATTCAAACACAAGAATCAGAAATGTTCATAATCAAGTATCTCTTACTTCAACTTAATTAAGAATCTGATCGAATTTGTTTTCATGTATAGATTAATGGCACCGTCGCAACCCAAATCAACACGTTCTGGCAGTGAAGCCTTAAAGTCTCTTCTGTCGAATAACAGGCTGACGGGGACCAACTTCCTGGTATAGGAGAGGAACCTAAAGCTTGCACTTCAGTATGACAGACAGGAGTATATCCTTACAGACAAACCTCTGATTGAGCCTGCAGATGATGCTAGCGAGTCCGATAAGAACGCTTATGAAAAGTACAAAAGTGATCGACAAGACGTTGGCATCCTCATGGTCGAGTCCATGGAAAATGAAACCCAGGACTAGTTCATGCATCTCATGGGAGAACCCCAAGAGATGATGGAGGAAATTAAAATATACTACCAGAAGAATGCCCGTGTCGAAAGATACGACACTCTTAGGGAGTTATTTTATAGCAGGCTCAATGCTGGTGAGGCAGTGAGCCCACATGTCCTTAAGATGAAGCGGCTCTTTGATCGCTTGGCCAGTCTAGGTCATAATTTCACAGAGCAGCTGAAATCAGACATAGTCCTGATGTCGCTTCCAAAGGCTTATGGAGATGTGATCACAAATTACAATCTCCATAATATGGAAAAGACCATTAAGGAACTACATGGAATGTTGGTGACAGCAGAGAAAGACCTCAAGGGCAAGACCCCTGAGGTTCTGATGGTCAATAAGGGTGTCAGTTTCAAGAGAGCTGGCAAACCTAATGGCAAGTCACCAGGACACTCCAACAAGGGCAAGGCACCAGCAGTGTCAGGTAAGGGTAAGGCGCCAGTGCACCTAGCTGGGCAGATAAGGGCACCTAGAGGTCCGAGAATCCAAGCGGTTCCTAGAACCGAAGGGAGCACTTCGACCTCAGAGGTGGTCTGTTACTACTGCCAGCAGCCAGGTCATTGGAAGAAGGATTGCAGGCAGCACAAGGATTATGTGAAGAGCTTGCAGAAGGGAGGACACCCTTCAGGACCTGGATCAGGTATTTACGTTGTTGAGTATAATCTCAACACTGCTTTCTCAAACACATGGGTAGTTGATACCGGAGCAGAATCTCACATTTGTGTTAATCTGCAGGATCTGGAAAGTAAGAAGCTCCTTGGGAAAGGCGAGCGGGATCTGAGAGTCGGAGACAACAATTCGGTGTCAACGACGGCTGTCGGTTCTGTTAGTCTTAGGATGCCCACAGGGCTTATTTTAGTATTGGACGATGTTTTATGTGTACCTACATTTTGTAGGAATATTATTTCAGTGTCCAGTTTGGACAAACTTGGTTTTGTATTTGCCATAGACAATGACTTATTTACTTTATCAAGAAATAATATCGTTTACGGCACTACATCTATGGTTGGTGGATTATATATTTTAAATATTGATAACACTAACTACAGTTCAAACTATAACGTAAATAAGAGGTTAAAGTCGGATGACTTAAACCAGACAGTGATGTGGCACTGTCGTCTAGGGCACATAGGCGAGAAACGCGTCTCGACACTTCATAAGTGTGGGCTATTAAGCCCGTTTGAATTCACACCAATCTAGAGATGCGAATCTTGCATTATGGGCAAGATGACAAAGGCGCCTTTTGGCGGCTTAGGTGTAAGGGCAAATGATCTCCTGGGCCTAATACATTCAGACGTATGTGGGCCCATGAGTACACAAGCCAGGAGAGGTTTTAGATACTTCATAACCTTTACCGACGATTTTAATAGGTATGGGTATGTATATTTGATGAGACATAAGTCGGAGTCCTTTGATAAATTCAAAGAATTCCAGAATGAAGTACAAAACCAGCTTGGTAAAAGTATAAAGGCACTTCGTTCCGATCGAGGTGGCGAATACTTAGATCAAGAATTTCTCAGTCACCTAAGGGATAACGGTATACTCTCATAATTAACCCCGCCAGGAACCCCTCAGATGAATGGTGTTTCCGAACGGAGGAACAGAACCCTGCTAGACATGGTTCGTTCCATGATGAGTCATGCCGACCTTCCAGTATCTTTCTGGGGCCATGCCCTAGAAACGGCCGCATTCTTATTGAATCGAGTACCTACAAAGGCAGTGGAGACCACTCCATTTGAGGTTTGGCAAGGGAAAGCTCCCAAGTTGTCTTTCCTCAAGATCTGGGGGTGCGACGTTTACGTCAAGCGGTTGCTTGGTGATAAACTCGAACCCAAGGCAGATAAGTGTGTCTTTGTAGGGTACCCCAAAGGAACCATGGGGTACTACTTCTACAAACCCGAGGAATACAAAGTCTTTGTTGCTCGAGGTGGGGTTTTCTTGGAAAGAGAATTCTTATCCAAGAAACCCAGTGGGAGTCCTGTGCTTCTTGAAGAAATTCAAGAAGACACAAAACAGCCTGCAGAGATTGTAGAGGTACCCGATGAGGTAAATGATCCAAGTCCTATTCCAACAGAAACTCCTGTAGGACCAAGGAGGTCTGAAAGATCTCGTCAAAACCCAGTCAGATATGGCTTCTTAACCACAGAGGGTAATGACTTGATAGTTGTAGATCAGGATGATCCCGCAACAGTTCAGCAAGCCTTGGCCAGTCCCAACTCAAAAGAATGGCAGAATGCCATAGATGAGGAAATGAAGTCCATGAAAGACAATCAGGTCTGGAACTTAGTAGATAGCACACCTGGGATAAAACCCATAGGTTGCAAGTGGATATTTAAGTTAAAGACAGATATGGACGGAAAGCCTCAGACTTACAAAAGCAAGACTGGTTGCTAAAGGTTATCGTCAAATCCAAGGTATGGAATATGATGAGACTTTTTCGTCAGTAGCTATGATTAAGTCAATTCGGATGATGTTAGCCATTGCAGCATATTTCGATTACGAGATATGGCAAATGGACGTTAAAACCGCATTCCTTAACGGGAATTTGCAGGAGGATGTCTATATGACCCAACCAGAAGGTTTTGTCGATCCTAAACATCCCGAAAAGGTGTGTAAGCTGCAACGATCCATTTATGGGTTAAAGCAAGCTTCCAGGAGTTGGAACTTACGCTTCGATGAAGCCGTAAAAGAGTTCGGGTTCATCAGAAATCCAGATGAACCCTGTATCTACAAGAAGAGCAGTGGGAGTAACATAGTATTCCTAGTGCTGTATGTCGATGATATACTGATCATGGGAAATAACGTCCCAACCTTGCTTGAGACCAAAGCTTGGTTAGGGAAGTGTTTCTCCATGAAGGACTTAGGAGAGGCCGCTTACATTCTGGGGATCAGGATCTACAGAGATCGATTCAAGAGAATATTAGGTCTAAGTCAGAGCACCTACATAGATAAAGTGTTGAGAATATTCTCAATGCTTGACTCTAAGAAAGGGAACCTCCCGGTAAGACATGGCATCAAGCTCAGCAAGAAACAGTGTCCTAAGACACATGATGAGCTTAAGAAAATGAATGGAATCCAGTATGCCTCGGCAGTGGGATCCATCATGCATGTCATGATCTGTACGAGGCCTGACATATCGTTTGTCCTCAGCTGTGCCAGCAGATTTCAGTCTAACCCAGGCCAAGATCACTGGACTGCCGTCAAGTGTATCCTCAAGTATCTGAGGAGAACAAAGGACGCCTTCTTAAGTGTATGGCGGGATAGAACGATGTGGTTCAGGAGCTTCTTGAGTGGATTAGATGTACTGCCGCTAACGTCTGATCCCGGGAACTTATGTTTTGACAACACGGGGGCCGTAGCACTTGCTAAAGAGCCCATATTTCACAACAGGACAAAGCACGTCGAGAGAAAGTATCACATAATCAGAGAGATGATTGATAAATGTGAAGTAGAGATAATCTACGTTTCAACGCATGATAATCTACCTGACTCCTTAACTAAGGCGCTACCGCAGCCTAAGCATAACGAACATGTCAGGGGAATGGGTTTAGATTGGAATACAAATTGGGTCTAGGGCAAGTGGGAGACTGTTAGGTTTTTGTGCCCTAGCACAATGTATTTTCAATCTAATCTTGTAATAAAGATTATTAGTTGAATAAAAATCGGCATTCATATTACTAAGTGTTGTAATAATATCTTAAGTATGATTTGATTTGTATCATTGATGTGTCAACACATAATAGTAGATCTACAGATCAGATAAAATCTTACTTAAGCAGTCCCCGATCAGAATAGCTTCATAAGAAGCGATTGGTATGAGGCTAACTCTAAATGATCACGCTCCACTGATCATGGCCAGTAGGGGGCCAGAGTTAGGTCATAGTATCACCAGTCAGGGGTGATATAAGACGACCCGAATCATGAGTATGTTACATAGACACAGTCATGAACATACTCATATGTCGGATCATGAAATCACATCCTCAGACCGAAGGACCATTGAGGTCAATATGAAATGAGTGACGAGTTTGACTCAGTCTAACGTCTCTTGTAAGAGGGTGACAATAACGGCTGTGATTGGCTCGATCACAAGTTACATAAGTTGACTCAATGGATCGCTGAAGGATTTATCCCTCATATGGACGTGTGAGCAGATATCAGTTTAGGCCACTTGATGAGTACAACTGAAATACAATAGCATGGTCATGCAGACGATACGTAGTATCAGTTATAATTCAGTTAACTCAGAATCAAGAAACAGGACAATAGAACGAGGATGACTTGTATAAGCCTCGTGGTTGTCAAAGATATCAAGAGGATAAAAGGATAGATTCATGTACGACAAGGTTAAGTCGAAATCTCGATAATCACAAGCGTTGGGTAATCATGATGTCTTGCTAGAGGCCACTCATGATGGAAAGGGTAAAATAGTAATTTTACCAGTCCGCCGACGTGTCGTGAGCCTAGAGGGTCACACACTAAAGGTTGAGTAAAACGGATGGAATCATATGGAGGAAACATGAGAGAGACAAAATCCGGTTTTGGATTAAACCGGATTAGACCGATTTCGGTTTAGGATTAAACCGGAATCAAGAACGGTTTAGCAGGACTAATTAATTATAATCTAATTAAATAGATTTAATTAAACTAGCTAAACTGGGCTTAGCCAGAATGGGCTAAGCCAGAATGAGCTTCTCTACACAATTAATTAAAAGCTTTGGGCTTTAAGCCCATTAAGGCCTTTAATTAATTAAAGTCCAAAAAGGGTTATAAAAAGGAAATTTTCAGATCTGAAAATTAAGCAATTTATTTTTACAAACCCTACCCGTCTTCCTCTCTCTCTCCTTGCCAGATTCGGCCGGCCCCCTCCATCCCTGCTCCGTCCGTTTTGCTTGCTTCGATCTTCTAGTAAGGATCGTTGTGAGTATCCCCAGATTGCTCTTCCTGTGTGGACGATCTTTAGAGGTTACTAAATCCTATTTAGTAACAAGGAGATTTTGATTCAAGGTAATACTTAATTTTAGTCTAGTCTAGATCTCATGATCAATTCATGATCATGCAAGATCCGTATTAAAACATGGAACTTTGAGGTTAATTTCTTGTATGGGCATGAAATTAATTGTCTGGAACCCTCAAATAATTCCTTCAAAAATATATACCCTAATTAGTTCTCTGAGACTCAAAATGATGTGTTTCTTTTCATGTTATATGAAATTGTGTAGGGAATTTTGTAATTTTTCTAGTATGTCATTTCTATAATATGTAATTTTTATAACATAAAACAGGTTGTGATGATTAGCTTATGAATTCATAGTTTTCAAGTGTGTTTCAGAAATCATGTTCCAATGTAATTGTTCACTGTTTTGTTTTGCTTTTAGTTATATGAAAGGCTTACATATTTTGAAACATGTCTGATTCTCGTGAATTCCTCTTAAATTGTTCAGATTCTTATGGTATATGAAAGGTCTTTACATTTTGAACACATTGGGTCCCTTATTTTGGATTGGTCGTCTTTTTCTCTTAAATTGTTCAGATTCTTATGGTATATGAAAGGTCTTCACATTTTGAACACATTGGGTCCCTTATTTTGCTTGGTCGTCTTGTATCTGAAAGACCTTCAGATTTTGAACAGATTTGTCCAGATTTTGAATAGATCTGTCCAGATTTTTCTAGTATATGAAAGGCCTTCACATTTATATTGGTTTGGTCGTCTAGTATCTAAAAGTACTTCAGATTTTGAACAGATTAGTTCAGATTCTTCTGGTATCTGAAAGGCCTTCAGATTCTTCTGGTATATGAAAGGCTTTCACATTTTGAATACATTGGGTCACTTATTTTGGCTTGGTCGTCTTGTATATGAAAGACCTTCAGATTTTGAACAGATTTGTTCAGATTCTTCTGGTATATGAAAGGCCTTCACATTGGGTCCCTTATTTTTACTTGGTCGTCCTGTACCTGAAAGGCCTTCAGATTTTGGAAATGTGTGAATCAAAGGTTGATCAGAAAACATATCATATTTTGCACCAGACATACTTGTAAATATAATATGTTGTGAAAAAAATAGATATCAAGCTCCTAGTTTTCTTATATTGTGTTCAGAAGAATATAACACTTGGACATAATTTTCTTGCTCATACTAAATACCAATAACATCTATAGTATCTAAAGTATGAAACAATTTATTATTCAAACTCCTAACTAAGAGTTCTTTGCAGCATTTACCTTTTACTCATCCTTCTTACGTTTGCCACAGGTTGTTGAATTGTGTTCTCCAACTTCTTTACAATATTCACATCTCCGGTGATTGTCTTTTTTCTTCATTTCCTTTGTTATTGCCTTCTCTCTTTCACTTATTTCCCGTACAACATTTCCTCTATTCTTGCAAACATTTGAAATAAGTACTTTCACCACTGGGGGTTTATGAATACCTGATATTTCTTCTATTGAAATTCTTGTAAAATTGGATGAAGAAGTTGAACTTGTACTTGCAACGTTTTGATGGCTTCTTATTGCTTGTAGAATTGATTCTCGTTGTGTGTATGTTGTTGCTGGGTTTCCTAGTACCGTGCGAAGAGCTGTCCATATCTCAATATTGATAATGCCTTCATTCTTGGTTGTGTGCTTCGAGACGCTACCATATTCCCCTAAGGCTAGTGATTCTGGTGTCTCCCTACACCAACGCTCAAAAATTAATGAATGCATGATCTCATTTACATTTGCAGAATTAAGAGCTGCAAATATGTGTGGACAAATTAGTCCCCATCCTTCAAACTTTTTGCAAGGGCACTGACAATGATTGGTCTCCAAATCCACGCTCATCTCATACTCTGAATTATCTACAAGTTCGCTAAAAACTATATATACATTGCAATGTTGTCTCTTGATAATATCCTTTATTTCGTAACCGAAAATGTCGTCCATTTTATATTCTTTTACCAAATTGTTCAGCTGAAAACATTCCAAGCAGGTGTCTCCAAGAGACAAAATGCATTCTCACTCGGACGTGCATTTGCTGCATACTGTGTGACTGTCTTCATATGTTCACTTCTCTGTTTCTTGACAACAATATTGTATTCTCCCATTATCTGAAAAAGACTTAAAACTTTGTGTCTGTCACATCCAAATGTACTGCTCTCGCTTTCAGAACGTGAAGTAGTACGCATTAACATCCCCATCGGCCAATCTCTGAAATATGTTGGTATCCACAATCTACGCAAATCAAACAAGCCTTGAAGATGTTTTATTGTTTCAGCAGAGCACTCTTTCATTAGTGATTTCAACAGGTGTCAAACTCTTCCGTATTTACTTTACTCGACCACACAATGGAGCGGATTTTTCTCAGAAATATTGCTGAATTTGGCATATATCGTTGAACATGTATTAACAAGATAATATTATCTTCAACTTTTTCGAAAGTGAAAATTGTATATAGAAACATAGACTATGAACATAATTAAAAAAATTATTTTCTTCATACTTCCATTTTGTGTTACCCTTTGCATGATATGCCACGTGCACAATCTGTGCCTTAATTTGGGGAACACTTTGGCAAATGCATTCTTTATTGCTGAAGCTTGGTCTATGATAATGCACAATGATTGTTTACCTTTAACTGCTCTCTTGAAACAGTTGAACAACCATACAAATGAAGGAATATCTTCATGGGTTAGGAACTCGACACCAAATCTCATCTCATGGTTGTCTATTCCTGTGAATGGACAGAATACAAGTGAATACCTTGATAAAAAGAATTCGATATTAATCAAAATCAGAAAACACATTTCATATAACAGAAATGTTCTGACAGAAACTTGTATTTACAAAACATTTCACTCCAATCACACATATTTTCAAAGTATGGAATGTCTTTCATATAACTGAAAACCAACAAACTAGTGAAACAACATAAATATTTTAAAAATCTAATGACCTTTAAGATAATTGAAAACTTGTCAAATCATTGAAGAACTAGATTGAAACAGTTTTTTATGGAAACCATTTCATGACAATAAAGCGTATAAATTTACAATCGATTCAGATCAAGGTACTCACACATCTGTTTCGCACAAATCAAGCATATTTTTAAAATGTAAAGACCTTTCATATAACTATAATCCAAACAAATGAATGGAGGGAAAGAGATGTGAGCATATAGACTCACCGGTTTGTCGAATAAGTAGAATCGAATGATACGCAATCACCATATCGCTGAAAGTTTCTCTTCGAGACTTCATCTATCTAAGTCGATTTTTCTCATCTTGGTCAAATTCGAAATAAAAGTCATTGTCAATTTCTCTCTCATTGTAAAAGTCATTGATGACCATCTGGACATCACTCCCATTAACATACACATTCAGTTCTCGGTGAAAATTGAGGAAGTCCCTAACAGTGGCACCCACATGCTCTGATCCACCTACCATGTTAGTAAAAACATAGTGCGCTTTCGTTGGCCCAACTGTTGCTTTACCACAGAAGAGAACAAATTTCTTGTGCTCTTTTGTCATATTTTTGTTTGACCGCAGATACTCATAGTGGACTTGTGAGTAGAGTGGATGATTATGATCTTCGTTAAATTTTGAGACAAGATAATGCTTGTTGCTTGTTAATTTGAAAACTATGACAGCCTTGCATCCGATTCTTGTTGTGACACACTTGTGTTGTTACGACGGTTTTAGAGATTGGCTAATTTTTAAAGGAACTGAAGAACATGTTACAAAGAATGTCGAAGCATCTTCTGCGATATCTTGTGTAACATTGTTGACGGCGTCTCGACAAACATCCTGATCGACAGAAATCAGGAAAGTGCAGTTTCTGCAGAAAGTTTGAAGACGATTAGGAAATTCCAGAAACGACTTCAAATCTGGAAAGAAGAAAGAAGGTGCTTAAGAAGAAACCCATTAGGGTTAGTACTCATCCTTGATTGCTATAAAAGCTTAGGCTACCCCTTAGCAATCGTGTGGTTCTTTATTTGTTTCCTAGCAATAATTTGCAAGGCTCTTAGACGTGAAAGTCTGCGGACTAAGAGATTGCAGATTGAGCTAAGGATATTGTGTATCACATAACTATTGAGAGTTAGGTGATTGAGGGTTTGCTGATCGCGTGAGTGAAGACTACACGCAACCACCAAGTTCAAACGGAGACTTGAACCGACAGAGCAAGGCGATTGCTCGAAGAGTGGAATCAAGACGGAGTCTTGGATTCAGGGGGAGAACCTGAGATAGATTGCACTGTAAAAAGTAACATAAAGTATAGATCTAGGATTGATCACAGGTACTTTTATGTTCTGACGAATTACTGATAAGTGAAATCTTTCCACTAGGCTGAGAGCCCCCAGACGTAGGTGACGTTGCACCGAACTGGGTAAACAATCTGCTATGTCATTGTTTATAGCTTTATACTTTCTGTCCTACGTTATCTACACAAGAAGTCATACACAGTGTTATAGCTTCATACGTAACTTTGTGTGTGACATCTTGCACGACTAGCTGCTCAAACTTTCAACATGCGTTTTTGTTTTCCAACGTGCTCTTCGTCCTGTTGATAATCTTTTTGAATCATATCTCCTTCTTTAGCACATAAGACATACTTGAGCGAAATTCCATTACGCGATTTTTTTTTTGTGCCACGACGAGAGACAAAACCACAAGCTATTGCATATTGTTCATAGAAATGAATTCCCGATTCCAGGTCTGGGAATACCATACCCTTTGCAGGTTTGAGAGAGTTTTGACGAATCGGTCGATGAGTTTTAGAGTCTCCATGTAACCAATCTGTCTTGTATGCATTATTGTCATCCAACTCTGAAACATGATCAAGTATGATGTATATTTTAGGAATCTGATACTAATAAACAATAAAAACTAATTCCAACATCTACATTATTCATTATAGAGGGAAACATATAAATCTGAAAGCTCATCCTTCAAAACTGTCAATAACGAATTTCAAATATATTGTTTGTGTAATTTTTATGCTGTAGAATCAAAACTATATGCTGTAAGATAAAAACTCACCATCTTCATCAACGATTATTTTGTAATTATGTGTATATGAATCAAAAAAATTCATTGATCAAAATTTCAAATTACACAAGATATATGTCTGAGATGTTGAGCTCACCGTCTTTATCGAAGATTATTTTCTTATTCGAGCTTGATGATGCTGCTTGATTTTGATTCGTAATCGTTTCCTGTATTCGATCTCTGTGAGCTGAAATACTTTGATTGGTGATCGTTGACAGATTATTTTCACTAGTCGTTTGCGGAGATGAACTTGACATGATGGAGGAGATTAATTTGATCGTTGTTGATCAGCTCGATCTCTGTCGATGTATACCTAGAACGAACAGCTCGAGCTCAATTGAGTGATTTTGATTTCATAATTTAAACGTTGACGTGGATTGTATTTATATTTATATATGGTTTAATCATGGCCACAAAATCAAGACAGATCGAACGGTTTAGATTTTAGCGGTGGCACAAATTGTAATTATGTGTATTTTACATGGTTTTAAAGAAATTCTATTATTATTTCAAAATTGAGTCCAATATTGGTTTTAAATGGCATGAAGAAGTTTTTCCCCAAATCAGCTACCCTCTTGTTGTTGATCTCATTCTCTTTGCTCTCTAACCCTCAACAACCCTAACTCGAAAACCAGTCAGCGAACCAGAATGAAGAAACAAGAATCATCAATGTCCGCCCAAAGAAAGTGTGATATGTGATATGTCGATGAACATCCCAAAGTTAGTGAAAACATTCTTTAAGAAAAAGAAGATGTTAGAGATAAACAACAAGCTGTAATCATTGAATCGTCAAAGATTCAACAGAAAATTGACGAGCCTGCAAAACAAGATGAAAATGTTGTGGAAGAAGGAGAAGAATTTGAAGAGATTCAACGGACAATTGATGACGCTGAAAATGTGAAAGAGAAGGAAGCAGAAGAAGAAGCACAAGAAAGTCCTTCACAACATCAAATCGGAGTATCTGCCGGTGCTTCCAGTGATGCTGCATTCCGTGAAGATGTTTTTGACTATAGTGACAAGTTTCCAAATTATATGAATCTGTTTTATACTTGGTTCATAACTTGTTATCACGGAGAAGGAAAAAGAAGAAGAAGAAAAAAAAGATGAAGAAGAAGAGTAAATCATAAACTTGTTTTGTATCAATTATTTTAAAAATACTCATACCTATTCCAATATTATTCTTCCTTGCTTTGAATGTTGGTCTTGGTTGATTTGATAGAATTTGTGTTATCTGAAAGGTATTCAGATTTACAAAATTTCTTGCTCTGAATTGTGTTTTAGTTTATACATTTGAATTTCAGTTATATGAAAGGTCTTCATATAACTGAAAATTTGCCTGGTTTGTGTAAGATTGAAGAGTACCTTGATCTGTATAGTTTGTTAACTTACACATTTGAATCTTGTTATAAATTCCTTTCTGTCAATAGCTTATGAAATAATATGGTTGAATTGTGTTATAAAAATATTGTTCTAATGTGGTTCTGCATTGGTATGTTGATTTTTCAGTTATATGAAAGGTCTTACAAATTTATATGTTTTTGAAACTTTTTACTGAAAATAGTGTAGATGTCTTCACACATTGAAAGAGTAAATGTCTAAAGAGTTTCTTGTTTTTGCAGGGAATTTGTTTACGAAAATTCTTATCTGTTTTTACTTCTTCCAGATGTGAAGACTTTCAAATTTTATACATACTATGACAACAGTGTCATAGATTTCTGGTGCAGTCTCTTCAATGTGCTGAATTCTTCAAAGAATGAAAAAGAACCTTTGAAGTTTTGTTTTAGCACAACAAGTGCAGTATGTACTAATCATGATTTCATTAAATTAGCTAGAAATTACATGATATACGATATTACTTGATAAATCATATTCATGTTTTAAATAATATTTTGTTTTGTTTTGTAGAATGTTATTTATAACCTCGAAAATGAAAGTGATAAAAATATTGAAATTTACAATACAATGTTGGATCAAGAGTTTTCACGGTCCAAGTTAGCATTAGAGGACATAGATTTGGTAAGCTTTTGTTTGTTGTGTACAATTTGTTTGTAATAAATTTTAGAAACAAACTTATGCATGTTGTTTTTTTTTGTTCATGGATACTCTTGTCATTATACTTGAAGCATATGAGACACTTCATCACCGTCTGTTTGAACACAAGAAATTTTGAGATTAGAGTATTGGATAACTTATCTCTTGTTATGGTAAAAGATTATGATCGATATAAGGGTGTTCCTGAAAGACTTGTAAGTAATGATAAAATTTTATTTCTCAACTACTTTCACTTTCATTTATTGTTTCTCATTTTGATTATATTTTGTTTACAGGTAATTTTTTTTGTGTCTGAGCTGAGACCAAAAATGAAGAAATAGCCAGAAGTAGGGGTGTTCAAAAAAAACCGAACCGACCGAACCGAACCGAACCGAACCGAAAATTGGTCGGTTTTGGTCGGTTCGGTTTCAGCGCGAACCGACCAAACTACGGTTCGGTTTCGGTTCGAAATTTCAGAACCGACCAATAAACCGAACCGACCGACCCCCACCATTCAAAGTTTCAAACGGTGCGTTTTGTCTTCACACCCACACTGTCACAACACACAACACACTCACACAGTCACTCACACACACACAAACAGATTGGGGACGAGACTGAGAGGCGAGAGAGAGACGACAGGCAGAGAGCTCGGAGCTTCGATTCCGTCCAAACAGAGAGGCAGAGAGCTCCGATTTCGACGATTCGAGAAGAGAGAGCTTCGATTGTTCTTCAAGTAGCTTCGATTGAATCGATTCGGCCGAATCTTCACTCGCAAAAAGGTATGGACTCAAACTGACTCAACTAGGGTTCTGATTTTGAAGCATGTGAAGAGTGAAGAGTAAATTGTTTCGATTATAAACTGGATTGGTTTCGAATTAGACAATTAGGGGTTTCGATTTGGAACCCTAATTTCTGGGTTCATAAATTTGGACCCTAATTTCTGAGTAATTGACTCACTGTTAGATTAAATTTCTAAACCCTAATTTAATTACATGGTATACTGTATAGAATTGACTCTGCCTTGCTGAATGACAGTGTATACTGTATAGCATTATTGATTTATCAGCATAATGACTGTACTAATCATATTAATCAACATAATAGAAGCAATTTGCCAATTTGGTTCAACAGAATTATCAATTATGTATACTATAATCACAGTGAATACTATTTGCCAATTTGCCAATTGTTTAATCACAGTGTATACTATACTGCCTTGCAATGTATACCAATACCAATAGTTATTAAAAAAATATGTATAAATAGTATACAGAAAAATATGTTATATAGTTATTAATATGTATACAGAATATGTCAATATGTTATATGTATAGTATAGGAGTTAGGATTGACAGACAGTGAGTTAATATTTTTTTTAACACTATATACTTCAATACTTCAATTTGTTTAATTTGTGACTGACTTAATTTTGTTGTTGTCTACCTGACAGTGAGTGAGTAGTGATGGATAACAAGAGAAAACGATCTCTGTCCACCCCAGAGTTAATGGTCACTTCCCCGATGATGACTACGTCAACTGCAGCAAAGGTAATCACTAATCAATATTTGTATAAAACTATAAAAGTTAGGTCAAAACATTCAAAACTAATTTATCGATCAAAATTTAATCAGATTTACTCATTTTTGTAGATCTGTTATAAACTTATAATTTTATAGATCTGTTATATTCAAAACTAATCGTAGCAGAAACTGTAATTTTGTAGATCTGTTATAATTTTATAGATCTGTTATAATTTTAAGACTGTACTGATCATTTTTCTAGATCTGTTATATTCAAAACTAACCGTAGCAGAAACCAGACACTGACTGACAGTGTTCATTCAATCTGAAGCACTATTACTAATAGTCTATTAGGCCAAAATAGGTAGCAGAAACCAGACAGTGTTCATAATCATGCAGTTTAGTTTCAGACAACTCATGTAATCACTAAGCAGTTTAGTAATTTACTAAATTTGTAATTGTTGTTTATAAGTAGTAATTGACTAATTGTTGTTTATACTTTATAGGCAACTGATGCAAGTGCAATTGCTGCTACAGCAACGTCGGCGAGTGCCTCTGATGCAGAGCCACAAGCTGATCCATCAGCTGGTGTTGCTGGTCCATCGAAGAAGGGTAAGAAACCCTTAACATCAACAACTTCTACTCGTAAAGTTAGTGAGGCTTGGACTGTTTTTGAAAAGATATATGATAGTGAGGGGGTCTTAGTTCAAGCTAAGTGTAGGGATTGTGGCAAAACTTTTAAGGCCCAATCTAAAGGAAATGGGACGACTAATCTGAACACTCATATGAAAAAATGTCCAAACAATCCTGCTAAGAAGGTAGTTGGTCCGCAACAACAACATTTGGTTCTAAAGGGTAGTGGTGATAGTAAGAATGTCTCATCTTGGTACTTTCAACAAGATCTTGGTCAAAAATTAGTAACAGAAATGTTAATTTTAGATGAATTGCCCTTTAGTCATGTGAAAAAACGCGGATTTAGAAGATTAATCCGTGGTATATGCCCTATGTTCAAACTCCCTTCTAGAGTGACTTCAACTAGAGATGTTCACAAACTATATGAATCCGAAAAGGGAAGATTGTATGCCTATTTTGGATCTACCTCTTCTAGGATATCCTTCACCACTGACACATGGACATCTACACCCGACACAAATTATATGACATTGACAGCTCATCTCATCGATGAGAAATGGGTGTTGCATAGATACATATTGAATTTTTGTCCTGTTACCAGTCACAAGGGGGAGGATATAGGATTAGGTGTTCAAGCATGCCTCCAAGCTTGGGGAATAGATAAAGTAATGACAATTACGGTTGACAATGCAAGAGAAAATGATGTTGCAGTTGCATTCCTTAGGCAAAGATTTCCAACTAATTGCTTGGGTGGTCATTTCATGCACATGAGATGCATAGCTCACATCCTAAATTTGATAGTGAGTGATGGGATAACAAGGTTGGGACTCTCTATAGAAAGGATAAGATATGCAGTGAAATATTTTAAGATGTCTCCAGGTAGACAAGCTCGATTTAAGGCTTGTATTGCACAAGCGGGTATTGAAACAAAACAAGGCTTAGTTCAAGATGTCGCCACGCGATGGAATTCTACATATCACATGCTTCATGCAGCATGTGCATTGGAGAAAGCATTTGAAAGGTATACTATGAAAGATCAAAGCCTAAGGATGGAGATGGAAATGAATCTCCGGAAAGATAAGAGTAGACCTTTAGGTTATCTTACTAATCGAGATTGGTATGAGCTAAATTTTTTTATGGATTTTTTGAAGAAGTTCAATGATATGACCGAGAGAGTATCTGCTTCAAAGCATGTGACATCAAATATTCAATTGGAGATTGTTTATAGTATATTCCATAATATTCAAAAAGGTCAAGCAAGTGATAATAGTGATATGAAGAACATGGCTACTACAATGAAGGCGAAATTTGATAAATATTTCGGGAACATAGATAAGGTGAATATGTTCATGTATTTAGCACCACTATTTGATCCACGACACAAGATGGATTTTGTGGATATGATTGTTCGTGATATCTATACTCCTCCACAAGCCGAACTTTTCATGGCAAAAGTGAACGCAACTTTGAATGCGATGTTCACTGAGTATGATACATTGTATGGGAATCACACCGTGGGAAGTTTAGAAGTTGCTACTTCCGTTGATGATGTTGAGAATGAAGAAGATGCAATAGCTCTTGCTCGAGCTAAATTTCAAAAACGAAAAACCTCCAAAGAAGGACTTCCTAAGTCGGAGCTACAAAAGTACTTGGATGAGGCAACCGAAGATTGGTCAACATCATTTGATATCTTGAGTTGGTGGAGCAAGAATTATCACAGATTCCCAGTGATTGCAAGAATGCCGAGAGACATTCTAGCAATTCCAATCTCTACGGTATCTTCAGAATCGGCGTTTAGTACCGGGGGTCGAGTGGTTACCGATCATAGAAGCAGTTTAAGCCCCATGATGGTCCAAGCCATAATCTGTACGCAGAATTGGTTGAATATACCACCAGATTCACTCGATGGTAGTGATGACGAGAACGATGACGATGATAAAGTCGAACAAGTTGAAGAAGGTACATTTTGTCTAATTTATTGCATTTTCGGTTTCTAATGTTTCGAAATTAACACATGTATATTGTCATTTGTAGAAATATATCAATCTGCTACACTTGAGGGTGTGCCTCAAATATTTTGATTGATGATCATATTCGAGGGTAATTTAACAGTAAGTTCAAAAGTTGATGGCTTGCTGTTGTTCTGTAGGGTAATTAACTTTTGATTGATGCTCATATTCGAGGGTAATTAATTTTTGCATTATCTGCAGTGTTGCTGGCTTGCTGCTGTTCTGTAGGCAGCCTTGCTGTTGCTGCTGGCTTGCTGCTGCACAGTGCAGTGTGCACTGCTGTGTGGACTGTGTCACTGTGACTGTGGTGTTTTTGTTGCTGCTGTTGGATTTGTTGTTGGCTTGATTTTGTTTAGCTTTGATACTTTCAGATTGTTGCTACTGATTTTTAATATGTTGTCAGTTGCTACTGATTTTTAATACTTTCAGATTGTTGCTACTGTGGTGTAATTTATTATGTTGCTACTGATTGAATGCTTGCTGTCAAGTATTGATTGAATGCTTGCTGTCAAGTATCAGATTGATTTTCAGATTGTTGCTACTGATTGAGTGCTTCAGATTGTTGCTTGTTGTCAACATTTGGTTTAAACAAGTACTGATTGTTGCTGAGTATGAAAATTTTGAGATTAAATTGAAAATTTTCAGATTAAATGGATACTGTCGGTTCTTGTCGGTTCAAACCGAGAACCGACCGAGGCTATCGGTTCGGTTTGCTAAACCGACCGACGTCTCACGGTTCGGTTTCGGTTCGTTTTTCCCCCGAACCGAATCGGTCGCTTCGGTTCGGTTCCGGTCGGTTCGGTTCGGTTTTCGAACCGTGAACAGCCCTAGCCAGAAGATTCACACAATCTGCATTGAATTATATCACTCTTGAATGGACTACTCAAGAAAATAAGCTAGATTGTGAAATATTTACAATATGGCACATGAGGAAATACATTGGGAACAGTCGATTTAGATCAATCCTGATCAAAGATGATGTAAGCATATTATGTTTTCATATATTATTGAACATGAAGTACATTTTGGTTTTAATAAACATCTAACAATTAATTTGCACTTCTAATTATGTAGATAAAGTGCTGGGTTTTTGTGCCATAGCCAATGTAATTTCAATCTAATCATGTAATAAAGATTATTAGTTGAAATAAAATCGGCATTCATATTACTAAGTGTTGTAGTAATATTTTAAGTAAGATTTGATTTGTATCATTGATGTGTCAACACATAATAGTAGATCTACAGATCAGATAAAATCCTACTTAAGCAGTCCCCGATCAGAATAGTTTCGTAAGAAGTGATCGGTATAAGGCTAACTCTAAATGATCACGCTCTACTGATCATGGCCAGAAGGGGGCCAGAGTTAGGTCATAGTATCACCAGTCAGGGGTGATATAGAACAACCCGATCATGAGTATGTTACATAGACACAGTCATGAACATACTCATATGTCGGCACATGAAATCACATCCTCAGACGGAAGGACCATTGAGGTCAATATGTAATGAGTGACGAGTTTGACTCAGTCTAACGTCTCTTGTAAAAGGGTTACGATAACGAATGTGATTGGCTCGATCACAAGTTACAGAAGTTGACTCAATGGATCGCTGAAGGATTTATCCCTCATACGGACGTGTGAGCAGATATCAGTTTAGGCCACTTGATGAGTACAACTGAAATACAATAGCATGGCCATGCAGTCGATACGTAGTATCAATTATATTTCACTTAACTCAGAATCAAGAAACATGACAATAGAACGAGGATGACTTGTCTATGCCTCGTGGTTGTCAAAGATATCAAGATCCAGCCAGGCGAGGTTCTCGACCCAACCAGATCCGGCCAGGGGAGGTTCTCGACCCAACCAGATCCAGCCAGGCGGCCCGCCTCGGCCAGTCCTGGCGGCTAGGGTTTGGCCGAACCCAAAAATGGCCCTCGGGTCAATTGTGGTTATGTCAAACCGGAATGGATTCGGTTCAGATCCGACCCAGAAAAATCCAGAATTTTTTCATCAATAATTAATTAAAATTTTAGACCGGTTCGGTTTCGATAAACCAGCACGTGAACCGATTTAATTCAGAATTTAACCGGTTCAAGAAAACGGTTTCGATAAACCGTATTTTATGATTTAAATCAAGATAAAATTGGAATTAATATGTTTGCTTGATAACATGCTTGTTTGATAACATGATTGTTTGATAACGTGGTGTTTGCAACATGATTGCTAAGTTAGCCCGAATTTAGAATTTAATTTCGGTTTGCAACCTGCGAGTTGCTTATGGATTGTAATTTAATTGTGACATGCGTGTCGCGACATTTATTTTATTTAAATTAAATGTAATTACGAAGTCCCAAGACAAGAAGAACCGAAGAGAAGGACGGTAATCCCAAGGAGGCGTGGAGCCAGTGGGAGTCCAGGAGAATGAGGAAAGACAAAATCTAGTATAGGTTCTAGTTTATTCCAATAGGGTTAGCGGGCTAGCTAAAGCAAATTTACATTTATGTTTATGAATGTATGGATGGATGTGTGATTTAATTTTCATAAGTTCATGTTAATTAGATCATCACCCACATGTGTAAAGATTAATAATCAGTCAATCACGCACATGTAAACCGGAATTAAAATTATCTCTACATGGATTTGTAGATGATAAATTCAAATTAAGATCAAATTATGATTAATGAATATTTAAAAGACAAATAATTTCAAGTCAAGCTAGATACCGCCCACTTTTCATCACTTCGATTAGTTCTCGGACTCATGGGTAGACACGATTAACGTGGATCCATGAGAATGGGTTCTAATGGAAGATGGACCAGTTTGCATGGGTGTGTGCACATTAGCGTAGTAGCCATGCAGATTGGACCATGCGTTGAAAATTGGTTGACTTGGCTGCGATTCTCAAATGATCTGAGCCAGGGTATCAGATATAGGGCAATGCCGTATACACACAATGTATAAGCCCTAGCCAAGAATCACATGGAATTGTGAAAGGACTGGACTGTCATACTCCAATGTCCAAAACTGGGGCGATGAGATTAACTCACTTTAGTTTAGGGTATGCGGAGATCTTGGTTTAGATTCAAACACAAGAATCAGAAATGTTCATAATCAAGTATCTCTTACTTCAACTTAATTAAGAATCTGATCGAATTTGTTTTCATGTATAGATTAATGGCACCGTCGCAACCCAAATCAACACGTTCTGGCAGTGAAGCCTTAAAGTCTCTTCTGTCGAGTGACAGGCTGACGGGGACCAACTTCCTGGTTTGGGAGAGGACCTGAAGCTTGCACTTCAGTATGACAGACAAAAGTATATCCTTACAGACAAGCCTTTAAAAGAGCCTGCAGATGATGCCAGTGAGGCCGATAAGAACGCTTATGACACGATCGGCAAGATGTTGGCATCCTCATGGTCGGGTCCATGGAAAATGACACTCATGGGAGATCCCCAAGAGATGATGGAGGAAATTAAAATATACTACCAGAAGAATGCTCGTGTCGAAAGATACGACACTCTTAGAGAGTTGTTTTATAGCAGGCTGAATGCTGGTAAGGCAATGAGCCCACATGTCTGTAAGATGAAGTGGCTCTTTGATCGCTTGGCCAATCTAGGTCATAAATTCACAGAGCAGCTGAAATCAGACAAAGTCCTGATGTCGCTTCCAAAGGTTTATGGAGATGTTATCACAAATTACAATCTCCATAATATGGAAAAGACGATTAAGGAACTGCATGGAATGTTGATGACAGTAGAGAAAAATCTCAAGGGCAAGACCCCTGAGGTTCTGATGTTCAATAAGGGTGTTAGCTTCAAAAGAGCTGGCAAACCTACTGCATGTCACCAGGACACTCCAACAAAGGCAAGGGACCAGCAGTGTCAGGTAAGGGTAAGGCGCCAATGCACCTAGAGGTCCGAGGATCCAAGCGGTTCCTAGAACCGAAAGGAGCACTTCGACCTCAGAGGTGGTCTGTTACTACTGCCAGCAGCCAGGTCATTGGAAGAAGGATTGCAGGCAGCACAAAGATTATGTGAAGAGCTTGCAGAAGGGAGGACACCCTTCAGGACCTGGATCAGGTATTTACGTTGTTGAGTATAATCTCAACGTTACTTTCTCAAATACATGGGTAGTTGATACCATAGCAGAAACTCACATTTGTGTTAATCTGCAGGATCTGGAAAGTAAGAAGCTCCTTGGGAAAGGCGAGCGGGATCTGAGAGTCGGAGACAACAGTTCGGTGTCAACGACGGCTGTCGGTTCTGTTAGTCGTAGGATGCCCATAGGGCTTATTTTAGCTTTGGATGATGTATTATGTGTACCTACAGATTATGAAAATGGGTACAAAAATTTTAACTGAAAAACTGAACGTCTTTCATATAACTGAAAACCTTATTCACACGAGGGGACCCCTCGTCACACCACTCCCCCGACGGGTATGAGTTTTTTTCCTATAGAAAAATACACGAAACCCTCGTCACACGAGGGTACCCCTCGTGTATCTGAAAGGTCTTCAGATTTTAAACAGATATGTCTAGATTTTTCTGGTATATGAAAGACATTCATATTTTAAACAAATTGAGTCCTTACTTGTTCTGGTCGTCTTGTATCTGAAAGGTCTTCAGATTTTTCTGGTATATTAAAGGTCTTCAGATTTTTCTGGTATATGAAAGGTCTTCATATTTTTCTGGTATATGAAAGACTTTCAGATTTTTCTGGTACAAAAATTTTGACTGTAAAACAGAATGTCTTTCATATAACTGAAAACCTTCTTCACACGAGGGGACCCCTCGTCACACCACTCCTCTGATGGGTATTAGTGTTTTCCTATAGAAAAATACCCAAAACCCTCGTCACACGAGGGTACCCCTCGTGTATCTGAAAGGCCTTCAAATTTTGAATAGATCTGTCCAGATTTTTCTGGTATATGAAAGGCATTCACATTTTGAACACATTGAGTCCTTACTTGTTCTGGTCGTCTTGTATCTGAAAGGTCTTCAGATTTTTCTGGTATCTGAAAGACCTTTAGATTTTGAACAGATTTGTTCAGATTCTTTTGGTATCTGAAAGGCCTTCAGATTTTGAACAAATTTGTTCATATTTTTCTGGTATATTACAAGTCTTCACAGATCTGTTCATATTTTTCATAAAGGCTTACATATTTTTTTTTTCCTATAGAAAAATACCCAAAACCCTCGTCACACCACTCCCCCGACGGGTATTAGTGTTTATCTATAGAAAAATACCTGAAACCCCCGTTACACGAGGGTAACCCTCGCCACACCACTCCCCCGATGGGTATTTGTGTTTTCCTATAGAAAAATACCTAAAACCCTCGTCACACCACTCCCCCGACGGGTATTAGTGTTTTCCTATAGAAAAATACCCGAAACCCTCGTCACACCACTCCCCCGACGGGTATTAGTGTTTTCCTATAGAAAAATACCCGAAACCCTTGTTACACGAGAGTACCCCTCGTCACACCACTCCCCCAACGTGTATTAGTGTTTTCCTATAGAAAAATACCCAAAACCCTCGTTACACGAGGGTACCCCTCGTCACACCACTCCCCCGACGGGTATTAGTGTTTATCTATAGAAAAATACCTGAAACCCTCGTTACACGAGGGTACCCCTCGTCACACCACTTCCCTGACGGGTATTAGTGTTTTCCTATAGAAAAATACCCGAAACCCTCGTCACACCACTCCCCCGACGGGTATTAGTGTTTTCCTATAGAAAAATACCCGAAACCCTCGTTACACGAGAGTACCCCTCGTCACACCACTCCCCCGACGGGTATTAGTGTTTTCCTATAGAAAAATACCATAAACCCTCATTACACGAGGGTGCCCCTCGTCACACCACTTCCCCGACGGGTATTAGTGTTTTCTTATAGAAAAATACCCGAAACCCTCGTCACACGAGGGTATCCCTCGCCACACCACTCTCCCGACGGGTATTAGTGTTTTCTTATAGAAAAATACCCGAAACCCTCGTTACACGAGGGTACCCCTCGTCACACCACTTCCCTGACGGGTATTAGTGTTTTCCTATAGAAAAATACCCGAAACCCTCGTCACACCACTCCCCCGACGGGTATTAGGGTTTCCTATAGAAAAATACCCGAAACCCTCGTTACACGAGAGTACCCCTCGTCACACCACTCCCCCGACGGGTATTAGTGTTTTCCTATAGAAAAATACCATAAACCCTCATTACACGAGGGTGCCCCTCGTCACACCACTTCCCCGACGGGTATTAGTGTTTTCTTATAGAAAAATACCCGAAACCCTCGTCACACGAGGGTATCCCTCGCCACACCACTCTCCCGACGGGTATTAGTGTTTTCTTATAGAAAAATACCCGAAACCCTTGTTACACGAGGGTACCCCTCGTCACACCACTCTCCCGACGGGTATTAGTGTTATCCAATAGAAAAATACCAGAAACCCTCGTTACACGAGGATACCCCTCGTGTATCTGAAAGGCCTTCAGATTTTGAACATATCTGTTCAGATTTTTCTGGTATATGAAAGGTCTTCCCATTTTGAACACATTGGTCTCTTACTTGTTCCGGTCGTCTTGTATATAAAAGGTCTTCAGATTTTTCTGATATATGACAGGCCTTCACAGATCTATTCACATTTGGTCTCTTACTTGTTCCAGTCATCTTGTATATGAAAGGCCTTCAGATTTTTCTGATATATGACTAGCCTTCACATGTCTGTTCACATTTGGTCTCTTACTTGTTCTGGTCGTCTTGTATATGAAAGGCCTTCAGATTTTGAATCAAAAGTTTATCAGAAATATACAGTTGATTGGTCAATCAATCACTAACGTTTAATCAGAACCGAATCGATTAATGGGTTACAGTTTTAGAATCGATGAATCGGTCAATTAGAATTGCAGAATCGATCGAATGATGGATTACAATTTCAGAAGTCGCAGAATAGCATATCACAATTGCAGAATTGATCGATCGATCGATCACTCACTGATAATTGCGTAATCGATGATCATTGATTGTGATCGATCGAAGAAATCGCAAAATCGTCAGAGATCCAACGCAGAATGACTATTATGCCATTTTCATGTTTTTGAATTAAATTTGAGTATAAATTGAGTAATATTGACAACCATTGATGAGATTGCATCCGACGGATGATGAAGGTCTCTTTGTACCTATTTGAAACATGATTTTTAGCGAATTGCATCCCATCCAAATGAAGTCGATAAGTGCCTGTTACTGTGATATATAGTCTTATTTTGCGTCCACGTGTATATTATAGCTACAAACGGCTATACAACTTTCTACTTCTTTTGAATAATACAGTCTGATCACAACAGATGAGAAATAAAGGAGAAAATGCGGCAAAATAAGGTATAATCTGACAAAAGAAACACCACCGAAACCGCCTCTGCAACAGAGCTGATCCGTCTCTTTCTCTCAAATCTCAATTGCATTGCCTCTTCCTCTTCCTCTTCCTCTTCCTCTTAGGGTTTGATGGAGGGTAGTAGGGCCTATCACGATGGCAACATCTCTCATTTGCTCGACACAAGGCTCATCCACGTCCGCCATGTAACCCTCTTCCCATATCTGTTTTCATCATCAATTTCTCTACAAAAACACATACGAAGATCATGTGTTTCAGCTCTGCGTTCAATTTGGCCTCTGGCCACTACTCCGTATTTCGTTTTCCTGCTGGTCATGATTGGAGATGTTTCTTAGTTCAATTGCCAAATGTTACAAGTTCGGAATTGATTTTGACCCATAATTCCTCATGCGTAAGAGGATGTAGCTGTGATTTTTTTTGGTAGGAAAGAAACAACTGAGTGAGTTATGAGGTGTTTTGAGTGGCACTAGTGATTTATGGAGAGTACAGGTGATTGTGAACATACAGTGTTTGCTATGTAGGGTGGACGTGACTGAATATGCCTTACAAGATAGTTATATGATTGTGAGCATTATAATATATAGAAAGACAGATACTTCCAGTTGATGATTAGTCCAATGCATTCTTAGTTCTTATTAAGTGGACAGATACAGTCAATATAATCGACACTACCTGAACAATTCGACATTAATTCAATATGTTTATAATGAGGTATAATCGACATTTTATGCAGGATATTAATCATAGTATGCAAATGCATTCATCTTTGATTCGGAGACTCTCCCAAGAACAAGAGCTGGAGGTTAGTATGGTTACATTATATTGATATTTTAAGATGAAGGGATTCTCCTCCGCTGTAGAAATATGTGTTATTTATCACTATTGTTTATGCTTTCCCATGCCTATAATCTCTTTCTTATTGTTTAACTTACACAAGTCTTAATCATAAATTAGGGAACGGGAGACAAGGGGTACAACCCAATTTGTTCAGGAAGAATACGGAATAAGATTTTCTCATGTATGAACTCTTGATATCTAAAGAATCATAACAAATGAAAAACAAGAAGAGAAAAGAAACCATGAATATCTTAGTATTCAGTAACCTTACTTAGGCTAAAAGCCTTACTGATGTAGTAATACTTCCTATTCTCTATTAACATATTGTTGCCTCCGTGAGTATTAGTATAACTTCACTTGTTCTTTATTCGAACTCAATGCTAAACATCACAGTCCTAAATCTACCATATTCAGATAATATCCTCTCAACTTTACCAATCAACTGTGCACAAGTGCCCTGACTCACCTCACCACTGGGTGCATGTTAAAAGCTTACCACTTCTGTCTTTGTCCCATCCACAAACAATGTCAATATAGGCGCAGATTCCATTCCATCATCCATTGCAGCATGCTGAACAATGTACTCTTTATTCAAATAATTGAACTTCTTGTGATAGCTAACAATTTTGTCTGCAATATTAGAACTACTTTGTTTCTTTTCTTTAGTGTCCGGTGCTCGGCCAGATATTTTGATCTTCAATATATGCAACTTCTTTGCGAATTTATCTGTCTTCTCTAAATTATGTTCTCAATAATCCTCTATACAGGGTCACACTGGTTGTGTTAATGCCGTGGCTTGGAATTCTCGAGGCTCACTTTTGATATCTGGATCAGATGATACACAAGTATAGTACATCTATATATTTATATATATATTATCTGTGTGAATCGTAACTTGTATGTATTTCATCGACTACTTATTCTGTCAAAGTGTTCAAGAATTTAGGCCTTAGCATAGTATTGTGATTGTAAAGTGTAAAACCTGCAATATCTGATTTTGAAGGGATCTTTTCATTTTACAAGTGCAATCAGTCCATAGTACACACCTCAATGATTTTTGATAAAAAATAAATTCCACACATGCATACAGACATGACTTGTGCTCTGCATGAGTTTTTATTTTGAACTGTCAGTCGATCGTATTGTTTTTGCACGGATATTCTTATATACACTTCAAAAACAGTGCATTAATGAAGGCAATTATTGAAATATACAGTGGGATCAACTCATTATTTGCCTTTTCACAAGTTGATGGGATATGGGATATAGGGCTTGTGGTGTGTGTTTGTGGATTTATTTGTGACAGGAGAAAATTATTTTTGCAGTAGGATTGAAAAATTATTTTCTACTTCATGTGCACCAGGAGTATAGACTTGGCTTTATATAGCCTTATTCCTTTGCGAACTTCGGCCCAATTTGTTCGAAGAAATTATTTGACATATGCAGTGCACATGGGCTGGATGTGCTAAAGTCATGTCCAGTATAATTGATTCATCTATTTTTTGTCAAACTAATATAGCTGATATTGTTTCAGAACATAGAGGCTAACTATTATGGATCTTTTCAATTCAATAAATTCATAGTGCTTACATATTTTTGTGGGTAGGTATTCCAGGTTCCCTGTGCATCCCTGCATGTTCATTCATGTTTATGTTGGGCAATCATTTGGTTAATTAGTCAAATTATTTCAGGTAAACATTTGGAGCTATGCATATTTTGGGCAATTGTTTATATTGCTAAATGCATTTGCCAGGTTCCAATTTACTCATCTGTCAACTTAGTTTCTTGTCAGTCAGCCTATTAAGGAACTCATGAGATTCTTGGTTGGTGTTGGGTTGATGCTATCTTTGACTTGGTTCATAACTCATACAATATCATTCAAACTAGCATGCTTAGTTAGTGTTCGGTTGAAAACTCGGCACTCTCGTGCACCTTTTCATTTTTGTATTATTAGAAAAAGTTATGTAATTATATCAAGATTGTGTTTTATATGAGTTAGGGTCTCACATCAAAAGTATATGGATCTAATCACCGTACGATATGCAGCTTGGAGCATCCATCCTTTATTGTAGATTGAACTTTTGGGGTCAATCAAGCTTTCATAGGGTATTAGAGCCTGTCTTTTGACCTGTATCCTTCTTTGCCATCCCTGTATACTGGATCAAAGGCTCATCAGTGCCGTAGGTCCACGTGCAAGCATCTCAATATGGCTTAAGCGTGACGGGAGGTGTTGGATTCTCACATCAAAGGCGTGTGGATCTAATCACCACTTGAGATATATCGTGGGACCTCTATCCATCAGTATAATTGCAATATATTTTCACGCTTTTAACACAAATGTACTTGGTGGATTATGCAGACTCGATTAGTTTTCGTTGTTGATAATTGTGATATATGGTTAAAGTATGAAGATTTTCTACCCTGTTTTTAATCATATATGTGCGAACTCTTACTCTTTTCCCTCTCTGTAAAGCTTTGTCATTTACATTATAGTTAACGACAGCTTGACTTGCGGTGTGGAGCAAAGAAGTCCCTAGCTGATCCTCCCAAACATTCTCTTGCCCTAAAATCCTGTGATATCAGTACTACGAGGCCTCATTTGCTCTTAGTTGGTGGGAGGTACTTTGTTGTAGCTATGCAGTCTGTGTAAACTTTATTATTCTCCTTTATTCAAATATCTCATTGTTGTCTGTTTGTAGTGATGCATATGCTCGCTTGTATGATAGAAGGATGCTATCTCCGTTGACCTCCTCCAGAAGACGGATGTCACCACCTCCTTGTATTAACTATTTCTGCCCTATGCATCTTTCTGATCGTGTTAGTCTTGCACCCCTTTATTCTTTACTTCAGCATTGTTAGAATTCAGTTTTACAAGCATTATATTCTCATAGTACTTTCACATTACTCTCTCACTCAGTGTTCCCTGCTGTAGTTGTGTACCAGATGAAAAACAAGCATTATTCTCATAATACTTTCACACCCACAGTTTCATTATTTTTTTCAGGCACGTTCAAGCTTACATTTAACACATGTTACATTTAGCCCAAATGGAGAAGAGGTCCTCATCAGTTATAGTGGAGAGCATGTGTACCTGATGAATGTAGATCATGGTATGATAATTGATCTTGAGGTTTTAGTTCCTTGCCTTTTGATTTACCATGCAATTGTCAATGGTCAATTTCAAGTAGTGAAGTAGGTTGTGTTTTGAAATTTAAATGTGCTTAAGATGTCAGCATATGGTCTACTCTAGCGTACACTCCAAATATTGTATTATTTAGACTAGTGTTACCAAGAAAATCAACGAGCCAGTAACATTGATTGTCTTAGCTGGCAGTGGGAGTTCCGTGCAATATAGTTCCGGAGATGTATCAAAGAAAATGATCTTCACTCCTATATCCAATGGAGTGGCACCACAACTTCCAGCATCTGATGCCTATCAAGACAGTCTTCATATGAAAACAACCATTGCAGCAAGGGTATGCATTTTTGCTATCTAGTTGTGTTTGGTAATCTTGACAGTCTAAAACTCGGTTTAAACTTAATTATTGGTGTAAGATGATGATGGGTGCTGTTCAAGTGTGCACATTTTCCCCTTCTCTGACACAGCTGCTGCAGCTTGACAAATGCAGGAAATTGCTTCAAACTGCTGAAAAAACTTTGGGAGAAGGGAATAACTATTATTATGCAATCGAAGCATGCAATGAAATTTTAGATGGACGTGGTTTTGAAATTGGGCCTGCGTTACGGCATGAATGTCTCTGCACTCGTGCTGCCTTATTGCTGAAGGTCTTTACGAGCCATTTTTGTAAAAATGCGTATAAACTTTAACTCGTGTGATGTAGTATTATGACAATATGTTCTTTCTTTTTTCAGCGAAAGTGGAAAAGCGATGCTTATATGGCCATTAGAGACTGTAACAGTGCTCGGGGAATCAATGATTCTTCCTTTAGAGCACTTTACTGTATGTCTGAAGCACTGTCACAGGTAACAATCATAATACTAATTGTAGTTGGTTTTCGGACTGATTCCAATTATCAAGTCTCTAATCAACGAGCTGACTAACCTTATTGCATCGCCTATAGAAAATTTGACACTAGCCCTATTTTTTGCATCCTTAGGATTTAGGAGCGAATATATAAGACACAGCAGACAAGAATTAGCATAAATATCCAAACAGTAAACAAAGAAAAGTATCATATTTCTAATTTCCACCCAAATAAAATGCAGAAACTGTTTGAACAACTATCAACTAAAAAAACAAAAAAAGGCCACCAGCTTCTAGTAGTAGTAAGAAATAATTCAGGGGGAAAACCACCAGAGTCTCAGAATTATTATACTAGGGTGGTATTCTTTGACTGTTCTTAGTAAAGTCTCATTGTTGCAGTTTTAAAATATAAGTTGCATGTTGGTTCATCTGATTTATTTCTGTAAGTGGTGTGGGATTGAAGTCAAATTACTTTTCTTTGCTGATTGAATTTTCATTCATATAAGAAGAATTAATGCAAGTAAATAGGTTTGGGTACTATTATCTTTCCGTATGCTTTTGTTCTGAAGAGATTATTCTGTTTTAGAGAACTGTCCCAACTTGTCATAAACTAAAAATCTTCAGGATATAGCTATGCCCTTATATTGTGGTGGGACTTGATATGTCTGTACCAAATTTGTGTTTGAGTTAATCCTGTGTTTCCATAATATGCTTGCTGAGTGCAATATCCAGAATATCAAATTTCTTGGTGTAGATTCATGACAATCAATGTGAAGCAGCAGAACAAGCATGGTGTTTTACTGGTCTAGGTGCTTGCATAGAACACCGAACAAACACTTAATATTGGGCTTTATAGATTCTATTAGAACTGGCTCAAATTCAGTTGACAGATTGATGGAGTTTGATCCTAATTGATTAGCGTACCTATGGTATATACAGGGCATTGCCCTCTGCGAATAATAATACATCATGTATTTTCTCAACTTTTAGATGTCTACTAGAAAATGCCTAGATTGTCAAAGGTGTGCAGATTTTACGAAACCATACGTGTCCTTTCAGATCCTTCTACTTCTTGTTGTACTAGCTGATTGTTATTTTCTCATAGTTGGGTAAACATAAAGAAGCTCTGGACTTTGCATTTGCTGCTCAATGCTTGGCTCCATCCAACACTGAAGTGACTGAAGCAGTGGAGAACATAAAAAAGCGTGTAGTTGCTGGTTTGTGCCTTTATAACTATGCATTAGTTTGTTTGCACTAACAGCTTATGGTGTTGTCATGCACACTTCCATGTTGGTTATGTTGTTGACGCAGGGCATGATGTAAATTAGGTTTCCTAATTCTAGTTGGTCTGGATTAGCTCTAATGTTATATAAGTTTCCTAGTTCTAGTTAGTTTTGGAGGTTTAGTTCTATTTAAGTTTTTGTGTTAGGTTTGATATCTCTCTTCACAGGTTGTTGTATTGATTTATTTTGCAGTAACTGATATATCTCTTCTGTTCAGCAATTCTTTTGTTCTGCGAGGACCAACAGCATCCACAATTTTATTAAACTTTCAAGGTTTAATATCCATAAAATGGGAAAAGTCTTGCTCTAGAAAATTTCCAGATGCCTTATCATATGCTCTGTTTCAGAAAAAAGAAAGTATCAGTGGCTTATCTGTAGTATGCATTTTTTTTAATGTCTTTAGCACACTTCATTTCATCTGACTGTAATATTGCATTGACTAGTTGAATCTGGGAAAAATAGTAAGGCGAAAGATAGAGCTCCGAGGCCAGAATCTCGGACTGGAAGAGTCTTATCATTGAGCAACATCTTCTACCGTTCTGAGGCTAATAGTGATGGCTCACAGCAAGATGGTCCGAGATCTGAAAGAGAGGATTCTGATAATGAGGATGATTTGGAGTTGGACTTTGAAACTTCAGTATCAGGCGATGAAGGGCGTGATGTTGATTCTAACTTTTTACATGGAAGTTTGAATCTTAGACTTGATCAGAGAGGTGATTCAGCTAAAGCAACTGGTTGTTTGAATGGCTCTTCTGGAGCACCTTCATCGTCGTCACAAATCGATCGGACGTCTTACCAGGTTTACACCTATATATGTAATATAAAGTATGCTGTTTTCAGATTCATGATGACTAGCAACAAGTTTCATTTGCTTACGAGATGGAAATACCCTTCATTATAGTTTTGCAAGAATACCTTTGTGTTGCCTTTCCTTAACATAATAATCAGGCCTATACTGTTAGGTGCAAAAGGTTGGTGAACAATCAGGGAAAAGAATGAAAAAGCTTATCTGTCAGAAGTAATAAATTCAGGCAAAATTGTTGATCGTGCAATCACATTAAAGATACAGTAGTATACACATACGCTAGAGCATTTTTCAGCATTTGTAATACAAGGAGTAGCTTGCCTCAATATTTTAAATTAGATCCTTCAGGTTTCTTTCTTTCATATATCCATGTGGAATTCCATTCAATTTTGAGTGTTAACATCTAAGTTGTACCTCTCTTTTCTAAGAGTCTCTAACCCCTCACTGTTCTGTTTTGCAGTCTGAGACAGTTATCGATATGAAACAGAGATATGTTGGCCATTGTAACATTGGAACGGATATAAAGCAGGCCAGTTTTCTTGGTCAGAAAGGTATTGTTGACGTCTTTGTTGCCAGTTGTGTGTTTATATATATTTTGTACGTACAACAGGTCCATTTTTATAATTAAAAGTAAAGGGGGGAGTTACATGGAGTTGAGGTACCTTTAGAAAAGTTTTTGATGATGCTAAAGATTATTATGCGTATACTTGAACCTTTCTATTCTACCTTAATACTACGGTCGCATTCAAATAAAAGAACAATTGATTCCTTCTCTTGCTACCAGTTAATCCCCAGACCTGCCTGGGTATTTCTTTTCAATCGTAATTTAGATCTACATAGTATGATATCATTTCAATGGACTCAAATTGATGTTTCCCTGACATCAAATTGTAGGCTTCTGACATGAGATTGATATTTTATGATGCAAGAATATTGACCCTGGCTACTCTGGTTATAGACAGATGCTTGACTTTGATTAATACGACTTTGATCATCTTTTTCTGTTAAGCGTTTTGAAGATCTCAGTGTGCAATCCCTTAGTTGATTGCGCAAACCTTGTATATTGATACCAATATTGCTTAAAAATAGCCTGTTCAGTAAGCTTATTCCATTACTCGGAACTTGGGATGGCTTAGTATAGGAATAACCTCTTTTAGGTACAGGTAAATCTCAGACTAGATTGGTTATAATAGGATTGCTTTGGGTAATTTGTTTACTTTTCATTCCTCCAAATTATTGATTTGGTATATTTCCTTACATCTGTTCATTCATAAGTTACATTATTTGAAGTAGTCATTTATCTTTTGGAGTTCCTGATGAAGACTCAAGCCTAACACCTCACAGATTGGGACATGTTTATATGGTAAATAGTTAGGCGTATAAAACCTATCTTTTGGGTTGAATTCTTGCACAAATGAAAACAAATGGAAACCCTACTCATTGATCACCAGTAAGCATAACCAAACAATGTCGGGCCTTAGCTTATGGTCCATAAGAATTTCATGTCTTTGGCTGCTTTTCCTCCATGGCTGCATGTATAAATTGAATATTCATATTTTGTGTAGATATAGACTGGTTAATCTTATACAGTTTGTGGTTGTGTGGTATAATATTGTATATTTAAACAAGTAATGCATACAGGTAGCATCATGTGGTCGTAGAAAGATTGTTACAATGTTGTCAATTTGCCATTTTCAGGTGAATTTATTGCCAGTGGAAGTGATGATGGTAGATGGTTTATCTGGGAAAAACAAACTGGGAGGCTTATAAAAATGCTTCTTGGAGATGAAGCAGGTAATTTCTCCCCCACATAAAGTTTGGGCTTTACTCATTGCATGGTGAGTTGTTTCTTGATTTCTTTCCACAGTTGTGAACTGTGTGCAGTGCCATCCTTTTGATTGTGTTGTGGCAACCAGTGGGATCGATAACACAATAAAGGTGAGAGTCTTGGGATTTGTCGTCAGCAATTGCAGCTAAGTTCATAATTAATGCGGGTGTGTTATTTTAGATATGGACTCCAAGTGCTTCAGTTCCATCAGTTGTGGCTGGTGGCCAAACAGGGCCAGAAACTGCTAGTGTGCTGGATGCTATGGAGAGCAATGAGCGTAGGTTATGCCGCAGTCGTGAAGCTATCTTGTAAGTGCTATGGATTCAACTCTTGTTTTCCTGCTACATGTTTGGAATGGACTATGAGGAGAGTATTTTGTTTTGGATAAACTACTTTTACTATTGAAAAAAGAGAGTTGGAGGTGATTGAGTTATCCTATATGAGAAGATATAAGATATTGGGATATTTTAATGAGATTTTGTTGGCACAAATTTGAGCCTTATTTTCTGGAGGCCTAAACCAGGCGCTTCATGATAGGGCAGGCCATGGTCACTTGTGTGTTCAAAATATAAAATATGAACTGCTCACATATGTTGCCAACCCTCTGTCTTCTGAGGTTATTCATTGAGGGATTCAAACTTGACATGTATTTGATGAAGTCAAATATGAGAATATGAGATGAGTCAGGTACATAGCTAACAAGTAGTTTGATTTACTTTCACCCCTGTGCTTCATTTCCTGTTAAGTGAGAGATTTGTCTTAAAAACCTTTGCAAGTTTCTGTGCTTTATTTGATTATCTTCTTTATTGATGACAAGTTTATGTTGGTTTGTTATTTAGTAGTATACACTTGCCCATTTAACATACATGATATACAACATGCAATGTACTTACCCAAAATATGATTTCAATAATGGCCTCTCTTCATTGCTGCATGCTGACACAGTTATTCTTCCATCATGTGGCTTGAAATGGTGTTAAGGGCTAATGGTTTTTTGAGCAGGCCCCTTCAACTTGTTCGGATGCATGAGTTTACTGAAGGAACCCTACATCCATTTGAGTGTGCTCAGAATTGATTAGTTCACTGAAACAAGCAGGTGACTGATATGCTCTCTTTACATCATAATTTCTGTGTTCAGAGTTTCTTTGTTTTATAACTATCTGAGATTTGTGTCTGCATTTTTGTGGTTTGTAAACTTGTTACGTAAACATCAATCTACCACCTAGAGATTTTGTTCATGAGCTAATGGACTGATTTAGCGAGACAACCATATTCGAAATCTATTGGCTTGAAATTGAAAAATCATGTATTATTCTAAGAGTATATATGATAGCAAATGCAGCCAACCTATTGGTCAACTTCTCTTTCAGAATGCATAAATCCTGATAGTTAACTTGACAATTATAGGGGTTGCCAAGGTCTCCTGAATTCAGTAGTTGCTCAATTGACCTTTGACATGTATGTTCTTACCAAAGTGCGAGTGCCTCCCTAATACTGGCCCAGCAACTAAAAATAGTCTGATTGGTGATGTGTGTTTGTAACTGTAGTAATTATATTTTCAATACTGTTCAAATAATGTTGGAAGTATGAGCTTCACTCTTGATATACTATGTTTCATGTTGGACCATAGACGGTAAGATTTATGCCTTCCTCATCTTTGTGTAAGGTTTCCCGATGGATATTATGTCAGAATATCGAAAGCACCAATTTTGTCCTTCTATGATAAATATTGGCCATGAACTATGTATGTTTGAACAATATTTTTTTTCCTCGTGTATCTGAAGCTGAGGAATGGAAATCGAACCCACCCCAACCCCTCCATAATAAGTTTTTTCTGCTTCACATTGACAACATGCCCATATTTCTGGAATGATATCGTTACTCAGTATTAAATGACTCTGATTCTCTCGAGTCATTGACTAAGCATGCCCTTCTGATGTCTTGTTTTAGGTTTATATTTTTTGTTCATGCGCTGTGTTTAGGTGTTGGGGTCCAATTTTGCATCATCGCGTTTATTTTTTGGTTTCAAGTGAAGGTGATATTGGATCTCAGTTTCTGGTCCTAGTTGAGGTGTTTCATACAAATACACCTCCAAAAACAATGCGCATTTAAGTGTACTATCTTTGCTTAGATTACAGAGATGATCTGCTAATATTATTTATAGGTTAGATGGCAACATGATTTTGACCTAGTACCATTCCAACAGGATATGTCTTGGGATGATGAATGGGTCAATAAATATTTGAGAAATGATTTGTTTGGGTGCTATTGAAGTAAGGTTGTCGGCCAAATAAAACATATGAAAAATGTAGCATCTGGAAAGAGTTCACTTTTCATATTACCATATTTTATATTGCTGAAAGTATCTCGATAACAATCTTGCTGACCTATTTGTTTGATACACTCATACGACGGTTGAAAAGTTCAAAACTGGTCAGGTGATGAAATTTGAAGGGTTTGTGGAACCGGAATGAAGCAAAGTTCTCTATGTGTTTCTATGAATTGTGAATTCAGCTATAGTCAATGTCCTTTCGGTAAATAATGCTCAATTTGCTCTTGATTTCCAAACTCAAGGTCTTCTCAATTAATTAAGCAATGGGTTTAAGTAAAATGAACAAATTATGGGTGCAGTTGAAGACCTTTTAGAGACGTTTAGAGACGCCGATGAGCTAATATGTCTAATCTGTAGATTTTTTTGCTAATATGTATAATTTGTAGACAGTGGCGGATCTATAAATTATGGATCCGCCACTGTTTGTAGATGTTTTTGCTAATATGTATAATTTGAAGTTGGAAATCAATTTATAAGCGTTGACAAGATTAATTTGATGAGAGGAAGAAAAACTACTTACAATCATATTATATACTATTTTTGCACTTTACGATGCTATATTTTGTGTCATGTTTATAGCTTATACTTTTGTTGCAGATTTCATCAAATTTAATAGCTTTTTTCAGAGAATCAAATTTAATAGTTAAATGGTTAATGATACGATGTGTAAATTAAAATGACAGAATCTGAAGTTCTTTTAAACAAAGCCTCCGGTAGACATGGTGGACGAAAAATGTATTTAAGAAAATTTTCATCACATCTAATATTCAAATATAGAACTTATGTGGATCACAGCTAAAACCTAGCCCAATTAAGGCAAAAAGAAGACGCTGATATAACGACTTATTATCACAGTATTGTATCCTGAAGAATATGTCCATTACAGGAAGGGTATAAATTCTTTATAGACAGTATAATAAACGTCTTTTTGCAATTTCGTTTTATTATTATTCAACATATCATACCCTCTAACAATTATAGGAAATTTAAGTTGGCTCATTTTGATGGAACTAATTATACTTGTTAGAAGAATCGCATGGTGTTTTTACGTACTCGAGGCAAACCTCACTATTATTCACGATTCTAAACCTTATGGTTCTGAAGACTTAAAGAAAGAATGCAATAAGAACAAGAAGGACAAACTAGTATGTCGCGGGTATATTCTGAATTCACTGACTAATTGTTTGTATGATCATGTGATTGAAAGCCACAAAATTTTGAATTCATGGTCCGGTATAAATCATATAAGCAATTAGTTAGCGAATCAATAAGCCATATATGTTATGGTGTATATATAGGATGAATTATGTGGTTGAAAGCCGCTAAAAGAAAGGTATGAACTATTTGAAAATGAAACGAAAAAAAAATATGTCAAAAAAGAAGTTATATAAGAAGTAAAAAGTTTCAAATAACATGACATGTTTTCATTTTGGAAAGACATGTAATTTATGGGTTGACTGCATGCACTATAAAATGGTTCAAGGAAACCTTCTAGATAGTAGCTCTCCTCGAACCATTTCTGATGATTGAGCCTTTCTTTAGAGTTCTAGCAAGTTTTAAAGTGGTAAGGCATTACGCTGTGGTCAATCTTCCTTCTTCTTTGGCATCTCGCCTGGAGAGCCTAAAAACAAGAATGGAAGAGGGAGAAGCAGACGACGACGCGTAAGCACCACAGAAAAAACGAAGCACCGGTTGAGAGGCAGAACTGACACAAACAATAATGTGAATGTGGTCGAATATGGAACACATGACTTGGTTGCAATGATTTATGAAATGCATATTAGTATGATCACTGAACTTCATATGGGGGTTGTTACCACTTCTACAATTTGGTTGCTCGATTCTGGTGCCAAAATTTATGTTTGTAACAACAAATTCATGTTCAGAATATATAATCCAATAACAAAAACAGAATACGTTTTTATGGGAAATCATGTGACAACAAGAGTGCAAGGAAAATGAACAATGGAGATAACTTTACTTCGAAAAAGAAGTTAACATTGATAAAATGTAGGAAAAATACCGATAGCCATCCCCAAATAAGAACCAATTCCACTTAGTTATCCCTAATTTTCAAAGTGGACACTTAACTAAATTGAAAGATTCGAAATGTACACATGTTAAATATTTGGATAGACACTGTTAATTTTGGATCACTAATCTTCAAAAGAATGGAGTAAGCGAAAGAAATAATATGACTCATATTGATATGGGTAATTTTTTGTTTTTAATGCTAGTTCGCCTTCTTTCTTGTGGAGAAAATCACTCATAACTTCTTGTCATGTAGGAAATCGAATTCGTACAAAAAATATACATAAGTCCTCTTATGAGTTTTGGTATGGTCGAAAATCAAACACAAATTATTTTAAGGGAAAATGACACTTTTGTGCACTTGAATATACACTTTTGACACTTTCATACCCTAACTTTTTTTTCTCTTTTTTCCATACATGACTTTCATTTTGGACAATTTACCCCTAAAATTCTCAAAATACCGAAATTACCCCTAGTCTAATGGAGAGAACCGGCCCAATTTTTTAAAGAGTGTGAAAAGACGAAATTGCCCTCAACTATTCATCAAATTTTCAAGTGAATGTCATTGGACCCTCCTACTTCATCGTGAGCATCGTGAGCATCGTGAGCACCTTGTCGATCGCCGGAGTATCGTGAGCATCGTCGATCGTCGGAGCTTACATGCTGGGCTTCGTACCTGGTGACCGGAGTTGGTGGAGGTGACCGAAGTTGTGCCAAAATTTTCACTCGCCGGAAAGTGTGCTGGAAAATATGTTCCAGCACGCTTTCCGACGAGTGAAAATTTTAAATTCTTGAACTCATTTCTTATTCCCTCTCTCCATCTATCTCTTTTCCGACCATTCTGTGCCGGAGAAGATCGTCAGAGCACCGCATTCTACCTTTTTGGTCGCTGCCCATTGCCCACCTCGTCGATACTCGCTGCCCGCTGCCCACCTCGTCGATGCTCGCCATTTTGTGTTGTGGAGGCTGCAGAGATGAGGTCGAGACGAGCACCTTGGCGGAGGTATTCTGGAAGCCTCGTCGGTCCACCGTGCTCCCCACATGCCGGAGAAACCCCAACGTTGAATGCCGGAGAAACGCCGGTGAGGAGGGTGTGGCGGAGAAGGAGGAGAGGAATAGTTGAAAGGGTGGCATACCTTTGAAAATTTGATAAATAGTTGAGGGCAATTTCATCTTTTCACACTCTTTAATTGGACCAGAATTAAATCAGATTTAATTTTGGTTCAATTCAGGTGTATTTTGGGTATTTTGAAATTTCTGAAAAAATTTGTCCCAAAATGAAAGTAAGGTATTGAAAAAAAAAAGTTAGGGTATGAAAGTGTCAAAATGTATATTCAGGTGCACAAAAATGTCATTTTCCCTTATTTTAAAGTTTGAGGCTGCACAACACGTCACAAAATTATTTATCACAACCTTCAAAAACTTGGACCAAGAAGTAAAATAGGTGTTTTTGTAAGCTATGCATATAACTCTAAAGCATATTGAAATCTAGACTTGGAGATAAACGTTATTATAACCTCGATTCATATCAAGTTCTTTGAAAATAAATTTTCCAAGGATCCAGCATCCAATGAATCACAAATGCAAGTATATTCTAATTTTCAAAATCATGACAATGTTGTAATCAATGATTACAATGAAAACATAAGGTAAATATTGTCGACTAAAATTGAACTAAGAAAAGATACAAGAATAAGAAAATAAAACTCATTTAGATATGAATTCACAAGAATGACAATATATCAAATCACTCTCCCAATAAAAATGTTCATACGCTTCATATTTTAAGATATAGTTTGTACACAAGCGTACATCTCTATATGTAGTTCATAATTTAAACACATTATAATCATGTGAGATCATAAGATGGTTTAAAAGATGAAAGTTTGACTTTTGTTGATAATGTATTTGGTTCAAATTTTGTAATGTAAGGACAGGGATGAAGACACTTTGTTACGCCTAAGTATAGTGAAATGACATTTTTATATTATAACTAATTTTCTCTCTTTTTAGTACTCTAACTATTTTTATTGACAATTTACCCCTAAAATACTTAAACTACTCCTAGTTTTTATTTCAGCGCTGCCCGACTTACTGCAGACCGGTAGTGAACTGGAGTTGAATTTGAACTTGGTTCAAATTCATCATGGAATTAAATTTGGGAAAGTTTTCTTTTGATTTTTGGGCGTTTTAGCTGAATTCATATTCGATTATCAAATCCAGATTGAAAAGTTATTGGGTTCTTCGATTCATTGATGTCTTCGGCGGATTCGTCGTGCTGGTGCTACATTTTGGATGTATATTTTGTATTTCATAACAAATTATCTCTTTTTGAACCCATACTCCCTCTCCATCTTCTCGAACAGAGCCACAACCTCGGTAGTGCGACCGGCGCGGACGTCCGGTCGACGAGCTCCGCGAGGGACTTCTAGCCGGTGACGCCACTTGCGACGCAATGAGCTCGTCGACGACTTTGAAATCTTTTCGCCGGCCGCAGTGGTTGATGAATTAGGAGGTGGACTCGTCGGAGGGGATGGAATTAGGGTTTGAGAGGAAATTAGTAAACCATGCATATTTGAAATCAAAATTATGGGTAGTTTATGTATTTTAGACATTTTAGGGGTAAGTTGTCAGTTAAAATAGTTAGGGTACTAAAAATAAAGAAAAAATAGTTAAGATATAAAAGTGTCATTTCGCTATAGTTATGTGTAACAAAGTGTCATTTTGTTGTAGTTAAGTGTAATAAAGTGTCATTATTACATAAAGATACGTTCAAAAAATTGTATTTATTTTGATTGGACCTTCCAGATTTAGTTTGAATTAGAATAAATGTCAAGAACACAAAATAAGAAATAGACTATCATATAAAAAGCATGATATTTCTTTACCCCACATAATTTGATTCAAATTACATTATTACATTCATCATGTTTATAAATTGTTTTTTATTTACTTTAGGAATGAGATCGATTTTTTTTATTTGAGAAAGTAATGATGTGCGGGCATTCATAATAATAAAAGTAACGAAAGGCTTTTGAATGATGCCCCGCCGGTATAAAAATGATGTTTCTTGCAAATACTTTTTACTTCTTTAAATGGTTTTAAAATCATATATTTAAATTGAATAGATGATAAATATGTCGCTCAATTAATGTTAAACGCATAAACAAGCCATATCAAAAGAATTAATGTTCTTATAAAAAACAAATTTTCGCATTCGTACCTTAACACATGATCTCGTTTATTCAAACCCATCAACGAATAAACTATTTGAAACTTGCTGTGAATAAATTTGAAAAAAGTAGGCGCAATTTGGGTTGTACAAAAGTAAAAGTGTCAAAAATCATAAGGACATAATGTCGGAGTCAATGCGGCAACAATGTGCATGTAGTGAATGGAATCATATGTTAGTGAGTGGACAAGTAAAAAAAACATGAAATCATGACCCACACAACATAAGCTGCCCACTCTTCACCTTGACTTTTGTGCTCTATATTACCAAAACCACACACTTGACACTCCACCCTCTCTTATTGTTTGTTATTTTTTGACAATGGCATGTGAATAGAGATATGGGCAGTTTGAAAAACAACCAAGGAAATAAAGGAGACAAGTTCAAATCCAAGTATGCACTTTTCTTTTTAAATATTACACTACGTGGGAGTTTGATTGGTTGAAATCCTCATCTAATGGAGACTCATTAAAAGAATTGAAAATGTTTTTTTGGGTTTAAATTGTTTTGGTCTCCTTTATAGTTTGTGTGGGCCTAATAAGGGGTAACCTGAGGCTTGGGCTAAACCCACATGCGTGCCACCGCCGCCGTCCGTCCGGCTTGGGCACGGGTCCGGCTCGGCTCTGGTTGAGCACCTGTCTTTTAAAATTCGAATTTAAATCTTGTTTTAATTCGTGAATTAATTTTGGTTGTTACATGTATTTATTAGAGACACTGATGAGCTGGTTTAATGTGTCATTAACTATGGGTTTAATTCACTTCCCCTTAGATATTTTTATAAATACTGAGGGGTGTCTCCCCATTTGACACACAAAAACCTTGCTGACTTGCTGCCAAAAATATCGACATGCTGCCAAAATAATTCTCGAACATTTTTCCCGTTCTTCTTCCTTCGTCTTTCTTCAATTGCACAATCTGACTGTCTTCAGACTGTTGTTTGTTCAATCAGCGGAAATTCTTTGGTAAGATTTGTTTTCTCCTGGTCAAAGTCTACATTGTTCTAGTCTCAGCTGTGCGAGTGGACTCACATCTGAGGGACAACCGTGTTAACCTCGGAAGCAACCAGATTTGATCGACACCACGGTCCACCCGAAATAATTGCTTTCAAGTCAGTGGCCTCCTTACCACGGCGCATTTCTTATTTATTCATCTTCGTCTGCTCAGTATCAGATATCGACAACAAAAGGATTTGGATACAGTGTTGCGTGCCACGTCATTCCGGGTATCTTATTCCAACACATTACATGTCCTATTTAACTTTAAACTCACTACACCTAAACATTAAACTGAGTCTCTAATTTTGGTCTGAAATCAAGGAAAAAGCAGTGTCAACCTCTAAGCCAAAATCAAGCTGTCCAAATATATACTTATATTTCTAGGAGAATTAATCATACCAAATTCTATAAATTAAGTTAAACATTTAATTAATGATTCATTCATACTCGATTCACTAAATATTATTTGAATTTATAACATTTTCTTGGTACGGTGATGTGAATTTATCTTTAACGTAAAAATTTATTTGGATATTACATTTGTCCCCTAATTATAATACATACAAACGTTGTCTAAAATTGTTGAAAGAGTCCGTTTGTTCAGTGGTTAATTATAGTTACTTTTACCATTAGATTATGAGTTTAAGTCAATGTAAATATTTTTTTGAAGAATATAAATAAAAAATAAGATGATATTTATTTATTTTTTTGATTAATCACTGTACATGAATTATTGTTTTGAATAAATTAGTTGAGTTCTTAACGAGCCGCTTCATCTCTTGTTACGTTAAAAAATCGATATATGCTAATTGTAATCTAACTAAATTCGAGTTTGAGCACAATGTTGGACCATTTGTTAAACGTGTTCAACTACAAACTCACAAACTGACTCAGTTCAAATTTATATATATACTACATTTAAATTAAACTCAACTAAAAATTAATAATCAAGCTAAAAAATTTCTAGATTCACCACCGGTGATGTGTATTACGGCCTGAGCTCTCGAGTAGAAGCAACAGAAGAATCGAGCTGAAATCCTCCCATGGGTACAAAAGAGTTCGAGTTTTAACGCTTGATTAACCTCACTTATAAACAATATTATAAGAAGTTAGAAGAGAAATAATAAAGATGATAATAATAAGTATCAGTATCGAACTTAAACTAACAAACCGAATAACTTATTATTTATATTATAAAATATAATAATTTAAAAGAGTGAATATTTGTACATAAAACTTAATAAATTGAGTTGAGATGCTTCAATGTTTAGTGTTTAAAGTGAAAATTACACATAACCCCTCTTAATCATGGTCGAGTTTCACTTAACTTCAAAATCAAATTGAGGAGTCCCTTAAGTTTGAAAAAGTTTCACTTTACTCATTTCCGTTAACTTTTTTTCAAAAATTCTGTTAATTTTTTTGCGAAAGACGAAAATACCCTTGAATTAAAAAAATAATAATAATGATTTAAACATTTTTCCATAATGTTTTTATTGTAGAAAATAAAGAATAAAATTATGTTAGTAGCAAAAATAGTTTTTTTATAAAAAAAATTCTTGTAAAAAGAATTAAAACAAAAATGACTTTTGAACATCGTTTTTTATTTTTATAATTTTTTCATAATTTTTTTAAAAAATAATACTAAAATATTGTTTTTATTCTTTATTTTTGTAAAAAGAATAAGAAAACAAAAATTCAAAATCAAAATCATTTTTATTTATTTTTTAAAATTTTTTTAATGCAAGTGTATTTTCGTTATTTCTCAACAAACTTAATTGAAAATGGTTAGAGGTGGGCAGTTTGGACCCGGAACCGGAACCAAAGAACCGGGAACCGCGGGTAACGGTTCCGGTTATGGTTCTAAAAATGAAAGAACCAAGATTTTCTATTTCGGTTCTTCAAACATGACACTGGCGGGTACCCGGAACCGGACCGGTATGCTAAACATTCATTGAACCACCACCAATTTTTATGAAACATAGAGATAGAGTACGTGAATCGAAAAATAAACCGAGACATATAAATTACTTATCTTTTATTAATAATTTATTTGCGAATTTTATAATTCGATTGAGTTTAACAATTAAATTTTAATATTTTTGTTTGTTAAAATTTATAATAATTATAACTTTCATGCTTTTGTCTAAAAATCTAATTAAAATCATCTAATTTGGACCTTAAACCGTATTTTAAAGCACATAATTAACAAAAATAAAAAAAGTTGACCGGTTCTAATGGGTAGTTACAGAGAACCGAACTGGATAAACGGTTCCAGAACCGAAGCATTCCATTATATAATGGTTCCGGTTCTCAAAAATTAAGAATCAAGAAATACGGTTCGGTTCTTAATCGGTTCGGTCCGAAACTGGACCTATATTTTCTTCCTAAAATAATAAAATAAAACTTGTTCAAACTTAAGAGATTATAAAAAGTTGATTTTAAAGTTAGAGAATTAGTAACACTTGATAATAGTTAAGAGAGATTATATAAAATTTTCTCTTGTTTTAAATTGTTACTCGTTGGAGCCCAAACAAAAATTTGAATCGAAGAACATATTTCTAAGATTAATTATGATCATACTCTACTACAGACAAATTCCTAGATTCTTGAAAGTCAAAAGAGCAACATATATTAATATTCCTTAAGTGTAGGTGACGTGAATTTGATATGGTACCCACCACGTTTTGGAGTGGCGTCGACGCCAACTAGATGCCATGCCATCCACTCCTCTAATCACGTTATGAGCAAGTTCGACATATTTTTAGAGAAACCTTAACTCAAGAGCTTTAAAACCTCAAATTATTACTCAATAATAACGAAGAGTTAAACACTCTATAATCATCCAACTCTAACCAAATTCTTTAAAAATGTTTTAGATTCACTTTTTTTAATAAAAAAACCCAACATATTATTTAGTTATAAAACAACTAACACTGCGTTACACAGTGAATAACCAAAATATCATATGGTAATCTCAGCTACTGTTAGTTAAAGTATACATGGCTAATTCATAAGCCATGGAATTACAAGAGCATTAAGCAAAATAAAAGATAGCACAACAACATGCCTCTTGCAACCTCGCGGCCTTCACATCGCATGGGTTGAGACTCTCCGCAAATCCATTAAAAGAACCAACTCGATAATGACGAGCATAAAAATTAATAGACCAACGAAATGCCTATTGCAAACTCGTGGTCTCTACTTCGAATGTGTTGAGACTCTCCGCCAATTCGTTACAAGAACCACCCCAAAAACACTTAGAGCAAGCCCCTACTCGCGGCCTTCGCCTCGAATGGGTTGAAACTCTCTGCAAATCCATTACAAGAACCACCCCGATAACGACGAGCATAAAAATTAATAGCACAACGAAGTGCCTCTTGCAAACTCGCGGCCTCTAACTCGAATGGGTTGAGACTCTCCACCAATTCGTTACGAGAATCACCCCGAAAACACTTAGAGCAAGCCTCTAGTACACCACCCCAAATAAACTTGTATTAAAGTTTAAGAAAAGCAAGACCCCCTAATTTGATATGCTTACATAAATCTACTAATCGACGCCAGAGAAATCATGATCCCTTCCAGTACCGAGCTATCAACCAACTAAAGTCGCATCAATCAAATCACCAAAATTTTCCTACCCTACCTCCGATGAGCCCCTTCCAGATCCTTCTGCCCTCAATCCCGCACCAACCTAATCGCCATATTTTCTCTGCCCAACCCCCGCTAACTCCCTCCCGGACACGTCTCCCCCCGCAGATGATATCGATATAATACCCTCCCAATCTAACCATCGCCAACCCCCTGATCAACCCATAACCAACCCCTGATCGCCAGAGCCCAACCACCGCTAACCCCCTCTCGAACCCGTCTCCCCCCACAGATGATATCGATATAATACCCTCCCAATCTTACCATCGCCAACCACCTAACCAACCCTTGACCACTGGACCCAACTGATCGCCCAACCCTCAATTCAACCCCTAACAGACTGAGAGTAAACGAAATCAACCTTTTAGTGGCAGCTAAGTCAAAAATTTGAAGCAACCACCGTCGCCGGTTCTCCTGCCAATCGCGCCACAAAATCTCCCCTCGCCTTGCAGAACGTCGGCCCACAACCGCCTTCGTCCAAGTCGATGGTGTGTGTCGTCATGAAGTGCCGCCACGCTGATACGTAATCCCAATCGGGAATTCGCAAACTCTTACACCGCGTATCTTGACACAGAGTCGAGACACCTAAACCCTAAACGAATAATGGGTACTATCCGCTTAGATTATCACGTTTATTCAACTTCATAATATTTTAGTATTAAAACAATTTGAGATATATTTCCTTCATTTTTTATAATTATAATCTCTAAGAAATAAAATAATTTTAACTTGATAAATTTTTTAATATATTTATTTTCATAAAATATCAAATAAAATTACTTAATATACCGAAAAGATACATTATATAATACATTATTGAGTGTATTATTGAAAATAACACATGTGTTCACCATTTAACCTTGATGTGTGTTCCAATTATGAAAGTCTTTTTTTGAAAAGAAAGAGGTATATAATATATTATAATTTATGGAGCAATTTTTATTTATATTTTAAATTTAAAATTTAATTAATCTTATAATTATAAGATAATTTTTCATTGTATAATACATATTTCTGGTAGATTAAATGATTAATTAATTTTACAGTTTAAAATTATTATATTAATAATAATAATTTATTGGACATTATTATTATTATAATAATAATAAATAAAATAAATATTCAAAACCATTTCAATATTAAAATATTGAAAAATGTATTAATATGACATTTTGCTTAAATTTTGTAAACTTTGTTTGAAGTTGGATGGGATGGATGATAGTCCAAGAGTAATAAAAGAATTGAGAACCGAAAAATTGATCAGAACTAGTTTGGATCGGTTAGAATCAGAATTGAGCAGAACTAGGACGATTTCGGTTCTGATTTCTCCATTTGGTAGGGTTTAGTTTGGTTCTCAATTTTCATGAGAGAAAACCGATGCTAACCGGACCAAATGATAATGGTTGCAAATTTGCAATGCGACTCCATCTCCTTCCCATAAATCTTATTTACAATTGACTCATCTCATGCTCGCCAATTTATTCTTGTTTTTTCTTCCCTTACCGATTCATCCGAAGTTTGATTAGGGCCCATAATATGTCGATTTGAATGGATTGTGAAGATTTAACACAATAAAGTGATTTTAAAGGAGTCACAATCGTGCCTATGTATAATACATTGAAGTGGTAAGGCACGATAGGAAGAATAAGGGCTCCAAGAACCTCCCTTGGACGCCATTTTTGGTGTTCCAAGGGAGAGTTTTCACCACCACCACCATAGGAAGAAGAAGAGGATGCAAGGAGAAGCTAGATTGGAGAGTTTTGAGCTTCCCAACACCCATGTATTTGGGTTTGTAATTTTCTTTCCTTATCTTGAATCTACCTATTTCTTATATGTGAATGCTTGAGCACCATGAGTTGGGGCTAAAAACCCTAAGTCATGGAAGCTAGACTTTTGTATGGATTGATTTTGATTGATATTGAGGTATCAGTTCTAGGTTGAAGATTATGATGTGTATTTGTCTTATTTGAATGCTTGTATCTTGACTTAGCTACTTAGGATACATGTTTAGGTGACTAAGTCGAGCCCGAGAGGGACGAATATTCACGGATCTAAACATCACAAAGTGGTAGGGGTTCGAAGCCGTGCGGAGACGCCCCAGATTAACACTTAGCCTAACATTGTCTGGCAAATGCAGTTTTGACGTTGGTTCAAACCCGAGAAGGTAAGAATTGATTCGGAATTAGGCCAATCTCAATGCCGAGAGGCGAGGTTGGTATTTATGGCATATGTTCTTCACTTGACTCGCCAAAAGAACTAGTATTTCGATAATATTGTATAATGACCATGCATGTCTTGTAATTGATTGGATTTTGATATGTTGTGCGCATGCTTGTTGATTATACTATGTTAGACTCGAGAGGTCGGATGCCTAGCGCTCACTTCTCGGTTCGAAGATTGTTGGTATTAATGCGGTTAGCTTAGGATTTTCGGTTTATGGGGTGAACACACATTTGTATTGAGTAACATTGTGTAAGTGTGGTAGTCCCCATAAGTGCGCAAGACTCGGGTTAATTAGGCTGTTCCCAATGTCGGGAAACGTGCTCGGTATTTAACACATAGGCCAGTGAAATGAATGCTTGTTATTGATGTCTCATTTGGTTGCTTGATTGCCTTGATCATAATGTCTAGTTCCTTAGGTTCTCGAATTCTCGACTTCTAACCAACCATCTACCATCCGCCGCCCCCATTTAATTTATTGCATTAGTTGTAGTGTAGTTGTAATTGTGTACTTAATGTAGATTAATTTCTCTCCTTGTGCAATTTACTTTATCGAGTCATGTCGGGAAAGAATATGCGAATGTCTAATTGAGAGACCCCATTTTGGTCCCTGTAGATTCGACCCGGACTTAGGCCAGAATATAAATGTACTTGTTCAACCGCGTGTTTTTGCGCGTGTGGGGAAAAGCGTGAGGCGAAGAGCACCCGCTCTAGATGGGTGTGCCGCGCGAGCCACACTTTGGCCCAACAATTACCAATTTTGATCTGACAATTTTTTGATGATAACCCTCCAAACCTGACAATTTCTAGGGTTCTTCCCGATCTTCCTCACTCTATGTGACATTTTCTTATGTCAATATCTAATTATTTTATAGTTTTTTCATCAACGACGGAGGAAGTGGTGGTTACAGAGGCAGAGACGAAGCAGAGAAAAACTTGGCTTTGCAAGATTATTTTTTATTTTTACATCAGAATATATTATGATTAAACCAAAAAAAAACTATCTATTTTTATAATTAACCAAAGGTTCGGACTCATCTAATTTTTGACCGGTTTCAGTTTATGAATTTTAAAATCAAACCCTACCGATCCAGTTTTTTGTTCAAGTAATTAACCGTATTTAAGCCCCCTAGATGATACCTTGACTTTTCACAACTATAATTTTAAGAATTGAAGTACTATTAGTTAGATTTGTTATAGTATTCTTCTACTCTTGAAAATTAACAAAATATCGTACTTACTTTTTTATTTGATAAGCTAAAGAGAAAATTGTGTTCTATATTTTATATATCTGAATAAAGTAAAAGATACAATCAAGTTCTGAAGGAAGCATTCTTGGGATTAAATATCACACTGTTTATAATGAGGTTGAGTGCTCGATATTATTGAGAATAGGGAGATGATTTTATGGGTAGATAAATTTAATGATGTAATTTTAAAAAAAAAAAGAAAAAAAAAAGAAAAGACATGATCAATAAGTATAAGGAAAGTTGGTTAAGGACTTAGGCGGAGATAATTACATGCACCCGTTTCATAAAGTTTGACATGAATGCGAATGAGACATGATTCATTTTTCATTAAAAAGATGCATCCTTGTTCATTATGGAGGCACGGTTTCGGGTATAAATTAGATTAGACTAGCACGTGCATATTCGGTGGACCTATACTACACCATTATATCTCCATTCCATACACGACCTATGTACGTATATAGTTTATAAACATTTTTTTCACTTATCTTTTGTTAATAATATATTAGGTATAGGTGATTCAAATAATTTCATAATTAAAATTCGAGTAAGTCATAAGCGTAGCTAAAATACTAGTATGTTAAACTGTTAAATACATTGACTAAATATTTGTTTATATATTTGAATGACATGTGTTTTGTAAATTAATGTACAATATACTGAAACATCGATATATCACATGCCTTGAATAAAGTTTATAGTAAAGTTAGTAATTCTTGTCTTACATTCAACGTTTATTACTAAATTGGAGTGCTTACTGAGTACTAATATTTTTCACATTTTTACAGAAAAATAATGAAATGTAGTTATTGATCATGTTCCCTCTCCATTAAGTTCGAAATCTTTGCCCTAGAAAAATCCAAACTAACTAGAAATGTTTAAAATAAATTTGGCTCGTTAATTTCCTTTTGGCCCCTGATTTTGACCCTAGAACCCAGTTAATTTAGAATTTTCAAAACCCCTATCCATTCACTGGACCCAACCGAAGATATATTTTAAATATATTACTTAATTAAATAATATATATATATAATAGGAAAAAATTATGTATAATATATATGCATTTGTTAGAATATCTGGTATGGGCGCGGTCAGATTTTTCGTCTCGTCCACAAAATTGAATATATTTCTCTAATTAGAGAATATTATATTCCTTGTGTGATCCATCTAATAAGACCACCCTCTATTTCTATTTCTTTTGTTCGTAAAAACTAAAAACTATAACAAGCATCATATGTAATTGCTACAATGAATGAAAGCTGCTAGAAAGTTGTTAAAATGTAAAAGTTATTACTCCATCAAAGCCACCGCATTACCATATTTCTCCAACCAAAAATGTCAAATTTTAATGCACATATTAATAATTAGAATTTTTATTATCGACATTCAATCAATGATTAAATTAATATAAACTTGCTAGAAACGTGGTCTGCCTTACGCCCAAGGCAATTAGGGTTCTTGTCTTTTGACGAAGTTCGCAGCTTAAGTGGTTTGCGATTGTGGTTCGCAGATCAAAAGGTTGTGGTTTTGGAAGCAAGGCGAGCGACGGAGTACGTGTGCAAGGGGGTTCGTGAAGAGCCTCGGTTTTACACGATTATGGAAGTCAGAGAGGGACTGAGAGGACAGATTGGTAGGAGCCCGGGATTCGATCAGCGAGTTGCCTGACTAGAGAGATAGTTCCGAACACGATTTGGATCTTACTTTGGGTTTGGTTAGTTTGCAATGGTAAAATTATGGAGGTATTATTTTGATATTATATGTGAGGGGAGGCGGGTCCGTGAGGGGGTCAGCAGTGGATGGACGGAGAAGCTCCGGCAAACAGCTTGTTGCGGGAATGGTGGTGATCGAGGCAGTGAGAGCAGACAGATTGGGGCGGGGCTTATCGAAGGTGGGCCAGAAAACACTAGCGATTTGATTTCTACAGTTTTTGTTGGATGATAGATTTCTACTGGGAGGGAACCGAAGTTCTCTGGCATCCGTGGGCAGATTTATGCAAGCATACCGAACTAGGAGGTCTTGGCTTTCTCAAGCTTCAAGACGTCACCTAGGTGTCCCATTGGGATCAATACTGGGAGGAAACAGAGGGTCTATGGCGTCGATGGGTTGATAAGCCCAATGGGTTGGGAGGACTTGAATTTTTAAAGATTCACGATTCTTATATTGATCGCAGGGTTGATCGAGGAAACTGGTTTAAGGCGGTCTACAGCAAGATCACGGGGTTTCTCCATGCGAATGAAGTGGAGGTCGTGGCTATGTATAATGCTAACTGGTTTTAGTCAATTAGTCTTTGGGGTTATCATGATGGCTGTTTAAAGCATTATGCAGCGGGATCACGGAGTTTCTCCATTCGTATGAGGTATATGTTGTGGCTTTACATGATTCTAAATGAGTTGAGTTGAACAGTTTAGAGGATATCCGTGAAAATTTTGTAATTATGAATGTTTAGCTATTGTTGGGTGTGACATCATTATGTATGCTCAATTAAATTGGATTTTTGAAAAAAAAAAAAAACTCTTTTAGAGAATAATATATTTGATTGTGCGGTCCATCCAATTATAATGTACTTTTAACTAGTTAAACAAATTTGAAAGAGGATTATAGAAATGATGATGAATAACAGAGAGAAAGTAAAGAAGGGGACCGCATCTTTAAGACTAAACCCAAGAAATCTGCACACTTTAGCAGTATCTACCTTTTTTTCTTCTTTGAATATTTTCACACTCACTCACTCAACTCGACTCGATGCAAGAGGTGAAGCAGGTGGGGCATCGCTGTAATTTGAAGCAAATGAAAAAACACTTGAAACTGCGCTTTTCCTTTCCAATTATGGGTTTGGCTTTGGCGCTCCCTTGACCATAGCACTTCCTCTCTCTCTCTCTCTCTCCTCATTTGTATTTGTATTTGAAGTTTAGAAGTTAAGTTATTGGTTCCAATTACAATGGGGTATTTGTCCTCCTGCAATGCCGAGTCTGCCATAGCCACCTGCGACCCTTACAAGTGGAATAAGCCTTCTGTTTGTGACTCCATTGAGCCCCCTCGCTCCATCCGCCACTTCACCCACTCCGAGCTCTCCTCCGCCACCGACTCCTTCTCCCCCTCCTGCTTCCTCGGCAAGGGCAGCCACGGCGCCGTCTACCGCGCCGTCCTCGACCACGGCACCCTCGTCGCCGCCGTCAAGCGCACCACTTTCACGTCCCCCTCCCCCTCCCCCTCCGACAACGAGATCGACATCCTCTCCCACCTCCACAGCCCCAGGCTCGTCAACCTCATCGGCTTCTCCCCCGCCCCCGCCCCCGACCTCCACCGCCTCATCGTCGTCGAGTTCATGCCCAACGGCTCCCTCTTCGACCTCCTCCACCGCAGCCCCCACCCTCCCGGCTGGACCCGCAGGGTCCGCCTCGCTCTCCAGGTCGCCAAGGCCGTCCTGGCTCTGCACTCCTCCTCGCCCCCGGTGATCCACCGCGACATCAAGTCCTCGAACGTGTTGATCGACGAGAACAGGGGCGCCAGGCTGGGGGATTTCGGGCTCGCCCTCAGGGGACACGTGGAGGACGTCAGGGTCCGGTGCACGCCTCCGGCGGGGACGCTGGGGTATCTCGACCCCGGCTATCTTGCGCCTGGGGATCTGAGCGCCAAGAGCGACGTCTTCAGCTTCGGGATCCTTCTCCTCGAGATCATCAGCGGCCGGAACGCCATCGACGTCACCTACAGCCCTCCCTCCGTCGTCGACTGGGCCGTCCCGATCATAAAATCCGGCGACTTCGACGAGATCTGCGACCGCCGCCTCGCCCCGCCGCCCGACCCGGCGGTGGCGCGCCAGATGGCGGTCCTCGCCGCCAGGTGCGTCAGGTCCACGGCGGAGAAGCGCCCGGGGATGGCGGAGGTCGTGGAGTGCTTGAAAGCCGTGAGGAGGAGGGCCCACGCGCCGCCCATATGGAACCATTTCCGGCGGGGCGTGAGGTGCGCGGAGAGGACCGCGCTCCCTCCCCAGCAGCAGCACCGCCTGATGGTGAAGTACGAGCTGCTGGACTGTAGCGGGGAGGTGGCGCCGACGGCGAGGAGCTCGAGGAACGGGAGCAGGAGGAACAGAAAGGTCTCGAACGTACAGGAGAGAGAAACCGTGGCCGTTGGATCGGAGACGAGATCGACGGAGCGCGTGATGAGATCGAAATCAACGGGCTCATTCGCGGAGATGAGGAAAATGGGGTCAGATTCAGGTGCAGGAGTGAACACGGGGAGGAGGAAGAGTCACGGGGTGGCCGTGAAAATGCCATTGCCGGCGGTGAAGCTCAGCAAGTCCAGGTCAATGAGCGTCTTACAACAACCTCAACCTCATGTCAACAACAACAATGGACTTGTGTTTGAAATTGGGATCAACAGGACCAATCACATTCATGGGTTCAACTCCAACTCCAACCTGGTAATCACCAGCTTAGACGACAAACAATTGCTCGAAAAACCACTGGTCTCACTGCACCAAAATTGATCATTTTTATTATTAATTGTTTCCTCCAAAACACTGAATAATTCAAAATGTTGTATTTTCCCATGATCATTTGGTTTGTAAAAACCCATTCATCTATAAATGTAAGATTGGTGGGAATGGGCAGTAACTAGAAGCATTGAATATGAAATGAGGAGGATTGCTTGGTTTGGGAGTTACTTGAGGTGGAGGCAATTTCTACTGTTCCTTTCATAAAATCCTTTTTCCAGCATAATTTCCAAAACTCATATACCTGTATCTTTTGATTGAGACGGTTTCTCTTGTTCTGTACCTACTAAAACGTACGCAATTAAAATTATTATTCAATTTAGCCCTTTAATACTCACCTAATTGGAGTAAAAGTTAAACTAGTGTTTCTGGGTTGGGAAAGGTCAATAACTGCACTGTCAGTTGTTATCATAAATAAATAAATAAATAGTTGATTAAATGCGACATTCCAGATTAAACTAATCAACTCCCCTAAATATATATATATATATATATATGACACAGTGAGTGACCCATTCTTGTTGCTGCCAATTAATTTAACTCAAAATTTGAAGACGACAATAGAAGGTGCTAGTGTTGGGAAGTCACGGATTGTTTGCAAGATTTGGGATGTTTTTATCGAATTGACGGTCGGTCACACTTTGTTGTGAAGAATATAGTATACAAGTGGAGGTTTTGGGGGCTACAATGAAAGGGTTTTGGAGTGTTGCTCTCTTTTGTTTCTCAAAATTCAAAGTGACCCACATCATTAATTGATCAGTGGCTGGTGGTGGATACATTATTACTTGTAGGTCCCAATTCTGAGATTAAAATACTATACTATCGAAGTAATTAGCAAAGCAAGAGCTGCGTTGTAATTCAGATTTCTATCAGCAAATGAGTAATGTACTTGGGATTATATCTAGTAAAGCTTGTATTCGAGTGATTTGTTAAATTGTAATTCAATGTTGTGAAGCAAAAGTTACATGTGTTAATGTTTGATGTCAACCATGTAATTCACATGTTTGCGAGAGGCTAAGGTCTCAGCAATTTCTTGTTGCAACAAAAACTTTTACCACACAAAAAACACCATTTGTTTGTCTGCTATATTTCCTTTTTTAGACGGCAAAAGCTGTACATGTAATGTAATTTAAGTTGAGTTGAGTATAAATAATTTAATTCACTTTTATTCAAGGGCTCATCCTACTGAATTATTATGAAATGTTTTATTATTCTCTGATAGACCTAAAATAATCCAACTTGTCACATTTATGTAAAATTACAATGCACCATAGAATAGTAATCAATAATGCACTTAAGGTACATTGCTGAAATCATATTAACCAATAATATTAACCTATCTAGCGCATAATGTATCATCAATAATCTCACATTTCACATGACTCTTTTTATATCATTAAATGTATCATCTAATACACATAAAATATACTTATTTAATAAGTTAATGTTTATTTCACATGTATTCAAATATTTTCCTAACTCAACGTCTCAACATAAGACATAATTCACATGCATATATTTAAAAATAAATGTTAGATCACAGTTTGTAATCCAAAATCAAACAATATTTGTATCCAAAAATACTTATTTCTTTTGTGTTAAACCAAATTGCTATCAATAATTCAAACCTAACCCATTTATCAAAATTGAATTTTATATTATATTCAAACAAACAATATGATAAGATAGATACTTACATACTGAGTCTTGAAAGGAGATTGTATTTTAGATGATACTTGAAGGTAACGCAAAAGACGTGAAGCATGCAAAGCCGCCATGAAACCTGCACGAACAAGGTATAAAAATAGCCCCACACACCATCATTGATTGAGGCAGAAGCAACCAAGTATTCAATTGACCTTAACACACAACAAACAATGGCTAACCCTACCAATGCCCTATTTGTACTCTTTGTTGTTGCACTAGCTGCACCCTTAGCAAGCAGCTACGCCGTAGACGGTTCAAACATAAGAGAGGTGAGGGTCTCCGGGCGCTACGTCTGCTCGAATACTGGGAGCCCAATGCCGGGCTCCCGGAGCAAGGGCCTGGCTGGAGTCCCAGTCGGATTGGTGTGCAGCGGTAGCGAGGCCGCCCGAACTGTCACCAACGCCACGGGATATTACGAGGCCTCTGTGGACACGACAGGAGATATTGATTTCGATCCATCGAGTTGCTCCATGCTCGTGCAGCTTCCCGTGCACGACTGTGATCTCTTGCCTAAAAATGGAACTCTTCAATCCCCGCTTTCGCTTATTGAAGTTGTGCAGACTGCAATTGGTGATATTGCATCATTCATCGCCGCATTCGTCGGAATCTGCTTCAATGGCAACTGCACCCACTACTAATTGATCATAACAGATCAAGTGTTTTTTAATGTGTCTGGATAATCAACGAATAAATCACCAACATTTGAAGTAATACAGACAAATAAATCAATAAATCAAATTCACAGCCATACATTTCATAACTTTTTGTAGCATGCTTATCTATAACACAGATGTAACGATACAACCTCTTAGCGATAAATAAGCACATCAAACGCTGGCGGAAGGATGCAATGCTACTTGAAGATTTTTAGAAGCGCTGTCATAGTGCACAAAGCCCAGAAACCAGAACTCGTGATCATCAATGGAGATAATCTGGATATATTTTTCACCCGGTTTGACTTTGCTTGTGGATGGGTTGACTGCCTTCACCTGATGCAATGGAATAACCACCTATTCGCACACAAGAGGAATGCATAAGAAAATGTCAATCATTGTTACCCTCATTATCAAAAACAATGAAATAAATTTACGTATCAGATGTTAAAAAATAATATAGGATGTCTAGAAACCTTTTCCATATCTGCCAAAAGAAATTGGTAGATGGAACCCGAATAAAGTGGTTACTGAGTTTCAAGAGAATATTATTTGACAACATACTTCCCTATGGACCATCTAAGTTTATCTAATAAGGTCATATAAACATTGTATCATATGAAAGCGTGCAGGTACAATTGTAATGAACATTTATCAAGCATTCTTATGCAGATTGGCACCCAATTATGAGTAACAACTACCTCAAACATAAAAGATCACATGAAGCAAGCATACCTTATAATAGCTAAACTCGGTCTGCTCAGCAACTTTGAAAGAAAGGGGATTGTCACTACAAAATGCAAGCTTTGCTGTTGACATGTATAAAACACCCATAACAGGACCGGCAGACGTTGACAGGTAGCATGCATATGACTTTAGAAGCTTCTCTTCCGGAACGGTCTCAAAACTCTGCCGAAATATCTTCTCATAACCACCCTCAGCAAGAACTTTTGTCCCTTGAGCAATTCTTCCTACAGCAGCCTCTGTAATGCTAGGGGCTGTTCTCACTGATAAAAGAAAAAGGTCACCTTATTTACTCTACTCTACCAAGGAAAGATAAAGCACTGAATGTAATCATTCAATTCAATATTCACATAACCTACATCACGATTAACAAGTTCTGCTCTCCCTACAACTATAAAATAAATTTGATACCACTTCATAAAAAAGACTAAACGAGTCACCAAAATGACGATAAGGAAAAGTTGGATAATGAGTGAAAGAACAAAAGCATCACAGCACAAAGACCATAAGTTAGTACCACACAACCAATCACATAATCGAATATGTCACCAAAACCTGGGGACACCGGCATCAAGAATCTAAGTTTCAGGGCAATGTATGTTGCAATTTTTTTCTTAAATACATCATGACATGTTCTAGGACTATGTCCATCCAAAGCAATACAAAGTAGAATCAAATCATCATTGCGCACTCAAGCAGACATCATCCGCCAACAGAACAGATCATTATTCATTAAATCCCCCTTTTTTTTGTCTATCAACAATAAAGAGCAAGAATTATCCACCAAATTCAAGCATCTCTAATCTTAAATTGATTAAAAGCAAAGAGCTTACAGTGTTGCCACACATTCCCAGCAAGATCCTCGGCCTTCTTGGTGGCCTCCGCCGCCTTCTTCCCCCATTTCCCAAGCACGTCCTTCACAGTATCCATCGTATCTACTCTTTCACACACAAAAAAAAATAAAAAAAATTGCACAAACCTTCGAAAGAAGCTAGAAATTCAAAATTCCCCCAAAATTCCAAAAAACCCAAAACACCCATTCAAGCAAATGCTTCTCGAAATCAGACATCTCGTGGATATGATTCACTACGCAGTACTCACTCTTCCTGGAAGACACCTGAACAGGTGAGGAAGATACGTACGGATTGGACTCCGCCGGCATGGCGGTGGCGGTTTTCTCGGAGATCGGAGCTCCGTTCACTACGGGCTTCTCTTCCGGCGGCGTCTGGGGACCCACAGAGACAGTGCTCCATGTCTCCGGCGGAGGAGACACATCGGCGGTGTCGAGTTTCGGGTACGGAGCGTAATCGGAGGAGTGTGGGGGTGGTTGTGGAGCTTGATCGGTCTGGTCCCGACTCGGCTTCATGGTGGTCGTTGCTGCTTGAATTGAAAATGTTTGGTATTTACAGTTGAATTTGGTTAAAGGTTTCGTTTTGTGTTTTTTCTGACATTTGAAATTTGAAAAGTCTTGACAGATATTTTTGGGTTTTCAGATGGAGACAAGAAGGTTTTGTTTGAAATTTGTGATCTTTTAATGGGCCGGTTTGTCAGGTAAGAGAAGCCCATTTATTAATTGTTGGGCTCTTCTAAAAGCCCAGGTAACCATAACAAACCTAGGTCTAGTTTGAGGAAAGAATTAGTAAAAAACTATACCTTTAAATAGGTACCAAGGGACCAATCTCAGCCATACGATTTTATGACCAACGGTGAAGATGGACGCGGTGGCATTGAGGCGTAAATAAGTCGAACCTAAATCTCTGTGGCGTGCCATTGATTCTGTTGCAGTGATGACAAAATTATAGCATGCCATTGATCTTGTATTTGAAAGGTCTTCGGATTTTTCTGATACAAAAATTTTGACTGACAAATTGAAAGCCTTTCATATAACAGAAAATCCTCGTCACACGAGAGGACCCCTCGTCACACCACTCCCCCGACGGGTATTAGTGTTTTCCTATAGAAAAATACTAGAAACCCTCGTCACACGAGGGTACCCCTCGTGTATCTGAAAGCCTTTCAGATTATGAACAAGGACATGAAAATCTTTCAGATTATGAACATGGACTTGTTCCGGGCTTCTTGTATCTTAAAGGTATTCAGATTTATCTGATACAAAAATTTTGACTGACAAACTGAAAGTCTTTCAATAACAAAAAAACCCTCGTCATACCACTCCCCCGACGGGTATTATTGTTTTCCTATAGAAAAATACACGAAACCCTCGTCACACGAAGGGTCCCCTCGTGTATCTGAAAGCCTTTTAGATTATGAATAGGGACATGAAAGCCTTTCAGATTATGAACAAATTGAGTCCTTACTTGTTCCGGGCTTCTTGTATCTGAAAGGTATTCAGATTTTTCTAATACAAAAATTTTGACTGACAAACTGAAAGTCTTTCATATAACAGAAAACCCTCGTCACACGAGGGGATCCCTCGTCACACCACTCCCCCGACGGGTATTAGTGTTTTCTTATAGAAAAATACACTAAACCCTCGTCACACGAGGGTACCCATCGTGTATCTGAAAGCCTTTCAGATTATGAACAAGGACATGAAAGCCTTTCAGATTATGAAGAGGGACTTGTTCCAGGCTTCTTGTATCTGAAAGGTATTCAGATTTATCTGATACAAGATTTTGACTGACAAACTGAAAGCCTTTCAATAACAAAAAAAACCCTCGTCACACGAGGGGACCCCTTGTCACACCACTCCCCCGACGGGTATTAGTGTTTTCCTATAGAAAAATACACGAAACCCTCGTCACACGAGGGGTCCCCTCGTGTATTTGAAAGCCTTTCAGATTATGAACAAGGACATGAAATCCTTTCAGATTATGAACAAGGACATGAAAGCCTTTCATATTATGAACAAATTGAGTCCTTACTTGTTCCGGGCTTCTTGTATCTGAAAGGTATTCAGATTTTTCTAATACAAAAATTTTGACTGACAAACTGAAAGCCTTTCATATAACAGAATACCCTCGTCACACCACTCCCCAACGGGTATTAGTGTTTTCCTATAGAAAAATACACGAAACCCTCGTCACATGAGGGTACCCCTCGTCACACGAGGGGCCCCCTCGTGTATCTGAAAGCCTTTCAGATTATGAACAGGGACATGAAAGCCTTTCAGATTATGAACAAATTAAGTCCTTACTTGTTCTGGGCTTCTTGTATCTGAAAGGTATTCAGATTTTCCTGATACAAAAATTTTGACTGATAAACTGAAATTCTTTCATATAACAGAAAACCTTCGTCACACGAGGGGACCCCTCATCACACCACTCCCCCGACGGGTATTAGTGTTTTCTTATAGAAAAATACACGAAACCCATGTTTTCAGGTTTTCAGTTATATGAGAGACTTTCAGGTTTTTAGTTATATGAAAGGCTTTCAGGTTTTTAGTTATATGAAAGACTTTCAGGTTTTCAGTTATATGAAAGGCTTTCAGATTTTCATTGTTTCCAATTTCTCATATGAAATTCGTGGATCCAGATCTGGGCACTTCTTCGAGGCGGTCCAACGCCAGGTGATCGGTCCGACCCCGTCCCCTCCATATCCGGCTTCGTCGAGTAGGCCATCTCCATCTTCCACAACCTCTCCCACACCGAATTGATGTCGCCGGACTCGAGCCTCCGGACGAACCTGAGGTCGAGAGGTAGGGGCGCGAGGATGGGGAGGCGGGTCGCATCCGTTGAATCGCGGATCGGCAGATCGGATGGCGGCGCGTGGGGCTTGGTTGTGGTGAAGGAGTCGTGTGTGGAGGAGGACGTGGCGGTGAGTGTGGCGGAGGAGGCGGAGCTGGAAGCCATGGAATTGAAGCTCAGGCACAATCGTGTGGAAGGGGTGAGAGAAATGATAGATGTGATTTATGAGGCACAATTACTAGTTTACCCTTTATGAGATTTATTGAATTAAATTTGAGCATAAATTGGTTAATATTCATAACCGTTGATGAGATTGCATCCGACGGATGGTTGAGGTCCCTTTGTACCTATTTGAAACATGGTTTCTAGCTGATTGCATCCCTCTAGTTTGCTTGAGACGTCTCATAGTAAGTTCTTATAGCAGGCCCAGTAACCAATGTACAAATATTATTGTCGTACAGGCCTAAATGAGTATTTATATTCGACTTGTAATCTGTTGCCGCTGCAAATTTTTGATCCTTTTGAGACCATTGGATTGTAGAATGGATGCACAGGATGGATGCGACTTTCACAGTGGCACTTCAACGGAATTTCACTAAATATATTGAAGCTGAAGGTCTTCTTGTACTTCGCGGGGTTAGAAAGGTAATTACAACATCTGGATTGATTTTGTTCAAATCAAGTAATGCCATAATTCCACTAATCACCCTCATCTACTCTCTCATCAAATTCAAAAAGATTCCCTTCACAATGGAAAATGATCTCGGTGATACTCTCTGTCCAACCATATTCGGTGATATTGTACATGTTCGATGTTGAATGTGTCATGACATTTCTTAATGACACAATTCACACGCGTGAAAAAATGTTTCATTACATTTTTGAATGGAACATTTTTTCTATTATTCCTGTGAGTGTCAATTGTTTCATCAACACAATTCTTGTCATGTATGAGTGTTACATGACACATTTCATTATTTTTATTCCAAATAAACATCTGTTCATGGGGATGTTGATGATCACGTCTTAACTCCAACTCTATTATTCAATCCACACAAATAATCAAAATCATTCTTTTTCGTGTAAATAATTTAGTTCATAACTCATTACACAATTTCACAATGAACATCTATTTGATCGAGAAACAAAAAAAAATAACATTGAATAATATCATCAAACTTGAATGAAACTTTATTGAGAAACAGATTGCAATGTTCTTCACAATCTCTTGAAACATAAAACCCCACTACAAAGTAATTCTCAATGTCCCTCATGTACCCACTTGATTGTCCATCTCCATCAGCAGTCACACCCACCATCGTCCGAACCGCCTCCATTTCGGTCGTCATCATTTAGAATCCTCGTCTTCGCCGGACCCTTGGACGTCGTCGCCGGAAATATCAAAGTCGCTCTCTGGTTCCCAGAGGACTGGCGGGTATTGGTCTTCCCAGTTTGAGTCGTCCGGGTCTTCCCAATGCATCATAGGGAATATCAAATATATCACATGACATTTGAACAAAGCTTAAGATGTCAAGCATATTTGAGAACTATGCAAACAAAACAATTGATAAAGTGTGGGACATAAATAAATGTTTATGTTGACACTGGGATAGGAACAATACATGCCAGATTCGTTCTTACCATTATATTGACTCGTGCAAAATAAAGTGATTTAACATTGGGATAGGAACAATACATGTCGAGTCACTATTTGCACCGTTCAGGTTTCTTTCATCCGGTACTGAAATAAATGTTTCATCAAAACAGAGGATGAAACAATTTTGTGGGTAAATAAATTCATCCGGTATTGAAATAAATGTTTCATCAGAACAAAGGATGGAACAATTTTGTGGGGAAATAAAACACTGAACTAACACGCAGATGAAACAATGCACTAACAACCATTTATTTGAACTCACAGTCGTTCATCCGGATCTAAAATAAATGTTTCATTAGAAGAGATGATAGAACAATTTTATGGGGAAATAAAACACAGGACTAACATGCATATGAAACAATTTTCTCAATAACATAATGCACTAACAACCATTTATTTGAACTCATAGTTCAATCATATCGAGTATACATTGTTGTAAGAGTTGGCCCAGGCGGCCGCCTAGGCCTCGATTAGGCGTCAAAATCGTGCCCACCGATCCAATTTGGGTCTATTCAGCCGTTTTCAGGCACTAGTCCGGTTCAATACTGGTTTAGGATAGGTTCGGAGCCAGTTCGGGACAAAATAAATTTTGTTCTTGAAACTTTTTTTTAAAACATAAAATATTTGAGAAGTTTTTCAAGTTTATGCATAGTTTAGAGTTTTTGTAATTGAAAGATGAGTATTGTTGTAAAAACTTTAAAGTATAACTTTGATATTGAAAATTAAAATATGACTTTGAAATATTTTAATATTTTATTAATTTTATTAATTTTATTAAATAAGTATATAATTTATTTAATATAATTTAAAAATAGAATTCCGACTAGTCCTCGCCTAGGCTCCCCGAAGGTGCTATATGACTGACTGACGCATAGCGATTTCTACAACACTGCGAGTATATGTAACTGAAAGTATACATGTGTCACTAAGGACTTGTGTATTATCTACAATTTCTGACATGGCTGTAGAATCTGCAAGTCCAATGTATGCAACCATTATGGATTCAGTCAATCAAATATAATCAACACCATCAATGGTCATGAATGGCGAATGAGCAAAATTACACACCACCGAACAGTAAAATATTGTAGTTTCAATACTAAATCGTGACAGTTGGATCAGAAGAGTGATTGTTGATGTTCACTTCCATATTAATTCGTTGACCTCCGATCAGAATATCCCATAAGAACCATTAGACCGATGTTGCTCAGTCGGCAACAACATCGTAGATGTTTCAGGCCACATACCTCCCACCATTGAATCATTGTTGAGCTTTGTCATTAACACAATTTGAATTGCACTGAAATGGAGAATTGTTGAATTAATGTCATTTAAAGAGAATTGATCATTATCATTATCGTGATTTTAGAATCTCCAAATTTAATTCTTGCCAAATTGACTATCCACTGCCATTTTTTTTCTTTAGTAACGACGTATGTAAATACGCCGTTACAAGCCGAAAATACGCCGTTACAATTTGTAATGGCGTACAAAGTGCCGTTAGACGATACGCCGTTACTAAAGCGTCGTTACAAATTGTAACGGCATACATAAGACGCCACTACACCAACACGGCGTCGTTTTGACGAGCCGTTAACGGCGTAACCGTCGATGACGCCGTTAATTTTGTAACGGCGTATATATTTACAACATACGCCGTTACTAATTAGACGCTGCCGTTTAGATGACTTGACACCGTCAAACTAGTAACGGCGTATGTTGTAAATATATACGCCGTTACAAGGTATTAAAATAACAATTTTTGAAAATGTTGTAACGACGTATTTTTAAATTATACGCCGTTACAAATTATTAAAATAATAATTTTTTTTCAAATTTGTAACGGCGTATTATATACCATACGCCGTTACAATATTTTATTTATAAAAAAATAAAAACCGAATAAAAATTATATATTAAATATAATATATAATTTTTATTCGATTTTTATTTTTTACAGATTAAAATGAAAATTCAAATTCAAATTCAAATCCAAATAAATTAAAATAAAAATTATTCAAATCCAAATAAATTTAAATAACAATTGTTCAAATCCTAAAACATATTAAACTACGAGGGTGGAGGACCGAAATTGTTGAACATGTTCGGGTCGTAGGGAGGCATAGAAGGATTGGCTATTCGCATATGCTCGTACATCCATTGGAAGCTTCTTTGTTGAGCTTCGAACCTCTCATCCATGCAATATGCTCCAGAGCCTGGGTGAGCCTAGTTTCCATTTGTTCGAACTGCTCTGCAGACGGTCCGCTGGAGGACTGACCACGTTTTCTAGGTCTGGCCGGGACCTGGAAATCATCTCCAAATCCCCGAATTTTGCGTCCTCGGGGGAATTGGGCATCTGTTCGTCCCGCGGCAAGCTTGAGGTCGTGACAATGCTGATTCGCCTGCATCATCACTTCAGCCTCCTCCGCTTCGGTCATTCTTCTTAAGTTTCCGTGCTGGTCTGTATTGGCCGGGTCCATCCTCCAATCCTGCAACGCCGTCTTAAGGTATATCTGTATGAAAAGAAAATATTGAATTAATGAAAAATAATAAAGTAGAAAAAAAATATTATGAAAAAAACTTACGCGTTTCGCCTTGTTGTCCTCATCCTGTAACAGTTCCGCCTCCGAAGCATCCTGATCCGGTTCCCGATTAACCAGAAGCCAAGTCTCAATCTTGGCGGAGATATTTGTATTTCCCGACTGCTCTCTCTCCGTCCAAAGAGTCCGATAAGATTTCCGGCCAGATCGATGGTTAATCTTGTTGCTGCTCAATCTTGGCGGAGATAATCTGGCAGACGTCTTGTTTTGGCTCGACGTCCTTCCTGGCCATCCAGCTCTTCGTCGTCAAGCAATTCGGCTGCAGCTTGAAGTCGAAGTACAGCTCCTTATCCGGCGTCTCGTCGCAGTCTAGGGAAACGAATCCGTATTCGTTCACCGGCGGACTAGGAGTAGAGGATGCTCCTACATTCGAGGGTTCGAAACCCGTGAATGTAGGCGGCACAACCCGGTACCCCCAACCGAAATCGGGGGTCGGCTGAGTCGGCTGTGGAGGTAAGGGAGTGTAGCAATCCCCGTGATCAGGGGACTCCCCACCAACAGGCGGTGACAGAGGCGGAGTGTCGAGCGCCGATTGCTCGTAGGCCTGGAAGAACTTTGGGTCCATCAACTCATGCCTCGGTGCACGAGCATGAGGCTTCTTCTGTCGGGCGTTTGAATCGCTTGACGAGGAGGCCATTATCTAAATACGATTTAAGCATTATTAATTAGTGTGAAAAAAATGCTCGTAAGGGCATTTACGTAATTTGTACGGAAAATGTCCCGAGGGCATTTTCACGAAAATGCTCTTAGGGGCATTTTCGTAAAAATTACGAAACTGCCCTTAGGGGTCTTTTTTAAGAAATTACGGAAATGCCCTTAGGGGCAAATCCGTATAAATTACGAAAATGCCCCTAAGGGGCAATTCCGTATAAATTACGAAAATGCCCCTGAGGGGCAATTCCGTATAAATTAATTAAACTAAATTTTAGTACAAGTTCAATTGAACACATATTATAAATTTCACATATTAACATACAATTTAATAACAATTTCTAAAATACAATTTAAATACAATTTACATATTCTAATTAACATACAAATTCTAATTTTCTAAATTTACATATTCTAATTTTCTCACATACAATTTATAAATTTACATATTTTAATTAACATACAAATTCTAATTTTCTAAATTTCTAAATTAACATATTCTAATTTTCTAACATACAATTTCTAAACTTACATATTCTAACTAAATTTACATATTCTAATTTTCTAACATACAATTTCTAAATTTACATATTCTAATTAACATACAAATTCTAATTTCACATAAACAATTAACATACAAATTCTAATTTCACAAATTAACATATACAATTTTTAAATTTCACATACAATTTAAATACAATTTAAATTTAACACATATACAATTTTTTAACACATATACAACACTATATATAATTTTTTTAAAATTTCTTAAACTTTAACATAAACCCTAAACCCTAAAAATTTAAATACTACTTACCTGATCTGGAAGAGGAAACGGCGACGGAGACGGAGGTGGCTGGCCGGAGAGTGAGGCAGTGAGGGAGAGAGTTCAGAAGAAGAGAAGAGAGGCAGAGAGCGTGAGGAAGAAGAAGAGGGTTGGGCTTTATATACCCAACCCTAGTAACGGCGTATGTAAGGTACATACGCCGTTACTAAATTAGTAACGGCGTATGTACCTTACATACGCCGTTACAAAATCCCCAACGGGCAAATTACCCAACGGGCAAAAATCGTAACAGAAAGATTTTTGACCGTTACCCAACGGACTAAAATTAGTAACGGCGTATGGTGAAGATACGCCGTTACAAGTAAAATTAGTAACGGCGTATCATCCATATACGCTGTTACTACTGTTTTGCCCGGGAAATGAAAATTTTGGCGCGGATTTGAAATTTTCGCCAAAATTTCATTTCCCGCCCACTTTGTAACGGCGTATTCATCACATACGCCGTTACTATTTCAAACCCTAAATTATTATTTTATTCGGTTCGACCGATCATGATTGATCGGGAGTGTTCCCGTGGTTTGATTTTTCTGAAAATTTCACTATATCACTTAAATGACATTTCCAACATTTACAACGGTTTGGATTATTATAAAAATATTGAATTGAACTAAACGTTCGATGATGTTAGCGTTTAGGGTATAGTTTAGGGTTTACCATCCTAAACCCTAAACTCACGCTTTCACCGAAAGTGAATGGTGTCAAAAAACGTGTTTTAATCCAACCGTACAGATTGAAGCGTAATAGTGTTGTCGCTCATAGGACAAATTTCTAGTAAATTTTGAACACGTATAAACCTCGATCTAAACCGATCACCCGTAAACACATCCGTAAGTAACGGTCAAACCTCCGAAAATGGCATTTCCGGGTAGAAATTGTTACGTGGTTTTCAATTTTGATTAACGTATATGATTTTTAGGTAGTGTACAATGATTAATTTCAATTTTTATTTCATTCAGTATAGGAAACGAGAAATGAATACCGAAGTCAAGCGCGAAAGTCAACAATCTTGACTGGTCTGATGGTCAAGATTGTTGACCACTAGTAACGGCGTATTCAACATAATACGCCGTTACTAAATTGTACAGTGATTTAGTAACGGCGTATTCAACATACATACGTCGTTACTAATCGCTAAAACAGGTTAGTAACGACGTATTATAGATAAATACGCCGTTACTAATCCTAGAACTTGGAAATTTTTTTTCCAGGGGCTTGGTTTGATGATAGAGCTTGTTTTTTTGTGGTTTTTTCTCCTACACTTTGTTCTTCAAAAACCGAATTCACAAGTTCTTTAATTGATAGTCGGTTACGGAAATGAATAAATTTATTCATGAATACGCGGTTACGGAAATGAACAAATTTATTGATAGTCGGTTAAATGCCGTTAAATACATATTTGTCTAACTATCTGAGTTGGCCGAATCGTAATCTGAGTGCCCTTCCATATTGTCTTCGTCCTCGTTGTCTTCGTCCTCGTTGTCTTCGTCCTCGTTCTCTTCGTCCTCGTTGTCTCCGTCCTCGTTCTCTTCGTCCTCTGAATCAGCAGTAGAGACAGGCCGTGGATTTTGGTGTAAGAATCTCAAATCGATCCTTACACCACCTGGTCGCACCATGTCAATTCGATCTTCTTGGTACGGTTCATCTACTTCGAACTCTGGCTCTTCATCACCTACACGAGCTAAACTGCTCGGTTTGTAGTGACCTCTATGAGAGACAACGTTGACAACCTTCCACGAAGTCGCAAAGTTCACCACATCCGGGTCGTTGATGTAGTACACCTGTTTCGCCTGTATAGCAAGGCAAAACGGGTTTTGTTTATGACAATCCGTGGAAGTGTTTACGGAAATGAAGTCATTGGCGTCCTTCCTCACGGTTCGTTCGTCGTACCACCGACACTTGAACAAAACGACTGGCATGCTTTCGGAATATGTTAGGACAACGACGTCCATAAGAACACCGTAGTAACATATTCCGTTTGCTTCAATCATGACCCCTGAATTTTGATTTCTCCGGCCTTGCTCGATTCGCAACGTTAAGAACTTCACACCATTCACAGTACACTGTGAATAAATCGCCGAAGAACAAGGACCTGCAGATAGTAGTATCAACTCTCGTTTTTCCCCTCGACCGACAATCTGCATATTAAATTCTAATATTAGTTGCAGTAATTAAGTTGTATGAATTGTAGCATAAGAGATATAATGTACTTACAACTTTTCCCCACTCAAACATGAATGACATAACTCGGTCCTTCAGAGATTTTCTAGGGAACCTTTGAACAAATCCTGCTCGATGTGATTCTACGTACTTATCTGCTTCGTCACAATTCTCAACAACAGTCCAATTCGCCCAGAACATCTCGGAAACGCTCAATTTCTCGTTCCGCACCACGCTTTTTACTTGTACATGTGGGGAAACAACTGATAAGTGGAAACCTAGAGTTTGACTAACAAATGTTTCCCTGGCTGAAGTGGCGCGGTTTAGGTACATCTGAGTGAAGGTGACAGACTCGTGCATCAAGTACTGTTGGGCTATACAACCTTCTGGATATCGAGGGTTTCGCACACTTTTCTTGTACACGCCAAGTTGCCTACATTCAAAATGTGAATTTAATGTGATATTCGATTATACATTTCAATGGTAATTGGAAATGAAATTACTGAAGAGAAGGATCATACCGTTCAATTGGAAACATCCAAGTGAAATGAACTGGCCCGGTCCGAATAACTTGATCCGGTAGGTGTAGTAGCAGGTGAACCATAATGGTACAGAATGATGGAGGGAAGATAGTTTCCAACTTACAGACTAAAACCACCATATCTTCGTGCAATTTTTTTAGTGTCTTCTTCGTCGGCTCCCTCGTGCACAACACCTGAAACACCCTGCCGAGGTCTGCTAATACTTCTGCTACATGAGTCGGAACGTACTTCCGAATGACAAGTGGGAAGATGCGTTGGATGAGCACGTGACAATCGTGGGTCTTAAGTCCGAGAAACTTTTTCTCATCAGGATTGACCTTAATCTTCAAATTTCCCGCATATCCGGAGGGGAACTTCACTGCTCGGATATGCTCAAGTACGGCCTTCCGGTGAACACCCTTGACCCCATAAGGCGCATCAGGGAGCTCCCCATCCTGGCCCACCCATTGGTCTTGGCGCACATTCTATTCCTCGTACGTTCTCCTCGCTTTCAAATCATCTTTAGTCTTCCCCGCTAGTCCGAGAACTGTACCTATGACGTTGTCGCACACATTCTTCTCTATGTGCATCAAATCCAACGCATGTCTCACTCTGTGAGTTTTTCAATAGGGCAGCTGCCAGAAAATGCTTTCATGAGACCAACAGATAGCTAAACCAATTCGTTTATTGTGCTTCGGGTGTAGACTAGGCTCGAGATAAGTATGACGCCTAATAGCCTTCAGTATAGCAGTCCCTGAATACCGCTTAGGCCTTCTACGAGTCTTGATCAGCCCGTTAAATGCCTCCGGGACAAAGCGCAGTGGGTGCTTCGGAGGTAACCACCGACGCGCACCTTGGTAAGATATTCTTGAGTTACTGCGTGAAGAGTCGATGTTGTCCAAACATAAGGGACATGCCTTATAGCCTTTAGTGGTCAAGCCACCCAACATTCCCAAACCCGGAAAGTCACTGATTGTCCACATCACAGCAGCCCGCATTATGAACGGCTCTTTCTTGGAAGCATCCCACGTGATAACTCCGTTCGTCCACAATTGCTTCAGCTCATCAATCAATGGACGCATAAAGTTGTTCAAACATTTACCAGGTGATTTTGGACCTGATACCAACATGGTGAGGATGTTATACTCCTTTCGCATAGCCATCGAGGGTGGAAAATTTAACGGGACAGCAACTACAGGCCACAAACTGTAACTCCCAGCATTAGGCCCAAATGGAGAAAACCCGTCGGATGACAAGGCCAGCCGCACGTTTCGGACTTCTTCCGAAAATTGAGGATATTTCTTGTCAAACTGAATCCAATCAGCACCGTCTGATGGATGTACTAATACGTCATCGTCCTCCTTCTCCCGCTCACCGTGCCATCGCATCCACTCAGCCGTCTCTTCCGCAAGATATAACCGTTGAAGTCGAGGAGTCAATGGGAAGTACCACAACGTCTTCTACGGAACTAACTTTTTCCCTTCCATAGTAAACCGTGGTTCTTTACAAACTCCACATTTGTCCAGAGCGGAGAACTCTTTGTAATACAAAGTGCATCCGTACAAACATGCGTCGTATTTCACGTGTGGCATTTCGATGGCCTTCATTATCTTTTTCGCAGCTGCGTAGCTAGATGGAAACGAATTAGGTTGTGGTAACATACGACATTGCTCTTTCGCGACTTGGGTAAAAGCCGCGTCAGACATCCCGGTGTTCTGTTTGATACACAACATCCTTAACATCGCTTCCAAAGAAGTATCTTCACTAGTGACAGCGCTTGTGGTTTTGTACAACGGCTGTTGTGACTCCGTCACCAACCGGTTGTACGCCGTCATCTTTGCTTTAGCAAGTCTGGCCTCGACTTCGGTCACCGAACTTATCTCCAATTGTGGGTCCTCGTCCTGGTCCTCGTCCTCGTACTCATCCTCGTCGTTCTCGCCTTCATCTACGTCAATCCTTACATCTCTACATGGATCTACATCATTCACGAACTGATGCACCGGATCGACGTACTTTGGAGTGTGCGCCGACGTCGAACAAGGGGGATTATGTGAACTTGACGGGAGACTCATATCTAGATTTCGGCTCGAACTAGGCCCTCTAGCTTCGCCGTGATGGATCCACACATTGTACGATGTAAAGAAACCTTTCTTCAATACATGATCGCAAATGGTGTCCATATCGTGCCAAGAATAATTACAACATCTAGTGCACGGACACTTGAAACGTCCCACGCCATCTGTTTGCGCGTTTCGTCTCGCAAATTTGACGAAACTACTTAATCCGTTCATCCACTCCTCACTCATCTTATGGGATGTTATCCACCCACGATCCATTCTATATATTATACAAATAACTACGGTTAATAATCAATTACAATTTACTATATTTATCAACTATAACACCAATTCAAAAACCGAATTATTATCATTATAGCAACAAAATTAATGAAACAATCTACGGGCATTTAACCTAAATTAATAAAATACATTACATAATGCATTATTAATAAAAAAAATGTACGTACCTACTAATATGGAGAATGATGATATGAACCGTGGTATTTTGAGAGAGACTTGTCGAAAAATGGAGATGATATTACGGAAATGCCCTTGTCGGGAAATATAAAGTAGGAGAGAATTGGGAGAAAAATGTGAGGAGAATGGGAGATGGTTCTGTGAAGATTTATACATTGATTTTGTAACGGCGTATTTAGGTAAATACGCCGTTACTAATTAACGGTAACACAACGACAGAACGGTAACAAACGGTAACATAACGGGAAGATCTTGTAACGGCGTATTTACCTACATACGCCGTTACTAATTAACGGTAGTAACGGCGTACGCATTAAAATAACGGCGTATACTACTTAATACGCCGTTACTAATAATTTTGTAACGGCGTATTCTTCCTGTATACGCCGTTACTAAAGAAAAATCTGATAGTGATCGTGCCCCTGTTGACGATCTTTTAAATAAAATTTGGTTGTTCTAATCGTTCTAATCTCAGTCGTCACTCAATTCAATCCAATGGTGTATTATTATTTTAAAATTTGCATTAGATAATATGTTTGTAGCTGAGCTCCTCCCTTTACATTAATGATATCAAGTGTATATCACTTTTAGTTTGCATGTTTTTTTTTAAAATACAGAGAATTTTTTTAAGGATTGTATACATCAAGTACAACATAGATAAAATATGTAACATAATTTATTCCTACTTCCAAGCTAGAGCCCATATCAACGTAGATGGCTATACAATATGACATCCTATAATATGGCCTATAAACAAACTAAATAGAACATTATCGTGATGTAAAATCATTGAATTGCACTCCAAGATAACTGTTTCAAGAGCATAAATTAAACAAAGAACCATAGATGTAAAAATGATTCCCAAAACAATAAATCGTGTATCAAATATGAGTCTCTATCGCTCGACTTTCGTCCCAACCCCCATACCCATTCTGATCTCCTTCTGAATCCCTAAAACTCTATGCATCCAAGATCGAATCCTTTCTTGATCCCACCTCATCAATCTCCACCCACCGACGCTTGGATCCACCCAATCAAATAATTTCAACATCTTACTCAGGATCTGTATAGGTTCGGCCACTCATACTTCCGCCTTGATAACCCGTTTTCTAGTTCTCCGAGCACCAAGGTCTCAACCGCTAACTCCTCGATGAGAATGTTCCTCCGTTGATTATGCAAATCCTCTACATCCTCTTCCCTTTTAATGGAGGACAAATCACTAAACATAGTTTCTTCCTTCAAACAACTCTTCAGGTCCTCTGTCTCTTCCCTTTCCATGGAAAGCCAATCACTAAGCGGGCCTCCATAAAATCCGTTGAGAACCGCTACGTTGCAACCTTAACAACACCACTAATTCGAAAGGACATTTCATCACACACAGAGCAAGACTCTTTATGTTACACAGAAATACACAATCACACAAATCGAGACAAAGAAAAACGCACAGATGGTGATCTGCCAATAAACAAAAAGGCAGACGGAGGAGGCAGACGTAGAAAACCGTCAGTCCTCATAGCGATTTGTAACTTTTGGTTTGCATATGTTAATAATCGTTTTTACCTAAACTATTCTCTTCCTACATGTATGTCATCTTTAGATTATCACATTGTACCTTAATCAATCACGTTCAAGAGAACAACAAAAATTCGATGGCATGCATTTTTACACACTAACATTATGGTTATGAGGAGATGTATAATATATTACCCAAAACAACAGTATATAATAATATTGTGGCTCCTGAGGTATGTGTAAGTCACAGACATTATTAGAGTGGCCCATTTCATGACTTTTGGAGGAGAGGCCTTTTCATAGCCACTAAGGCTACTAGTATGGATTCTAGAAGACCCAAATTTGCAAGCTGGGTAACATTTTAAATATGGATTTAAAGATACCTTATAATATACAAATGAGCTTTACCCAAAATTTTATTTGAACACAAGATAGGAACCACCTTGTTGTGTGCTGTGCCAACGTGCCATTGTTTTTATTTTTATTGCAGCGCATAGCTTGTCTTGTAGTAGAGCATATGGCTCAAAAGGCTATGCACCTAAATAAGAGGATGAGTTTTAAAGCAATTTTGCTTTTGTATTTCTAGCTGACTTTACAACTTTTGTGTTCCCTCTTCAATCTTCTTCTGTAAAATCATATTCAGCTTAGTGGGAACCTGGCAAAACAACACCAACACAAACTGAAGAGAAGGGTCGTTTGTGAATAGCTACATTGGAATCAATTGTTTGAAGACTCAGCGTCCCACATTTAAGATATTCAACCATATCAAGATCTTATAAATTTCAACTCGTAGGTGAATCAGTTGGTTTAACATGTATCAGAGTTTGTTCAAACAATTCAATTCGTATGCAACGAAACGTACATGCTAGCATCTCATATTTAAATATGATCATGTCATTCGAAACTTTTAATATATTATCAATAATTAATTATATATATATATATATATATTAATATTATTTTAATTATTAATAATTATATTGGTCGTGTCTGATTTGAACCGGTCAAACCAAACTAGTTTCAAATTATAACTATTGAGGATATTTTGGATTTTTTGTATACCAATTTGCTAGATTTTACAGAAGTTACGTTTAAGTGTAATTTAAAAATTGTTGGGTACCTTTAAAAAAAAATTAAAACTTGAGGTATTGATTTTGAAATCGTACATATTCAGGTGTAGTGAAATAGAATTACTTTAAATTTTTAAGTGAATCAGTGTGTTTAACATATATCATAGTTTTGTTAGTATATTTTTTCACGTTCAAATAATTCAATTTGTACGTGAAGAAACATACTAACATCTCAAATTTAGAATATGGATATCACGATCACTATTAACCTACGAAGGAGAGTGAGATTTAAAATTGAGATAACCCAAAGCCATTGCATGAAATTATGTGGACAAGGTTCAATAGAAAAGATAGCTACTATGTTCATTTTCAAATATTGTGGCACCTATGTATAGTCAAGCTCTAGCTAGGTCCATCTCAGGCACCATTACTTCATATTGAAGCATTTGGGAAGATCCAAAGGGTACTGAAACTTGATGATGAGAAGACATGTGTTTGGTCTTGTGGTCATATATATATATATATATATATATATATTGCAATCTCTTAATTTGACCATTCATATTTTATGTCCCAACATTTGGTCCAATGCGTTGCCCCATGTTTAAGGGTGGAATTAGATACGAGTGACCATTTAAGGCTGTTTTGGGTTTGCAATTGTTAAGCTCAAATGAAATTTGTGTTTTGCAATCTATAAAATTAACGGCACTAATAATAGTTGGCATACTTCAAAAAATCCAAGTTAAAATAACAATTTATATATTACTCCTCTCACCCAAATTCGTTCTTGTATTTTTTTATTATATAATTAATAATATATTTATATTCTGCTAAAGACAAAAGAGATTTTAAAAGCAAAAGCAAAACAAAATGGGACTTGTATCACTCAAGAATAGAATGATTTGTACTTGTGTTTGAAGGGTTCACAATTTGATCATGAACAGATTACAAAATTCTCATCAATTGCGGGATGGGGCAAGGTGGATATGTGTTCTGATGCATGCAAGAAAGAGATAGATATGTTTGGCTATCTTCATTATATATTATTTCTTATCTTTTAACACATTTGTTTGATTTAAGAAGAAATTTATAGTATTATCAAAAGCAAGAAAGAATCTTACAGATGGTCAATCATGGGATCAAACAATCTTTCTTATTCCCCACCATTTTTCCCTTGTGTTCCTTAAATATAGTAGGAGTATTCATTTTGAACCAAAAACTTAATTGATCTTATTCAAAAAGTCAAGAACCGTATATAATAATTTATTTTCAGTTATATATTTGTGAATCGATAAATTATATAATCATAATTCTTATAAGTTAAATTTGACGGTTAATGAGTAATAAACGAACTGAAATAGTCTATAATTATATAACTTTCAATTTCAAATGTATGACTATAACTTTAGTGTATATCGTCGTATTGCATGAGAATTGGATGACTTTTATTTTACGAACTTCAATTCAGACTAAAAATCGAATTCGGAACGAGAATCAAATTAAAGTAAATAAATTGCGTAATTAGTTAGAAAATAAGTTCCAAACAGATAATTGAACCATAAATCAAGCTTTACGTTCGTTCTGGGTTCTACTCGAAGACTACCCAATTATGTGGGGATTATAATCAACCTAAATTCCTCCATTGGGACTCCTAAATAATTATAAATATTGAGAACCGCCTAATAAAAGTATGTCACATTAAGGTTTGTTCTGGGTTCTACGTGAAGAACTACCCAATTATGTGGCGATTATAATCAACATGGATTCCTCATTAGTCCCAAATGTGGTTCTTAAATTTGATAAATATTTAGAACCGCTTAATACAATTTGGTCTACTTCTTATCTACATGGTTAAGATGACCGAATCATATGCATCTTGTTGAGATATTGAAATCTATGCGTAACATAAGTTGGAACATTTAATTTTATGAAATATGATGATCAAGACTTTGTCACCTATGGTGATGGGCAAATATGTTTCAACCCTATCCTTTTCACTTCGCCTGTGTAACATAATTTGAAGAAGCATGTCTGTTTCTAAAACAATATAACTTTTTTAGACTTATTATCCCAATATTGTATTAAAAAATATACGCCTGTTATAATAGAAGGGTGAAATATTCATTACAGCTGCAATTTATTTTCTTTAAAATTTAGTATATCATTGATCTAACAATACATGCCTTATTTACAACCCATTAGTCACTTATTAGCTTTTATATAATTATTTAGATCACATTAAACATCTTTAAGACCTTTAATTCTTTAATCGGGTAATATATATTTGAACAATGTGTAATAAGCAATCAATCTTTGAGTTTTTTTATTTAATTTCAATGATGTCGGCCACTTATTTTCAACTTATTAAAATACATGAACTTATCTTCCATCAAAAGAACTTTGAACTTTTTCTTGATTCATTTCCCAATTTATTTATTTTCATAAATTGTTTTGACAACAGTGTTTGTCAATATTCACTTATTTTTTTTATAGTTTATTTCCATGTGAGAATAGGCTACACTTATTCCTACAATAGCTATGCTTGAAAACGAAACCATTAATATGATATACATGCATAAGAAATTCGATAAACGAGACCTTATTTAACTGATGATGAAAAAGTAAATTATTATTAATTTTATATAGATTATAAAAACGATAACCACATTCCTAATTCATACGTTTATTAGATTTAATTTATTAATGAAGGGAATAGGAGTGACACATTGCATATAACCTTAAAGCATTTATCTACTTTTACACGTGGATTTGACAATTCGCAAGTTAATTAAAAGGGAGTTTAAGAATATTAATTAATAAAAATCATATCATTGGCTTTGAAGTAGAGGGCTCTACATGTCTTTGAAACTCAGCATAACCTTAATAGTTTAACCTAGTAGATTTGGAAGCATACATCATGGCCCTATGGCCATCATACAATGGAAAATGTACTTTAAATTAAATTATGGGTTGGTTAATTAATTAATTATGTAGTAACATTTGTTAATCATCTGATGGTAGCATTATTGAATTTTAAAGGTGATTTGACCTGAAAAAAAGCAATACACGCCTAGAAATAAGAAACTCATAGAAAAAATGAGGTCCCATTCTATTGAAAGCTTCTTAGCTTTTCTTAACAATGTCACCATACATAATCTTGGATTGTGGATTATTAGAAACCCATCTCTTCTCAAATATGTTATAAAACAACTAATTAATACTCTAATTGGCACGATTAAACATGTCTCATTGAATTGAAAGACACTAATTAAGACTCTTTTTAAACCTCATTTTATTTTAATCGTCATAATATATTATAATTTTACTTAATTTAAAATTTACGAGTTCACGTAATAAGAAGAGAATCATATTTTAGATACTTATAAAAATATAAAAGATATAAAATGAACGATGTTCGGTCATGCAAATATCATTATGTTTGTGAAAACACAATCAATTGTCACATTAATTTGACTATAGAAAGATAGAGATCCTTTGCCATAATGATCGGCTATACATTAACGTAGGAGCATGTCAAAACAAAGAAACCTAAATTGCGACAGGACCATGGTTGAGGTCGGAGTGAATGTTAGATTGGGAATCTATCATTGATTGATTTTGGATATTTTGTGTATATTAGGTTTGATGCTAAATACATCAACTCATATAGGGTTTTATGAATGCATAGTTTAAGAGTTTAATTGCGATGATTGACTGCTTCGGTAATGTATTTAGTATTTAGTATTTATCTATTTACAAATATATGTTATAATTTGGTTTATTTTGAAGTGACTTTAATATTGATTTTTCATTGTTTCGTCTTGATTATCGATTTTGATGCATTGTCATTGTATACCAATAGTTAACTTTGAATATTATCATTTTAGTGAAATTATAATGATTTAATTACAATAAATAAAATTTATAATTTTAAAATTATACATTGTGTTAGAAAATTTTATTTTATACATTTTGGGACGGTTTACGAAGTGAATGGCAGTGGATAAGATGTGTAATTAATGAGAACCCCATCTGACAAGGTACAATTGGAGAAGGATGAGGTTCCGGTGCCGTAGGCATGATTTTTTGATGTTGTGAGTAGAATCAGAGCTGAAAGATGCTGGGCAAGTTTGACGGGTAGGTGTTCAGCGGTTTGTTCGAGTTGTTACTCCACTGGACTAGATTTCTCACCCACGACATTAACACTCGTTGGAGAGTTCGTAGGAGTAGACTAGGACACTGAAGTGGGAGCAGTATATGGGATGAGAATAGCTGGCGTTAGTACTGCAACTTGTGGATGGGCTGGTGTAGAGCACGAAACGGACAGAGTTGGGCCTTTCTCTGGTGACGCAGGCCTCATCTTGGCCTGACATGACGGGAAATCAGGGATTATGACAGTGTTGCAGAGACTCATCTTGAATCTCCTCTTCTTGATTTTCATATCCATTTGCCATAAGCTAGGGATTGTAACTGAACATGAACCAAGGCAAGAGCTCGTGTGAGATCATTATCAGTAGTTGAGATATTTCCCACCGTACTAGCTACACTAACAATATAATTAATTGACCACCCGATTCTTGTAGTCCGAAAATATCAATCCAACGAATCTGATTGCTCATAAAAATCGTGCTTGTGCACTCACAAAAGATGAAAGAACCATGGATGCAGAGAGACCCAACCGTCCCGTTTAACATTGCTTCGGTAGTGTTTCTCACTTAACTACATCTAGTTTAGTCTCTTAGACATCGAAGAAGTTTCATTTTATCAATTTTATTTTTTTATTCATTACAAAATGACAAAAAACCCCTATTTATTGAACCCAACATTCTTCAAAGCGAACTGGAAAATGATGAAAACATACTTGGTTGAGATGGTTTAGAATTTCTTCTCCTTTGGAAACCTGTATAACGGGGTGAATAACACAAACATAGTGCTAATCCCGAAGAAGCAATGCCCTGATTCACTTTGGGACTACAGACCTATTGCGCTGTGTAATGTGGTGTATACGATTATATCAAAGGTCATGGTCCACAGGTTCAAAGAATCGTTGAACGGGGTTATCTCTGCAACACAAAGCGCGTTCATTCCTGGCAGACTAATCACTGATAATATAATAGTGGCAGTGGAAGTTCTTCACCACATACGGAGGAAGTCACAAGGTAACAGAGAGCCGATGGCCTTGAAGCTAGATATGAGTAAGGCCTATGACAGGGTGGAATGAGGCTTCCTATTCCAGATGATGCGAGCGCTAGGTTATAGTCAGAGATGGGTGGACCTAATCAAGACATGTGTCTCATCAGTCACATACTCGGTCACTACATCTGGACACACAATCGAGATTCCAAACCCAACGAGAGGCTTGCGACAGGGAGATCCACTTTCCCCTACCTCTTTCTTATTTGTGCGGAGGGTCTTTCGCTTCTATTGCAACAGTTCTCGAGGGTGGGAGACCTACAGGGAGTCAAGATAGCCAGGGAGGCGCCAGAGGTGTCCCATCTTCTATTCGCTGCAACAGCTACATCTTTGGGAGATCAACAAGGAGGGAGGCAGAGCAAATAGTTAAGTGTCTTCTAATCTACGAAAGAGCCTCAGGCCAGCTGATCAATCGTGGAAAGTCCTCTGTCTTCTTCTCCCAAAACACATCGCCCCATCAACGAGAAGATATCATCTCCGTCCTAGGCTTCAGGGAGGAACAAGGTTCTTCGACTTACCTAGGGATTCTGAATATGGTAGGGAGGAATAAAACGCAGGCCCTGTCATACATCAAGGAACGAGTAGCGAAAAGAATGTCTTCGTGGAGTCACAGGTTCCTGTCCTCAGCAGGCAGAGAGGTGCTGATTAAATCTATATTATAGGCGTTACCAGCTTATACGATGCAAGTTTTCTTGTTTCCGCAAAGGCTCCTGGACGATATTGGAAGAATGCTCAACAGGTTCTGGTGGAAGGGTAGCAGGGGAAGGGGAGGAATCACGTGACGTAAGTAGGCAGATTTGTGCAAACACAAGGAACTGGGTGGGTGGACTTTCTTAACCTTAAAGAGCATAACCTAGCCCTATGCGGGAAACAAGCTTGGAGAATCCTAACACGACCTAACTCATTGCCAATCAGATTACTAAAAGCCAAGTATTTCCCACATACTTCATTTCTAGGGGTTTCTTTGGGCACGGCCCCGAGTTTCATATGGAGGAGCATTTGCGAGACAAGATTGGTAATTCGCGAGAATGCACGAATGAGCATCGGACCTGGGAATAGTTCGGTAGTGGGCACACCGTGGTTAGGGAGGAAACCCCGACAATCACCGAGACCCCATTTATTCCTATAGGCTTGCGAATCTCAGATCTGTACACCCCGGATTGCAGAGCATGGGACATAGACAAGGTAAGAGCACTCTTTGACCAGGAGACAGGGAACCGAATTTTCTCCATTATCCCAAGTTGGTATGGAGTTAAGGACCAGTGGTATTGAGAAGCAGACATATCAGGGGATTACTTGGTTAAAAGTGCTTATCCCAAGTTGGCAAGAGGGAAAATGTGTGGTCCCCGCCAGTCCAAGGATCCAGCTGGAAAGAGCTCTGGAACTTGCATGTCCCATCAAAAGTCAAAATCTTCATCTGGAGGGTCTCGTCAAACATGCTTCCAACTAGGACCTGGTTGGCAGGAAGGGATTGCCAATAGACACCCAGTGTCCGTTTTGTGGTGACCCGGAAGAGACCATAGATCATGTGACGTTGAGGTGTCAAGTGGTAAAACATGTGTGGGATGACAGGCTCCTAAGGGGAATCCGCATTAAAATGGGATCATACCCAGCTCTCTCTGCCTGGTGTTCTTGGGTGAATGGTGAGGATGAGGCAAGCTTATGAGCTTTCACGCTTTGGTCCATCTGGAAGGCAAGGAATAATTTAGTCTGGAATAAGGAGGCTTTCCATCCGCCAAGAGTAGCGGCATTAGCAAAAGGGTACCGAAGAGTGTGGGCAGCTACAAATCACCATGCGGACGTCTCCAACGCAGATCCACTCGTGGCATCATCTCCAACGGTCTGGATCCCTCCACGCCCTGAAATGTTAAAAATAAACGTGGATGGGGGAATTGACGCAGAGGTTGGACATTGGAGTATCGGTATCATATGTAGGGATCACGAAGGTCGAGTTAAGGACGCACTGTGCAAACGGTATACGAGACATCTCCAGCCCGAAGAGGTGGAGGCCGTAGGAGTCAGGGAAGCGATATCGTGGGCGAAAGGGAAGCGCTGGAGTGAGGTGGGGATCGAGACGGATTGTCTTCGGGTGGTAAACCAGGCCCATAAAGGACAACAACTAAAGAGTATGCTCGGGGGTATTATCTTCGACTGCAGGCGTCTCCTAACAGCCCCCGGGTCTAATATCTCGTTAACCTTCGCCCGTAGATCATGTAACAAAGCGGCTCATTAATTAGTCAAGCATGCGCTAACTAATGATAGTTAAGATTATAGTATGGGAACTGTCCCACCATCTGTAACTTCAGCTGTCCGGCTTGATGCCGGGTTGGTTGCACTTTATTAATCAAACAAGTTCGTTTTCAAAAAAAACTCTTAGACAATGTTATTTAGTGCATTTCACTTATGAATAGAAACAATTGATTTCTTGCACATTTAGAGATTTTGAATGTCTCCGAGTTCTACACAGGAAATGTACATAACTTTCATACCATTTAAACATATCAAATTTCAGAAAATTTAAAAATCGTTTGATAAATTATAGGTGAGCTTGAAACAATGAAGTTGGTTTAACGAGTTATATTTGAATTTGACAAGTCCGTGATTTGCCCACTTAAACTCCATATTAAGTTTTGAAGCTCATAACTCGTTTGGAAAATTATAGGTTAAGAACCACGGTTCACAGTGCGACCGACTCATCGAGTTAGCGTCTAAAACTAAGATTTATGAAACCAAAAAGTTTGGGTAATGTGAATGAATAAGAACGTGTGATTTTCACATTGCTTCATAAGAAAACAAGTAATTAGCAGAACCATGATTAGACAAAACCTAACCATAGACTAAAAGCCATAGAAGTTCACATCTGACAACTAGAAAGACAAGACAAGTGTTGTAAATGTTAGATCTGAAGCTGCTGTGTTTTTAAATTTGAATACTTTGTTTCACTACCCAACAACAAGTAAAAGACTAAAATAATTGTGGTCTTCTCCACGCGCCTGTATGGCGCGTACACGTGAAGACTGTGGCTAAAGTAGCGTGTCCCTCCCCTGAACCTTTCCCTTTCAGTAACTAACAACTGTTCACTTCTTTTTGATTGGACCGTGTCTTTTACTTTCCCAACTCTTATCTTTTCCTATTTCCTTAATCTTAATATACGCTTCAATAATTTGCAAAATGCCCCCACCACTCTATCATATTTCGTAGTTTGACCACGTTTACTTTCACTTACTACATTTTTAATCACTTGACATTTTTTGACATGAAATAAAATAAACGGTAAATTCCACATAATCCCTCTAACTATATGCGTGTCTCACATACACTTTAATTACAAAATCAATCTGTGAGGTGCTTTAACTATCCAAAAATCTCACTTTACATTTTTTTGTTAACTTTTTTCAAAATTCTATTCATGTTTGTGAAATGACGAAAATACCATTATATCTGAAAAATTAAAATAAATAAATAAAAATAATTTAAAACTATTTTTTCTAATTTTTTCGTTGTACAAAAAAAGAATAAAATTTTGTTAGTAGTAGAAATAATTTTTTAAAAGTTTTTGTATAAATAAAAATTTATTTTTAAACATCATTTTTTATTTTTACTAATTTTATAAATAATTTTTTTAAATAAAAAATTAATACTAAAATATATTTTTATTCTTTGTTTTTGTAAAAGAAAATTCAAAATCATTTTTATTTATTTATTTTAATTTTTCACATACAATGGTATTTTCATCATTTCACAAAAACTTAGAAGAATTTTGAAAAAAAAGTCAATAAAAAAAAGGTAAAGTGAGATTTTTTGGATAATAAGACAACCCTCATATTGATTTTATAGTTAATGAGGCATGTGAGTCACACATACAAAGAGAGGTTCATGTAAAATTTATCTAAAATAAAACATGTCATTGAGATTGTAATTTTTCACAACCATTGTACTCCTTTTTCTTATATAAGTAATTTGTATTAATGAATATATGGGATTGTTTAGATTAAAATTATTAACCTGATGCAAATGAAAACAAATATCAATCATTGAGCTAACAAAATAAAGGAATAAAATTAAATTTCAGCTCACTAGAAGTATATGATTTTGATAATAATTTAATTTAAAAATCTACTAATGATATATTTTAATTTCAAACATTTATTCAATAAAATTAACAACTAAGAGCAACTCTAATACAAGTTGTTAAAATGATTTTATTACTCATCATTAATTGTTATATTGTCATTCAACTCAATTTCATATTATAATGTAAATATTAATCATTACAATATTTCAATATTGTCATTTAGTCACTGATTAAATAATAGAATAATATTTAATTTATGACAATTTTGTTATGTAAGTTACAAATTTACAAACCCAATATAAGAAATTTGACAATTTACACGTGAAATGCAAATTTGATAATACCCATTGAAATTGCTCTAAGATGAGTTATCAACTTATACCATAATAGATTTTTTTTCTAAAATAGTTGTGTTAATAAACAAATCAATGTTTAAATTATCTAGATTGTTATAACTATTAAATGTTATTTGATGGTCATGGTATGTTGTTGTCCTTTTGCAATAATACATTATAGAAGACACTTTTATTTAAATAGTAGTCATATTGAATTTAGAACATCAACAATGTAATATTGGTGTTCTTAATAATTAATCAAAAAGAACATTTTAAAAATTAGTTGAATTAATAAAACAAGTAAACAAATGAAGAAATTTAAAAATGTTGTATTGAAATAGTCTATAGATGTAAAATACGTTTTAATTTATGTAGTTTGAGGCTCATTTATTAATAATGAAATTTCAGTTTCAAATTTTTCCATGAACAAGATGGGAAAAGAGAAAAAAGTAAATCTAGAATATGTTAATTCAAAAAAATTATAGGGTAAATTTCACATGACCCCCCTTAACTATACGCGTGTCTCACATGCACCTCTTAACTACAAAATCAATCTGTGATGTGCCTTAACTATCCAATATTTTTTTTGTTAGCTTTTTTAAAAATTATGTTATGTTTTTTGTGAAATGACAAAAATACCCTTGTATCTGAAAAATGAAAATAAATAAATAAAAATGATTTTGAATTTTTTTTTCTATTTTCTCATTGTACAAAATAAAGAATAAAAATAATATATTAGTATTAATTTTTTTAAAAAAACAATTATTTATAAAAATGAATAAAAATAAAAAACGATGTTTAAAAGTAATTTTTTATTTTTAAATTCTTTTTGTAGAAAAAACTTTTTAAAAATTAATTTTACTATTAACAAAATTTTATTCTTAATTTTGTACAACGAGAAAATTAGAAAAAAGTTCAAAATCAATTTTATTTATTTATTTTAATTTTTCAGATAGAATGGTATTTTTGTCATTTCACAAAAACTTAACAGAATTTTGAAAAAAGTGAACAAAAAAGGTAAAGTGAAATTTTTAGAGAGTTAAAACACCTCACAAATTGATTTTATAGTTAATGGGTGGCATGTGAGACTTGCATATAGTTATGGGTGGTCATGTGAAATTTACCCAAAATTAAATGGGTTTTAAGTGAAAATATGTTTAAAATTACAGGAAACAAATAAAATAGAAAGGAGAAACAAAAAAGAAAAGTAAATGTAAATGTAAAAGAAAAGCTCAAATAATGGAGGAGGAGAGTGGAGAGCCATTGGATAGTGCAGATGAGAGAGAGAGTAGAAGAAGAAGAAGAGAACATGGAGAATCCCAATGCCTTCTCTCTCCATCTCACAGCTGAGGCTACTTAATTTAATTTCTCAATCTCCAAAACCCCATCTCCAATCAGTTTCCCAATCAGATTGAATCGCGAAATGTCCGAAGACGACGAGCCTCCGGCGGCGGATCTGGGGTGCTCCTCCAACAAGGCCCGGAACTGCGACCAGGTCCTCGAGAACGTCCTCGAGAACGTGCTCCACTTCCTCACCTCCCGGCGCGACCGCAACGCCGTGTCATTGGTGTGCAAGTCCTGGTACCGGTCCGAGTCCCTGACCCGGTCCGACCTCTTCATCGGCAACTGCTACGCCGTGTCCCCCCGGCGCGCCACCGAGCGGTTCCTCCGCGTGCGGTCCCTGACCCTCAAGGGCAAGCCCCGCTTCGCCGACTTCAACCTCATGCCCCCCGATTGGGGCGCCCACTTCGCCCCCTGGGTCTCCGCCACCGCCAAGTCCTACCCCTTCCTCCAGAAGCTCCACTTGAAGCGCATGTCCGTCACCGACGACGATCTCGCCCTCCTCGCCAATTCCTTCCCCAACTTCAACGACCTCGTTCTCGTCTGCTGCGATGGCTTCGGCACCAGCGGCCTTGCTATTGTTGCCAACAAGTGCAGGTATTCTCTCCTTTTCCTTTTTAGATCTCTCCCTCTTTTGGTATGCTCTTGCTTCCTCATTTCAACTGGATTTATCTCACTTTAATGCCCAGTAATCAATTAACTCCAATGTTTTGCGTTTTCAATTGGGAAACTTACTTCCGCATCTTAATGGGCTTCTGAGCTTTTTTCAGACAAATTAAGGTGCTTGATCTGATTGAATCTGAGGTAACTGATGATGAGGTGGATTGGATCTCTTGGTTCCCAGAAAGCCAGACCTGTCTAGAGTCCCTCATATTTGACTGTGTGGAATGCAACACCAGTTTTGAAGCATTGGAGAGGCTGGTCACTAGGTCCCCGTCTTTGAAGAAATTGAGACCTAACCGTTATGTCACGATTGGGCAGCTACACCGGCTGTTGGTTCTAGCTCCCCAGCTCACCCATCTGGGTACTGGTTCCTTTAGCCCGTCCGATATTGGACCTCAGGGCGAAGAAGAACTGGATTATGCCTCTGCATTTGCTGCTAGCAAATCCTTAGTGTGTTTGTCTGGGTTCAGGGAGATAGTACCCGAGTACTTACCTGCTATCCACCCAGTCTGTGCTAATCTCACTTCTCTGAATTTCAGTTATGCCAATATTACTGCTGAACAGCTCAAACCAGTTATCCATCAATGCCACAAACTCCAGATTTTTTGGGTATGTCCCCTGGTCGATGTTTTGGTATATTCATTCCACTGTGGAAATTTGGATTTCTGATCATATTTTTGCTTCAACTGTTCAGGCACTTGATTCTATATGCGATGAAGGGCTTCAGGCTGTGGCTGCAACATGCAAGGAGCTGCGCGAGCTTCGGGTTTTCCCCATAGATGCTCGAGAGGATAGTGAAGGCCCTGTTTCTGAAGTAGGCCTCCAAGCAATTTCTGAGGGTTGTAGGAAATTGCAGTGCATCTTATACTTTTGCCAAAGAATGACAAATGCAGCTGTCATAGCCATGTCAAGAAACTGCCCGGATCTTGTGGTGTTCCGGCTTTGCATCATGGGGCGCCACAGGCCTGACCACTTGACCGGGGAACCTATGGATGAAGGATTTGGAGCCATTGTCATGAACTGCAAAAAGCTCACTCGGCTGGCCATATCTGGTTTGCTTACGGACAAAGCTTTCAGTTACATTGGAAAGTATGGGAAATTGGTTAGGACTTTATCAGTTGCTTTTGCTGGAGATAGTGACATGGGGCTACAATATGTGTTGGAGGGCTGCCATCGGCTGGAAAAGCTCGAGATTAGGGACAGCCCATTTGGGAATGCAGCGTTGCTGTCGGGTTTGCACCATTATTACAATATGAGATTCCTCTGGATGTCTTCGTGTAGATTATCTCGTCAGGGTTGCGTGGAGATTGCTCGTGCAATGCCTCGTCTTGTTGTTGAAGTGATCAGTACGGAGGAAGATAGTGATGGAATGGATGGTTCTGTTGAGATTTTATATATGTACCGATCTCTTGAAGGGGCAAGGAGTGATGCACCAGGATTTGTGTCCATTCTGTAAGCTTCTAGGGGTGGGAATCCAAATTGGAACTGCTGGAAAATTTACCAAGCTGGGGAACGTTTTGAAAGACCCGCAAGAAGGATCCTGCAAATCTTCAAAATTAAGATAAATCACTACTTCTACTGCCGGCCTTCACCATTGTTATAGCATATGCACAGCAGAAGCCAAGAGAAAGATGACATATCTTCATGGATTTAGTTCTTCCAGAGGGGAGATTGACCTACTCCCTGAGAGGGGATGTCAGGCGTTGGACAATGAATTTAATATTCCTTGTATTGGTACGTTATTTTTTTCAAATTTCTTATGTTTCTTTGTTTCTGCATTGATATTCATTTCTCATAAAGAAAGGGCACTGGGGGAAGAGGGAGAGCTGTAATGAAGATATTAGTGCACTCTATTTCTTTGCATTTGAACAGAAGCACACATTCATTATGATCAAAGACCTTACTGAAGAGGAGGAATCACAAAAGAGAGAAATGGTGGTTTTGATTCAAATGGTAGAGTTAGTTTTGAAGGTGTAGGAGGAGTAATAGATATCTGTTTTTCTAGATGCATATGTTTGAGCTGAACCCAGTTTTTGTTGCAGTTGAGTTTATTATGGATATTGGTTAATAAATGTGGATGGACACTAACACTGTCTTTGCCTTTTTTTATTTTGTTGTTGTTGTGATGAATATGATAAGGTGACAGTGAGCCTCCAATTAAATGATGTGTGGGAAAGTGTTGTGCAAGTACAGACTTGTGTGGGGTTGCCTCTGTTTTCATGGACTCAAATGGATGGTCTTGATTGCTTGGCATCAAAAGATCATGTACACTCATTTGCCAAATTGCAGTCTTTATCTCCCATCTCAGTGTGGGTCTTTTCTTTGGGGTCAAAGGGTGGTGGTGGGTTTGGTTTGGGGGTGTTGAGTGGGACCTTTTTTGATTTATGACTTCTGCGTTGAAAAGCAACTCACTGAAGAAGATGAAATCTTTCACATCTCTTACTGCTTATGCATTTATTGGAACAGTAGAAATCCAAGAAACTGTGTTGTCAGATTCCTGTATTCGATCGATTTCACCACCCCACTTACAATTATGTCTCACAATACAAAACTCTCATTAACAACGGACTAGGACTAGGTTTTCGACAAATTTATTAATCTTTATTACTTACGCGTCGGATTTAGGTTAGCGAAACTTGTAAGTTTAAAGACTTTGGTCATCTTTATCCATAATTTTGATTGTAATGTTGTCAAACGATTGTACTCGATGGGTGTCTATATGACATTTCGGGCCAATGTAACTGGTAACTTTTCTTGTCTTTTTATTTACTTGATTAGGGATGACAAAAAAATCAAACCCGGCAGGTACTCAACATCCCCGACTCTATCAGAACGGGACCTATCAAAACAAATAGGTAACTGGTATTTGAGCAGCTTATATCTGCCTTGACTTGTACTCGTTTCATTTAGAAAATACATTATTGTAATATTAATTAAAAGTAATAAACCTAACTTAAACAGACAATCTCTCGGTTTAAAGACAGAAAGCGAGCAAGACCAACTATTGAGTCAAACGCAAGCTGGTTAATGTAATATAATTTCAACATAAAATATTGAAAATATCCTTTAATATCTGACTAATTTTGGAAAATACTTTTGTCATTTCATATCAAATTCTCATTAGAATTAATGATAGTTATATAAATTTAACAAAATGAAAGTTGTGGTATCTTTAAAACAAAAATAATTTAATACAATAAAACGAAAATCATATAAAATTCACGTATTTATTTGTCATTGTCATTATTTATAATGATGGTCTGTTCAAAAATAGTATCATTTGGATTATTATATAAATACTTTTGCTCTTATTATTAATTTACTTAATGATCATCAAAGAGCAAAACTTAGTAATCAGCATTATTTGAACTTTGAAAGTGATACCATTACTTATTTATTAACCTATTTTCCGTTGTATAATTAATAAGACTTCTCTCATTGTCATTAATGGTTGAACTAAACACGAGGTCAACGATTAAAGTCTCTGTTCTCTACTCTCATTGCTGCTCCACTTCACTTCATTCTATGTTAAACATTTAATTAATTTTAATCCCTTATTTAAAATGTATTGATATTAATTATCGTATTGCACCAGTATTATATTTCTCGCCCTTTCCAGGGTTGATCTTGCCTTTCCAAGCGATCGGCAGTATATTTAAACATATGTGCCATCTTCATCCATATAAAATGAATAAAATTTATTCTAATATTTTTTGCACCATTAACGTTGCTTTACCGACATATTGGGCAGACAATAGTTTAATTAATAATTCTTGGCATGAAGATATATTTAAAATATCGAAATTGGTTTTAGCAACCACGTGCATTAAGCTGAAAGTAAACCCTAGTACGTGCCTATGTATGTACACAAATATAAAGAATGGCACGCCTAAGCAATTATGAGTAAAATAATTAGTTAGTTTTAATATACATAAAAGTAGGGTTTATCTGATCTCTTCAGGAAATTGCTAGCATACCATACCAGTCTGTCATGCAGAAACAAAAGATATGAGAACCACTGGAAGCGCGCGCTGAGCTGGCAAGCGCAAAATATATTTTCCAATCCCTCGTTCCACTACTCCCTCGACAGGGTTCTCTATATACAGTATGTAACACGACCCCCTTGTCTCATAACACCCTCATATTGGTATTTATCATTCTCACGCTGCTTGTGGTTCTCGCGGGAATGCAACGAATGCTTCCCATATTAACAATATATGATATGAATTAGATGTATGTTTATATATTAAGTGGTAATAGACTTCCTTTGGGATAAATGTATCTGGTCCAGTAACAATAATGGAACTAAAAATGAGATGGACAAATAAGAAAAATGGTGGGTGTGGCTGGATAGGGATAAGGGGAGATGTGAGTGGGTAGGGTAAGGGTAAGGGTAAGGGTAGGGTCCTCTACTCTCCTCTCTATCTGGCTTCTTCTGTTTTGTTTGTAGAGCAGAGGGACACCATAATTTACTCTTGAATATAGCTCCAACCCCACCACATCACACCACCTTTTAATTGTAATTGTATTCTTCTTCTGTTTCTATTATATGCTTTCTAGGAAAGGCACTCACACACAACTCAATGTCACATGTATACAATACAATACAATACAATACTGAGAGTCCATATAATCGTATTCTATGTACAAAACAATGCACAAGTGGTATATCAGGTGTCTGTGTTTGTATGAACCCAACCCAAGTGGATGAGCAGAGCATATCTGTATGCATCTATGTTTGTAATTGTGGACCAACGATACGCACATATACATATCCAGATTGCGAATCTCAAATTTCACTGAATAACCCATCCACTTCATATCTAATCTGGGAGAATAAATGGTATGGATGTGATGTGCTTGCGACTACACAAACCAGTATTTGAGTTTCATCATATTTTGTATTGTTTTCTTCTATCCATAATTAACCCAAGAGCCATTCTTGATTCTGATCAAATCATGCTCTACTATTATACTATACCCACTTGCTCAAAACTATATTTCAAATTAGAGAATTAGAAAGAGATGGCTTTTGATTTGATAGATTTCTAGGGTGTAATAGAATCTTCTAATCATTTCGGCTTTTAAGTCCAGCTCCAGTTCATGCACATTTGGATTGGGGTGATCTGTTCAAAAGGAAGTGAACATTATTTATCATCAACCCATCTACTGTGCTCTACCCAAACCAACCCCTTTCAGGGTCACTTTTGCATCCATGTGATGTGGCCTCTCATCTCCTCCCTTCTCCTCACTTCATAAAACTATTTAGTCAAAAGCAACTTCAAAATCATGATTTTAGATTCTATATTGTGGACCCTGCTTTAGTTTTGTATGGTCTGCATCAATATCACCCTTTCTCAATCAGCCAAACCATTTATTCTATCATATCCATCCACACCTAACCTAATCACTAATGTATTAACATCAAAACATAACCAAAGGTCCAAACTTCATGCCCAACTTATTGACCAAATCTCTTCACCTCATCTAGTCCCTATCATCGCGGTGCTGATTGCCTATCAATACTCAAGGAAAGCGTATTGGCCCAGATGGTTCTACGATAGTCATGTTTGCTTAGATGTTTCTGCTGCATCATCACATATTTACCCAGATCATGAAGTCGCTTGTATGTCCCAATCTTTTGAAAACCACATAAAGCAGAATAGATACATGGTTGACTATGCTCTAGCTTTCATGAGATAATCTGATTCTCTGGCTGTCATTTGCAAATAAGTTCTAGAAGCACAGATTCTTGTTTCAAGTTACCCATGTAATTTATTCTATATTGGATTTAAGAATTTATTTCACTGCTTGGCATTACAACAGACCTCAGAATGCTACCAACACATAACCTTGCAGACTGAACATCCATGTATGACCTACCATTGAATTACAAATGCATCATGCTATAAACCAGAAGGAAAAAGTAATATAGTACCACGAACGATGAGGTGAACCTTCACATTGAAGACTCCAACAGTGATAGTCAGGGAGCCAATCGATAAATTTTCCATTCTTGCTTTCCATTGACCTCATGAGGTGAATATAGCAACCTGCCAAAAATAAGCATATCCACAACATTAATGAGGCCTATATATCTTATTTGAACCATTCACATTCTCCCATAAAATTATTCAAGGTAATGATTCCCATTTACAACATCTCTCATTCCAAAATCTGCCTTATAACCAATAAGAAAGCCTATTACCATCCTCAAGAATCCAAGACACTTGAAAAAAACAGGCAAGAGATGATAATTTCGTCTACAAGATTTGTTGTAATAGTAATCTTTAAAATGAACTTCATGTATTGTTTATTTTTAAATAGATTGTTCATGCACAAGATATTAAAGGGCAAGAAATAAATGGCAATCCATATGAACTGTTGAATCTTATTTGGACTATATACATAAGGACCTAGCTATCATACAAAAAGCTCAACCATGTTAATTGAGTATTCCCTTTGCCCTTATATAAACCTTTATTTTATCTCTCCCACTCATGCGAGATTTACACGGTTGTCCCTAACAAGATGAAAAACGACATGCTTTCAGACAAGGGGAGGCACTATATACGAGCCATAGGCTTGATTCAAACATCATTTCATACCATGCTAAAACTTTAAAAGGGTCGCATTACATATAATGATTTAAGCTCTTGAACTAAAGCTATAATCTTGTTAGTTAAGTTTGATTTTTGCTTTTATAGAACCAACTTGCACAAATTCAATTGTCAAATTAACCTCCATACAGCAGTCCAAACGGGGAATTCAAAATTATAAATTGGAGTTGTAATAAGAAAATAGGAAAGTTCAGACAACCTGTCATGCAAGCGAGACGTCTGTCCTTGCCAAAACTCAAAAAGTTCTGGTTTGAGCCGGTATCCTCCCCAGTATATAGGTTTTGGTATCAGACTTCTGCACAAAATAAAAGGACATTCATTCCATCATCGGGAAATCATTTTTCGTCATTATTATTATTATCATTTAGGAGAAAGGGAAGGGGAAGATAAGGAACTTGACTTGAGGTAATTGTCTTGGATATTTGCGCTGATGTACTAATCTTATGGATATTTAACAAAGGATATTTGGTGTAACAAAATTATCAGGAGGGATAAAAGGTAAAAGGATTAAACTTACCCATCAGAGAACTTGTCCTCTAATTCTTTGTATTCTTGGTATAGCACATGCCTACCAGGAATTATGGAACTCTGAAGGAAGTAAGAACTAGCAAGTCAGTGTTAGTAACACTTGCAGAGGATTTAGAGAAAAAAAGGTAACACCACACATTGATGTAAATATCATAAACGTTAGCAACCAAAGAAAGTATAACAACCTGCTTGCTAACCATAGCTCCTATCTGACTTCCCCGGGGACGGCTGTGGAAGTATTGTTCAGATTCCTCATCTGGTACTTTCTGCACAGGTCCTTCCACTCTTACCTAGAATTTACAGCAAAAGTTACAAAAAAATATCTCCCTCCAAAAAACTATCAACAATCTATACCTTTGTAGTGCATAAGTTAATACATGCAAATTGGCAGCTTAGCAAAGGAAAAGAATAACCAGCTATAAGGTTCAAGGCTATAATACCAACAAGGCCTCTCATACTTGTCATCATTCAAAAAACTTACAAGCATACTTAGGGTTCAAAACAACAGTAAAGGCCCGTGCAATGCACAGCTAAATTTGTCACACCAAAGTTTGAAACCGTTGAACGTGCCAAGGAGGCCGTGGTTGTGTTTGAGACTCAAACCCTGCTAATTCAAGCAGTCCATGAACTTCCCATAACATTTTGTCGTTTATTGCAATTTGTTTCTGAAAAGCTATTTCTCTCATAGGTAATTGACTTCATAATAAATTGAAAACAAATAGAATATCTAATTCATTAGAAGAAATTACAGAAGTTCTTAATAACTAGGCATTTAAAGATATTCAATACTTACATTTTGTTGAAACAAAACCATCTTGGGAGCTCTAGTATAATTCCGTTAAACTTGTTTACTATAAGTTAGTTTCTTGCATACAAACTTATAGTAGATAATACAGCAACCACACATTCACCAAATACTGAACACAAGTTTTTTTATCAGAATAAACTGATATAAATTAAAGCAAACAACATCTGATAGTTGATTCGGTCATATTGCTTAGAAGTATAGTTGTTTTGCCCTTGTTGATGGCCTCGGTAATTTGATTTGATTTTTTCTGATTACTTTTTATTGGCTTTGTTCTCTATATGAGTCAGCATTGTATATAACTCAATATATTGACAATACATTGCACTGTTTATTCAGTTCGCTACTAGTAGAAAGACCCATATACGACTTTGCATACATAATGAGATAATAATTAAATCAGCAATTTTAATTTACCTCTTCCATGAATAATGCTTAATTATTTACCTGCCGATTAAGACCGGCCCAGTAGAAAAGAAGAGCTGCACGAGGATTTTCAGATAAATCACGTGCCTTTTGACTTCCGTAATTAGTGTACCTGTAAGTAGCAACAAGCCAACAATAGCAAAAAAGTGAGAAAAAAGCATGTGTTGAAAAGCACTGTTAGCAACATTACTAACCAGACAAAACCATCCTTATCAAATCCTTTCAGCAACACCATTCGTGATGAGCTGCCACAGGGGAAACACATTTGTAAAATTAGAGAACTATAAGCAGATCTTGGCATGCATAGATAGAAAGTTACTGTTAAATAGTTAAGATGATGAATTGAGTGCTATTATTTTTTATAAAAAGTAATATTTTTAAAAGTTTTTCTATTTTTATCATCTAACTAAAATTTGTATAATCAAATGTTGTAAATTTTTTAAAATTATTCCATAAAATATTTAGTTCTTAATTTTAGGGGCAATTTCTTCATTTTTGCACAAAAACTCAAAGTTCACTGCACCTTTTTGCCATTAACAAAGTACACAACACCCTCTTGCAGAAGTATAATAGTATAGAGCACATTTTTTTCCATTTTCTCTATTATTTAATGTATGTTGCGTTCAAGTTTCTGCAAAAAATAAATGAACACCCCTCCCCCTTGGCACAAATTTAAAGGTTTCTAAGAATCCATGCCTTTGCATTGCATAGAAAAGTCATCAAACATTATGTACTATCAATATATGAAGGGAAAAAAGAGCGCGAGAACTTACGGTTTGCAATCCTTGCCAACAGTTGACAAGGCCATAGCATTTGGTTCCTTCAAGCCAGCAGCCAGGGCATCATCAAACCATTTTCGAAACTGTAAATCAACTAATGGCTTACTGTGGATCCAACATGCTAAATTTAATTCTTGGTAAATTATGAGAACTCTGGTTTTGCAAAAGATGGCTTTGGCATTTGACAAGTGTAAACCAAACAGTTACAAGCTAACTACTAATCAAGGAATAAATGAAGGGAAATACAGCAATATTGTCTTATTACTTTAACTCATACCTGATCAAAAGGGTCAGTCTCCACCTGCTCCTCAAGGAACTCTGGGGAAATATAGTTCTCTCTGAGAGCTGATATATCAGTTTGTGGAGGTTTTCCAATTCGAACACACATAGAAGTGCCAGGATATGGTGGAAGGCGAAGTTTATACTTTTCAGCGATAGATTGAGGGACAAACCTACCACCTAGAAAGTGGTGTGGACCGCTGAATTTCTTAGCACACAACTTCGGAGCAGTTAAAGAAACCTAGAGAGTACTTAAATTATGTTAAAGAAACGGTTAAGTGAGCACTGGTATTTCCCTAAAATTGTATTATAAATATACTATAAAAATTGAAATACAATTGTAATTTTGCAACATGGATGATGGAAAAGGCAAATCAAGGTTTCCTTTAGAAACATACCAGCATGTCAGGTTTGATGCCTTCGCCACCAATGTCTCCTTCTTCAACATGCCATCCAGAGGGAATATCTATGGAGACGATAGCAGTAGATTTCTGGCGAACTTGATCATAACCATGTATCAGCCTTTGAATCAAATTATCAAATGGTGGCCTTGGAGCACCTAAAGAATTAGATTTGCTTTTGGTCATAATGAATATACAATAAAGTTGGTTATGTCCCATCAAATACATAATTAAAATTGCAAGTCCCTTTCCATTTCCAAATACCACTAATTAATGGTTAGATCAAAAGAAGTGAAAATATTAGAAAGAAGTCTTGCAGCTACACTTTAGCTGTGGTATCACTCTCTTAAGGACTTCCGATGACGTGGACCGGAATCTCCATCTAGAGAAGAAACAGTGGTACAATATAAGATAGCAATAAATATGCTTATCCATATAATGTCTCCTTAAGAAAACATATGACCCTGATAAATGTCAAGCATTCTTTTATTTTTGGACTTTGCTATTTTTGGGTAGGCAATTTGTGTGTGTTTTTTCATTTCATTGGTAAAATCTTCAAATTATAATTGGTATGATATGTCATTTTTCCTTGACAAGTATTTCTTTAACTTGCATTCAATATACAAAAATGTGCCTACAGAGGCAATAGCAGTAGAAGAGAGAGCACCCCACCAATAACTACATATATGTTTCCTAACAAATGCAGACCTGGCCTCTGCACTTCTCATTTTAATAGAACTATTGAGGAATATAATGAACTGCATTTGTCAAGTGTAACATAAAGTTAGGCTTTGGTAGATTTTTTTCATATCGTAAACTCTTACCAAACAGGTTAGAGTCTAGAAATTACATTCCACCCCTGCTTTACTTCAGATTAATTGTGCAGTGTCTACAAGTTCATACTAACAAAATTTTGGTTTCAGGCAACAGCATATGCCTCAGAAGCAGAATTTGTGGTAAGCTGGTGGCTCCAAAATACCGTGACTCATATATGTTATAGGAACTTCTTTTTTATTTTCTAATACAGTTATAGTGTAAGCAGATATCAGACATCTCAAAACAGTCATTGTACTTTGCATTGGTCCTCAAAAAAATATTCCCGGAACCTTGTAAACTTTTGTGATACAATAAATGGAAAAATAAAATCTCAACACGAGAACTGGCTAATTAAAAGTAACCCATGAGTAATCACAATAGATGATCAACTATGGAATGAATGAATTAGATGAAAATGTATATTGCAGGGATGAAACTCATTCTTTAATCAAGGACATGCAAGGTGAGAAAGAATAGGATATCACTATATCAGTATAAGTTTCCATATTGTCATGTCAGTCATGTGACAGATATTCAACATATAATCACAGACATGAGGGTCAAAATATAAAGAGATATGGAATGAGAACCTTGGAATGAGAAACCAAACATTGCATCCACTACAACATCAAAGTCATTTGCCAAGTCTGTAGGCAGATCTTCTGCTGATATGAAAGGGACTGAGAGTGATTCCAGCTACATAAATAAATTACTAAATCAGATAACCACATCTGAGCAGATAAATAAACAATGGTTTTGAGGATACTTCAAGGCCTTAATATATACCTGAGTAACCAAGCCACTATAAAGAGGCTTTGGAGTACGCTTAGGGTAGCATATAAAAGGTTTGTATCCGAAGTGATACAAATGTCGTGCAGCCACCAGTCCATCCCCACCGTTGTTCCCTGGACCGCAAATAACAAGAACACGACTATATTCACTTGGTTTGTACACCTGCCAATTAGCATGCAGGTAACACACAGTACAACATGAGTGTGTTATCTTAAACAACAGCCCCAAGAAACTTAGAACTGAATCAATTGCATTACCCAACAATGTAAAGATGCAAGACATTACGCTACAAAGTTCTATATTGCAAAATGTAATCACAAGCCAGTGTAAATACTGAATTGGACTGCTTGTCACGTCCTGAGTTGATAGAGTGCATACCATAAGCATAGTGTAAGTCATGTTATGCCGCAATAGAGCAAAACGGCTAAAAAACAAAACTTTAACTACTTTTAGGGCTTTTTTATCTTCTTATTTGCAATTTTCAATTCAATGCGAATTTCGGTGGCAAGTGACAATACGTGCATACAAATAGAAACCAAATTTGAGCAGATAAAAGCAAAGAATACAGACTATACCTCTGCTATAGACGCGGCCACACTCAAACCAGCTAATTCCTACAATTGAACCGGCTAACCATTAGTTACATACATCTGGAACCCTAATCGTCAAAAACAAAAGAAAATCACAAGGAATGAGAAACCACACCATTAACTGGTCGACGCTGAAGCCAAGAGGGCCCATGAGAATCTCATCGATCTCGGCGGCTTCGCTCTGCCTCAGATACGAAATAGAGTCTTGGTCTGGCATGGCTACCGGCGACGGAACCACCGTACCTCCGCTGGACTGGGAACAAAACACGCGAATCGCAGGGCGCGAAACTGTGCTGAGAGCAAGGGCCTAAATCGATGCATGAATCAGCCACACTGTAACTGAATTGGAAATGAAAACCTAAATGAGAGAGGGAGAGAGATAGGAGGAGGCTTACCGATGAGACTGGTCTGTGTGGAAGGCTGTGGAGAGAGCGAGGACAAAGAGAGGTGGATATGGTATTGGTATTGGTAGTGTAACAAGTGTGAGTGAGGGACGGTGATTGAGTGAAAAGTAGGCGCGTCATTGATCTGCACCGGTTGCGTGCCAAAGCTACTGCCCACATTTCTCTATAATGTCTCATATCTCAAACCGAATTGTCGCATTTCTTGTGTTCGGTCTTGTGCTTCTCACTATTTTGAGGGGTCGATATTTTGGACCATGGGTTCTGAATTAGCAATCAAACCGGATTTTGAATTGAAAATTAAGAATATTACGTTTTTGATCCTTAGTTTGAAAAAAGTTATTTACTTTTAATCGATTTTAATTTTAAAATTTTAAGAGTTGTAAGTTGATTAATAAGAACTGAACTGAACTAATTTGAATAAGTACATGAATGAAGGAATGAAAACCAATAATGTATTATTTGTTTTTTATTGCTCTATGTTTGCAAACTTTATTTTTATATGGTTGTGGTAATTAAATTTTAATGTCGTGTTTTTATTAAGTATTTTGTTTATTGCATATCTAAAGTTTTTTTTAAGGAAAAACGAATTTTATTAATTAAATAGCAACTAACCTGACATCAAGTCAGACACCTGAAGCTATAGATGGTATGACAGAACCCTCACTATAATCTCAGCTACTGTTAGTTAAAACAAACATGGTCAATTCGTGAGTAATTTGATTACGTGCAAAACAAAGAACAAAAGTTCTGATAATGAATAGTACGCAACACCGTTCGCTAATGATTCCTCCAAAGTTGTTCAGCTTGACCCGTTTAGCATCATGTAGAGTCACGACCTCCAACTCATACGGATGGAGAAACCCCGTGATCTTGTTGCGAAATGCTTTACACATGCATCTCTGATAACCCCTGAGACTAATCGACTCAAACCAGTTAGCATCATGCAGAGCCACGACCTCCAAGTCATACGCACGGAGAAGTCTCGTGATCTTGCTGCATACCGACTTAAACCAGTTTCATCGATCAACCCTGCGATCAATATGACCATCGCGAAATTCAAATCCTCCCAGCTCATTGGGTTTAACCGGATCAACCCATCGACACCAGGAACCCCCCGTTTCCTTCCAGTACCGATCCCAATAATACACATATTAAATTTTGAGCAAACTGAGACCCCCTAGTTCGGTATGTTTGCATGAGTCTGCTCACCGCCAGATAACTCTGATTCCCTCCCAGTACCGGCCTACCAACCAACCAAAAGCAAAACCCCCCAGCCCTCCATGCTCCGCCATCTCAACCCAGGCGCGACCCATCTGCAACTCCAGCCACCCGACATCGCCTCCATCAAAACCCGATCTACCACCCGACCATGCCTCCATCAGACCCAAATCTACCTCCACAGAAGCTCTGCTCCTACCACCGCACCACGCTGACGTCGCCGCCAGTACCACGCAGACGTCGACACTTATAGAAGATCGGCGCCGCGAGACTTCGCCCAATTGTGGCGAAACAAACCCTTAAGAATAGGGTACATGTCGCCGCTTTTGCAGATCTAAAGTTTTGGTTATAAATTAAAATTAATTTCATTTTATTCGATATGTAAATAGAGTCTAAATTAAAAATTGATAACTAACCGACTCTAACTAGGTTGAATATGGAAACCGAACAAGAGAATTGAGCCTTAAAATCGAATTCATTATCCAAATAAGAGTTTCGAGTAAGGTTTCAAAAATAAGAGTTCGAAGTTTTGATTTGGTTTGAAATTGGTTGGTCCAGTTTTCGAACCATGCTTATCTACTTTTATCAGGCTCGAATGTCAATTCACTCGAACTCATAAATTCATATAAACCCAATTTTTATGTGAAAGCAAATAGACTTAAACGTCAGGTAAAAACAAATCCGCTCAAACTCTTTGGTGTCTTCCACATCAACACGTAACTTATAAACATCAAGTCATAAAATGAAAAGAAAATGGGTATGTACACGTTAAACAACCAATCATACTTCCCACGCGTCGAGCCATTCTTCTTCCGAACGCCACAGGTGAATAATTCAGTTTCACCTCAATCGCTGCCATATCGACGGATCGGATCGTCTCACTTCTCCTCCTCTCCGGTATGGACAGAGGCGGCGGCGCATTCTACGGCGGCGCTGCTCCCTATCGATCCAGGTTCTACGCTTTCGATTTCCACTTTTTGTCTGATTTGGGGAAAAGTTCCCAGACAATACCGCGATTATGCGTCTTTTTGCTTCATCTAATCCTCGTCTTTATTCGATTTTTGTGTGTTGCAGAGAGGGGCTTAGCACGAGGCCTGGTGCAGGATCCGATGAAATCCAGTTGCGAATTGATCCGATGCACGACGAGTTGGACGATACCATCTCCACTCTCCGCGGCCAAGTTAAGCAATTGAGAGGAGTAAGTCACACTGATTCTTATGTGAATCTGCAATTTCAAACTTTGATTGGTTGTTTATAGCCAATTTCCATTTTAGTGTTGTAATTAGTAATATGGTTCATAACTAGCTGTTTCTCATATATCCTTGTCCTATTCCTATTTACTTTGTATGAATTTTATTTCATGTCATATTAATACCACTTGGTACTAGAGATATGAAATATTGTTGTAGAAAGAACCTGTAATTGCTTGAGTATAGTATGGAAACAAACACCTGCACAAATTTATGTGATTTTGATAACATTACATAGTAGATGATTTCTTGACCTTTACCTGGAACTTGGAGCTGCCACCCTTCCTTTCTTGTACTTCAAGTGGCTAGAGGGAGATGGTTTATGGGCGATTATATATTGAGGTGCCTCATTCATATGCATAAATGGGGGATCAGCACTGTTTTCATTTTCATTCTAATTGATATTCGGTGAAGGGGAGAGTAACCTTCTAAGTTTACTTGTAAACCAGTACTTACTGAAAAAAGAAACAAACTAGCCTTAATTTGCAATGTCATTTTTCTTTAATATTTTATGCTAGATTGTGAAAGGGTTTTGAAGACATTAGGAGAAAATACATGTTCCATTGGGTTCTAACTGAAATTATATTATTGTAATCACAGGAAGTTTCAATTACACTTGTATAGGCTACCCCAAATTCGTTGAGTTTACAAGTGTTTCTTCTTCTTTTAGGATGAGCTGTATATGCCAATGCTATATATAATCTTGGAATTTACTTGCTCTCAGTCTACTGTGATGACATCATTATAATCCCATGATTAATGGGATTCCTTGATTATACCTCGATCAAAGTAGCCCATGAGTGAATGTTTTACCATGTTTATTTTCTATTTGAATACTATTCATCTTCTTGTAAGTTGTAACACCCTTGTTGTCCACTATAAATAAATATAACCACTTTTTATTAACACTACGCAAGTTATCAACTTATCATTGATATATCAGGCTCATTTAACTCATAAATCCGATTGTTATGGTGTTATAAATTTTCTTTTACCCCTTGGTTCTCTCGGCTCACATTCAAAAATGTTGTTGCAGGTTGCTCAACAGATAGAGTCAGAAACAAAATATCAGAATGATTATATCAGTCAACTGGTATGCTGCTTCAATCGTGATTTAATTCTAGTTCTGATATTGAAGTGTGGATTTCTGCTTCGTTTTATCATTATTATTTTTCCTAAGCTGTGAATTAGGCTTGACTTTCTTCTAAAATGAGGGATGAACTATAATGAGGAACTATAGCAACTTGAGTTTGCTAAGGGAAAAAGTAAAGCACCAATAATGTTATCCTGAATGCTTGCAAAAAAAATTGAAATAGGACAGTTGTTGTGGATGGAGTAGCACATGTGTTAGTCTTTTGGAGGTAGGGCTAAAGTTAGAGGTTCAAAACTATATTTGAAGCTATAGCTATGTTCACACCTATTGAACTAAAAAAATGGATGCTAAAAGAAGTTATTGTTCAAAATCTTCATATTCTTCACCATCAGTGCATAACATCTGAATGCTGATTTTGTCAAAATTAGGCTTTAAATGTGTTCCATTGCAGTAGTTTTTTTGAAAGACGTAAATCAAACAAACTTTTGGGCAATATTTGTGAAGCACTATTCTGTTTCTCGTGAAGTGAAGAAATCTTCTAGTTCTAAGTTTATACAAATCAGTATTTTGGCCCTCTTTCTGTGTGTGTCATCTTTCCGGTACAAGCTAATGTTACTGACAGAGTGAAGAAATGTGGTTTGGTCTGATATTTGTCTGTGTTACCCTGTTTCCTGCTTACAAAAAAACAGGCATCCATCTAAGTGTTTCGATGTACATGTCTAATTCCAGCAAATGCTAGTGATGAAAGCTCAAGCGGGAGTGAAGAACAACTCACGTAAACTGAACAAGAGCATCATTAAGAATGGATCAAACCATATCGTCCAAGTGGTTCTTTTTGCACTATTTTGCTTCTTTCTGGTCTACCTTTGGTCCAAGATGTCAAGAAGATGAGAGATGATTCGGATGGCAATCATCTAGATCTGTGATAGTTGATTGGAGGTCATGATCGTTTTGTGCTCCCTGGTTAGAGTACTGAACCACTGGGGGCTTCGGTGAACATGATGTGTATTTAGATGCTCAGCTCGTTTTGTCTCCTACAGTGTATTTAGATTCTAACTTTCTAGAAAGAAAGTCTGGTGCTTCTGTAAACATATTGTGTCTACTTTGTAGGGAATGATATTTGGTATATCATGTAACTGTTGTTACACGCGTCATCTTGAAGCTTGCCAACTCTTTGCCTATGCATAGTGGATCACAAAATGAATTAGAATACAAATATTATTTTCGAGACAAATTTGAGTTTAATTGTATAAACTATTTCAATTCCGAGGTCAACACTTTTTTCGAGTTGAGCTAAGCCATGACTAACTTAGACTTGATTTCATTAACTTACACATTTAGTTCGGAAAAGAATGTGATGGGTTAAAATTACCGGTAGAAATAAATGAAGTGTTCTATGAATTTAAAAAGAAAAATAAGAAAATTTAGGTAAAATAAATGGTTTAGTGAATACATCATTATAGACGCTTGGACCCACCTCTAGTGGCTTCTGGCTAGAGAGTGTCAAGAATTTCAAAAGCTAAGCATGCCCCTGTTATTAGGGTTGTAAATGAGTTGAGTCAATTGCATTCAATTCGCTAAATATTTAAATCATAATTGTTATGATCAAGTTTGAGGCAAATTATAGTTGAAAATTAGACTTATTTAATAAACGAGTTGAGCTCAAGCTATTAAAATTTTATATGCTTGTGAGCAACTTGTTTAATATTTAATTAATCATATATTTATTTCATACTTAATATATATAAGATATACATTTTTCAATTTTAATGAATGTATAATAATGAAAACTAGACAAATCAAATTAAATTGCGTTCAAGTTTAGTTAAAAAGAATTTATCCGAGCTCAAACTGAAGGAAAAAAAAATTGATTCCAGTCGAGCCTGAACAAAAGCAAACTCGATTTAGTTTGTTTAATGTTTACCTTGTAACATGATTAGAGAGCTTGCTGGTCAAAATTGGCGTCTGGGAAATATCGTCAAACTATATTAGCTTTGAAGCATTGAAAAGACACAAGCGGGGATAGCTCAGTTGGGAGAGCGTCAGACTGAAGATCTGAAGGTCAGGTGTTCGATCCACCTTCACCGCACTTTAATTTTTATGGGCTTGTCATTTGTGGTTATGGTCCAGTTGATGATGGGCTCTAAGAGAAAGCGATCCATGAATAAAAATAAAATACCCAATAAGCACTTTCAACTAACATCTAAATCCTAAATCATTAAAGTTCACGTGATCATAGAAATCAACAAAAATTCCTACTTACATAATCAAGTTTTGGTCTTTTACGGCCAATTTTCTTGCAATTAAATCTAAAACACAAGCCCTTTCTTCTTTACATTGCATTGAGAGAGAACATAGAGATTTACAAATACCTGTTCAGAAGGCAGAGTTTTGTATATCTTTCTTTCACTAATAGAAGAAACTTAAACTGTGAGGATCAGTTGCTAACAGAAATTTTACTGCAATTGCCTGGAGTGTTAATGAGGTTCAAGAATAAAAATATATATTTAAAAAAATATATTTCATGCTAGTTATGTACACCCGATTCTGTGTTAATTATTAGGTTACACGCAACACAGCTAAACATGAAAATATCAAACTCGCTCGCTCATTATTCAAAAGCTTCATAACTACGATGATCCACTATTTACATGATAATGGCAGCTATAACACCCGATTGGCAATGTTAACTACTAATTGATAGTCATCGCTTACCCAAACCCTAATTTAAGTTCCGGAATGTTGTGTCAGTAGTATCAAAATGCTCTACAAAGGTTGTTAGGCGTCATGTTAGATGAACACTGCTGCTCTATGGGGCTTGCAGGACTAAACAGTCTACTCCTCTTTGTCTTGGATATTGTCACATGCGAAATTGCCACAGCAAGCGCATCCACCAGCCCGCTTTCATCCTGATCTTCCGATTTACACCATGAACCTTCGTTTGAAGACAGCGAATTTAAACCCAGAACAAAAGGGTTCTCCCCATTCGTTTTTCCAGTTGATTCTAGTCTATCTGCAATAAGTTTACGGGTTGGCTCTCTCATTTGGTTCTTCAGCTTTGACTTGATAGGTACCATCTTTAGTGTGCGCTCTGTGTAGAACAAAATCCATGGATGACCTGAAATATCATCTCACTCTCAAGGACTATGTAGAAACTTGTGATATACATGCTAGGAGCATAAAGTAAAAATTTGCCTTAGACATGCTAAGAGAACAAAGTAGAATAGTAAACAAATGAGCTTTGAGGTAAGAAAAAATTGGAAAGAAAGACGGGATGGAGGAAAGACATTTTTCTTGTCAACAAATAAGTAGATGAATATTTTCAAAATTATCAAATGCAAAAGAACATAAGTAGATTAACAAAACAAAATGAAAATTTTCAAAATTATTAAATCAAAAAAATACATTACTCTACTAAATGGTTGTGTACTTACTGAGTACTTCATCTGCTGTAATTCTTGCAGAAACATCTCTAGTCAGCATTCTTCCAATGAGATCGCGTGCAGGTTTTGAAACCGAACCCCATATCCCTGCATTGAAATCAAGCTTCACATTTTTTATTGCCTCAAAAACAGCTTCTAAGGAGTCTCCTTGGAAAGGAAGAACGCCAACTAAGAGAGCATGCAAGAGAACACCGGCACTCCACACATCAACCTTCTCGTCGTAGTTTCCTAGCAGAACCTCTGGAGCCACATAAGCAGGACTTCCAGCCAAACCAGTCAGCTTCTGACCTGCAGAGTAATAGGTATATCATTCCACAAACGAGCACGGAGAAACTATCATGCAATGAGCCAGGCCATGTATATGAGTTTTGGAGCAATATGCCTAATGCTTTTATTTCCGTGGTCGGTTAGGTTTGAGAAAAATACTCGTGCAGAAAATTGAATCCTCTGGTAAAATTTAAGGGCCTAGAAGATATGGAAGAAACAAATTACCATACCATGCACAACAAAGGATTCAATAATCATAACTGGCAAAATTTTAAAGGCCCTTCAAAGATATTATACTTGAATAGAGGGCAGATAACCAGTGGTCAAACAAGAGTACATATGTCTACAGAAGATTAATAGATGGCATTAGGAAACTTTAATTATAGATGCAGTTACTCTAAGTTCTACATCTTGCTTATTTTTTTCAAACTGAATCCCTAATGTCATGTGCGAAGCAATTAATGAAACAAGTTCGCAAATGAAGATTAAAAGAGCTATGAAATTTATCACATTTTATACAGACTATAGAGAACACTTCGATTTCCTTCAGAAATAGCATTTCCCAATATCAACTTCGTGCCATACTTATCAAGCATCAAGTTCATAACATTGTGACATATTCATCTGTATCCAGAGGGGATACGAACATTATTTTTATTTTTGAAGAGATAACTATTTACCTAGTTATAAAATTCTTTAATGTCTCAACTCGTTTCTTATGTCAGTGATATTCTGTTAACAAACTTCAAAACATTCTATTATACTTCAAGTATACATCTGTAAGAGACTGTGTCGACCATCTTAATATTTGCTAATGCTTTTTTTGCTAAGACTCCCGTGTGATGTAAAAAATGCATTCCCTCCATGTTAGTGCTTGCTGTTGCATTTATTGCCAATGTGATTCAGAACATTTTATTTACACAATAAGCAACAAAAGAACTACATGGAGTTGCATGTGTCCAAGCATGCCAAGAATGCTTACCATTTGTAATTCTCATGGCCAGACCAAAATCAGCTAGCTTCAGTGATCCTAAAGATGTTAAAAGAATGTTCTCAGGCTTTACGTCTCTGTGCACAACCCCCATATCATGACAATACTTAATAACCATAACAACCTCCCTCAATATATTAGCTGCTCGATGCTCCGAGTACTGGCCCTCCTCAACCATCTGATCAATCAAACGTCCCCCAGAGCACAACTCCATGACAAGGTGAAAACAATCAGAATCCTCATACACAGCCTGCAATGTCACAACGCCCGAATGACCGGATAGGTGCTGCATAATCTCCACCTCCCGATGAACAGTCTCCTCTCCTTTGCGCAAGGTCTTACAAGCATATTCCACTCCACTAGTCCTAGACCTGCACAACCAAACCGACCCAAATTTACCCTGCCCGAGAGTGGCGCCTTTGACGTAGTCATCTTCTATCTTATTCTTTCTACCCATTTGAGTAGCAACTTCTATACAACCTATCTTCCTCTTGAAACCTCTTCCAGATGGAACAAGAGATGAGGTTCCACATGGTGGAGCAGTGGCAACCCCGGCAAGCCTACTTTTATAGGAATTAACAGGCTCAGGGTCACCACCCACATCTTCCTTGCATTTCTTCTTCAACCGAGCATAATCTTCCAAGGAATAATGAGACCTGAAATTTACCGACACCGAATCATGGGTAGATGTTAAGCGTTCAGGGAATCCGCCACATTCATCAGTTTCACTTCCTTTCCTCTTCTTCCTCATCAGTGTCACAACACAGGAAAACCAATGTAGAACTTCACCAAAACCCCATTGAGGCAACAGAGAAACAAAAACAATCCTGCAACAAAACCCTCATCTCAACAAAAACCAAGCCACCAACCTAAAAATTAAAAAAAAAAAAAAAACATTCACACACACAGTCAAATTTAGTTAGGCCCTTCTACTGAAACTAAAATCACAGAAAAAAAGTTTCATCATACATTGTTTCGATTCATTTCCTTCATCTAAAAAACCTAAATTTCTTAAATTTACTCTTCAAGCAATGTCGCAGGAACGAAACAAAAACCCAATTGAGCAAAGATCATGCAACGAATCCAAAAAAAATTCACGCTGAAACACTCATTCAATAAAAATCATGCGAAAAAAACAAAAGGGAGAATTGAAAAAGAAGCAACCTTTCGAAGCTTCAACAGAACCCAGATGAAGAAAAACAAAAATCAAACCATTCCTCCAAAAAAAAGTGAGTAAATTCCACGAACCGGTTCTAGCTGAGGCTCTTCCTCGATCAGGGTATGCGAATTCGAAGAGAATGGAGGTTGAAAAATTAGTAATATCAGAAATCTCCGATTAGCTGAAGAGAAGATATTAGATTTAGGTGTTTCGGGTTTGGGGGTTTTTGTCCTTTTTCGTTTTTCTTCCTCCGAAACGACATGTCGTATTTATACGGCCTCGCGGCGCTGTGATGTGTGGGATCTATCGCCTGTGAGAACTGGAGATGGTGCGGCCTCGTGATCTGGGACGTTGATTAACGACAGGTGGATGGTGGAGATTACGTGGGTTTTTATTTATTATTATTATTCAGGTAAAAGAACCGACAAACTCTTCGGAGACATGTGATATTTTGATGTGATTGATAATGGCTCACACTAGTTTTTTCTTTTTCATTTGTACACGTGTGATTAAACTACAGGTCCTGATTTGACCCATGCGGTCCCAATGGACCAGATCTACTAAGACATAAATATCATTGATATTAAAATGTTTCATTGTCACATTCCAAGTCTATGTTTTATAAGCTACCTATATAAATTGATGAGTGAAACAGTACAGAATCGCAGCTAGGTACACAATTACATGTAAAAGCAATTTCAATTTGGACTTTAAAATTTAATATTTTTAGAATCTTAAAGATTTTCATTTTCAACTACAATTCAAGTCTAAAACTTCTCCATCTACATTTTTTGGGGTTTTATTACTCATTATATAATGTCTCCTTAATTATAATAGTTTTTTTTATTACAGTTCTATTTTACAAGAAAAACAATGTAGTTTAATATTTTGAAATTATATTAATATTAAAATACAAACAAAAATGTTGATGTGACATTTTGAGAATTTCCTTTGAATATATGGATTGGAGTTGTTAGATGAAAATGATGTGTTGACTTTTTTCAGATAAATAATTTTGAGTTGAAACCATAATTACACTATTTTTCTTTACCTTGTCAACTGATCCAAAATATTGGTCTAGCATTAGATGTAGATTTGTGTTTTTAAAATTTTATCAAGCAAGTCCACGTGTCTTATCAGTATAATTTACATGTTAGGTATTTACATGGGTATATTTAATCTCTATATTTTGGGTGTTTATTCAATAATATAATTCTCTTTTTTCTATTGTAGAAAATATTAGGTATACATTTGAATTTAAAGTCTCACATGAACATTAGAAGATATAAAGAATATTTATATACACATTGAACTCTAGACATGATATGATAATTTTTTAGGTTTAATGTAAGCTCTAATATATGCATGAGCTTTCCTTGAGTGTTCCTCTTTAGTAAGGCCCGAATCTCTCAAACAGTGGTATCAGAGGCTTGGTTCGATACACTCTCCTGATTAATTGAGTCGCGTATTCTTCTATGACCGGTAGGATCAAGATCATGATCGGCTTCCCTCATGATGAGGTCCGAATAGGATGAAAATGACACTTGTGGGATAGAGTTGACCAAATACAAAGTTGGGCTTAAGGGGGGTCAACCCGATATGATCAGATTCAATGTGTAGAAGAGATTGTTAGGTACACATTTGAATTTGAAGTCACACATCGAAAATTATAAAGTATAAAAGGAATCTTTATATACACATTTAGATCGTACACTTAATATAGTTTTTGGGTTAAATGTGAGATCTAACTTATATATGGGCATTTTTTAGGTGCTCTTTATCGGTAAGACCCAGATCGTATTTAATTTATACTATACATAGGACGACATTACCAAATACTAAATTTATTTTTGGTGATTAAAGTATTTTATTGATGAACTACTGCACATTAGTTGGAAATATAATGCATTCGTTAGTTTTTTTGTTGTTGAGAAAAGCGCATATGCTAATTTAGACGGTGCACCTATGTTGAACCATCTTAACTATAATGCTCATTAATTAATAAAGTAATTAAGAAAGTTAAAGGAATCACAACAACTTTTCTAGCATTGCAATTTTGACTCGAAAATGTTAAATTTATAATGTTTGATTTTTTTTCTTCAATTGAGTCAATTATAGCCTTCTTATATTTTGAAACTTCGACACAATAAATTAAATTCATAGCATTTGATTTTCTCCTAATCACATACAATTTTCTTATACAATAATACTTTATGTTAAGTTCATTTGTTTAATAATCATGTAATATTCAGAAATACTATACCATAAATATGTCTATTTTGTAATCAGGAAGATTTATCATGTAATATAATAAATGTTCCATATATGATAAGGATTTTATGTTATTATAACTGTTGCATCATATGTACGTTGTATTTGAGAAAAATGATTTGTGAAGTTCTGAAATTAATAGTTTACATTTTGGTGGCTTATGTATTTATTCGAATTAAAAAAAATGTGATGAGGCTCCAGTCTTTTCTCTTTGTGGCATGTACCCTTCGCCCGTGGCGATTTGGGTTGTTCGTCGAAATCGACGAAGTCTCACGGCGGCATGACTCTGCCTGTGAGGACTTCCAGTACGACGACGGTTCCAGGTCTTGCAGTGGTAGCTACGAGGACAGCTGGTAGTGAAGAAGACAGGTCTAAGGGGATGGCAGGAACGAGGTTGAGGGCAGTGTGGTTGAGGCCAGAGTTGAGAATGGGGGCGAGCTTGGATTGCGACGGTAGATCGGTAATGGGAGGGAATTGGGGTTATATGACATCGGTGAGCAAACTCATGCAAGCATAACGAATTAGGGGGTCTCGACTTGCTTAAGCTTCAATACGTGGGAACCTGCTGTTTTGATTGGTTGGTAAGTCGGTACTGGGAGGGAATCGAAGTTATATGGTGTCGGTGGGCAGACTCATGCAAGCATACCGAACTAGGGGGCATCGACTTGCTTAAGATTCAATACGTCACTTAGGTATCCTATTGGGATCGGTACTGGAAGGAAACAGGGGGTTCCTGGTGTCGATGAGTTGATCCAGTCAAACCCAAAGAGTTGGGAGAATTTGAGTTTCGCGATGCCCATATTGATTGCAGCGTTGATCGAGGAAGCTGGTTTAAGGCGGTCCGCAACAAGATCACGGGGTTTCTCCATCCGTATGAGTTGGAGGTCGTGGCTCTGCATAAAGCTAACTGGTTCGAGTTGATTGGTCTCCGGGGTTATCATGGATGCATGTGTAAAGCACTCTGAAGCAAGATCACGAGGTTTCTCCATCTGTATGAGTTGAAGGCCGTGACTCTACATGATGCTAAACGGGTCGAGCTGAACAATTTTGGGATAATCATTAGGGAACGGTGTTGCGTACTACCCACTATCAAAACATGTGTTCTTTGTTTTGCTTGTAATCAAATGACTCACGAATTGACCATGTTTGCTTTAACAACAGTAGCTGAGATTATCCTTAAAAAAACAGTAGTTGAGATTATGGTGAGTAGTCTGTCCCTCCAACTGTAGCTCCAGTCGTCCGGTTTAATGTCAAGTTAGTTGTTATTTAATTAATAAAATTCGTTTTTACCTTAAAAAATATTTATTTGAAAATATTTTAATATTTTGGATGAAATCACCATTATTCAGTTTTTTCAAATTTTTTTGCTAGAATATACTTGTCATTAATTTTGAACTAGTATATAATTTTCCTTTCCTCTTTCAATTTTGTTGTAATTTTGTCCAATACATTATACAAATCCAGAATTATTGGTGATTTTCAAAATACCACCTAAAAGTGAATATATATACGTCCAATAACAGAATAACTATAAAGTATAAAATGTTCGTTTCTTTTTATAATTATAAGAAGTGTTTACATTGAAAACACAAGAACCATACAAACATGTGATCTCTTTAGATCACAAAATAACCCGCTATGATTAATTAAACAACTTGTGCTGCGTATATCCAGATACACTCAATGAATAAGGAGATGAATATATGAGAGTGCAGGTAAAAGACCACCAATATCAGATATATTTCAATTTTATAGGCAGATTATTTTGTTAATTTCGGGTATTTTTATCTTTTTATTATCATAAAAAATTAGATTTTATGTTTAAATTCTGACGGTGTTAGAACAAAATGTAAAAAAACGTAACTAGCTGACATAAAATAAACATTTTATTATAACTGTAATAAAGCGTAAAAAACATACCACTTTAGTACGAGCAAAATGTAGTTAACCATTTATTAGTTAATCTAAAAAAAACTTGAGAAAACCACACTTAGAATTATGTGTTTTTCACTTAACTAATAAAAAAAAATTCTCTCATCGGGCCTTTTCAGATTTACAATTTTCTCACATTTTTTTCTTTTGGTTAGGTTCTACCTATTTATGTTAAAATTTAATGTTAAAAACACTAAAATGTCTTGTACTTGTGTTTAAAATTTTCAAATAATAGTATTTTAAAATCATATCTCTCTTCAATTTGTCCATACAATCAGATTCATTTGTCTTGCAAACCAAACTAAACCAAAAAAAATAATAAGCTAACTATGTGATACCTTTGGAGGATTTTGGTTTTATGCCATCGAGAGAGGGGACCTGAATCTGATTCTCATTGTTTTGATTGTGAGAGATCGCCAGAGAGTTGATTGAGGAGGTATTATATTCAATCTTTATTATACCATTTTGTATTGTAAATGGCGTTGGAAGAAATTTGAAATTGTTGCAACATTCAAGTGGAGAAACATAGTTCTACATGAGAGAAAGAGAGGAAGGAGAGATAAAAGAAAAACAAGAGAGAAAGAAGAGATATAGAAAAACAAGAGAGAACGAAGAGAATTCTCATGTAGAATGACATCATTTGATATTTAAAATATGGAGACATTTTAGTCTTCTTAGCTTCAAATTGTAACAAAAATAGACCGAATCTAATAAAAAGAAGTAGAATGAAAAAACTATAAATCTAAAAGGCTCCTAATGTTATGTGAGAAACACCTAATCGTACGAGTAATCTCCTAATGTTATGTTTTCCTAAATCTAATGAAATGGTCCGCATATTTTTGATAATGGAAAACATCTCCCTTTCTCTCCACCTTTGTTTCTTGCTCTCGGTCGATCATCAACTCTCAACTCACGGCAACCTTAGCTTGATATTTCATTTTTCAAGGGCTTTTAGGCCCAAAGACATTTAGGATCCACATAAACTAAAAGAGTTAATTACAGTTTGTCCATGCTATTTGAAAGGCGAAAAAAGATCGCCCTTTAATCGTTCAAATAAATGTGTTTCCGGCTTTACTAGGTCGAACTCTCGATGATCGACTTGTGGGTATTTAGGTGATTTAGTAGATGGTTCGGTGTGTTGTAAAAAGTATTTAAAATTACTCAATTTTTAGTTGTTGGACTTTCGATTTTAGTGACAACTTGTAATGCAAAACGATATTCGAACACAAGAATCACACTCACGAGAAATCTTAACTCACAAAAATCACAAAGTTTTCCCTAAATAAACTAGCCACCACGGGTGCTAGACCGATGACAATGAAACAATTCAAGCGAATAAGCATGCAAAAACAATTCTGAGCGATCTAAATCTTAATTGCTTAACTTCTTGGGTAAGCTTTTCCCTACGTCAACTACCCTCTCGGGATGTTACATTGACGTTAAGAACATTAAGTGCAACTATTTTCGAATCGAAGTGAGAAGCTAGGCTTCTTCACTTTGAGTCTACTTATGGCTCTACTCGACCTTCCTCGGACAAGTCTCAAGTTAACTATCATGCATCCATATTATCACACATTCTCACATGCAAACATTTAAGTACACTCAAGTGCAAAACTAAAACTTATATTATCACAAGTTCTCACCCATAATAACACAACTCATCATCAAGCATTCAAATAAGTAGCTCACACACATATGCTCAAACATGAATATTTTACTCAATCTTGAAAAGTTCAATCTTCATACAATGGTCTAGCACCCATGGTTGTAAGTGTTTAGCCTACAATCATGGTGCTAAGAATGAAATGAAAGGAAACACAAACACAAGAAGCTAAGGAAAAGAGAAAGAGCAAACTATAGCCCATGTTAGGCTTGAGATCTTCTAAGTGTAACTGTAATCTTGTTGCTCTTCTTGATGATTCTCCTTGCTCCAATGCTTGATTTTTGTGGAAGCGGAGTGTTAGACTTCTTCAATAGAATAGTGTTCTTAAAGGAGAGTGGTGGCAAGCTAGGGAGAAAGGCTGAAAAGTCTTTGGTCTTGTCTTCAAAAAAGGTGTAGCTAGGTCAACCTAGCTCTTGACTATTTATAAAAACGCAGAAATTGCCTGTGTCACGATCGTGACATCGTTTGAAATTTTCAGTCCCGTTGCATTTGTTGTCACGATTGTTGATGCTCTTCATGTTGGCTTGGTCAGGATCGTTCCTAAAGTTGTCACGATCGTCATTGTTCGCGATGGCCTTGTCAAGATCGTTCCTAAAGGTGTCACTATCGTGACTCAAGCTCTTGTCTTCTTCTTGTCACGAAGTTGTCACGACCGTGGAAGGTCCGTGACAGCCCGATTTCGCCTTTGTCACGATAAATCGCCACGATCGTTATGGTGATCGTGAAAAAGCCCCTGTCGTCCCAACTTGGTGGTGTAACGATCGTGACAATGATAGTTACGATCGTGACATCCTCTTTTCTTCTTTTCCTCGGTTTCTTGAGCCGCAAGCTACCTCCTCTTTTTGCTTCGGTTTTGCTCCCAACACATTCCAATGTTGTCCCTGCACATAATTCAAGCCCTCGGTTGATCTCCGCACTAAATGACCCTAAAATGACCAAAACGAGGGGAAAACATGCTAAGATGAGGGATATTTGGGCTCGGAAAGGAGCATAAATGTCCCACATCACTATTCTGGCGCGTTTTGCAGTTTACCTCAGCCATAATAAAAAGTTTAAAATAAAATACGCTAATTGCATTTTTTTACAAAATTGACGATTCCTTCCAAATTTTAACGGAATTAGGTTTTTTAAATGTAAAAGGTCTAAAATGCCCTCGACTATTCATCACATTTTCAAAAAAAAAATGCTACTCACTCCTCTTTCATTCATTTTATGATTTTTTTGTCAATTCCACAATCCATAAAATTTCACATATCAGTTCCACAATCCATACAACCAAGAATTGAATTAAATTGGATAAGTTTTTAATCGGAAAAGGATCTATTGAATCTCATGAAATTTTTTTTACCCTCATTTTTGTGAGTTCAGCTGGTTTTCTAGTGTTGGAAACTCTATCTCCCATAGATCATCCTTGTCTTCCACCTCCACCTCCACCTCCATATCCCAATTCCCTATTCTCCTTCCCTCCTGAAAACCCTAATCCCATTTTCAACCAAACTCCTAATTTCTTCTACTGTCACTCATTCGCCACCGCTATTGTTGACCTCCCCACCACCCTCTTCCGCCTCAAGGACCTGATTCACCTCTCCAACAACGCCGCAAACTCACTCTCCGATCTCATCTGCCACGGCCCCATCGGTGACGACTTCATTCCTTGCCCCTTCAGTTCTTGTTCCGGCACTTCGACAACGACGACGATGGGGAAGTCGCGCATCTGACCTCGCACCTCCACGACTCCAGCCCCCACCGGCTCTCTGTGCAGCCACCGGATCTTCGCGCCGCCACCGGGCAGATCTGTCGCCGCCCACCGTACCGCCGAAGCCAGATTCTTATCGCCGGCAGAGCCAGATCTGTTGAGCCAAACACGTAATTTTTTTGTTTGGTATTTTCTTCCGATTGTATTTTTCTCCGATTTGGGTGTAAAAGCTAATCACCATTTTTTTCCATTCTGTTTGAATAGAAAAATTGGTTTAAAACTTTCCCAGCCCTTTTGCTCATTTCCACTTGCACGCACACACCCATTCGTTCTTTTTCATATCGTTGATTCTAACTCATATATTAGAGAAAATAAAACAAAATATATAATATAATTCAAATTTCTCCATTATATTCACTGAATCAATCAATTTTCTCACATTCACTGAGATTTCCCCAATCTATTCACTGAATTTTCCCAATCCATTCACTGAACCAATCAATTTTCTCACATTCACTGAGATTTCCCCAATTCATTCACTGAACCAATCAATTTTCTCATAAATAAATATATAAATGAGAGGGGCATTTTTGTTTTGGACGTTGGATGTTGCCGACGAGATGGTCGTCACCAGCGAGATGGACGTCGTCGGCGTCTGGCTTGGTTGTGACGGAGGAAAAGAAGACACATGCATTGGATGGCATGATCCTGAAAATTCGATGAACAATTAGGGGTAATTAGGTCTTTTTGCAATTAAGGGGTATTTTTGTCTTTTTCTTAAAAAATCAGGTTTTCCGTCCAAATTTGGACGAAATCCTTAATTTTGTAAGAAAAATGCAATTAGCGTATACTATTTTGAATTTTTTATTATAGCTGGGGTAAACTGCGAAACGCGTTACAGTAGTATGGACAAACTGTAATTAACCCAAACTAAAACTAAGGAGTGATTGGTATTAGAAGCATGTTTTCAAATTGAATTTTTTCCATAATTCTACTAATAGTTGATTCGGGGCATATGTAATTGCTTGGAAATCAGTACTATTTTTCATGTGGAATTTGGTGGAGTTATTAAGGATGTAAACATTCACTCTTCCTTTAGTTTACTTCGTCTTTTTGAACTTGCAATCATCTATGCCATTTTTGAAGCAAGAAGATAACAATTTTAGCAAGAGATGTTGATTCGGTTAAACACGTTTCCTTTACAGTTTTGCATTGCTAATCAGGAAAATGCTTGAATCGGCCTCATACTTGTGCTTAAACTCAATACACAATATTGAATATTGAATATTAATATGAACAAAATTGGTTCCATTTGATCCTCGAAGTGACTCAACAACACGAGTCTTGATTTATCTGAGGTCTAAAAACCAATATGCCAAATAAATTAGTATATAGGCTTTTGGTTCTCCGGATAAATCAAGTTTCATACGTCGATCTCAAGACGAGCACGTAATTTATATTCCTTGTAACATCCAACGAAGGGCATCAGATTCTTAATTAAGGTCCAATCTAAAATTGTTTCTCATCAGTAGCCTATTTTTTTGTGTTTCCTTACTGATCTTTTAGTTATGGAAATGAATATGAGGTAAATAATGGACCGGTGGCGTGTCATTTTCTCCATGATGCAATTAGCCAACCGGATGATCCAATTTTCTTACCATCTCATACTAATAATTGCACTGAACTATATGTCATACAGTACTTGAAATTGCATACATACATGGAAACAAACATCTTTGGTACCATCATTTTATGGAACCTGGTTGGTTTGAGCAGCCAATTCTGCTTCTTGATTCAGTTTCTTGATCCTGTTGCTCTGTTTGATCTCTCCGTAGAAGTAAGAAACGAAGCCCCAGAGAGACAGTGCTAGGGACACTCCCTTCTGGGCCTGAAACTTTTCTCGGTAGAAAATAACAGCCAATATCTCCGTCACCGGCAGCAAGACCGCGATGACGATCCCGGAGAGAAGAGAGGAGGCGCAGAAGATGACACCCACAGCTCCCAGGAAAAAACACTGCCAAAACACAGCACTCGCCACTAGTACCACGTAGTATGTTGTTTCTCCGAGCTCGTAGTTTCTTGCCTCTCTTGGTATCACCTACCAAACGCAATATAATCAAAATCAAAATCAACATGATGTAAATTGTATTTGGCTGGTGCTCGATCTTCGAGTTATCGTTCCCAAAATTCTGGTTTTTGGCCTGAATTTTATGACTTAACCATGTGAAAGTGAACTGCTAGACACTTCTACATACAATTGTAAACTTCTAGGATTCACGACTTTCTTGTGCCTGGTTTAATTGTGCTAGCTAGGTTCATGCTTTCATAGTTTCTTCACAAGTGTCACAAAATATGTATTTATTTAATATTCACGCGTAACAATGTAATTATTTCAAAACAAAAACTTAGTATTGAGTGTTACCTTGAAGTCATTGTTGAGGAGCATGCCGGCGGCGCAAAAGGCGGAGGCAAAAAAGGACATGACCACCTGAAACTCCATGACGAGCGGGTACGTCACCCCTTGGCCGGCCCTTTTGTAAGAGAGCTCCACCAACGGCAGCACGAACCCGTACAGCGCCGACGCCGCCACCGTGGTCGCGAACCCGACGTAGTACTTGGCGTCGGACTCGTTGTCCGGGCGGTCCCCGCTGGTGTCGAGCGCCAGGACCCCCGCCCCGATCGTCAGCAGGACGACGGCGTTGACGGAGTATGGCGTGAACCTCTGGCGGACGAGGAGGAAGGCGAAGCCGGCGGTGAAGGCCAGCTGGGACGCGATGATCAGCGCCGACGTGGAGATCGGGAGGCGCGCCACGCCGTAGGCGTACAGGTAGTCGTCGAGGCCCGTCAGGAGGCCCACGGCGGCAGCCGCCAGGAACAGCTTGGGCTTCATGTGGAGGAATCTGCGGTGGAGGTAGGCGGCGGAGATGGGGAGGAGGAGGATGGGGAAGCCGGCGGTTTCGAGGAAGCTGGAGAGCCACACGCGGTGGCCGCCGTGGAGGAAGTAGAGGCGGCTGATCAGGGGACCGCCGCAGTTCCCGACGGCGAGGAGGAGGCAATTCACCACCAGGAGGGCTCGCCGCCGCATCCTCGCCTTGCCCCCCAGTTCCTCTTCCATCAAGGCTTGAGAGTGTTTGTTAGATTTTGATCCTAATTTTTCGAACCTATAGTTTGGGTTGAAGTGAAAGGATTTAATTTCACAATCAAAATTTTGTTTTATAATAAGTTTTTTGACGTTATATATATGTATGTCACCTAACTGAAATTGAAATGAATATTAATGAAGACAAAAAAAAGTTGAGTCCAACTCCTACATATGTGAGTGTGACTTCAGAATTATTCTTTGGAGGATGATTTTGAAGGGAAGAGATAAATTATATTGCATCGCTGGCAAGTTTATTTATAGAAAAGGTGAGTTAATGATGAACGTTTGAGAGTAGATGAAGCTGAAGCTTATCTGGATAATTTGAATTCTAGTTCCAAGTCATTTTAAGATATTATAAAAAGGAACCATATTCGAATACCATATAAACCATACAAAGTGTATGATATAAAATAATTAATGATGGTTCGTGGACCCACTTACAGTAGGTGGCATGGCACAGTGTGACCAAATCTATGCCCATTCATAGGTCAACAGAATTTCAGTCTGTGTATTTGTAATTGATGATAATGAAATGAAAGGACATGCGGGACCGGTAATGGAGCTATTGGGTCTTAATTCCATGATTGGGTTGGGATGATGAGACTTTGTGTTTGGGTAACAATAATGAAACGACTCAGACACTGTGCTAGAGATACGCGCCGGAGGGAGGAAGGGTCAAGATCAATGTGGACGGAGCTGTAAACAAACTGAAAGGCTCATTACACAATGTTAATTTGCAACCTCAGCCAATTACAAGGTCCAACTCTAAGCAACTGGAATGTCTTGTTGATATCCAACTTTACGGAACTAGAGCAATTAAGTCGTTGGAATATACCTTGCACCAGTGAAATTTTACAGCTATATATTAATAATTCATGAACCATATAATTGCGTGTTGTGGTCTGTGGATGGTGTTTTGGGGTCACATTCACTTAAACCAACTCAACTTAAGAAAAATTTAACATTAGTATCTAGAAAGTGTAAAAATGCTCAATTGTAACAAGTGGATATAAAGAGACACTAATGGAAGTAAGTACAACAAAAGAGTTCTAATCAGTTAAAAACTGACCATAGATGCTAGGGTACATACTCCCGCTCATTTAATATACAAATTGCAATTTAAGAATCAAGTCACGTGCAATGGATGGTGTCCAATGCCAGAATTAGTGACTTGATCTCTCAATATTGAAGCCAACCTAGACTTGAGTATGTATTAAGCACAATAATTTTCATACAATCTCATAATCTCTTTAGAGATAATATGATCCTTGTGCTCCAAAAATGTGTATGAGGAAAAAGTATAATATACTAGCGATGTTGATAGATGGTCCAAAATTTTTGGGTAAGTTTGAAAATTTCTTTGTAGTTATTGACCGACGATCTCAAACTTGCGTTGGAGACTAAGATCAAAATCTTCACGTGTTATATATTTGTGTATGGTCATTACCGATTAAGAAGTGCCAACATCCAATTAGGTATGGATACCTTACTCGCAAGGTTATAAATGTCGCATGATACTATATAATGGTGGATTTCAGCCTTTAAGGCCAAGACAGGGCAATAACGAATTTTCAATTTTTAACGTGCCGCATGTTCGTGATCATGGATAAATCAACTAATGGAATCATACCTGCTGGAGATATCGCTATGTTGTATATATCTTGATGGACGTAACATCAAGTTGACATTGTTAACGGTTTAGTTTTCTAATGAAGATAGTAGTTAAGCTAGTGTCTACATTTTTGTCTGCATGCTTCTGCTCCTATGTACTATGAGCTACTAACCATTTTGTCTTTCTCTGATCAGCATTTAGTCAGGACTCGGGGGCTTTGGGGTGATTGATTTACCACCATCTCTTACTCGTATACTTTGTAAAGATCTCATTTAACAAGGAGTTGTGGATTGCTTATATAAAAAAATAAGTAAATATAAAGCTGGCTTAGATTCACCAATTTGAGATACACTTTATATATTAATTAACGATTTAATTAATTACCACAAATAAAGAACACATGTATGAATGAATAACACAATCACTCCAATAGCTCATTGCATTGCCATTGGATTATTACATAAAAACCAACAAATTAAATGATGATGACAAAAAACAAACCTTCAACTTTCATAATAACTCCAAAGCTTGCCACTTGTTAATTAATTAATGGTTTCTGTGATGACTGGAATTACCACCGTGACTTGAGCCGTCAGAATCACAGTGAGCGGCTCCGGCAGCAGCAACAGCGCCCGCTCCGCCGACGACTTCATGAATTTCAACATCATCGTGAACCGAAACGGTCACCGTTTCGTCCCCACACGGACCGGCGGCGACAGACTCGGCCGGAACCATGACGGGCTTCTTCTTCTTCTTAGCCAAGCAGAAGAGTCCCACCGCCAGGAACGCCAAGAAGAAGAGACCCCCCAGGGACACGCACACCGCAATGACGGTCGTGTGGTGGTTGTGCCCTCCTCCCCCGCCAGGTGGCGACACGTCGTTGGACGCCGATGGCGGCAGCGCTGGCGGCGCGCCGTACATGGGCGGGGTGTCGTAGTAGGACGGAGGCGGCCCAAAATATGATTTTGGCGGCTGAGCGGTTGGTGGGTATTGTGGCGGCGACATCTTTACTGGCTTAGTCGGTGGGCTCGCTTTTGGCGGGTAGTTGTGACGCGGTGGAGCCTGAGGGGAGGCCGGAGGACTTGCCTGAGGCGGTGGGGCATAGGATGATTGTGGCGGCGAAACCTTAGGGGTTGGGGGTGGATACTTATTTTGGGGTGGTGGAGCAATATTGTGGGTAGGAGGTTGTGGCGGTGGCGCTTGAGGATAGTCATGGTGGTGCATTGGAGGTGGCGGAGGCTTAGGATGGTGGTGGTGGTGGTGATGGTGCTTCTTTGGTGGGGGTGGTGACATGGCAGGGTAGTGGTTGGGAGGAGGAGGTGGGAGCTTTGCATGGTCATGGTGCTTTGGTGGATGGAATGGAGCGGGTGGCGGCGGAGAATAGTAAGGATAAGCCATTGAAAGAACCAATACAAGAGATGTATGATCCCTCACTCTCAGCTTCAGTTCTTGCAATGGATGATAAATGGTGTACTAAAATGTCTGTATTTGTACCAAGATGTCCTAACAACTCTGGATTATTATAAGGATTTGCTTAGCTCCAGAGCTTCGTTTCTACTTTTCATTTTTCCGTTAAACAATACAGGACGACTTTTTGTCCAACCCCCTATATTTTCCAAGTCCCTTAATTATTACGTGCATTTCTCTAAAAATAAAACTATTTTTTTGGGAGCATATATATATATATATATATATTAATAATAATCAACTATGAATTATTTGGTTAGTTCAAATTTTATACACTTTTTAGATCAATCTTTCACGTGCTGAAATGAAAGTTGCAAGCTCATTGTCGTTGTAGAGATTAAAAGTCAAATTGCACATCCAACAAACTCCAAATTATAGATGATTCTTTTTTCATATTTTTTGTAGTTAGTTGGCGAGGTTCTGCGGTATGAGCAATGGGGAACTCATAAATTAATTGAAAGAGAAGAAGGGGGTAACATTTCCTACTAAGAAGAATAGAAGTAAAAGGCATCTTTAAACGAAGAAAATTTACTGATACATGATTTTCAAATAACTATTTTCCGACACTAAATTTTAATGCAATGATTGTTAAAATTTACAAATTTGTGATGATAAATGAATAAAATTTAATAAATAAAATATAATAAACAAACATAAAATGTAATTAATAAAATAATTATTAAAATATATATATAACTTAAATAAACAATCGTAATTAAATAATAATTAACATTTAAAATGAGAACAAAATAGATAAGTTTAAATGCCCAAATAACTATAATACAAGTTTGTCACAAGACTTGAATCTAGAGATGGCATAAAAATACGAATCCGATGAGGACGGGGATCCGAAGGATCCGACTCATTCAAGTTCAAATTGTTGGAATCATGTTTGTATCACATTTTCTTAACTCAAATCTTGAATGAGATGATAGTATATTGAACTTGAAATTGATACATTTCCTATGGATGTGCCTTTTCACTCTAAACATTGAACTATACTTGTGTCTTTTGGTAGCATCATTTCATTCCAAAACATTGTATCATGCTTATGACTTTTGGCTTTTATTAGGAGCATCTTTTGGTTGAAGGGTCGCAACCTTTCCAAAAGAGACATGTTACGAATAGACGTGTCTGTTTGAAACGGTGCCAACTCTCCTATTTAAAGGATTGAAATTGTTGGGAAATTCATCATCTTCTCGAATCTTCTTACTACATTTCTCTCTTAATATTTAAATACAAATCAATAATTATGTCGCCAGACTCCACTATTCGTAGCACTCGTTAGTGGTTTAGTCCGTTTTATCTTGGGAGACAATTGCTCGGTGAACCTTTCAGTGTCGTAGAGGGATCAATCTTGTCTTAAGGAAACAGCACTTCGTTGGACTCGGACATTAAACTCTTTTACTTTCTCGGTCTTCTCAATCATCTCCGGTACACATATACTATTATATCTATTATGTTTATTTTATTGTTTACATTCATAATTAATGGTCTACAAGCTTAAGACAAGATTTTTCTCCAACTTTACGTTTTCTTCGAAATTTTTATATATTTTTTTTAAATTTCGTTTAAATAAAACGGATTGAGAAAAAAAACTATTGATTATTAATGAATGCGACAAATACGTGTATGTTAAACACGCAAAGTCGGGTTACACTACACCAATTATGTGTTAAGGTGACACAATATTTATGTTACCCTTAGTCTGAGATATGTCACCTAAAGTGTTGGGTGACAACATGTGTGTCACCTCAATGGTGTCACATATCCATTGTCACGCAAAGTATTGGGTGACATTTAAAGTGTCACCTAAAGTATGATGTGTTACTTTATTCGTGATTAAGGGTGATAAATCGAATTTATTGTGTCACCCAAACACATAATTGGTGTAGTGTTATGTCATTGTATGTTTGAACGTAGACGACATGCTTATGTTGGTAGTAATATGACATAATAAGCGTTACGAAAACGATGTTATCCTCCAAGTTTGACATGAAAGATTATGAGTCGTTAATTTTATCGAATGAGTAAAGATTTCTAAAATTTCAGACGAGTATGTTTTATCTCAATCACGCTATATTGAGAAGGTACTTGACAAATTCAAGGAACACAAAATTACACTCATTAAAATACTAGTTGACATGACCAAACGGTGGTTAAAAACATAGGCGAAAGTGTGTGCCAACGGAAATATTCTCGTACTCTAGGTAGTCTCATGTATATCATGAATTGCACTAGACCAGATATAGCTTACGTAGTAAGTAAATTAACTGTATTTACGAGTAATCTTGGCAAGCATCACTGTGAAGCCATCATATGAGTATTGGATACTTACGTTACACCCAAAACTTGAAGATTCATTTAAGTAATTATCCATCAGTTGTCAAGGGATATTGTGATGCAAATTAGATATCTGACTCCAATGAATTAAAATCTACATTTATTTTGGGAGGTGGAGCAGTATCATGGAAATCTTCCAAACAGACATGTATAGCCAGATCTACTATGGAATCTGAGTTCATTGCGTTAGATAAATCTGGAGAAGAAGCTGAGTGGCTTCGAAATTTCTTGAAAAATATACCTGGATGGGACAAGCCTGTACCTTCAATAAGCATACATTGCGATAGTCAATCAGCTATTGGAAGGGCGCAAAGTCTCATGTATAATGGTAAGTCTAGACACATGCGTCGTAGACACAACACCATACAACAACTACTCTCGAATGAGATTATCACACTGGACTATATAAAGTCCAAAGGTAATATTTCGGATCCATTAACCAAAGGCTTACCTAGAGAGCAAGTTGAAATCTTATCGAAGGGAATGGGCTTAAGGCCATAAATTCAATACAAGTTTGACTTCCGCGGACACCCAACCTAGTTGACTAGAGATCCCAAGATCTAGGTTCAATTGGACAACGAAGCGTTGTCAAATTTCTAGCACTAGGAAGTACTTGACTTCTTATCCATTCCTATGATAAGTCAGTGCACCTACCACCGCGTTAGGATAAGTTCAGCTTTTAATGATGTCTGTACTGTGGATGTTTTAGGCCACAATGAGGTATTTGCGGGATACTCTTTATAGAATCACCTTAGTGAATGTGAAGTGGGGCCGCTTCAATGACTATCAGTAAGGCCGGATTTTCATACGCATTCATGAGCCAAGCATGTGTTCAAGGCCAAAACGAACACACACGGAGATCTAACATTGATCGAGAAAGTTATTGTGTGTCATCTATTGCTTAATCTACACTCACGGCTTACAGTTCAAAGACAATCAAGTATACTAATTCGCTAGTAGGTTCAATAGGTTGTCACTAGGAAAGTTCAAGGCCACGTGCTACTTAACCCGATGCAGTAACTTTCTCACATTGTATTTAAACAAGTGAGCCACGTATAAGCATACTTATTTAGTTAATAGACTGTTAATATCCATTCAATGTGGGGGATTGCTGGAATCATGTTTGTATCACATTTTTCTAACTCACGTCTTGAATGAGATAATAGTAAGTTGAAATTGAAATTGATACATTTCCTATGGCTGTGTCTTTTCACTCTAAACATTGAACCATACTTGTGTCTCTTGGAAACATCATTTCATTCCAAAAAATTGTATCATGCTTATGACTTTTGGCTTTTATTAGGAGCACCTTTTGGTTGAAGGGTCGCAAACTTTCCAAAAGAGGCATGTTACGAACAGACATGTCTGTTTGAAATGGTGCCAACTCTCTTATTTAAAGGATTGAAATTGTTAGGAAATTCATCATCTTCTCGAATCTTCTTCCTACATTTCTTTCCTACTGTTTAAATAAAAATCAATAGTTATGTCGCCAGACTCCACTATTCGTAGCACTCGTTAGTGGTTTAGTCTGTTTTATCTTGGGAGACAATTGCTCGGTGAACCTTTCAGTATCGCAGAGGGAGCAATCTTGTCTTAAGGAAACAGCGCTTCGCTGGACTCGTACATTAAACTCTTTTGCGGTCTTCTCAATCATCTCTGGTACACATATATTATCATATCTATTATGTTTATTTTATTGTTCACATTCATAATTAGTGGTCTACACGGATCGGGGCAACAATTTCGGGAACCAGGACGATAATAACAGGGTAAGAATTTGGGGATTTGGTCGGGTCCGGATCAGGGTCGGATTGAATAATCTCTATCCACCCCACCCCGATCCGAACCAATATATTTATAATTTACAAATAATTATATGACTTTTGATATTTTAAATAGCAAACTCATAACATATTTTTCATGTTTATTATTACTCATTATTTGGTCATTACGAATGACATTTTTTATTTGGATAAAATATTATGTAATATGATTTATAAACTATTATACAGTCTAAAAATTTCAGTTATATTATATTGTAGCAAAATGATTCGGGGATCCAACGATTTGAGGATTCTTTGTTCCTGTCGGGGCGAATTTCAGATATGGGGAATTCGGATAAAAATCGGATTCGAGGCAAGGCGGATGCAAACTAAATGGAATTAGGGCGGGGACGGGGATCATGAAATCCGCCCGTTACCATCCCTACTTTAATCACTATCTTAAAGATATAGAGACGAATTAATCTCTCCATCATTAAACTAAAAATACTATTCTAGTCATTTTATACAATTATTCATTAGGATTCAAGGAGGGGATGTGCAAATTCTGGATCGAATTTTACATGAACAATTTTTGAACTTGGGAGACAAGGGAGAGAGGGGCTTCCCCTGACTATAAGGCATAAGCCCTTAGCTCACTTAATAAATAAATAATGAAATTGTGGTACATTCTTAGAGTATAATTTTTTTAATATATGTGTCATTCAATTTGTATGGTTGTATCAAGTGTCCAAGAAAATAATTTATTATAGCTTTCTCAAGCTGTAATAATTGAAATATGCAACGTTTTAGGCTGGCAGTGCAATCCTAGTTTATTACAAATCCTCCCTCTACCTAATCTGTGTTTTATATACTTGCCTCGTTTGCGCGAAGTGGAATGACTTTTATGTCAAAATCATTCCAAATATGAATTACACTATTTGTAATAAAGTCGAGTATTCGATCCTGTTAAAAACGTGGAGAAAATTTTAAGAGCAAAACAGGCAGTAGGAATTTTAAAAAAAACCGTGTGATTTAAGTGAAAAATGCAGTTGTGAAGTGAATATCTCCCTAGCTTTGATCATTTCCTGAATTCATATATTGTTTGAACAATAGCGGGATACTCGTTTAATCACCACTTAAATATTGAGAAAGGATTTGTGTAATTAAATTAGGATTAATTGAGGGTAACCATATATAATTGAAACAACTTGGAAGAGGGGACCATAAATTATTATCGGATTAGGTAGAATAATTGAACCTTATTTTGTGGGATAATCATGTGAGAATTGTAACTTTTGTTTATGGGAGTTCATGCTCTCATCGTGGCCCAACCAAGTCATCTTCGTGGGGAGCATTAATTAATACCCTTAATTCCATTGACCACTGTAATATTGAGACAGAACGAAAATCTGAATACTTTTAAATTTTACAAGGTCAGTTTGAGATGAAATACTCAGACTATAATTGTCATTTGAGATTCTTTTTGAATTTTTATATATATATATAATATTCCACAAAATCAACACCTCTTTATAAATAGTGTAAAACTTAACCATTGGGGTTTCAATTTGAGAACTAATTATGAAATATGATAATTATTTTGTTTTATTTTGGGTAAGGTGATGAGAATTCAAGACTAACTTAAATATTATTCAAGGGAAGAGATCTTTTAGACAAGAATATAAGAACTATTAGGATGATAATAATCTATGGTTATGATTATTTCAGTTATTTCATTGATAAATTAATTAAATAATAATAATAAAGGTATACGTAATTCATTACAAAACTAAAACCCTAATTCATTCATAGCTATTTCATAAAATCAGCCTATCCATTTAACTCTACAGCCTATTCGCGCGACGACCCAAAACCTTGCCTCCGATTTCATGTGATCGACGCTAACCCCGACGCGATGGATCAGGCAGCGGAAGCTGGTCGAGAGTGGGAGGCCCTTGCGCTGATGTCTCTGTATTTTGCATGAAGTAGAACCTGTCGTAGACGTCGCCGCCGTTGAGCTCGTTGTACCAAACATCTCATATCGTCGCCGATATATGTATCATTGTTTGCCAACGTTGCTGTAGTTGAGCCGCATCAAAACTCATTCTCAAATTTAATTATCATTTTTGTTTAATGCTTCTTCTTTTTATTGGAGATTTTACCAAAATTTGGTTTTATTTGTTCTTAGAAATTTATTATACATGTTGATTAGTTTCAAAACATGAGAAGCTAAGTTTCATGAGTTTTGAACTACGGTTGATTAGTTTCAAAACACGGATTTTGTTTAGTTTAATTTTGTTGTTCTTTCAGTTTTTACATTTTCATAACTTTTTTGAATTCTTGGATTTGTATTTTTAGAAATCGTTTATGTATATGTGATTTTTATGGTAATTAAATTTCAATTTGTTATATTTCATGTTAAATTGTATATTTGATTTGAATGTTAAATACTAAATAGTTCCTAATTTGTTATCACCATTGATTATTTTCTATTGAATATATAGACTTGGTGTGAAATTGAAACGTGTAGACTAATTATCTTTAGATTGATCTCATCGGTTTTATGTGTTTTCTCATTTTCAATGAAATAAAACATGTAATTGAATAAATGAAAAGTAAGTTCATAACAATGAGCCCCACATCATGAAAAATTGTTGTAAAATTGTTCAATTGTAAAAAAATGAAATAATAAATCATAATATAGCAAAACGTTTGTAAAATTGTAAAAAATGAAATAATAAATCATGAAATTGTGTTTGTAAGAAAAATGTCATGAAATTGTGCAAAAATTACGGGGCCTATAATTTAATCCTAATCAGGTTGACACTTTTTAAAGCTAATTAGGTTAACACTTAAATACAATACAAGAATTAAAAAAATTAATTAACAAAAAAGCGCTTACAAAAGAAAAAAAAAGGGAGCACAAAATTAACATAAGCTAAAGTTCTCTCATAAAGAAAAGGGGTAATTACATATTAGTCACCTAGCTGAAACCTCATTCCAAGATCACTCACTCAAGTTTGGAAAAAAATTTCTTGATTCCTCAAGTTTAAAACGTTAATATTTAAGTCTAAATTATGTTAAACCTAACATCAATATTTTTATAATGACTAAAATACCCTCAAGTTATAATTTCAATCCTTTTATATAATTATTGTGATATTTGTGAAATGACCCCTAATTCAATACCCAATTGATGATAAATTGAGGCCAAATTTGTCTTTTCAAGTAACCAAATAAAAAATTAGAAATTTAAATACAATAACTATAAAATGACCACATTTCCCATTTTTGAATAATAATAAAAAATTACGTGAAAAGACACTATTGCCCATTTCTTTAACCTCTCGTCTCCCTTTCTCATCTCCCTTCTCACTGTTTCAAAGTCTTCTCCAACAACTCGTTCATTTTAAAAATATTATCAGGTTTTTATTATTTTTAATAGATAGATATGTGCAGTATCTGTTGTTTATGTTGAATTATCGTGTATATTTGATGATGGAATATGTTGTTTATATATAGTGACTTTGAGTATATATGTTGTTTATAAATAAGGTTGAGAGACAATTAGATATAAAAGTGAAAATTGCGAGATCTCATAGGGGTAATGAATATTTTGAAATATAAAACGAAAATGGACAATGTCGTAATTATACTTGGTAGAAATGGTTAGGAATACGATGGGGATGAGCTACTATGGCTTACCCTTATCATTGTGGACTCATATGCTTTAAGAACTACAATTTATTTATTAAATAGGATTTCTACTAAGTTAATTATAAAGACTCCTTTTGAATTATAGATGGGACCTAAGCTTAGTTTAAAACACCAACGTATTTGGGGATGTCGGGCAAAAATACACATTTGCAATCCACATGAAAAGAAGTTGAATTCGAGAATAATCAGTAGATTTTTCGTGTGTTATACACAAAAATTTAAAAGTTATAGATTTTATTGTTCTAACTATGCTAAAAGAATTGTTTAAACTGAAATTACTAAATTCATTAAGAATAATAACAATAGTGAGAATATTGAACCACAAAATAGTGGAATTCAAAGAAGTGACAGTTGTTTACCGATAAATTCCTCTCAAATTATTGCTCCGACTATTGATTATACAAATTAAATCGGAATAACACGTCAATGATCAAATATTTCTTGATGAAGTTAACAATGAACCTATAAACAATATACATATACAAATTACATTACGAGATTTAAAGAGAACAAATATCTAACATACGTGACGAATTACACGGCATTATTTAGATGAATCTGATTTAACATTGAAATTGTCGAAGACCCAAAATACTTTTTAATGTAAGAAAAAAACATCATAAAAATATGCTCAAATGCGACTACAACACGTAATCGACAACGCACCGGTGTTGTGTTTACACAGACATATTATTAGACTTATCCCAATTCATTTGAAATAGAGATGACCTAATCCACAATAGTGAATGAATAATCTCACCAACTCAGAGCAGTAATTGGAATTCATTCTTTTGACCTGATGACAATTCTATTCTTGATATTTCCAATATATCAATTAGGGGACAGGATCAAGATACATCATTCCAAGAGCATAGAATTGTAAACGAAAAAGATTGGATTGGATGAATCAAATTATAAAGCGTTTATTATATCTTAAACCAACAAGTGTTCATATCATAACAAGTTGTCAAAATCAAAGTATCAGAAATGATTATTAGGATGCTTGTTGTGGGGGGCGGGGCTAGCTGGCGGTGAGCCGTAGCTTCAGGTGGACGGAGAAGATGGTGTATCCACAGTTGTAACGGCCAACTTCATACCGCGCTGGCAGTGTCCGGGAACCGTGCAGATGAAATAACGAGGGCCAGCAGTGTTGACGGGGATGACGGTGTGACCGCTCTGGTCCTCCGATTACACATGGGAGGTATTGCAGCTATTGTAGTCCTCTTCGCTCACTTGACTCACCGTGTGACTGTTAGGGTCATACTCGAAAACTGCACATACAAAAATACGACGGCTAAAGAAAATGATAAAAGCATGTCTCATATATTATGATACTTTTGCAAGTTGATGCTGTGCAGTATATTTAGTTAATGACAGAAAAATAACGTGAACTTTAAATTTTTGTGCTATACGTATAATTTATTTTAAATAACGAGATTACCCATGATATTAAAAATTATATTTTTTTAACAAAAAATTAAATTCTACGTTATTTTGCTTCTATTAGCAAAACCCTATACTATCAGACATTTGCAATATGGTAGTGTTGTGTATTGCGAAAGTCCGATAGTAGATGGTTCTTTAATTAATTAGTATAAAGCAGTGACTAAGGATTTAAGTCGAAATTCTCACCAAGGTTGTCTCCGGCTACAATTTTCTCGTTTGCCAAGCCACTGAAGTTGACGTCCAATGCCCATTGAATGTTGTGATCTTTGGCAAAGCATGTTGATACGACTGAGCAAATCATAAATATAATTAGGTTGAAGCTGGTAAGGCTCATTGCGTTCTTCATTCTGGCAAGAGCAAGTTAAATTGAGACACACTAACGCCACTAGTCTAACTCAATATTTATATGGGCTTCGGCTAGGGTTTGCCAATATTTGTTTCCATTTTCTCTATTGCCGATTATAATGATCCGTTTCCTTATTTTCAATTTTCCTCTTTTTATGTACTGAATCAAGAATATTTTATTTCCTAAACACCAATTTTCGTTAATGTACTTACCTGAATTGGGGAAGGCTAGCTGGACTTTTTACAAAACTATTGTTATTAAATGCAAAAGTTAAAAATATATACGTTACTGTTGAAAATAATTTGAAATATATGTTTTGGGGCCACTTACTTTACAAAACAATATGTTTTGGCTAAATAATTCAACCAAAAAAAGCATTTAAATAAGTGATAAGTTTTTTTTCATTAACGTGATATTTACTTGTGCTGGTTTAGACTATTAGTTCAACCGGTTCAATCTACTTTCATAAAATAATTTATTGTCTTAAATGACAATTTTTTTTTATATAACCTATTTTATTATTAAAAAATGTTTTCACTATTGAAATCTAATTGCATAGTCAAAGTATTTTATAATGTCAACTTCCTTAAAGTAAATAATATTTTTTATATTAGTGAGAAATATATAATTTTATTTTGTTAATTAATTATTTTGTTGAATTACATTAAAATATAATACGAGACATTAGAAATGATACAAGCAATTATTCCACTAACATATTTTTGGCTCTCGAACCTCGAACTCATTTATTTTAACCTTTTCCTTCTCTTGATTCAATCAAACATGGAATTAAATTATTTAAAATATAATATATATATGTAATTAAGCAAAAGAATTTAAGAATATAAATAGAATGTGATTGATACAAAATATATTTATGATGTTACCCCTTAATGCTTTTGTGTCATAAATAAAAATGACAAAACATCATGTATGTATGTACCAAGTGAAAACAATATGATATTTACTTAATTAAATCCAAAAATAAAGTTCATGAATAAGTTGTTAAGAGTTAGATTTATCAAATTCTTATTTACAATTGGGTTGGGTAAGAGAATGTGCTCTTTATTGCCAACAAATATATTATAAAAAATTATATTCCAATATATATATTTCAAATCATGAAATTTCATACCCGATTGAATCAAGTCAACAAGTGACATTTTATTCATGTAAAATTGTGATATTTTGAATAAGTGACATTTTAAATAAGTAAAAAATTCAATTTAATTACTTTAAATAAGTGATATTTTAAAATACTAGCGTATTAGATTTTAATAGTGTAAGAATATTTTTTAATCATAAAAAAATATTTTTAAGACAATATATTATCATATGAATTTATCTCAAGGTTTTTTTTCTTTGATTTGTTTTTTAAAAATTCCTTCCAACCGGTGCTTGAGAAGTGTAAAGTTAGTGGACTCCAAACATATATTTCAAATTATTTTCAATCATAACACATTTTTGTAATTTTTCTATTTAATAGCATTAATTTTGTAAAAGTCCCAGGCTAGCTAGCCAGAAAATATTTGTAATAAAGATTTTCTATGAAATATATTTAGGAAAAATTCTATTTAGCCCTTCTTAAGTTTAGCCCGAGTTTCATTTAACTCCCCTTAACCTCAAAATCAACTTGTGAAGTCCCTCAAATTTGAAAAAGTTTCAATTTACCCTTCTCCTCTAACCTTTTTTAAAAATCCTGTTAACTTTTTTTGCAAAATGACGAAAATACCCATTTATTAAAAAAATTATAACAAATTAATAAAAATGATTTTTGAACTTTTTTATATAATGTTTTCATTGCATAAAATAAATAATAAAATTATGTTAGTAGTAAAAATAATTTTTAAAAAGTTTTTCTTATAAATTTTTTAAAAAATCTTAAAATAATTTTTAAACATAATTTTTTATTTTTTATAAAAAATTAATATTAAATATTGTTTTTGTAAAAAAAGTAAGAAAACAAAAGGTTCAAAATCATTTTTAGTTATTATTTATATTTTTTTTAATGAAAATGTATTTTCGTTATTTCACAAAAAAAGTTAACAGAATTTTTCAGAAAAGTTAACTGAAAAAGGTAAAGTGAGACTTTTGCAAACTTAATGGTATTCCACAGGTGAATTTTGAACTTAGGAGGGGTTAAGTGAAGCTCGCCTAAACTTAGAATGAGCTAAGTGAAATTTTCCCATATATTTATAATATATAAATGTAGAACTAAAACTCTATTTGTATTTTCCTGAAAAAAGATATAATGACACTTTGTTACACCTAACTCTAGCGAAATGATACTTTCATATTCTAATTAATAAATTCTATTTTTAGTACTCTGACAACTTTTTTGTGTGTGACAAACTACCTCTAAAAGTCAAAAATACCTAAACTACCACTGCTTTAAGAAACCAGATCTATACTTATTCAATTTGGTTTAAAAATCCAAAAATAATTTAACCGGTTCAATTTTAAAATATATTATTAAATTCCTAAGTTATTATATAATAATTATATAATATATTATTAAGAAAATAATAATAATAAAATCTACGCAGATTTCGGCGAGCTTCTCGCCGGCGACAAAGGCTAGCAGCCCCGCGACAACCTGGGAGGTCCCACCTCCTCGCCTCCGTGAGAGCTCGCCCCGAAGCTCGAGCCGTCCCGCCTCCGTGACAAAACCAAATCTAGTCCCAGAGCTGGAGCCCTCGTCAGAGCCACTACCCGTGAGAGCTCGCTCCTCCACCAAGAAACTGACTCAATAGCTAGGGATAGGCTGTCGAAGAGCATCGCCGGAGACTAACAACTCCTCCAACATCCCAAGGAAGAAGATGAAGAAGGGGAGATTTTTAGATAGATAAAGTTCGAGAGAGAGAAGAGTGCGTTATGAATCTAACTAAGATGCACCATCCCCAAGCTGCGTCACTGCCGAAACCGCCACGGCGGAGATCGAACGAACACCCAAAATAATGTGAACCCGAATGGCATTTTCTGAAAATAGAAAAGCATTGGAGGGTATTGTTGCAACTTTTGATTTGAACCAGTTTAATTTTGAGTTTAAATTTGAATCGATTCAATTATGGGTTTAAATTTGAACCGGTTCACTGTTCATGACACTTTTTGAAAATCTAAGGGCCATTAGAGGGCATTTTAGTCATATTACTATAATTTGTCAAAAAAAAATTGTCAGTGTACCGAAAAAGAGAATTTATTAGTTAAGGTATGAAAGTATCATTTTACAATAGTTAAGTGTAACAAAGTGCCATTATCCAAACAAAGAAAACTTTATTCATACTTTTGTATAAGTACATTTTCTTTGTTTCATTATATACATAATTTTTTTAATGTTTTTTTGTTAAAAAATAGTTATATATAATGTACTAACTAATTAATTTTTTTTATATGGTATTAGGGATGACAACGGGTCGGGTTTGGGGCGAATTTGACCAAACTCGCACCAGAGGATTGGAACGGGTACCCGACCCTAAAAAATCCGCTCAAAGTAAGTGGGTACCCGCCTCGCTCAAGAGCCACAGAGTACGGGTTTTAATCGAAACTTGACCCGAAAACTATATAAAATCCAAAACAAATTGAAAATGTCCATAATTTATAATATATAACAATAATATACGTAAATTGTTTTATATTATATATAATGTATAATATATAATTATATATAATGTATAATATATAATTATATATAATGTATAATATATAATTATATACATAATTATTTTAATGTTTTTGTTAAAAAATAATTATACATAATATATTAACTAATTTATTTGTTATATGTTATGGGGCGGGTACATGTCAACTCACACTCGATTCGCACCCGAGCAAAACCCCGTGAAGAAAACCATACACGACTCGTACCTGATTTTTTTTTCGGGTTTTACCCGTTCTGATCGGGGAGGGTTAATCGGGTATTCGTCGGGTTTGGGTTCTTTTGTCATCCCTATCTTATACGAGATGTTTACGTGATTTTGTATACAACGGGACGTACATACATCGATGTATAACGAGACTAGGGTTTATGACTAATATGAGATGCACAAACATGCACTACAAGATTATTACCATAAGGCGTCTCACGCGAGGTGTCGACAAAAAGGAAAAATTTGTTGTTGGGCACGACCAACGGCGCATGGTGCGCAGACGGAGTGACATTGTTAATATAATGCATGTTGAAGGTAAGGCATGCGCACATGTTTAGGTACATGTACATGTGTACTCTTCTCATTGCGCATCTAAATTTATACATATGTAAAAATTTACACCTGCGCATGAATTTAGATGCAACGCGCGGTCCAATTTTTGTTTACATGCAGATTCCTTAAGATCAACCGACGTTTTTTGAAGAGCGTCATTCTTATCTAACCTTAGCACGAAGCACGTACGTTATGCGTCGTCCTAGTCAACGGTTAGGACATCGCTCATTCTATACGTGCATATGTTATGTGTGAATATGGTGTAGTGTCGGTACACAACCCATCTAGTTGAAGTAAACAAGGTTGTGAACTCATATTGACTTGCTTTGACCGTCAACGTGGGATACACATAGTAAGTATATGAGCTTGTGTGCCAGACTATACAGGCATGATAAAGTCGTGTAGATATTACAAAGATAGTACATGGTTCCCTGTAGTTGACACATGAGATATAACAATATCTCGAGGAAAAAGGTGGACATGTCCATGTGTAAGAGTATATGGGCCGTACGTACTCCTGAAAATGATGCATTGCTTTCGCTTGCTTACCAAGGTCTATATAATTTTTCCTAAACCGCTAAAAATGCCTATAAAGCCCCAAATCCGGTCACACCAATACTAAAAATGCCTTAAAAACCCCAAATCTGGTCACACCAATACTATAAAGTCTCTTATGGCATAAGTGTCAATAAAACATTATATATACCCAAAATGGGAGCTAAAAAGTTAAACTGCAGGAAAATGGATAGATAATATTAAGCTTTTCTCGCATTCGAAATACAAAATAAAACTTCACTATGATTACTTCGATTTAAACCCCAAAGCTCACCTCGACAAGGGAGTCCGACATCTTTAGAGGGTTTTTTAGTATGAGCCACAGTATGAGCCACAATTTGAGAAACACAGATATAATGCAATGGTTCTAAACTAAACTCACCACAACCATTTATAAAATTTTAACAAAACTACAAGGTTAAGGAGTCATGATACTCACAAATTGAAATCAGGACAATACATATTTACAAAAATAGCGACAAACAACAAATGGGACAAGAGAGAAATTATTTTCATGATTCACAAGCACGTCCGACCTCTTAACTCCTATCTAACCCTTTCATTGCAAGAAAGACGATACACATTAATAGATTTGCAAACACCCGACTAGTACGTTTCATGTCCTCAGAAGATTCGTTGGTGGAGGCTAATATCTGAGTAGTGACTTTCAAGTATACATAAAGTAGTTTTGATCAATGAGTCCTTATTATTTTTAAGTCGAATTTGATATTATTTTGTAAGACCAAATCCAAAATAAGTTAGAAACCCTAATAAAGAGCTCCCGCCTCCTTCCCTTCTCCAGCCACCGCCGATCTCTCCAACCGCCGCCCGACAACCACCGCTCCAGCCATCGTCCATCTGTTTAGCCACCATTCCACTCACAGCCTCTCCTCTCGTGCTCTCAACTCTCCCATCACCACTATATTCGTCTGTCACATACCGAAAACCTATTCCTCAACCAAGCTTCGTGCAATCTTCGATCCTTTTGGGCATATTTTGGGGATTGATCTCCCTCGCTCCACAATTAGAGAAGAGAAACGATTTGCCTTTATTCCCTTCAACAGATACCACGAAGCGTAGAAGGCAATAACATCCATCAATGGAAGGTCTTATCTGGTGAAGGCTTACTGGTAACTTTTGCCCGGAGTAACGAAAATCATGTTAATCACATATATTCTCAACGCCCCACCCGCCATCAACAATCATTCAAGCCTCACACTCGTCCACCTTTTACGCTTTCTCATGAACCGACGCCATCCCCATCGGAAACTCATCTTACCTGCTCAACCGACTTGAACAGTTTCTTCAAATCCTTCACTAATCTAACCGTAGTTGTTGTCTCGAACTCCCCTCTGGACACCGAGACACTTAGGGGAGAATTTTTCTCTGCGAACATCATTGACATTGCGATTTCAGCAGTAGATGAGCGAGTCTTCATACTTTCGTTTCTCGATGAATACTTAATGGTCTCCATGAGAGGCACTGGAGGAGATGGCTCCGACGCTGGTTCTTTGCCTTTTTCTGAAATTCTGATCAGCTAGTCGTGCAAGATGCCACACACAATGTTACACAGAATGCTATAACGTTGTGTCTGACTTCTTGCGTAGATAATGCAGGACAGTAAATATAAAGCTATAAGTAATGACACAGCAGATTGTTTACCCAGTTCGGTGCAACGTCACCTATGTCTGGGGGCTCTTAGCCTAGTGGAAAGATTTCACTTATCAGTAATCCGTCAGAACATACAAGTACCTGTGATCACTCCTAGATCTATACTTTATGCTACGTCTTACAGTGCAATCTATCTCAGGGTCTCCCCCTGAATCCAAGAACGTCTTGATTCCACTCTTCGAGCAATCGCCTTGCTCTGTCGTCTTCAAGTCTTCTTCAAGCTTGGTGGTTGCGTGCAGTCTTCAACTCACGACTTTAGTAAACCCTCAATCACCTAACTCTCTATAGTTATGTGATACACAACATCCTAAGCTCAATCTGCAATTTCTCAGCCCGCAAACCTTCACGTCTAAGAATCTTGCAAATTGTTGCTAGGAAACAAATAAAGAACCACACAATTGCTAAGGGGGTAGCCTAAGCTTTTATACCAATCGTGGATGAGTACTAACCCTAAAGGGTTTCCTCTTAATCGCCGTCTTTCTTCTTTTCAGATTAGGAGTCGTTCTACACTTTCCTAATCGTCTTATTGATTTTCTGCCGAATCTGCACTTTCCTGATTTCTGTCGATCAAGATGCTTGCCGAGACGCCGTCAACAATGTCACACAAGATGTCGTAGAAGATGCTTCGACATTCTTTGTAACATGTTTCTTCGGTTCCTTTAAAAATTAGCCAATCTCTAAAAACGTTGTAACTACAATCTCCCCCTTTGGCTATTTTTAAGGACAGCATTCTTCATCGTATTCTGCGTCGCATTCTGCATCGCATTAGTCGTCTCGTAGATCAGCAGCGTCGCGTCGCGCGTATCATTGCGTCTTGCGTCTTCGCGTCGTCTCTATCTTTCTTTCTTGTATCGTCGTGATCGCGCGCGTTATCTAACTTAAACTTTACTCCCCCTTGCTGGCTCAAAAAGAGCCAAACTATAAACAAATATTTGTAACAAGTCCGGGAAATAAGCAAAATAAACCAAACATAACTCACACTTGCTCTCAATCAGCTGTCGAGAGGAAGCGTGATACATTGTTCACAAAATATTACAGACATAAAAGTTGTTCAGTAGTTCAAGAGTCAAAGAATTTCATAAAATTTTTAAATAGAGCTGCTGTTGGAACTTGCAGTCTCTGTTGCTTCTGTGGAGGCTTCTTGGGTAGCATCTTCTAGATCATTTGTGTTATCATCTTCAGAGCCTGGAGGAGACATGGATTGCAGCAGGTTGGCGCAGTGAGTTCGGCGCTGCGAGAGGTGCTTCAGGGCAGTCTTTAAGTTTGCAATGTCCTCATCAAGCACAGCAATTTCTCGTTCGAGCATGACGGCATCCCTGCTGGTGGTCCTGGTGAGAGGGACGGCACTTGTGGCTCTACTGGTCTTTGCCTTGGCTTCCGGCCTGACAAGATCAGGAGCATGCTTCCCTTCAAACAACTTGTGGCCTGACAAGGGATGGAAAGGCTATGGGAATTTTCACCGCAAGAGATCTAGCATGACGAACAAGATGATCAATCACAAATTGTCCAAAGTCAAGTTTAGATCCAGTACCTATTTGGTAGATCAGTATTGCTAGCTCAAGTTTGATAGAAGATGCGTGGGTCGAGGGCGCCCAATTTGCCACTCCCATCCGGAAGAGAATGGAGTACTTGGAAGTCAAATCTGATGCTGCCACGGTACCTTTGGTCGGCCAAGTCCTGCTTTTATCTCCGGTGATCTCTTGGAGGACTTTGTTGAGGTCGGGTGGTGGCATAGATCGAACCTTCTTCCTCCCCAGGAATTCATTGATGGTGTCAGAGGAGATGTCAAAGCGAATGCCTCTGACATATACCTTATCAAACTCTGGAGCATCTGGGGTACCAAACGTGGTAGACAAGTTGGCAATAAATTCTTTCACCAAGAGGGGATAGTGGTTACCAATGTCGGAGACGGTTCTCATCAATTCTGCCTTCTTCAGGAGCTGTATAATGGCCTTTAGCCCAAGCAGCTCCGACGACAATGTCTTCTCTGGGTACGCCGTTCTCTGAAACACAAACTCCCACCTCTTTGCACCTTCTGCTAAGTGAAACGACACATTGTCGTAAGTTACACTCACGGTGTTCTTGGCCGTGTTCAGGGCCTTCTTCTTCATTTCTTCCTCAGCAAGAACCTCTTCAATGTCATCATCAGTAGATTCATCTATCAACCTCCTTGTGGCGATCACTTTCTTCCCCTTTTCTTTGACATGCGACTTTTTCCTTTTGTTGCTGGGACCTCCAGCCTCCTTAACCTCCTTTCTTTTCCTTGTTTCTTTTAGTTTTCCAACCATAACAACCAAACTTTCAGTTTCTTCTAGAACCTTTTTCTTCAGGGACGATAGGACTGTGTGTGCCGTCTCAGCGGCTTCTTCCATGACATCTTCTCTGGCATCCAGAGGGTTTTCTTCTGTGTTGTTGGTGGTGACATCCTTGTTCTTCTTAGCTTCTTCCAGATTGGTCTCTCCGTTTCTGGTTTCTTCTTTCTCTTCTTCTTCTTCCTCGGCTTCTTCCGAGTCAGCTATTTCTTCCTCTTCTACAACTTTTTCAGTGGCTTTTGGTATGACATCTGTTCCTTCTTCTTCTCCTCCTTCTCCTTCCGCAATGCGTTCCAACCCATGACTGACCGGAGTCAGATCCTCCTTTTCTCCTTCCGGACGTATCAGTTCTTCTACCACACCTTCTTGAGGTGGGTCCTGGTTTTCCAGCAGTGATTCTAACAAATCACTGTTTCTAGAGGTATCAGCAGAGAAATCGTTACATGTTGGTGTTGGAACTGCGACGATTTGCATGGAGGCTTCTCGATTTTCCTGGCCAAGATCATTCTCTCTTTCTGGCCCAGTTAGGTCAGACATTGAGAAAGCAGCGCTTCCTGTCCGGGACTTTTTGGGAACTCGAGTAAATACTGGCATTGGGGCTTTCTCTGGTGAGGCATCTTTGAGAATTTCTTCTGACTTCTTCAGGGTTTTTGGCCCTTTGATTCGCACTTCATGCTTGTTTGTCTTCGCTCTACTGCTTCTGGAGCCTTTAGATTCAGTTTTCTTTGAATCGGTGGCTTCCTTTGGGGCTACTGTGCTTCTAGTTTTCACCATTGTTGTTTGAGAGATTAGCAGAGAGTGAATGGCGAAGGAGGTGAGAGCAAACACAGAAGAGAGAGGCAGGCTAGGTTTTGAAGAAAAAAAAACGATTCAAATCTTTCTAGCGTCTGAGCGTATCTTCCTTTTCTTTTATATGGGCTTTTGATATGCTTGGCCCAATGACATTTGTTGGATTTTTAGACCGGCTCATGAAGAGGCACCAACAAACTCCTCTTAACCGTTTCTGCACCTTCTTACTGTTCGTTGATGGAGCACAGACCGAGTGATGATCTGAGATCCTCGAATCTGCTTGCGTCTAGTGCCTTTGTGAAAATATCAGCAAGTTGCTTCTCTGTAGGAATGTGCTCTAGGATGATCTTCTTGTCTTCGACCAATTCTCGAATGAAGTGGTGTCTAATATCAATGTGTTTGGTCTTGCTGTGTTGGACAGGATTTTTGGAGATGTTGATAGCGCTGACATTATCACAATATAAAGTCATGGCATCCTGTCTGACATTGTATTCGACTAACATCTGCTTCATCCATAGTAGTTGTGTGCAGCTACTCCCAGCTGCAATATACTCCGATTCGGCAGTGGAAAGGGCAACACAATTTTGTTTCTTACTAAACCATGATATGAGGTTGTTGCCAAGGAAGAAGCATCCACCAGATGTGCTTCTCCTATCCGATGTGTTTCCAGCCCAATCGGCATCACAATACCCCACCAAGGTAGAGGATGTGTCGAATGAGTATAATAAACCCAAGTTTGTAGTCCCAGAGATATATCTAATAATTCTTTTGGCTTGGGATAGATGACTAACCTTAGGATTAGCTTGATATCGTGCACATACCCCGACAGAGTAGGCAATATCTGGTCGACTTGCGGTGAGGTAGAGAAGACTACCGATGATGCTCCTGTATAGGTGTTGGTCGACGGCTTCTCCTAGATCATCTTTAGTTAGCTTGACATGTGTAGCCGCTGGTGTCCTTTTATGTGAGGCTTTCTCTAGCCCAAACTTCTTGACAATATTCTTCGCATATTTGCTCTGAGATACGAAGATGCTATCCTTTTGTTGTTTGATTTGGAAGCCTAGAAAATAAGTAAGCTCTCCTACCATGCTCATCTCGAATTCTGATTGCATCTGTTGAATAAATATCTCTACCATCTTGCTTGACATTCCTCCAAAAACAATGTCATCGACATAGATTTGAGGTATCATTAAATTTCCGTCTTCATTCTTCACAAATAGGGTCTTGTCGACTCCCCCTCTAGTGTAGCCGCTTTGGATGAGGAATTTTGTGAGCCTTTCATACCAAGCCCTTGGTGCTTGTTTAAACTCATAAAGAGCTTTCTTGAGTTTATACACATGATCAGGATAATGAGGGTCAACAAATCCTTTGGGTTGTGACACATATACTTCTTCATTGAGATCCCCATTCAAGAACGCACTTTTGACATCCATCTGGTAGAGCTTTATCTGTAGCACTTTTGACATCCACATGAGCAAATGTCTCATCGAAGTCGACACCCTCAATTTGAGTATACCCTTGAGCAACTAACCTTGCTTTGTTGCGAGTGATGTTGCCAAGCTCATCGGATTTGTTCTTGAAGATCCATTTGGTGCCTATGATGTTTCCTTCACTTGGTTTGGGCACCAGTTCCCATACCTGGTTTTTCTCAAATTGAATCAGCTCTTCTTGCATAGCATTGACCCAATACTCATCATTGATGGCTTCATTGATGTTTTAGGGTTCTGTCTTTGAAACGAAGCAAATATTTCCTATCATCTCGTTATAATCTTCAGGAGCTTTTGACCGAGTCCGTACGCCTTCATTCAGGTTTCCAATAACTCCAGAGATAGGATGGTTAGTCTGGACTCTTCGTGAGGGATTCTTGTTGCTGGTTTCAGAAACTACTTCGTTATTGGCGGCATCTTCTTCTGTTTTGCTGCTAGCATCTTCTGTGACATTAGGACCAGCATTCTTCCTGACATTATTGGGCGGATAGGCCCCGTCTTCGTCCGTCGCATCTTCTGAGGCATCTTCGCAGGCATCATCAACAACAACATTGATTGATTCCATCATAGTCTTGGTTCGTTTGTTGAAGACTCGGTATGCGCGACTATTCCTTGAATAGCCAAGGAAGATGCCTTCATCGCTTTTTGGGTCAAGCTTTCGACGAGGCTCTCTATCAGCCAGTATATAACAAGTAGAGCCAAAGATATGGAAGTACTTAACATTGGGCTTTCTCCCCCTCCATATTTCATAATGAGTTACTGACATACCTGGTCGGAGAGTGACTCGATTGTGGATATGGCAAGCAGTGTTAAGTGCTTCTGCCCAAAAGTGAGTTGGTATGTCTTTGGCCAGCATCATAACTCTCGCCATCTCCTGTAGAGTCATGTTCTTGCGCTCAACAATGCCATTCTGTTGAGGAGTGATTGGCGCTGAGAATTCATGTGCTATCCCTTCTGAGTTGCATAAATCTGCAAACTTGTTGTTTTCGAACTCTCGACCATGATCACTACGAAGGCAGATGATTTTGCCAATTGTCTCTCCTTTTTCTCGTTGGACTTGGATGCATAGATTCTTGAAGATCAAGAAGGTGTCTGATTTGTCACGAGGGAAGTCAATCCAAGTGTATCGTGAGTAATCATCTACACACACAAAGACGTATCGTTTTCCTCCAAGGCTTTCAACTTGCATTGGTCCCATGAGGTCAACATGTATCAGCTCAAGTACCCGAGAGGTGGTGATATGCTGTAGCTTCTTGTGTGACATCTTGGTTTGCTTACCAATCTGACATTCTCCGCAGATCTTTCCTTCTATTATTTTCAGGTTTGGAATACCTGTGATTGCCTGCTCTGAGATTGCTTTTTGCATGCTTCTAAGATTTAGATGTCCAATCTTTCTGTGCCATAGTTTGGTTTCTTCTGCTTTGGAGACAAGGCACTTGGTTGCTTCGATATGTGTCTCGGGAGACCAGATATAGCAATTGTCCGTTGAGCGAACTCCTTGTAGAATAGTGAATTGATTAAAGTCTTTGACTATACAGGCTTCTTTTGTGAATTTCACTTCTGAATCCTGATCACAAATCTGACTGATGCTAATCAAGTTAGCTTTAAGTCCTTCTACAAGTAATGCTTCAGTCAGGCAGGTGGCTCCTGGATGCTTAAGTACTCCTTTTCCGATAATTCTAGCTCGAATGCCATCTCTAAACGTAACAAAGCAGTTTGTATATAGTTTAAGATCATAGAGAAATTCTGGAGTACCTGTCATGTGTCGAGAGCATCCACTGTCGAGATACCAGTCCTTGTTTGTTGAAGCACTCAAGGATGTATATGCAACATTAGCTCTATAGACCAGGTTCTTAGGTCTTCATTCAAGGCGGGATGTCTTCGGAGGAGATGAGAGATGCCTTTGATATTTCTTTTGTTGTAGCTGAGCTTGCTTCCTCTCAAGAAGTTGAAAACAAAAAGGTCTGATGTGACCAGGTTGACCACAGTAATGGCATATCCATTGATATTGATAAGCTGGTCTTCTATAGTTTTGTTGTCTGCGTGGAGGATGTCTTCTGGCAGTTACTTGACAAGAACAAGTTGTAGACGATGTTATGGCTTTTGTTGTAGGTTGTCCTGTAGGATGTGTTGGGGCATCCAGTAGTTTCTTGTCAGCCATGGCTTGTTGTGGGATAAACTTTGTCCCTGTCGTTGAGGGGACAACATGTGTGTACCCTAGTCCCGTCGTATCTTTGGACTGTTTTCTCACCGATAAAATCTTGTCAAGGCTTTCTGTGCTCGGATTCATCATCTTTACCGATTTAGTCATGAGACTAATTTCTCCATTAAGTCTGGTGATCTCTCGTTTCAGCTCCACGATCGTCTCTAGAAATCTTGACTTGTCATTGGTAAGACTAATGATCCTTTCGCCTTGTTGATCAAGTATCAGAGTTTCCTTGATCCATCTGGTATGCAAGCCTTTGTATGCCTCGACTAGTTGCTCTTTAGTCCAATTCTCATTTGGAGTTGGATCATTATTGATGTCGACAGCATTATCAACATTATATGTAGGAGTAGTAGTAGTGAATGCAACAAAGTTGCTTACCTCTTCAGATCCACTATCTTCATTGTCATCATCTGATAGGGTGGCATTGTATCCTCGTTTTTGTTGTTTGAGGAAATTTGGACATTCTCTACGGAGGTGGCCGAATCCTTCACATTCATGACATTGAAGTCCTTTGTTTTTGTTTTCTTCCCCACTCCTGTTTGGTCTGTCAAGACTACCTCCAACTTGAGCTTTTTGTGGAGCTTTGTTTCTGGCATTTGCTGTGACATTCCGTCCACCCATTCGACTAAATCTTCTCATGGCTTTGTTGTAATTTTTTGTGAGAAGGGCCATTGTAGCCTCGATGTCTTCATCAAAATCTGAATCCGAATCCTCGGGATTTGGTTGCTTATGTGTTGAGCTTTTGAAAGCAACTCCTTTGTTCCTTTTGTCGATGTTGGGTAGAGACAACTCATAGGTCATTAGAGACCCCATCAGCTCATCAAATTTCAAGACCTTGAGGTCATGAACTTCTTCAATTGCTGTGATCTTCATCTTGAACCTAGGGCTAAGAGCACGTAGGGTTTCTCTTACCAATTTTTCATCAGACATTGGTTCTCCCAGAGAATAGGATTCATTGGCTAGATCACGAATGCGAACATTGAAATCGGCAATTGATTCATCTTCCTTCATGATGAGGGCTTCGAAGTTGGTAGTCAGGTATTGCAGTTTCTGTTCTCGAACCTTAGTTGTTCCTTCATATGCTACGGCCAGGATGTCCCATGCTGATTTGGCAGTTGTGCATGTGTTGATTAGTCTGAACACGTTCTTGTCAACACCGTTGAAGATAGCATTCAGAGCTCGAGAATTTCCCAGTGATTCTTCATCTTCATCATCGGTCTAGTCTTTTTCTGGTTTTGGGCCGATAGGATTGCCATCACTGTCACTGAGTTGTGGTGCATTCCAACCATTGAGTACAGCCTTCCATGTCTTGTTGTCTAGTGACTTCATGAAGGCACACATTCGAGCCTTCCAATAGCCATAATTGCTTCCATCTAGAACAAGTGGTCGATTTATGGATCCTCCTTCTCTGGTATTGTCCATCTTTGATCAAAATATTTGTTTAGGAACTCACCTAAAGCTATAGGTGCCCCCTCTGATACCAATTGAAATTCTGATCAGCTAGTCGTGCAAGATGCCACACACAATGTTACACAGAATGCTATAACGTTGTGTCTGACTTCTTGCGTAGATAATGCAGGACAGTAAATATAAAGCTATAAGTAATGACACAGCAGATTGTTTACCCAGTTCGGTGCAACGTCACCTACGTCTGGGGGCTCTCAGCCTAGTGGAAAGATTTCACTTATCAGTAATCCGTCAGAACATACAAGTACCTGTGATCACTCATAGATCTATACTTTATGCTACGTCTTACAGTGCAATCTATCTCAGGGTCTCCCCTTGAATCCAAGAACGTCTTGATTCCACTCTTCGAGCAATCGCCTTGCTCTGTCGTCTTCAAGTCTTCTTCAAGCTTGGTGGTTGCGTGCAGTCTTCAACTCACGAATTTTGTAAACCCTCAATCACCTAACTCTCTATAGTTATGTGATACACAACATCCTAAGCTCAATCTGCAATTTCTCAGCCCGCAAACCTTCACGTCTAAGAACCTTGCAAATTGTTGGTAGGAAACAAATAAAGAACCACACAATTGCTAGGGGGGTAGCCTAAGCTTTTATAGCAATCGTGGATGAGTACTAACCCTAAAGGGTTTCCTCTTAATCGCCGTCTTTCTTCTTTTCAGATTAGGAGTCGTTCTGCACTTTCCTAATCGTCTTCTTGATTTTATGCCGAATCTGCACTTTCCTGATTTCTGTCGGTCAGGATGCTTGCCGAGACGCCGTCAAAAATGTCACACAAGATGTCGTAGAAGATGCTTCGACGTTCTTTGTAACATGTTTCTTCGGTTCCTTTAAAAATCAGCCAATCTCTAAAAACGTCGTAACTATAGGTTTCTTCAAATCCTTCACTAATCTAACCGTAGTTGTTGTCTCGAACTCCCCTCTGGACACCGAGACACTTAGGGGAGAATTTTTCTCTGCGAACATCATCGTCATTGCGATTTCAGCAGTAGATGAGCGAGTCTTCATACTTTCGTTTCTCGATGAATACTTAATGGTCTCCATGAGAGGCACTGGAGGAGATGGCTCCGACGCTGGTTCTTTGCCTTTTTCTGAGATGGAAAACCTTATATTTGATGGGGGAAAATTCTCTTGGATCCAAATCTCTGGGATACCGATCATATGTTGGACAACTGAAACCTTCTCTAATATCGCAGGCACCATCAGAACACTGGCGACGGTTCACCCAATTTCCAGCAATGGAGAGCGTCTTAATCATGCTCTGGTGTTTATCCATTTGAGTGAACTTCAATCTAAATATTGGAAGGTATCGCTCAAGCATAAAGCCACTAAGTCAGAGGTCTGGGCCAAACTCATCGCGACAAAAGACATCTCGTCGGTTGCAAACTATGACACCAATTCAGATTTTCCTGGTTCAGACTCTAGGAGCAAAGCAAAGGACAATGAAGATAGGGAAGCTGAATCGTAAGATTCCGATGATGATTGTTGTTACGTTTGTTATTGGCTTATTTTTTAGGTGATACGAAAGATGTCGAGCATCTGGTCACGAAAGATATAGCGCGTTTAGTCTTAACATCTTGCGTGACATTTGTGGATCGCAACATTGGTCTATGTGATGATAATGTATATTTGTATGTTTTGACTCATTACCATATAGTAAAACCTTTCCACTGGCCGAGGCCCCCCAAACGTAGGTGAGATTGCACCGAACTGGGTAAACAATCTTGTATGTCGTTGTTTGCTATTTACTGTTTTATATTGTGTGTCTAAATTTTGTTTGCTGAAAAGTTGTTAAGAACAGTATTTTAACATTATTCTTGACATCTTGTCTAACTGTTTGAATCAGAATTTCAATGATGAATCGTTAGATGATAATGATGATGAAGAGATTAATGCCCTAGAAAATGAGGGAGGTCACTCAGAAAAAGAGGATGAGTTCCTCCCAGATCCAAGCAGAGAAGCAGAACATGAGACTAACGACGACTCTGCAACTCAATATACTGGGGACGGGCCCAAAACTTCTGGATTGTCGTCACCAAGATCTGGTCTAGGCCCAACTCGAGCCCCTTTGGGCCTATATCAAACTCAAATGCCTCACAACTTTCATCAACATCCTCAAACACAACACTATCATGCACCTCTCGTCGTAACTCTCAAGTCTTCTCATCAGCACGCCCTGCCTTAGGTCCTTCAGGGCATAAAACTCAAGAAACTCCACCAACGGTCAATTCTGGGTCCTTGGTCACCTCAGAATCAAGGTTACAGGCTCAAAAAACTTGGGCGTTCTGCAAGACCCTAGGTTTTAAAGGACGAGACGCAGAAGAGCAATTCATCAATCACATTGAGCACTTAAATGAGCAAATCAAGTCGAAGGAGAAAAACACCCCACGTAGTTTGGATCCCCTCCCTGAGGATCACTACGTGGAATGCTAGAGGTATTGCCTTCTTACAAAAACATAGAGTCATCGGAAACTTATTGTCAGTCGCCGACCAACCTTCATTTTGATTTAGGAAACCAAAAGTGAGGTCTTTCAACCTATTTTATTTTGGTCCCCTGGATTCTTAAGGGATTGAGATTCTCTTTTCAGCCTCATCTTATGACACAATGAATCCGGTTCTTCTAAGGTACTTGCGATTCTCCGACGATCTTTTTTCTGAAAATCAAGATCAAGATTATGGGAATTTCCATTCATCTCATTGGGAGCTCTGCCAATGACATTTTTTCTTCGGGTTCTTGCTGCTTGGACCTTCTCCCCGTCTCAGCATGACTTAAAGACGTTACTCGGCAGACCTCCGACCTAAATAACCTTTCTTCACGAGATCTTTATTGATAACTGACTTTGGTTTTTTTTTCTTGTACTGACTTTGGCTCTCTGTTTTTCTTTTACTCAGTAACTTTTTGTCATTGTACCTTTTCTTTAGTGCAATAATATTCTTGCAGCTTATAAAAAATCCAAAATCATTTGTGTGGAGCAAAATAAAATGTGAATTATTACAATTCCATTCGGCTGATTGCTGCCATGAAAACAGAGAATTGGACAAATAAGCCATGGATTCCACGTAGTTTAAGCTTGATAAAAGGGAGGTTGTTGACACAAAGATGACATCAAATTCAGAGAGTTCAAAACAATGTTGAAGAGCTCAAAAACAAACAAAGAAACAAGGCAACAATGATGCTGAAGACAACGCAATGCCCAACTTTACTCATACAAACCTAACATGTTATATTTATCTTCATTCACTATAACGTTATAAGGTAGTTTTGAAAGTCTTATCTATCAACCTAAACTTAAGTAACCCTTCTTTTAACACATTAATAAATTTCAAAGTAATAAATGCATAGTCCAAACCATGCCACTAAACAACCGTATAGTACTAAACTCAATGATATTTTCGTCATTTTTAAAAAAAAAATTAACAAGATTTTCAAAAATATTGACGAAATTAAGGGAATGTAAGTGAGACTTTGAAAAACCTATAGAAATTTATGTGAAATTATCCCAGAAATAAATTAAGAGCAAACCACACACCATTTTAGGTTTTGCCTAACATTGTAATATAATTTGTGTGCTTCTATTTTTGAGTTATATTTCCCATAGCAATGGTTGTTCTTGTACAAACAGAAATAATTCTATCATATTTGATTATTGCCCTAACATACATAATTCAACCTCAATTATTAAATATAAACGAAATACTTAAAAGAACAAAGTTAGAATGACTCCACGCTAGTGAATTATACTTGCTCATGTCTACGGACACTACTTATTTCGAGGTTTCATTGATTTTGTTCGATACAGAACATGGCTACTACCAGCTCCTCCACCGATGGAGTAGACGCCCTCACTCAACCTCTGAAGTCACTCGGCGTCACGGTGGAAGCGAGGGTCTGGATCGAATCGAAGAAGCTATGGCACATTGTTGGTCCCACCATCGTCACCCGAGTGGCTAATTACTCCATGAACATCGTAGCCCAAGCCTTCGCCGGCCACCTCGGCGACGTCCAGCTCGCCGCCATGACCTTCGCCAACACCGTCATTGTCGGCTTCAATTTCGGCCTCATGGTACAATATTCAGTACCAACTTCATTTTCTGTTTCTACATGTCACACATTAATTTTTAAATCTCTCAATACTCTCAATTTTAGTCTCTATTTATCCTGACTTGGGTTTAATTGCTAACTTATCAATACGATTTTTGCTGAGCAAAAAAAAACTTTGTTAGTTAGGAATGGCGAGCGCGCTAGAGACGCTATGCGGACAAGCTTTCGGGGCGAAGAGGTACAGCATGTTGGGGGTGTACTTGCAGAGGTCGTGGATCGTGCTGTTCCTAAGCTGCTTCCTCCTCGTACCGATCTACGTGTTCGCTTCCCCCATTCTGAAGCTTCTGGGACAGCCTGACGACGTGGCGGAGATGACCGGGGTGGTGACGCTCTGCTTCATTCCTCTGCACTTCAGCTTCGCCTTCATGTTCCCCGTCCAGAGGTTCCTGCAGAGCCAGCTGAAGACGGAGCTCGTCGCCCAGGTCGCCCTCGCGGCGCTGCTCTTCAACGTCCTCGCCAGCTGGCTCTCCGTCTACGTCTTCGATTTCGGGATCGTGGGGCTGTCCGTTGCGCTCGTCCTCTCCTGGTGGATCATTCCGTTGGGCTACACTGTCTGCGGCGGCTGTCCTCTCACCTGGACCGGCTTCTCCTCTGAAGCGTTTTCTGGCCTCTGGGACTTCTTCAAGCTATCTGCTGCTTCCGGACTCATGCTATGGTCTGTTTTTTTACTTACTCTGTTTTGTTGTTTCTCTGTATGACGTTGAAGCACTAACATTTTGATGATGATTTGGGCTGGCAGCTTGGAAAATTGGTATTATAGGGTACTGATACTGATAACTGGCTACTTGGGGACTCTAGTGTTATTATTTAGTGTTGATGAATTTGGTTGGAGCAGGGTATATGGGGCGGCATGATCTTCGGAGGGACTGCTCTTCAGACACTCATCTTAGCCGCCATAACAATCCGATGTGATTGGGACAAAGAGGTACTCATTCAGGTTCAACATATCATTCTAATGTACTTCATATTTGAACAACTATGTTGTTATGCTAAATGTGCAGGCAGAGAAAGCTAAAGTGCGCCTGCACAAATGGTCACACCTTGCACCACCTTATGAATCATAGATCACCTCAATCTTCGTCCTACTATTTTGGGTCAATAATTTGTATTTGTGTAAGGATAAAATTCTCATAAATCATATTTTACCAATGTATATCATCATATTCCTGATTTGGGTGCAAAAGTATTAAAATAAATTCAAATTTGACCATTGCACCTCACGAGAAATTTGCTTGACAAGTCCTTGTATTTATTTACAAGTAGAATAAATAAATAATGAAAATGAATAAACAAATGGGGAGGATATGAACAAAAAGATGATATAAACAACAGTTACAAATTTATTAAAACAAAGAAAAGGCGTCACAAAGTCATTGCTCATCCAATACTCGGAACAGCTAATTGCAACCGGTCAAGGCCCATCAATTCACCCGCCGATCTCAACCTGATTACCCGACCCGACTCGGAGAATCGTCCCCGAAACCCAGTTGACTCGTCCCTCTCTGCTTCTTCCTCCACACTCCGAAGCTTCAGAATCGTCTCTCCCACCAAATCCCACATCCTATCGTTCCTCTTCCTGTTCACAAACAACAATCCCAGCCCATCCCTGCAACTCTCTAGTCTCTTCAACATTGCCATTGACTGAGTCAACTCGTTTAAACTCAAACCCCCAATCCTCAGCCCGAGTTCAACAACTCGGACCGACAATTGCACCTGGCAGCACCTATAATCCTCGCTCACCAGCCTCACAACCTCGTACACCAAATTGTTCCTCTGCATGTTCAGAGAATCAGGCGTCCTGCAAATCTCCTCCACAAACAAAACGAGCCCATCGATCTCTCCCAGCAAATCCCAATTCATCAATTCCAAAATCTTCCCTTTTTTAGCCGCCGACGAAGGGGAGCAGAAGTGGTGCCCCAGGACCCTCGACGCCGCGAGGTTCTGCTCCAGAACGGCGGCGTACCACCGGACCCACGACGACATCTCCCACGAATCGGGGCCGCCGGAGTCGCGGAACGAGGAGAGGTTGAGGAAATTGTGGCCGCCGGAGGCGGGGAAGATGGAGAGCTGGTCTTTGAGAATGAAGGACCCTTTTGAGACGATGTTGTGGAGGAGGAACAGGGTCTTCATCGCCACGGCGGCGCTGGAGGTCCCGTGGAGGCGGTCCATGAGGGCCTTGACGCACGCGCCGGCGGAGGCGCGTGACCCGTTGCCGGCGGCGAGGACGGAGGCCACGCGGTGGTCGGAGGGGGGGTTGGTGGCGTCGTGGGTTGTGGCGCGCACGATCGAGACGCGGGCGCGGCGGGTAGAGAACGTGGCTTTGACGACCGAGGCCTTGTCTTTGAGAATTCCTAGAAACCGAATCTTGAGTTTCTTGGAATGACCCATTTGCAGAGGGGGAGCAATTAATGTGGCGACGCTGATTTTGGTTTAATCTATAAACGATTGTGCTTCTTCAATGGTCAGCTGATAATTTTCTCTGCTTAATTAATTAGCGTATGTTTATATTAATTGACCGTAATATTTGAAGAAATGAAGTGTGGAGCGGCAGAGATTATTGGACTGATTCAACGGAAAAGAGGCAAGGGACACACGGCCGTCTAGTACTTGATGAAAAGGCAAAAATAGAAAATGTTACCGTTACGCGGTCTCCGAACATTTTCTATCTTGTTTCCGATACCTAATATTCGTCCCGTTTCTAGATATTAGAGAATTGGACCCCACGAGTGACTTTTAGTGATAACCTTCGTCGTCATTCTAGTTTAGTTCAAACAAAACTACATTTATTACTGGTGTAGTACTCTAACGTTGTCTCATTTTCAAATCAGCATTTCAAGTTTAAAAAAATTTTAACGGTACCTCAAGTTTAATTAGTTGCAGATAAATATTTAATCTATTAAATCTAACAGAAATGAGATGTGAAAAGACCAAAATGCCTTTAATGCTTATAATAATTAATATTACATTGAAACTTTGGAGTTTAATAACTTTCTCATACGACCTCCGTTTCGGGCTCATAGTATATAAAATCGAAGAAAATCGGAAGATAAACAATTTTGAAGAATATTAATAATTAAATAAAAATGAATTAATTATTAATAATTAAATAATATTAATAATTATTTTAATTTAATTATTAATATTATTCTTCAAAGTTGTTTATCTTCCGATTCTTTTCGATTTGATATTTCACGAGCCCGAAACGGAAGTCGTATGAGAGAGTTATTATTTTCCAAAGTTTCAATGTAATATTAATTATTATGGAAAATTATCAGGGAAAATTCTACTTAGCTACCCTGAGGTTTACCACTTTTTCACTTACCTATCCCAGAAGATAAATTGGTATGTAGAGCACCTAAAGTTGTCGATTTTTGCACTTAACCCGAACGGTGTTAACTAAAATATGAAAAGTCCAAAATGTCCTCTATTACCTTCTCAATTTCCTTAATGGATGGAGGGTATTTTTGTCTTTTCATTTATACAAATAAAAATTTAAATTGATAATCTAAAAATACAATTTTACCCTTAAATGAATAATAATTATAACTTATGGGTGGAGGGTATTTTTGTCTTTTCATTTAAACAAATAAAAAATTGATTTTGAGGAGGTGGGCGGAGGAGGGGTGGTCGAAAGTGGAGGTCAGGCTGGGCTGGGCTGGAGGAGGGAGGGTTGGTGGATGGGAGAAAGGTGGCATCGAGCTGGGCTGAAGAAGGGGAGGGAGGCGAAGGGTCGGAGCTGGGTCGGAGGAGGGAGGAGGGGCGGTCGGCTCTGGGTTTTGTCGCCGGAGCTCGAACCAGTGGTCGGAGGAGGGAGGCGGAGGGTCGGAGGAGGGAGGAGGTCGCGGCGGCTCTGGGCGGTGGCGGAGGGCCGAGCTCGAGGAGATGAGGCCGGAGCTCAAGCAGATCAGAGCTCGACCTTTTCCCAGAGTCGAGCTCGACAGTCGGCTCTGGGTTTCGTCGCCGGAGCTTGAACCAGGGGTCAGAGAAAGGAGGCGGAGGGAAGGAGGAGGGAGGAGGTCCCGACGGCTCTAGGCGGATGCGGATGGCTGAGCTCGAGCAGATCGGGCTGGAGCTCAAGCAGATCGGAGCTCGACCTCCACCCTGAGCCGAGCTCGAGCTCCGGCCCTCCTCGACCTCCGCCCACCTCCACCCAGAGCCGCCGCGACCTCCACCTCCGACAAGCCCTTCCTCCTCCAATCCAGCCCAGCCCAGCCGACCTCCACCTCCGACCACCCCTCCTCCGCCCTCCGCCCACCTCTTCAAAATCGATTTTTTATTTGTTTAAATGAAAAGACGAAAATACCCTCCACCCATAAGTTATAATTATTATTCATTTGAGGGTAAAATTTTATTTTTAGATTATCAAATTAATTTTTTATTTGATTGAGGGTATTTTTGTCTTTTTATTTGCGTAAATAAAAAGACAAAAATACCCTCAATTCATTAAGGAAATTGAGAAGGCAATAGAGGGCATTTTGGACTTTTCATTTTTGAGTTAACACCGTCCGGTTTAAATGCAAAAGTCGACAACTTCAGGTGCTCCACAGACCAATTTTATCTTCTAGGATAGGTAAGTGAAAAAGTGGTAAATCTCAGGGTAGTTAAGTGAAAATTTCCCTTATTATTATAAACATTAGGGGCATTTTGGTCTTTTCACATCTCATTTCTGTTAGATTTAACATATTAGGTACTTATCTGCAACTAATTAAACTTGGGGTACCAGCAAAAAACTTTTCAAACTTGAGGTACTGATTTGAAAATAAGGCAAAGTTGGGGTACTGACGTGGAATTACCCCTTTACTATTTGAACTGTGTTGACGTGTCAAGATTGAGAATATGATTTTGGATTTTGTTGTATAGTGTGCGTATATTTAAATTAGGGGTAATTCCACTTAAATCACTACAAAAGTTTGTAATATCACTTAGGTCACTATAATTTTAATTTAATTTATAAGATTACCACAAAAGTTTATAGTCTCACCTAGATCACCATAATTCTAATTTAATATCTGAAGTCACCACAATGAACTTTTGTCTCACTATTGGTCTATTTTTATTTTGAAAATACCAAAATGCCCCTCATTTGTTTTCAAATTTTCAAAAAATGTCATTTCTCTCCACTCCACCTCCGACCACCACCTTCCATTCATGCCCCGACCACCACCGGCGAGAAGGAGGAAGAAAATGGAGTGGAAAGTGTCATTGGGTGGTTGTTTCTGACTCGATCAGAAGACAGAGTAGTCATCGTCGCCGCCGGAGAAGAAATGGTCGTCTAAGATGATGACGCGGGTGAGGTGGAGGAAGGAGCGGCGGCGCCACCGGAGGGAGGCAGTGGAGAAGTGGTCGGCGTCGACGTGGTCGAGGCGGGAGAGGAGGTGGCGGAAGGAGGGTCGTGGTCGATGAAGGAGGTGAGGAAGGGGTCGTGAAGAAGAAAAAGAAGAAAAGGAGATGAGGGCCATTTTGGTATTTTCAAAATAAAAATAGACCAATAGTGAAACAAAAGTTTATTGTGATGACTTCAGAAATTAAATTAGAATTATGGTGACCTAAGTGAGACTACAAACTTTTGTGGTGAGCTCAAAAACTAAATAGTTATGGTGACCTAAGTGAGACTACAAATTTTTGTGATGACCTAAGCGAAATTATCCCTATAAATTAGAATAACATACGTGATTAATTTATTATCCATATCCGTAAAGGTAATCATGAATTTATGTAGAATAAAAAAATCCATTTGAATAAACCAAATGTGTTTCATTATCTGGTCCGACCGTTTCCATGCTGCAAGACCCGAAGCATTATTTGAAAAGAAAGGCATATTGGGCCGACTTAATTTGTTCACAGTAAAACAAGTGAAAATCAATTGTTTTAGTTTCAAATAAACAAATAAATTTCAAAATTAATGCACAAAATAATACTCTATTAATCACTTTTACTTTAAGCCTATCGCACATTTCTACCGAATTCTTTTGCTATACCGGCAGTAGCATACTAAGGCTCCTCGTGCGTTTCAATATCTTCCTCCCGGACCTCGTCCGGTAACCCCTCATGAATCTCTCCCAATTGAACTAGAGAGCGACCGGTCGACGGATATAACCCGGTGGTTCGCATCTCCGTTGACCGCAACTCTGGCTCCTGATTTGGTATATCTGTGTTCATTTCCATCTGAACCGTAGTGAAATTGAAATCCTGGGCTGGTCCGGGGACAAGGCTGGCCCGGCAGAGGGGACACGTGGCGTGCGCGGACAGCCAGGCGTCCACACAATGGGAGTGGAACGCGTGGCCGCACTTTGGCAGGTGACGCAGCAATTCGTCGCCCACAAAGTCGGCGAGGCAGACGGCGCATTCTAGAGACCCTTTGAGCCCCGAGTAACGGGAAGTCGGCAATCTCCGGATGACGTCATCGGCCACCCCAAACGGCGCAGTGCCGCCGCCAAAGAGGAATGTGGTGCTCGCGCCGCCGCCGCCGCGGATGCGGCTCCGTGCGCCGTGGCGGACGTAGAAGGTGATCAACAAGCCCAGAGAGAAGAAGACGCTGACCAGGACCACCACCGGCACTAGTTCCATTGTTGCCTTTGAACAAGACATTACAGGCCGCAACTGCCCATATAGTACTATATATTATGTAATGGAAGCAACTAAGTATGTAGTTGGGTTTGGGTTGTTGCAAGATTTAAGAAACAAAGCCTATATATGTATATTTATTGGTTTCCATTTGAGATTTATGTTCCCTTCCATGCATACATATTTTTCAGTGGGTATTTATTATCTGTGTATAATACTACTAGCTATGCCTATGATAGTCGCACGTAGTAGTCGCTTTCAATCATACCTACCTTATGTTCAATATATAAAATGAATAGTTGCAATCATAATTACTATGAACTTTGGTATGGTAACATAATACAACTTTGACCTTACTGAAATAACATAATTTTCCATCGCTTTTACATGTAAATATCTCTTAATAATTTCTTGACAATCAGATGCTGCTACATTGTTGAATAGTTAACTACACCTCTCAGTCTTTTTTACTCACACCTCACAAAGGAAAGTCTCAAGTCTTGGAAGGGTGAAATGGGTTGGTGGGTTTTCTGTAGGACATGCACCTGCTAAATTGTATATAATTAATGAACTGAGATAATTAACTATGTAAGCCTTTGATGGCATCCTAATTAGAAAGCAAAAAAGAACCTGTGTCTCAAAAGACAATTCAATTTCCAGACTCTGAGCATTCCCAACAGACTTTCAGGAACAGGTTTGTAAAACAGTTGACACCTTTCTCATATAATTTAATAACCCTACAATCAATATCACAAATCAAATAATTACTTGTAGATTCAGAAATTGAATCTAAAACCAATGAGATGTGGATAAGGAACAACATAGGTCTTCATTAGACAAAATGCTATGAAATGAATAGATAATATACAATATTACCACTGTAATAATACTAAGGTAGCCACGGCCAGTGTTCTATTTCAATACATAATCCCTAAAACAGAATATGTTAAAATTTCAAACCTAGCAAGTACACGCTAATTGGACTCCAAATTACTGCGTCTAACACTCTACATATCTCACCTCATAGAATCAGAATTGAAGCTTTCTGCATAACCCCAAGTCAAACTTCTTTGACTTACCTGCCCGCTTCATGGGAGCGCCGGGACAAGTTTCAGCAATCCCATTTATGCGAGGTGCCAAGGGAGGAGTCTTAGGACTGTCATCAAAATCACATTCTGCTTTTGAAAATTCAATAGGAATACCCTCATTTTGCGTTGAAACAATAGCCTTCAAGAGACTTTTGTACACTGTTTCGATAATCTCATCATCTGAAACTGAGATAGCATCACTGCTCCCATTGGCTGTATTATTGCTGCTTGAGCAAAAATTAAGGCGCCGTGAGACACTGACGTTTAGTTTACTTGTGGGTTTCTTACCCTGAGGAGCCAGCATTTTATCTTCGGGAGCAGGAGCAAAGGGATCAAAAACAGCATTACCGGCAGTTTTGGGAGTGCTACAATCAGTGGAAATAAATAGGCCATTACTGTCGCTGCTATCAGTGTCAAAGATAATTGTCTTCCGAGGTTTTCGAGTCACGGTAAGTGGGGATAAATAGAGATTGAATGGGACATCTCCGACTTCTTTGTTGGAATCAGGAGTAACCGGCCCCAAAGGAAGCAACAGATTATCCTGTGGTGACTTACTGTCAATATTCTTACAGGTCTCCACATTACTACTGTTATTGACTCTCGCAATAGAATCATGTGGCTGACACCCAGTTTCATTCGATTGATTTGTACAAGTTATTGAATCCATCATATGCTTGAGATACAAATATAGAAGACAGCTGCAGAAAGGGGGAAAATAAATTGTTTCAGTATATATATTATATTTTGTTTCTTAACTATCAAATAGATAACATTCAAATAAGCAAAAGACAACACCATCCTCAATAAGTGGGCAGAAGTTTTAAGAAACATAGTTGTTTAGCTCTAAAAAAGCAAGTACCCATTGTTACACGGTGAAATTAGCTGAGAAGAACAAAACATGAACCCAACACGTCATTGTTGCAAAAGAGGCCATTGTATTAGTACAATAGCTATTTTCAATCACTGGGTAAATAATGAAAAGTAAAACAAACCGCCAAAGCGATAACATCCGCTACAATTTAAAATATACTCAAATTTCTGAAATCCCTATTATATTCCATCTACACCCACACTAATGGGTAATCATCTATAATAACGGAAGAATGTCAAGTATGCAAACCAAGAAATCACAAAAGATTCGAGACTGCCAAATGAGTGAATAACCAGTGGCTCTTAAATGGTAAGCCGAAACAAAACAAAAAGGATCATCCCTAATTGGACAAGACACAAAAACGACAAACAATCATAACTGACCTCCATGCTCTAAATAAAAAAAAGCCGGTGATACTCAAGAAAGCTTGAAACTATTCTTGCGCTAAATACCACGACTCAAACAAGTAAATAGAGGGTTTAGGGACTTATCCTTGTTCTAAAAAAACAAACTGGAGATACTCGAGAAAGCTTCACACTACTCTTTTGCTAACAATTCATAACTCAAATAAATAAAAGGGTACAAGGCCTATTTCAGAATAAAACAAAAATTCAAAAAACCTTCCATCTCAGAAGACATAGTTTGGATATCAGCTAAAATTCATGAATCTAATCCAACAGGTAAATCTATACATTATACATACAAGGAAAATAATTAATTTTAAACCTCAAACCGTTGGGACTGATTGGTTGGCCACACAGAATCGAACCCATTGAATAGAAATGAATCATGCATACACAAACGGTACTCAAAAGCACAATCTCGTATATTTAACCATTGAAGACGAAATATATATGTATATGGAAAAAAAACTAGTTTCATAAAGGGGATAAGAAGCTAAGGTAAGGGTCGGTTACCTTGAGCGAAGGAAGAGAGGTAGTTGAGTGTGCTGTGCTGAAGAAGAAACAATGAGCCAAAGCGAATCTCCAAACACAGAAAAAGAGATCAAAACGGTCGCGAGAAATGGAGCTAAAGAGGAAGGAAAATGGGAAATTAGAGTAAGCAAGGCGAGAGGAGAGGAGATTAAGGAAATGCCCTAGAATAGATTGAGTCTTTAACTCTAAACTCACACTTTCAGATTCGTTCTCAAACTCAAATCTACAACTACGAGGACCTCTATTGGGCTGGGCCGTGGAGCTATTTATTGGGGCTACAACCCACCTTCAAATCAAATCAAATTATTTTTAATTTCATTTTTATCTATTCTTTTTTAATGTAAAAGCGAATTTTATTAATTAAATAACAACTAACCCGGCATGAATCCGACTACTGTTAGTTCAAGCAAACATAACCAATTCGTGAGCCGTTTGATTACGAGCATAACAAGTGGATAATACGCAACACCATTCGCTAATGATTCCTCCATGGGTGTTCACCTCGACCTGTTCAACATCATGTAGAGCTACGGCATCCAACTCATACGGATGGAGAAACACCGTGATCTTGATGCAGAATGTTTTACACAGACATCCATGATAACCCTGGAGTCCAATCGACTCGAACCAGTTAGCATCATGCAGAACCCCGACCTCCAACTCATACGGATGGAGAAACCCCGTGATCTTGCTGCAGACCGCCTTAAATCAGTTTCCTCGATCAACCCTGCGATCAATATGAGCGTCGCGAAATTCAAATCCTCCCAGCTCGTTGGGTTTAACGGATTCTAGTACCAAACCCAATAGGGCACCAAAGTGACGTATTGAATCTTGAGCAACCCGAGTCCCCCTAGTTCGGTGTGCTTGCATGAGTCTGTCCACCGACGCCAAATAACTCAAGTTCCCTCCCAGTACCGGCCTACCAACCAATCAAAACCGCCGGTTCCCGGATCTCCAGTCCCCACCCCTCCTCAGTCCTCCCTCGGCCTCCGTTCCTCCGTCCCTCCCTTGCCGTCCACCACCGTCCCTCCCTCGGCCTGCACCTGCCCATACCCTCCCTCCTGCTCACCGCTTCTTCTCCCTTGGCCTCTGGCCGAGGTCCACCATCCCTGCCCACCGTCTCCTACCCCCTCCCCCCACCAATCTTGCCCGAACCTTCCCTCCCCTCCATCATGTCTCTGCCAAGTCCCAACTCCCCTCCCCGGCGACTGCCCATCGCTCTCCAGCCGCCCGTCGTCCACCACCGTCCTCGCAACCCCGGCCTCCCCTCAACCCCTAAAATCCCACTGCCATCTCGTCGCATCTCAGACTTCTGTCTGCAACGGAGGCTTGTCTGAACCTATCTTGTCCTCCATCTCTTTCCCGAGCTGAAGACCACCTCCTCTTGCAGAAGACGTCGCTGCCCTCTACCGCCGCACCACTCGGACCTCGCTGCACCAGAAGAACCTCATAGACCGGAGCCGCGAGACGTCGCAAAAAGTAGCAAAACCCTATTGCCTCGCGAAAGCTATTTATCTATTGACTTGAAAGTATTTTATTTTTCGTAATAATCAATATTATTTTTTGTACTCATGCTGGTTAGGTACGAGAGGAGCTCGAGGCATATTAGTCTTCCCTGCAAGGCGAATCCGGAGCTCCTATATGTTAGATGAGTTCCGCATAACATGAAGTCGTTACGGAAAGAGCGCACAAAAAGGTATACAGAAATAAATATTTACGGGTTCGGGAGTCAAGCTCTGAGGTCACAGAAGTTGAGAGAAGTTTACACAAGCTCCTCCTTAACTCAATTTGAGGTCATTATGCATTTACATACCAACTTAGAGGTTATACATAAGAAAACGAGGCTCTCAAAATCGAGATGAATTTGCTTAAGGCTCTACAAGAAGAAAATGTGCTCGGCGCAAAGATGATCGTGCTTTGACGATGTTCAGGTACGAACAAATGCGAAATGAGAACCCGACATGCCTGATTTTTGGAGGCCACATGACCTTTAGTTATTTGAAAATTTTTAATTAATCGGCATTTAGTTTCAATTGCGATTATATGAATTTTGTTTTTCTTGAATTAGTTAATTACAATGTATATATTTTAGGAAAAATGACATTTCACTGCACTTAACCATAGTTGATTCACACTTTGATACTTTAATTTTTTTTTCTCTTATTTATTATCCTAACTATCACTTTGAGACATTTATGTTAACTCTATTAACAAAACCTTGAAATGACTAAACTACCCCTTAGTGGCATTCAAATTTTCAAAAGTATGTCACTGATACTTATTTTTCTCTTTCTCCCTCACTTTTTCTTCTTCTCCTTTACTCATTCTCACAATGGAGAGAGTGAACCCACATTGCTGACGACTAAATTGAACCCATCTCGCGCGACGATCGAATCGAACTCCCTCGTCTCTACTTTGTGACTAAGCTCCACAAAATACTAGTAGATCTAACGTAGAGAGCCACCGACGACCGAATCGAACCCACATAGTCAGCGGCCAAATCAAACTCACTCACCTCTGATTTGTGATCGAGCTCCACAAAAAAACCAAGTATATCTACAATATAGTCTTTGGCCACTGAACCCACCTCGTCGGCGACTCGTTCTAGTAAATCGACAATTCTACCCTTCCATATTTGATTTCCATTAAGTCGTGAACCTTTTTGCCGTCAACAACGGGCGTCTCACTGCTTTGGCAGACGCAAATTTTGCTGTCAAGCTCCAGCTCCGTCGTCGTGAGTTTGCTAGAGAAGAACCACTGTATTCTTACATTATTGAGTTTGTTTTTTTTCCAGCCAATTGTAGTTTAGGTATTCTAGATATTTTATGTGACGCATATACCCACGTGGCCCATTTTTGGCCGTTAGTTCTAACATAATGCTAACGGTTGTCCCAAAGTGATAGTTAGGGTACTAAAAAGAGAAAAAATATATTAGTGTATCGAAGTGTGAAACAACTATGGTTAGGTATAATAAAATATTATTTTCCCTATACTTTATGTAATTATATTATTTCTGCATTATAATTCATTTTTATTTTTTCTTCTGTTTCAAGTTAAGGATGGCGATCTTACATGAGTTCGTCATCCTTATAGTGATGGTGACCTTTGTCGGTCCGCCGTCACTATAGGGACAACAGACTTGTTAAGGCTTATCGTCCATATAGTGATGACAAACCTTTGTCAGCATGCTATCATCAGAGGGACGACATTCAATTTTTGTCCGTTCTGTTTCAAATGTGGTGGATGGAGAAATGGACGCAACATTATTACCATAATGACAGCGGACACGTCTATGTTCGTCGTCCCTATAGTGACACCGTCTCTTTGTCAGATTGTCTACACTATAGTGATGGCGGACCAACTCCGTCGTCACTATTAACAATTGCGATTTTAGGGTGGCCAACCTTATGACAGCAGATGTTCGCAGTCATAATTAGTGACAACATATTTTCACTTTTATGACAGTATACACGTCTACCTTTATTACGGAAAAATATGACTGGTTCAATTTTTAGTGTAATCACTTGGTTAGGAATATGTATAAGATTTGGATTTATGGATTAAAATGATTATTCTGTGGTATGACATTTTAATTTTAACAAGACGTTATAGTTATAAAATATTTCTCTCATACAAATTGAAACAATATTATTAGAATTTATGATCATTTTCATTTATGTACCAAGAATTCTTCATTTCTGACCCGACATTATTCCTGAACTTAGAATTGGACCGAATTGAAATCGAAAAATTGCCAATCAGTGACTTTGGCTCGGTTTTATTCTAATTATTTAAGAACAATTAAACTCGTTTGGGTTTCAGTTCTAATTTTTTGACAATCACAATTAACCGGCTGGTAACTAAACAATTGGTGAGACACGTGTGCACCAATCATTACTTCTACGTGTCTGAGGAGTGCTTCATTTTTTATAATGGAGGGAGTACGTAAATTAAATAATGAAGGTCGAGTAGTAAAATATTTTATTAAATTTGTTGTTAATTTATTTGGAAACCTTACATTTCGATTGGGTTATAATTGGTTAAACCGATAGATTGAATTTCATTACCATATTTTATAATCACAAAATTTCAAGTTTTGGTTGATAAATCGTGCTCAAATTCGTCTATTTCAACACATAAATTGAGTCGAAATTGAAAATTCAAATTTAAAATGTCAATCAAGGTTTTTGGTTACCAATTTTGGACTTCCTTATTTGTATTAATAGTTAGTTTCCTAATTAGCTTGTGTAACCTCTATATAAAGGATGTTGCCATTTTATTAAGAATATTAACAATCATTAATAAAATTTGAGATTGACATGTAAATCGAGGCCTTAATTTTTCAGGCCTTGGTTTAAATTTCATGCGAGTGTTGTTTTGCTCATGCGTTATTATGTTTTATCGGGTCCTCGAGCTAATATAACTTCGATTTTCCCCTTATATTTTGATCTCTAAGTCAGTTGCGCCACTTTGCCCTGCTGTCGTGCCATCGTCGGATCACCGGCTACGTATTTTCGCTACTCCTGATTTATATGTACGCCGAACCAGCACCTGTTATGTCTCACCTCTTACTCTAAGAAATTCATACAACGTTGATATACCAGGAACCACCAAATTCACCGTTAGAAACCATCTCACACACCACATCATCCTTCACGCCCCATTATCGGTCAAGTTAGGCTAAGTAAAGAACCAGGTAAATCTTATCCAATTTTTACTCAATGAAAAGAGAGGAATGAGATGCCAACCCAATGTTGGACTATTTGGGAGGGTGTGATGATAGGGGCTTAGTTGCTAGACGTGCGGGGATGGTGAAAAATTCCATTTTGTGTTAATTGATAGGACGTGGTGAGGGCAAAGTTTTACTAATCTCATGTTACGATTGGAGGTCCAACACCAAGTTTCTAGCCGGTCGTGTGATTTTGAGATCCAGCGGAAGGCACGTGGTTTACACACGCTGCCACTACGTGTGGCCCACGTGTCGTCGTCAACTCAGTGTTAATTTTTTTATTATCTTTGAGTTTTCTTGTTGGTCGATGTACCCTGATTTGCTACTCTACTTTGTTTGCCACCGTGATTTTTTTCGGCTACGCTCCTAGTTCATTTGACTTGGTCATCGTAAACTTTCTCAATTTATATAATTTGGGTTTTTATTTTTAAATGCACGAATCTTTGTTTTTTACTATCTCAACCCCTCTCACTCAAGCATATTAAAGGATGTGCCGAAGTGCGCACTCATAGTTATTTTAACACAATTCTTCTAAAATGTCAAAATAAAAAATTGAACAGCTTGAAACCAGGCTGTCTTCTTACAAGTTATAATTGTTGGATCTAAGAATAACTCACAGAACAATAATAGAGAAAGATCAATAGAATCGAATACTTTTCTTGATTTATTTCATGCCTATTTATAGGCTCAAACTACAACTAATATAACAAACTAGGAAATAAACAAAACAAGAAGAAAATAGGAAATAAAATACCTTATACCTAGCCTAAGTTTATATATAGAGATTATTGGCAACAATCTCCCCCTTAATCTCGAACATATATGTCTCTAATCTTCAATTTTGTTCTCATTTCAAGAAATTTAAGTCTTCCAAGTGGTTTTGTTAGAATATCCGCCATTTGTTCACTTGAGCTGACATGTTCGATCTCGATCTCACCTTTTTCAACACATTCTCGCACAAAATGATATCGCGTGTCTATATGCTTGCTTCGGTCATGAAATACTGGATTTTTGCTCAACAATATCGCAGATTTGTTATCAACTCTCAACCGCACCACCTCTGGGTCTCTCCCTAGAAGTTCTCCGACAAGTCTGGAAAGTCATATTCCTTGACACGCAGCTGAAGTTGCTGCAATATACTCTGCTTCGCACGAAGATAATGCCACCACCTTCCGCTTTTGTGAGGACCATGTTATCAAGTTGTTCCCTAGGAAATATACAACCCCCGTTGTACTCTTTCGATCATCGATATCGCCAGCCAAATCACTGTCACTATAATCAGTTAGTGTTGATACATCATTACCGTAACAAACTCCAAAACCAAGAGTTCCTTTCACATATCTGAGAATGTGTTTAACTGCTTCAAAATGTTGGACTCGAGGTTTCTCCAAGAACCTACTAACAATGCCCACTGAGTAAGCAAGATCTGGTCGTGAATTCACCAGATATCGTAAGCTTCCCACAAGACTTCTATACTCAGTAGCGTTCACAAAGTCTCCTCCTTCCTCCTTGCTCAGCTTTGACCTGTACTCCATGGGTGCTTTGCAGGAATTGCATTTTTCTAGACTAGATTTTTCCAAGATTTTCTCAGCATAATTCTTTTGGCTTAAAGTGATTCCGCGGTCACTTTGATTAACCTCTAACCCTAGATAGTAGGTTAAAAGGCCAAGATCACTCATCTGGAAAAAAACTACACATTTTAGTTTTGAACTCTATTACCTCGGTGAGCACCGATCCTGTGATGATGAGATCATCGACATATACACCGACTATCAGTTGTGATGATACCGAGAGCCTTGTATATACTGCATGCTCCAGACAACTCTTCTTGAACCCGAGAGTTTTGAGGCTTGCATCGAGCTTGACATTCCAGGCTCTTGGGGCTTGTTTTAATTCATACAGGGCCTTCTTGAGACGCAGAACTTGGTTTGGATGACGTTTATCAACAAAACCGGCTGGTTGACTCACATACACTTCTTCCATGAGCTCTTCATTTAAGAAAGCAGACTTTACGTCCATATGATGCACATCCTAGTTCTTTTGTGCTGCAATGGCAAGCAGAAGCCTCACTGTTTCGAGACGAGCCACTGGTGCAAACACCTCATCATAATCAATTCCTTCTCTCTGGGCATAACATTTCACCACCAATCGAGCTTTGTGCTTCGTCACTTCTCCTTTTGCATCCTTTTTTACCTTAAACACCCATTTTAGCCCAATGGCCTTCTAATTTGGAGGAAGAGAAGTCAACTCCCAAGTCCTATTCTTTTGAATACACTCCATCTCTTCTTCCAAGGCTTTTCTCCATCTATAATTTTCCAGAGCTGCATCTATGCTTTCGGGCTCCTCAGATGACAGAAATTAGAGGCTTACATGCTCTGTTTCAGCTTCTGAAGTTTCTTCGTAGATGTCTCTTAAAGATCTTACACGAAGTGGCTCTTCGGATTCAGGAGACTCATGAGTGTTTTGTTCTGGTGTATGAAGCGAGTGAGGCGTTTCAGGAGATTTTGGCGATTTTGGTTCTTTGTCTTCGAGGACTGGTTCATCACCCCACTCCACATAGAAAGTGCCGTTGTTCTCTATTTGTGCTTCATTTTCTGAGGTCCAATCCCATTTTTTTCCTTCATCAAAAACTGCATCTCGACTAATCATTACTTTATTAGTGAGTGGGTTATAGAACCTGTATGCCTTCGAGCCATCTGCATAGCCAATGAACACGACATGGGTGCTCCGATCATCAAGTTTTTTCAGATTTGGGTCAAGCACCTTGATGTGTGCCATACACCCAAATACTCGCAGATGATTCACCTTTGGTTTCTTCTTATACCACATTTCATATGGAGTCTTGTTCTGCAAGCTTCGGGTTGTTGCTCTATTTAACAAATAAACTGCAGTCATCACTGCCTCTCCCCAAAACTTACCAGGCATGCCCATATTCTTCATCATGCTCCTCGCCATTCCCACAATAACCTGATTTCTTCTCTCAGCTACTCCATTCTGCTGAGGAGATCTTGGAGCAGTGAGATAGCGTGTCAAGCCTTCTCCCTCACAGTATACACTGAACTCGCCTGATAGAAACTCTCCTCCTCTGTCTGTTCTAAGTGCTTTCAGCTTGCGTTCGACTTCCACTTCGAGTTTTAACTTTAGCACTTTGAAAACATCAAGGGCTCGATCCTTTGTTTTTATGAGGATAGCCCACATAAATCTTGAATAATCGTCCACAACAAGAAAAAAAATACTTATTACCTGCAGGAGTCTCTGGGGTAATTGGTCCACACAAGTCTGCGTGAGCCATGTCGAGTTGCTTTTATGCTCGATAAGTGGATCTTGTAGGAAAAACCCTTCTTCGTTGTTTTCCTGCCAGACATGCTTCACAAATTTGTTCTGTATGGCATATGTTGGGCATCCCATCAACCATACCTTCTTTAAACATCTTTTCTAGGGAACGAAAATTTAAATGCCCAAATCTTGCGTGCCAGAGCCATTCCTTCTCCTCAAGTCTGGTGAGCAAACATATTGTTCTTGCATTTCGCAACTCTAGAATATATAAGCGATTTTGAGTTCTCCTGGCTTTGGCTAGAAGTCTTCCCTCAGCTTCGTACAATCTGAGACATCCTCCTTCAATCTCTATTTTGCATCCTTCTTCATCAAGCTGCCCTAAACTGATAATATTACTTCTCAAGAGAGGAATGAAGTAAACATTAATCAATGTTCGGTGCTCCTCATTCAAACCTTTGAGTAGTATTGTGCCTCGGCCCATTATTCTAACAATCGAGCCATCTCCGAACTTAACAGAACTTCGTACCTTTTGATCTAATTCTGCAAAAACACCTCTATTCCCAGACATGTGATTGCTGGCGCCAATATCAAGGTACCAGGTGGTTGACTCCATTCCTTTTGCGAAGCCCAGCTCGGGATGCACTCCCAATTCGTTCAACTCAACGAACTCTTCCTTCCTGCTTGTGACTGCCATAAACAGAGCAGGTTCTTCCTCAACGAACTCTTCCCTCATGGTCTGGTTCGTGACTGCCATAAACAGAGCAGGTTCTTCCGTGCGACACTGCTCCACAAGATTGGCTTCTTCTTTTGCAAGATTGTTACACTCATAGGAAAAGTGTGCCATCTCAGAACAATTATAGCAACTTTCCTTTGTCTTATCAACTCTCTTCCAGTTGTTTTGACCACGACCTCTGCCGCGCCATGAGCTTGGTCCTTCGTGATTCCTTGACTCTTTAGCTGACTGGGCCTCCCATTGAGCACGAGTAAGCAGAAGTTTCTCGCTTTCTTTCTCCTGGGCTTCCCATTGAGCACGAGTAAGCAAGAGTTTCTCGCTTTCTTTCTCCTGGCTCCTCCCCTTCAGTGTTGATTCAAACGCTCTCAACCTCCCAACAGCTTCTGCAACTGTCATCTTAGTTAAGTCACCCCACTGTTGTATAGTACCTACAATATGTAGAAACCGATCTGGGACAGATCGAAACAGCTTCTCCACCACCAATTCTTCTGTTATTTCACCCCTAGGGTTCGAACCTCATTCACAACGTTTTTCAACCTCAAAGAGAATTCGCTTATGGACTCGGACTCTTCCATAAATAATCTGTCAAATTCTCGTTTGAGCACAAGAACGTTTGCTCTCTTGACGCGATCCTCTCCAATTCTCATCTCCTCCAAAGTCTGTCACGCTTCTTTAGCTGTCTGTTTGTCTGCTATCGACATCATGACAACATCCGGAATTGCTTGGAAGATCACAGCTAGAGCCAACTGGTCTATTTCTTCACTTACAACGCCTTCTCCTTCGATCGCACTCCAAACTCCAATAGCACGCATCGATACTTTCATCTTACAAGTCCATACCCCGTAGTTGATGTTTGTCAGCATAGGGTACGTGACTGCAAACCCTCCTCTTCCTTGTCTTGTAATAGAAACCGAGCCTTCCACAGGCGCTTGAGCCCCAACCATCGTTGAGCTCTCTATAGATTCATTCTTTGATGTTTCGTCCACCATTATTTGTGAGTATTACCTCTGATACCAATTGTTGGATCTAATAATAACTCACAGAACAATAATAGAGAAAGATCAATAGAATCGACTACTTTTCTTGATTTATTTCATGCCTATTTATAGGCTCAAACTAAAACTAATATAACAAACTAGGAAATAAACAAAATAAGAAGAAAATAGGAAATAAAACACTTTATACCTAGCTTAAGTCTATATATAGAGATTATTTCACGGGACTTGTAGTAGATGACTAGTCTGTCTTCAACCAATTACCAATTATCATATATAGAGAGTCGTGTCATTGCGTAGAGAAATGGCTGGCCACTAAGAGACTCTTTTACATAGCTTTTCAATCAACAAAGCGGCGGGACCAATGAGCCTACGAGCAGGTTCAGTAGGGCCTTCTTAACCCAGATATAGAAAAGAGTGCAGGAGGTGGACCGACCATAAGAGGAAAAATTTGACTCTTAAAATTGAAGAATTATTCTACTCAGCTCAGTTCGATTCCAACCGATTCGATACAGTTCTATAACCACGAACATCCCCTAATTCTTCGTTTATAGTTGAGGAAAATTCAAAATAAACAAAGTCTGAGCCATGAGATGCAAATAGAAACTAGAAAGTGACTCCGGTTTTTCCACGTAGGATCATCACCTGATCCTGGCCCACGTAGTTACAGGCCACGTGTATAGCTCCTGATCCACCAACTCATTCTTGTTGCCATCACTAAACCTGTCACACACATTAGAATTTGTTTTGCCAATTTCTGTCTAGTTAAAATCATATATACATATAGTATGGTTTAGTTCATAATTAGAGCACAAGTTTTACAAGTGGAAACTTCAAATTTTGGTTTCAATTCCACAGTTTGATATATCAGTTTTCAACTAAAATTATACTAATAATTAATTTTTAAAAGTGGTATTAATATTATTATAAACTAAAAATTAAGTTGATTCAGTCATCTATTTTAAATTTAGTAAATTAAATGCATAATAAGATGTTTTTTTAAAAGAAACGGTTTAAGCCACAACCACTCCATAGTAACACTTGAAACCGTTGAACATTTTTTCTTGAAGAAATTTACATAAAAACTTTACTTTTGTTTAATGTTAATTTACTTAAGTAATTCCATAACATCATCAAGATGAAATCACTTGGTATGTTGGAAATCATGTTCACATTATACTGATCGATTATAGTAATCAATTTAAACAATGTGTATGTTCATTGTGTTTGTGTTATCGAGAACTTAAATTTAGACTATACACTTATGAAAATTACTCAAATATTGAATGAGATAACAACACGTAAATGCGACAAATGTATATATAACACATTTGAAATAGTGACATTTACTTCAAAGGCATATATTAGTGTCACGTTGCTCATACTTGATCAAATGTGACTTGGTATATACTTGAAAAATGGGAGATAAATGTTGTGGTTTTGAGTCATCACTTAATGTGTAGACTGTAGTAGGGAGACCTGCAGACCAGCTCAGGTTGGGAAACAACCACAGGGGCGCGCCGCCATCTAGCTCTGCCCTATCTCGATCTCAAACCTAAGTCTTTTCTTTTACATTTTCGGTCTCTTATCAGCCATTCTCCGACATACATCTATGATTTACATTCACAATTAGAGGTAGTGTACATGTAATTTAAAAAACAATTAATTATAATTAGCGAAAATTTATGAAAAATTGATTAGTTCGCTTGAATTACTCTTTGATCGGTTTCTTATCTTCGTGATAATTTTAATGAGATTATAAAACAAACCTAATATAATCTTCATATCAGGTCGGCTACACAAAAAAATCAGCAATGTTGCCATAAATAAAGGATTGATTTATTTTGGACAAAATACCAAAAGAGGAAAGAGAAATAAAAAGGTGAGGCCGACATAAGTGTCTATTGAGAAGCCTTGTACACTGTTCCGTGGTGTTTACACACTCACGACATAATTAATTTATATAATTGATTGATTGCATAAAAAAGATTTAAGGCTTTTTAACGACAACAAGTGTCCCATTCGAAGAAATTTCACAAAGTTGCTCTGATATTAGTGCTTTGCTTTTACAAAACAATGAAAGGTGTGGTAGTGGAACACTGATCCATGTCAATGTGATCTTTTTGATGCATCATTAATCATGCACCACAATATTAATTTGGTTTCCAACCAATTATTTATAATATTCTCTTTTTCCTAATAAAAGCAATTCATTCGTTCAAAAAAAATTGAAGTGGGGCAACTCCAAATTATAGATCAAGCGTACAAACTACGTTCAATGATCAGTTATCATAATTTTGCTTCAATTGTCTGAAGAAACTTCGAGATCCCACTACAAAATGCATATGACAAGCAATCTTGATCAATCCAGCAAACAATAACTATACTCCAAATACAAAGCAAGCAAATAACACAATAAACGATAAACAATTGAACAAAAACTAACAACTGATGAACAATACAATGACAAACACAAATAAACTAAATACAAATAAAAGCTCTTCAAATACCATACTTATTGATAATTTTATAATATATAACCAATTTGATCATAAAAATTAATTTAAAAATATTAAAACAATAACATATAAAAAGAGAAGACATCTTTTATTCATTTTGCTTTCGTGTGTCAACCCTTATGTCATACTTAGCATCAAGCAATTTGATTACATTCCATCAATCAAAAAATGAACATTTTATTTCTTTTTACTTTAATCATATGTTACCAAAACACAATATTGCTTGATTGTAATTAAATCAACCCATTTCAATATTGATAGTTTATACATAATTCATGTTCTTGTTAAAAATATAAAGTATGTATTTTGAAAGAAATGAAGTATAATATATTTATTCATTCATCAATAGGCATTTAATTAATGCTCCTAAATTGATGTTACTTATGGTGAAATGGCAGATGGTTAACTAGTGGAGTAATGATAGGACAAAATAAGGCTATGATTTGATGTAGGAGAATCTTTGAGTAGGCAAGTGCATGCAAACAACAAACAGACAAACAATAAATAGCATCCCCAGAATTTGAGGTACCCATCAGTTTCTTCTGATGCCACGCTGTTAATAAAACTAAAAACATGTCCTTATAAATAAAATCCAAAATCTCTGACTAATGCCATAAACACTTTAACAACAGTAGTTAACAATCATGTTATGCTACATGAATAGCTTACAACAACAATCTTGATTTACATTCATACGCAAATCTGTATTTTGGAGAACAGACTACTATTGATCATTTGCTTAGGGCATTTCTAATCATCTCTCTAAATATGCAAAAATTTGTATATTTGGAGTCTTTGTTCTCTAACGCATGTATCCAAATATCCATATGCATATGTAAAAATGCATATTTGCTACGGTACATCTCTAAATTTGGAGACACACTGTAGCAATCTCCAAAAAAATATAATCAGTTTTTTACTGACAAATGGTTTTTTTTTCTTTTTTTGCAAAATCAAAAGAACATACAAAATAGAAATTTTTTTCCGGGATATTTTAAGAAATGAGTGGCAGTGGTTGATTTAATTTTTTTTAATAATTTAATTCCTTCTATTTATTTTAATTTAATTTGTATTTTATTATTAAAAATAAATAAATAATACAAATCCGATTAATTCTCGACTAATTTGATTAATCCCCATTTAATCTTTTTAGGATGTTGTCCGCCCGATTAACGTCTAGCGTTTTTTGGAACCTTGATAATTATGCTTCTTGGTTGGTGTTAGAGATAAAATTTTATCATATAAAATTTTGATTATTATATGACCTTTATTTTTAGTAAATTATATAAATATAATATGTAAGATTATTAAATAATAAAAACTATATTTGATGTGACAAATAGATATAATTTTGGAGACTGGATTTAAGATAAATGGATATAGAGACTCAATCATTATGTAATAATTATTGCATATTGCATATATGGATATAATTTTGGAGATAAACTTATAGATAGTGTTTTAAAAATATAAGTTATAATCACAAAATTATTTTCTATTGATTATTTAAAAAAAAAAGAGAGAAGCACTTAATATATGTTTATTTTTCTCAAGTATATAGGTGGATGGTAACAAATCGTGACACTTCTAGCTAGGTACAATTTATTTAACATAAACAGGAGTTGCCCGTCTTAGCTAGCTCAGCTATGTACTAATTAAGGCGTTTAAGTTAAAATTAAGTTTACTATTTAAGGGCTAGAGTTCCTTTTTATAGGTCTTGCCCTCTGATCATTGCACAATCATTTTCATATCTACTTTTGGGGTAGCTTCTCTTGTACGATAATCAAGATGTAATATATACATTGATATCCGCTTGTGTTGTGTGTATGTATATATATATAGAGGAGATATAAGGTATAAACTAATTAAAAATGTTAAATCATCCGAACTGTATAATATGTAGTGCAATATTGTATAACATGTTGGATCTGTGCAAAATTGAAGTCATGTATAACATGCAGTGCAATTTTGTATAACATGTTGAATCTGCCACATGTCGCAATCTAAAATAATTCGCGTCTCAGATCCGACGGTTCTACATATTTTAGACGTATGGACGTTTTGTATAGGTTTATAGCCGAGTGCTCTCTCTCTCTCTCTCTCTCTCTAAAAACTAATAATAATCATTGGATCATAAATTTGATGAACTATATTTGTTTTTCTTTTTCGGTGGTATCAAGTCGTAATAATTGATATTTTTGAATTTCATATCGTCATTTAATTAAATCAAAAGGGTAACAATATAATTGTACAAGAATGAATGATTGAGACTCAATCCCATAAATTTTGGTGATTTATTATGCCTGATTTTTTATATAATATACCATGATTCTTTCTTAATTTCGACCATTATTAATTCTTGAGATCTTAAAATTAATTACATCATTTATATCTTTGAACCAATTTGACGAATCAATAGTTTATTTTGATGAAATGAATTGATGGTGTAATACGATCATACTTTTATGTTCGCCACTCCACGATTCAATATTTTGATGAAACGAATAAATAATAAAACAGAATTATGTAATTTCAATTTTACTATTTCATTATTTAATATTTTATCACTTTTTGTACGATTACAATTATTTTTACAAAAGAATTACTACGATTACATGACTTACACAAAAAATTGATGATTTCATTTGTACGAGAAAGTTTATATTTCATTTTTCATACAATACATGTTTCGTTAGAACATGTTCATTTTCATACCATCATATATGTTTCAATTTAATATACTAAATGTGTTCCATTTTCATATCTTGATATATACTTCATTTTCATACATTAATACATATTTCATTAATTTAAAAAATAAACAAATTTATGTGATTTCAATTTTACTATTTCATAATTTAGTATTTCATTTTTACTTAATTATTATTTTGTATGGTTACAATGATTTTTACAAAAAAAATTACTACGATTGCATGATTTACACACAAAAAAATGATTTCATTTTTATGATGAAGTTTATATTTCATCTTTTATTCAATACATGTTTCGTTAGAACGCGTTCATTTTCATACCACCATACATGTTTCAATTACATATACTAGTCGTGTTTCATTTTCAGATCTCGGTACATGCTTCATTTTCATACGTCAATATGTATTTCATTAATTTAAAAAAATTAAATAATTATGTTAAAATAATTCTCTCAAGAAAGTAACATATATCATACAACCAAAAAAGTAGCAAAGCAACTGTAATTGAGGGTGCAGATGATTACCGCCATCCCCTCTTGGCCTGAAATCAGCTCCCTCGAAATCTAAAAATTAACAATGAGCTTAAAATTCAAAATATACAATGGAGCTCCAAAAATCAACAATTAACATATGCTAAAGATTGGTTATCGATATGTATTTACAAATTGGAAGAATGCACCGATTACCTTTATTGCAAAAATATCATCAAAATTATCGTTAACAAAGGTCTTTAATCATCAACCTCCAGTGCTTCCTCTTCTCGTCACGAACACGGAATAGCCTATTCTTCTTCATGTCGAAGTCGTCCTGACGAGCATGACAGTGGCTCGTCGTTCATGATCAGAGATTCATAAGCCATGGTTGTGATGATAGGTTGTAGGTTGGCTATAGTTTTGTAAGACGATTAGAAGTATATTCAACATAATTTGTAGTTAATGTCCTACTATGGGTTTGAATTTTAAACACTTAATTTGTCGATTATAACCTTATTCTATTTAATGTATTTAATTTCATGATAATTTAGGTTAATTAAAACAACATTGATTACATCTATCCTATAGATAATAATTATTATTCTTATATTCTTTTTTAGAGAATGATTTTTATTTGATCTCTTCTCATATATATTAATGTATCTTTATTTTTTCTTATCCAAGATCTATGATCTATAATCAATTACAAGAATATGAATATGAATGATATTTACGATTATTAACTTTTCGAAAAACAGTAGTGATTTTAGGATGTTGAATTTCATGGGGTAATATTTTTATATCTCAACTTATTAACCTATAAGTATAAGTTCAATTATATGCTAATTCTACTCACAATAAAAGGAAAATTACATGCAACGACCAAAGGGCTTAGAAGAAGCTTGGATGCGACTAGACCCTCAGCAAGCTCGTCGGGAACAGGTCAACCGGGGTCATGCGAGCTTGGGTACCCCCGGAATAGGGTTGTTCATCGGGTCGGGTCGGATGGACCCGACCGGTTTTGGACCCGACTCGGCTCATGTTGGGTCTAGGGAGTCGGACCCGAAACTCGACTCGGCTTGACACTCGGGTGGTCGGGTTTGGGTGACTCGGGTGAGTCGGGTTCAAGCCAACACACCCGACATCACTGAAAACTGAATCTGAAAATTGCATCCAAATTTAAAAAAATTGAAACCCTAATCGAAATTGAGAGTAAGATTAAAACCCAAATTCCCAACAAAAACCTTAAACTCAAAATTCAGAAGCCCAAAATTGAAAACTGAAAGTAAAATAAATACTGAAAATTGAAATAGAAATGAAGTCGGGTTGGGTTGTCGGGTGAGTCGGGTCCCGAATAGAAATGGACAGTCCTACCCCGGAACCAGGTGGGCTAAAGATAAACGTCGATAGGGAACTGGACATAGAGAAGGGGTTTAGAGGAGCATAGGGATTGTCGGTAGAGATTCATAGGGGCGGATAGTGGGGGCTCTTTGCATACACTTTTCGGGACGTCTCCACCCATAAGAGGTGGAGGCCGTGGATGTCAGCGAAGCTTTTTCATGGGCAAAATGGAAGAACTGGAGAAGGGCGATAATATAATCTGATCGTCTTAGGGTGGTGGATCACGCCCAGAACGGGAAACAAGCTAGGAACATCTTTGGGGCATAATTAGTGATTGATGCCGCATACTGACTACGCTCGGGACGAGTTTCTTCATTTTGTTTGTCCAACGTTCTTGCAATTACGTGGCTCACGAATGACCAAATATGCTTTGACTAATAATAGTTGAGATTATGATGAGTGGTCTGTCTTACTATCTGTAGATTCAGCTGTCCGACTTGATGCCGAGTTAGTTATTTTATAATAAAATTTGTTTTACTTAAAAAAACAAATAAACCAAACTCCTGAAAGGCCATATATATGGTGAACACCAGTTGGCCAAATAAGGAATGTTAGATAAAATATAGGTGATGAGAAGAACCGCGTGAAGAATCGTAATCAATTTTTATAAACAACATTAAATTGATAGAAAATGACATTACTAAAAATGGGTATTTAAAGGTTACTCCCAATCACGCATTAATGCTTACAGGTAATAAAAAATCAATTGCTATTTTGGATTATATATAAAATACAGTACCAAATTGCACTGTCAACTATAGCTCTTCGTTGGTCTTCAAATCTCTCATACAACTATGAATTTTGGTGATACAGTCCAAGGAATGCCAGTTAGTATGGATTCTTACTCATTTATTTAAAATTTTAAGTGTCTTGGCTTAGATCAAATGATAATGCCCTGCAACAGAACGACTTGGAAAAGAACCAACCACATAATAAAAATATCACTGTAGAACCCATGTTGAGATAATAAATATTCCACTAGAAATTTGTACAACACTATATTTAAATTATGTTCAAATATATTTGAAGGACTCAGCGTTTCTTGGAAAGGGAGTGGTGTCACATGAGAGTGTCCGAAACAGACACCTGAAGTAACTGTGTATTATTTGGATGTGTCCATGAGAATGAATGAGTCATCGTGTCCGACCGCATTATTACCAAATGAAACCATAGTCACATCGAATTAGGCATCGCCTCTGTTTTCACAATAAACTATACACTTTCCCCAATGATTATTTGATGCCTCCAATCAATTTACCAAACCTGCCCTTGTTGGGTTTTTTTTAATTATATATAAATATTGGCGATGATGCATTGTTCTGTTTATGGAATAGAATATCGGTCTGGGTTCGTCACCAACCGCACACTTCCACCATTCATGCTAAGCTTCACTGCTTTTATATCTGCTTGGTCAAGATCATGTAAGATTTTAATTGGATTTGCATCCTAACAATATATCTACATATTGACTTGATTCTTGTTCGGTTCTTAACTATTGAATACATTGTCATATCTTATAAACAACGTTAACTGTTAGTTGGGCAGAAAAAATCTTCTCATAAATATTAATCAGACAAACTGAGATTTTTCAAGACATTGCATATAAATTATTATTTTGAAAGTTTGATTTAAAAGTCTTTAAATTAATAAACTGATATTTCAAGATTAGTGTGGAATGTAATTTCACGTGCAACATGCTGTAGCTGTAGCCTATTATTGTTTGGTGAATAGTGGCCTAAAAGCCAGTCCTCTGCTCATAAAAGCCCCTCTTTGTTTGGGTAATTAATTAACTACTCATGCATGTCTTTAATTCGTTTCTCTCTTTCTTATCATTAGTACTTCAACTTGCTTCTCTCTTCTTCTAGCTTCTTCTTCTTCTTCAGCTCGGCCGCTAGTTGATTAGAGTGAACACACAAATGGCCTTGGAGGCAGTGGTTTTTCCACAAGACCCGTTTGGGTATGGTTGGGAGGAGATCATTTACTCCCTGGGAGGAGGACCAAACACCTACTGGGGCTATGACTTTGGTCTTCAAGAAGCAAGCAAAGCTGTTGAAGCCAACACGAGGACCATCGAGCAGCTGCCGAGTAGTCGTGAAAACGGGGAGACCTCGTCTCCTTCTCATCAGGGCAAGGATTGGGATCTCGATTCCTCGCCGGAGACCCCAAACACGGCCACAGGGAGAGGCGGAAAGAGGCGGCGGCGCACCAAGAACGCCAAGGACAAAGAGCAAGTGGAGAATCAGAGAATGACACACATTGCGGTGGAGCGAAACCGCCGCAAACAGATGAACGACTACCTTGCCGTCCTCCGCTCTCTCATGCCTCAATCTTATGTACAAAGGGTAATTACTCTTTTTTCTTCTTCTCATACTTAATTTTTGCTTATGACGGACCGATGTAGTTTTTTATCAACAATAATAATAATAATAACACTCGAATTTTGGTCTAAAAGACATGGTTGGAGTATCGCTACGGCGTTTATCCACATTTATATCCCAATCTTGATTGGGCCGTGAGTTATGTAGCAATATCAGACCCCTTCTATATAAAAGTGGGTCTTAAGTGTATTATTCATGGTATAATTATCTTTAGAAACTTTTTAAGAATTATTAATTAATTTTCTTTCGGTGCTGTCTTGCTCCATTATATAGCATGTAAAGATTAAAAGTTCGAGCTTATAAGTTGAGTTTACTTTTATATGTAAAATTAACTTCTCATTCTTGTACTTGTACACGTGAGGCTTATTTTTACACGCCTCTGTAAGTATGAACCTCTCCTTCAACAAATTGTATTAATTAGCGACATGATAAATGAATGTGTTCAGGGTGACCAAGCATCAATAGTAGGAGGAGCAATTAACTTTGTAAAGGAACTAGAGCAACAAGTGCAAAGCATAGAAGCTGGTGATCAGGAAAAGAAGAAACCTCCATTTGCTGACTTCTTCAGCTTTCCACAGTACATACGACACGCGAGTAACAGCTCACCGTCGTCGTCTTCATCAAATAAAGGATCGGTGAGCGTGGGCGACATAGAAGTGAGCATGGTAGACAGTCACGCCAGCGTGAAGATACTGTGCAAGAAACAACCGAGGCAGCTGTTGAAGATGGTGGCCGCCTTCCAAAGACTGAGCCTCACCGTGCTCCACCTCAATGTCACCACTACTCAACACCAAATGGTCCTCTACTCCCTCAGTCTTAAGGTTTGTAACAAAAATAACATTATATATCCTAATAGATTTGTTTTATAAATGTAAGAAAATAGTTACTAATAAATTATAATTCTCATTCTATTAATTTTTGGATGTTCAGGTTGAGGAAGGATCAGAGTTGAATTCAGTGGACGAAATAGCGGCTGCAGTGAATGAAATGCTATGGAGGATTAAAGAGGAAGCTTGTGCATGTTATTAACTTTATTCACTTCTCCAATTAATTTTGCATTGTAATTTTCGGTCCTTACATATATACTCCTCTCTTGTAGTATAATAAATATTCATTTTGTTTTTGTGAAAAGATCATATCATTCTATATAGTCTCGAGAATTCGGAATTTTTTAATATAGATATATAATTCTATTAGGAAATTTCTATTTGTACCTTGCCGGACCAGTTGAAATCATTTAATTTATATTATTTCTCTGCTTACGCGCACAGTATGTATAACATCTGCTCCTAAGTGGAGGAAATTTGTGTGGATTATTAAGTCTGGTTTATTAGAAATCATGTTTTAGCCTCGGGTCAGCATGTTAATGAAGCGAAGTCTGCCATTTATTTCTCTCCTAACGTCCCGCAAGCTACCATACTAGAAATCATTTCTATTCTTCATTTCAGGGAAGAGAACGAATCAGCTCGTTACCTGGGACTCCCAAACATGATAGGAATGAGCAAGACGAGAGCACTCCAGTATGTTAAGGATCGTATCCTGAAATGTATATCTTGCTGAGCGACAAATTTTATCAACAACCGGAAAAAAGGTAATGATCAAATCTATTCTTCAAGTGCACTTTACATACTCTATGCAAGTCTTCATGTTCCCAAAAAAAATTATAGGGTAAATTTCACATAGCCCCCTAAGTATACGTGTGTCTCATATGCCCATCCTTAACTACAAAATCAATCTGTGAGATATCTTAACTATCCAAAAATCCCACTTTACCTTTTTTGTTGATTTTTTTCAAAATTCTGTTAAGTTTTTTTGTGAAATGACGAAAATACCTTTGTATTTAAAAAATTAAAATAAATAAATAAATATGATTTTGAACTTTTTTTTCTATTTTCTTTTACAAAAATAAAGAAAAAAAAAATATTTTAGTATTAATTTTTTTGTAAAAAAAAATTATTATAAAAATTAATAGAAACAAAAAACGATGTTTAAAAATAAAATTTTTTATAAAAAAAACTTTTTAAAAATTATTTTTATTATTAACAAAATTTTATTTTTTATTTTGTACAACGAGAAAATTAGAGACAAAAAATAGAAAATGGAAGGATATATGTAAACAAAAGGAGCTTGGGGCCGGGTTTTTTAAAATCAAGGGAATTCAACCTCACGATTCATCAGTAAATAAGGTTTCAGACTCGTATCAAGGTCAGAATCATTACAGCTCGTATACTGAAGGCCAAGTACTAATCCGAACACTATTTTGGTAGAGGCCGAATTGGGAAACTCACCAATCTTCATATGGCAGAGTTTGTTTGAATTGAAAAATGTCATCAAATTGGGAATTAGAAGAAGAAATGGGCCATGCAACTCATATGTTTTCAATAGAGTCTTGGATTTGGCTAATCAATCCACTTTGAATTTTATACTATATATACTCTCCACTCTATCTTGTTCTCTTATTCTTATTCTTATTCAATGAAGGCAACATGGTGAATTGAATTGAATCATAATATATTTAAACACCATGTAAAATTACTGAAAGAGTTTCTTAGCTTATATGTTGTTGTTTTGCTCTCTTCTAACACTAGTTCAAATTTTGCAAATAACTGAAAGATTTTATATCGTTATTATTTATCTCACCATTGATTATAATTGTTTGTTTAACTTGTACTATTTATTTTTACCAATTATTTTATTAACTAAATTATTTTTTGTTATTAATTAAATTTTATGTTTTGCTCAATGTAATTGATTGTTTATTCATTCATTGTTGCATTTTTGTTAATAATCGTAACTTAATTTACAAAGTTAAGATGAGATTATAATATTAGGTACAAAATGTTCTCAATAAATAAGAAGTTAACTCTGTAGAAATGTATGACATAATTAACACATCCATTAGTTTTTATTTGGTGTCACTTTAGGGGAGCAAAGAGAAAATAAATGCATATATATTATTGGGTGATGGAGGTGGTGAACTGGACAGGACTGGAAAGAGAATGACATGTGGCCTATGCTACTACCATATCTTCTCTTTACACCATTTCCATTACCATCGATCCACAGCTAATTGGAGGATCTTAATTAGTGATTGACATTTGGCACATTCATTCTCATTCTCATTCTCATTCTCAATACTGTATGAGCTTCTAGAATATAATTATGAATTAATCATAATGTGTACGTAGAGCAGGGAGTGTATTGAAAATTGATGGGTTTAAGGGAATTTTTGTGATTAATTAATGTACAAAGTTGAAGGAAATATTGTCAATTACTATCCTAAATTATTTCTAAATGTAAATATGAATTACGAGCACAATAATTAAGTGAGAATCACACCTTTCAAAAGAATATTTCATTTTTTTTGAATTTCATGCCTTTGTTTGTACGCTAAAATAATTTAAAAAAACATTTACATTTCATTTTTCAAAATTTCGTTTTTACAAAAAATTTTTAATCTTTTTCTGAATATTTTTCATTATCTTCAATTACCCGTGTTTAATTTTTTTCATGGTAAGATATGTTTCGTTTTCATAATGATAACGTATGTTTCCATCTATTCGAAATAGTATATGTTTCATCATTTCATGATTCAAAAACTATGAAAATAAAATAAAATATCGTAAATTAATCGTTTATAAGTGTAACTATGTAAATAATTCATGAAACATATTTTTAAAAAATGGATCAAGAAGAATTATCAACACGAAAAACAATGTATCGAGATGAGTAGTGAATAGTTTTAGACAAGTTTAATAGTTTATAGACGACGATATCGTAAATTTCACATTAATATATTCATATAAAACAAATATTAAGAAAACTAGTATAAGTTATAATATATGGCAAGAAAATGAAAATTAATTCGATAAATTTTCATTACAAAATGATTTGGGAGCTGCAATACGAAAATTTTGTGAAATCGGGAGTAAATTTTGTGAGATATGAGTAGCAAATAATAGATTTTTGTTATATTACCCATATACAATTCTTGCTATTATTTCATTTATTTATTAATAAATAAATGAATTGATGACAATCATTAATCATTACACTATCATATGGATGGCAACTTTTTTTATATTATTTTGTAAAGCATGAATTTTATTAGATTGCTTCCTATATAGATTATGTATTTATTTTTAATGTCTCAACACATACGAAGTATTTTGAGACAAATACAAATGGGGATGAACAATTATCCCTTCATCGCAATGTCCTTGACTCGATCGGGGCAAAAATGGGGTGAAGATTATTCGGGTGAGATGGAATGAAATATCTTCTCATTGTCCTTAATATATTAAAAAATGTAATTTCAATATATACATGTTAGAATGAGTAGGCAAATTTCCTATTAAGTTAAGGCATTCTTTTTATATTTACAGCTTATTACTTATTACTTGTTTGATGAGAAAAAACTTATTATATATGTATTTTCTATTGTTTTAGTATTTTTATGTTTCGGTTTGATCAATAATTTATAGGGGTAATTTCAGGTGGCTACACCTAGATTTTGCTGTTTTTCACCTGGGTACAACTAGAATTTTTTTTTCAGCTGACTACGCCTAGAATGTGCAAAATTTTTACTTTGCACTTTCCGTCCAATTCTGTTAGTTTTTAACGTTTTTTTCATGTGAAATAACTAAAATGCCCTTAGGGTAAAATGAGTCATTTTGCACATTCTAGGCGTAGTCAGTTGAAAAGAAAAATTTTAGGTGTACCCAGATGAAAAACAGCAAAATCTAGGTGTAGCCACCTGGAATTATCCCTAATTTATATAAATGATTATCTCTTATTGCCGTCCTAAAAAAAATCAAATTATTGATTTTTTTTACACTTAATCCATCAAAGATTCATAGCAAAGTTCAATTCTTAGTTAAAAAAATTTCAAATTCTACTCAATCATAACTGTGGGTAGAGCAATACTAGAAATTACTCTCTATCGTGAATCAAAGATTCATTGTTCAAGTTTTAGCTCAAGATTCCAAAGGTAACAATAGTTTTGTGATTTTCTTAAGTCATTTGTTTGGTCAAAGAACAATACTCAAAGTACTCAAATGGTTTAGGGATTGTCTTTAAAATTATTTCCTTGCTCAAAGTGGCATAGTTAAAGTGTTTAAAAAGTTTACTGGTAGACCTTAAAATCGCTTGTTTACTCCAAGATTAATAGCTTAAGTGTTCAAAACGTTCAAAGCGATAAGGTCTTTAAAGATCATGAAAGGTCATAAATCATCAAAGTGGTCAAGTTCAATCTCTAATTGATTTTTCAACCGACTTAAGTTTAAGTGGAGGTGTTAGAATTAATAATTTTATAAAAAAATTTCAAAAAATAAACGGAATTCATTAAAGTTCGCCTTCATCAAAGTTCGTCTCCAAAACTTGTGCTCAAAGTTTATCCAACAAATAATTTAAAAATATGTATCTATATGATCGTCTACATGTGTAGCTAATAACCAAGATGGCAAAGAACAAAATTTATAAGATTTGTGCTTATTGTCATTTGTATAATGTTTGGTCAAAATGACGATATATCGAAGGAGTGAGGTGTATATGATAAACTTTTAATTCTTAAAAATACTTAATACATTATTATCACACTCAAAATCTCTCCTTTGTTTAAATGAGCTTTAATATTATTACTTGACACTCTCATCTTAGTACATACTTAATTGTCTTTCAATTTGCTGATGTCATTTATTATAATCTAATAAAATAGTAGGTATGTGAGGTTAAACTACTTTGAATTGATTCATAGAAGAAATAGATTACATCAACTTGATTTTCTTAAAGTTAATTATTGTATAAGATTACCGACATGCATTGAAAAAAAAAAACTAGAACTCATGAACATTGGTAATGCTTACAGTACATATGAAACAAAATGTAGGAGGTGATATAAAGTGATGTATTTAAATTAAATAATAGATTAGGATCAGCAAATGATGAAGTCAAAAGGAGTTTATAGAAGAGATATGAGTGAAAGTGACTACCACGATTCAATAATTGGGAAATAAAATATTACACCATCCAAAAATTCTCTCAACTGTCTATTATGTGTTAATCACATTATTCTGCACTATTTTTAGTATTAATTTTCCATTCCCAAATAATATAATATATGCCATTTATAACAAATAAAATTTATGAAAAACTCTTCATATATACGTTCAAACTTCTAAGTAAAGTCTTACTTTTTTAAACTTTCTATCTTCACGTTAACAGTAGAGACTATAGGTTTCAAATTCAACATTCGGGTGAAAATGAGAGAAAAGAAGAAATTTTTTACATTTTGCGGATGATAAAAATTAAATCGCTGATATTTCATACACTTAAAATTTTATGAACTTGATTCACTAATAATAAAAAATAACTCATTAAAGAGCTAATGATATTTTAAATGAATTTCACCCCATTCACCAAAATCATGTATCATAATATATTTCTTTTGTTTTATGATGAGTATCAGTTTTTTTTTCAAAAATAATAATATAGTGGAATAAATGAAAAAAATTAAATGAGTTATAGGGATAATTGCACATATAATAATGATATGAAGAGAAGTGAAAGATTATGTTAGAATTAGGTTTTGAAGTGAGAGAGTGATGGGTTGGGTTAAAATTGTAATAGGGTGTTAGGATTAATTAAATTGATAGAGATAATAAAAAAAGACAGAGGGTTGGACCTCACAATAGGATTGGGCTGGAATTATTGGGCTAGCCTGATTGAATGGGTCGGTTGAAATGTAGACGGGTGGGTTGGGTGAGCCACGGGTCACAGTTGTTGAACCTGCGACACACCCAATTTTTTGCTGGTCTAGAATTTACTAACCTAAAATCCAACCCAAAACCTGCTGGTGAGGCTTAAACGTGTGACTGGCCGTTGGGCCTGTGAGTGAGGCGGGTCGCAGGTAAAAATTACACACATCTAGTAATAATAATAATTAGGGTTAATTACAGTTTGCACATACTGACGCGTTTTACAATTTACTCCAAGTATAATAAAAAGTTCAAATAAAATACGTTAATTGCATTTATTTTACAAAATATTCAACTCTGTCAATTTAAACGGATTGTGCTGTTAAAACTTTTCATAATGACTAAAATACCCTCACTTTTTTTAACTGAAAAATTATTTGGTACTGTCCACACAAACGAGGAAGGGATGGCAGCGATCGCCGAGGCCAGGAAGTGGTAGTTGACGGCAAGCATGTCGGTGCTGATGATGCCGAGGGCATCGATAGAGAGGGCCGGGATGGGTGAGAAGAGGCCGATGGAGCTGAGGAGGAAGCGGACCACGTCTTCCTAGGCGAGCCAGCAGTATTCGTGAGCGCTGTGGAGGGTCGTCGATGGCGATTTCTGGTGGTGTTGTTTTCTCCCTAGTGCTGAACCGGGTCTGGATCGGAACCATCAGGTTCTGTGCTCCTTGCATGATAATATCAATAGCTTCCAACGATGGGTAGCAGAAATGCATCAAAATTCTTCATCCTTTTCAGAAACACAAATCAACCAGCAATACAAATCATTTAAAGGTAAGAAGTATTAGAACTTAATCCTTCAATATCACATCAAAATTCCAGAAACTATAAACCATAAACATCACCCCTCAACTCGAAATGGCCCCAATTCGTCGAACCCCTAGCAGGCTACTCCGGCGGTGGCTCCTCCCAGCCGGACTTTGCTGACTTCGGCGACATGGGGTTCGGGTCCGGCGACGAGCCTGTGCGGACCCTGAATGGTTAGTGGAGTGAGAAGAAAAGATCGGCGGTAGAATCGTTGAGGGGGCGACAAAAGGAGTAGTGGGAGGAGAAGATGAGAGTGGAAGGGTAGCGGAGGGAGAGGAGGAGAAGGGAGAGAAGGTGCAGTGGAGGGAGTGGAGGAAGAGGAAAGAGGGAGGCATGCGGTGGTGGGGACTGAAGGGGCAAGGAGAAGCGAAACAAATGTCAGAAAAGAAAAAAGAGAGTGAGTGAGTGGCATTTTTTTGAAAATTTGATGAATAATTGAGGGCATTTTTAGACTTTTTACATTAAAAAAACCTAATTTCGTTAAGATTTGGATGGAATAGTTAATTTTGTAAGAAAATACAATTACTGTATTTTATTTTGAACTTTTTATTATACCTGGGATAAAGTGTAAAACGCGCCAGTATAGTATGTGCAAACTGTAATTAACCATAATAATTATTCTTTCTTAAGAATAACAACAAATCGGGTTTGGCTAAACCCGCACTCAAAACCGTTGGCCTCGAAGGGGTGATCGACTTTTAGAAAATCCGCTCACCATGAGTGGATTCCCATCCCGAGAAAAACTCGCTCGGTACGGGTTTCTAAGAAACCCGACCCGAAAATAAAATATACAAATTAAAATTAAAAATTTTTTTATAAATTTTTTTTATATTATATTACAATATAGTATATTTGTTTTTTTAAAAAAATAAATGGTACCGGTGTGTGTCGAAATCAGATCAGGTATTTGGTGATTTGCATCCGCTTAGAAACACGTTCAAAAATTTTGAATTAAAAATATTCGAATTTCACCCGTTTCGATTGGAACGGATTCATCGAGTATATATAAAGTTGAGATTTTTTTGTCATCCCTTTTCTAAGCAAGACAATTTCAATAAATTCATATCATTGCTTGTTCACGTACGTACAATATACATTTATAAATAGAGATAGGCCAAATGTCATGAATTATGATAAAGTTATAATTATCCCAAACTCATACTCATACTCATACTCTATAATCCAATTCAAGAAGTGATTCCAAAACCTTAGCCTTATTAACAAACACCCATTGAGGTACTGAGATGGAGAAGAAAAAAAACCATGGCACTATCACTTATTTCAAGTGCATAAGAAAAGACTTGCTTTTGAAAGAAATGCTTCAGTCCTTTTGTCGAGCAGAATTTAAGAATTACCCATCATCCTAAACACGCTTAAGCATCGATCCACCACCTTGCTCCTAATCACTAAACCATATCCGATTTCTCACCACCCTCTAATATTCGCTTATCGGAACCAGATGAACATTCTTCACCTCCCCCAACAACCGAGGAACAATCCATCGGAATCGGAGGTTGTCTCAGCTCAGCCTCAACGATCTGTTCTTCTTCTACAACAATGTCAATCGCCACAGAGTCACCGTGTTTGGGTGACTCTGTTTGGTCCTCTCTGTTTTCCTGGTCCCGATGGGCATCAGCGTTGAGCGGAGTTCCCTCAGGCTGTGGCGGTTCGGAGACGACGGAGGCGCGGCAGAGGGGGCAATTGGTGTGAGAGGTGAGCCAGGTATCGATACAAGGGATGTGAAAAGCGTGGTTGCACTTTGGCATGATACGCACCGTCTCGTCCTCCTCAAACTCCGTCAAGCAAACAGAGCACTCTGTTCCCTCAACAAGCCCCTCGCTCCTCTTGTACTTGTACGCCGTGATCGAGTTTATCACCGCCGGCCTCAGCCCCACCGTCGCTATCAGCCACACCGGGTGCTCCTCCACATACTCCTCCTCCGATTCATTCTCTCCATTGCGCTTCCTCAAACACGACCTCCCTATCATGAACAAGTAGCTCGCCACAAGAAAAACACCCGCCAGCACCGACACGCTGACGATGGCGGCCAGGGAGAGGTGGAGGCTGTGGCCGGAGTGCTCGGGCGGCGGCGGGGGCGGCGGGAGGAAGTAGAAGTCAGGGTAAGGGCAGTTGTAGGGGCAGGAAGGGTCGCAGAAATCGGGACAGTCTAGAGACTGGTTGTAGCTGGTGGCCGATAAAGGGAAGAGCTTTCTGAGATTCTTGGACGCCATTGGAGAGGCTGATGATGAGATTCAAGAAACAGATGTAATAATTGGGTGTGTGACTGTGAATTGGAAGAGAAGAAACAGAAAATAGGGAAGCAATTGGGAAGTCAGTGTCGGGCTGTGATCTATGACCTGATTTCATGCGTGTCTCTCACTCTCTATTGTGTTTGGTAAACGGCACAAGTCTTCCATGTATTAGCTTAAAAACCTCATTAGAGCCCAAGATTAGGTGAAGCTTGAACACATAATTGATTGCGTGATCATCAAGCACCACTTCACTCAAAGTTTATATTAGTTATAAACATGGGTAGGGTAGCGGTAATTTTAAAAATATTTGCAAATATTAAACTTGAGGAAATAGGTCCAATTATTTGGGTTAAATTATTGGTGATGTGATAAACAAATATTTATGGAAGCAGAGGCAGAGTGTTGAAAAATTGGGTGTTAAGGAGTTATCATGATTACAATAATACAGTAATTAAAAAACATGAGTGAGGAGGTTTGTGATAGGAGTTCCAAAAGAGGTAGTGAATGCCTATCAAGTGATAGAGATATTGGATCTACTTTGGGGCCCACTTTGAGAAACTCTTACCTAATATTTGGAATAAATGTGCTTAGCTTATTTTTGCAATTTGCTCATATGGAGCTCAGGGCCGAACCGTCCATAAGGCAAGAAATACTTTTGCCTTAAGCCCCGACTCTGGAGAGGCCCCAAAATTGAGTTAATATCATTATATTATACTAAATTAATTTTCATGAAACTCAAAATCTCAGCAACATTAATCATTAAATGAAGAGAGGAGACCCCAAAATTAAGCCCAATATCATCATTATATCAAAATAGATCCAATTATTTTGAAGTCCAAAATTTCAGCAACTCTAATTAATAATTAGGGTCCCTAATAATTATTATCAATAAATGAAAAGTGGGAAGAGCGAAAGATAAACACAAAGAGTTGACGAGTCGTTGTTCTGAACGAGGTTGAAGCCGAACCAACGATAGCACTGAAGACGAGTCGTCAATGTGGAGAAACAAGGCGGCAACAACAACGGGGCAACGACTCTGTGGAGAAGAATGAGAGAAACTATATGTTGATTCCATTCATTTTCTTGTGTCCATTAAGATGAGTTTTCTAAGAAACCCTAACTTCAATTTTTCTACAAATATTTGAAATAATTGGATTTTATTCACTGCAATTTCATGAGTTCTCTTCAAATATCATTTCAAATAAAATTCGAGTTCCACTCACTCATTGAACCGGTTGTGAAAATTTGAGTTTAGGAATTAATTTTGGGTGTAAAATTTTTAGAATTTTCGATTGAGAATTTCTGATTTCAAGTGTAAATGTTTTAGGATTATCGATTGGAGATTTTTTTTATTCCTAAGGGGGATTTTTAGGTTATTGATATTGATTGATTGATACTTGATCTAGGATTTTTGTATAATAGTTACTGATTTTTTTTTGTTATTCGGGATTTCCTATTCATATTTATACTGATTGATCTTTTTTGTTTTATTGATTCATTTTCCTGTATAATTCTTACTGTTTTTTTGCATCTGTAAGTATATATTTAATGGCATAACATATTATATTTTGAATTTTACATTTGTAAAAAAGGCCTCGTTTTAAATTTTTGTCTTAGGCCCCTAATTTCCTAAGGCCGGCTCTAAGGGTGCTCATCTTTATCATTTAATTTGTTCTTTTGTCATGCCTTAGTCCTTGCTATTTAGGAAAGTTCCTAAACTTTACATCATGAAATATTTTGAACTAACTTGTATTTGGTTTGTTGGAGATCGGAAAAACATACATACATACATATATATATATATATATATATATATATATATATATATATATAAGATGCACTCCACTATAAACTAATATTCAAATAGGAAATTAGGAACAAACAACAACCATTGAATCAAAACTCATTAATGACTCTCATAAATAACTCATTTCAGCTAAAAATCAATTCAATAAACATCAAAAAGGCATAATTGTGTCTTCTACTCATTTTTTAGTGGTGCCTCTGTCGGTTGTGTGTGCTCCTCCATTGACACCTCTATGACTACTCCTCCTTCGGCGATCTTTCTGGTGATTTGTGTCCGTCGCGATTTCAATTCCTCTCCTTCTCTACTCTTATTCGCCGATCTGGTCCGTCGCGATTCTGCAACAATTCTTCGATTATACAAAAATTTCTTCTATGATCGATCGATATTAATCAATCTATGATCGAAAATTTAATTTTGTTCAATCAATAATCAAACGTTCAATTTTTTTGCCGATTTTGTGATTTTCTCGATTTTGTGTGATGATCGAACAATTTATCGTTCTGTTGATATAGGCACATTTTCGAGCTCTGAAACATGTTCTTAACAGTAAATGAGAAACTATGTAACCATGAGAAGCAATTGACATCAGTGTGAAACACCTTCCCAACAGTAACTGAGAAATTATGAATATTGAGAAAATAACACTTAAACATTTCTTAGAGAGACCATTTCACAAAAATTACCACATATCAAGAGAGAGAATCAATTGACAACAATTTATTTTACGATAATTCAACAGAAATTAGAGAGTCCGAACAATCTGAAACACATTCCTAACAATAACTTAGAACCTATGTAGCTATTAGAAAACAACCTTGAAACATGTTTTCAAAAGACATTTCACCAGATTGAGCACATATCAACAAAAGAAAGCAACTTACATCAGTCTATTTAAGAAAAAACACAAAAACCCATAGAGTTTGAGTAGTTTGAAACACCTTTCTAACAGTAACTTTGAACATGTGGAAATTGTACCATGTCGGGGAAATGGTGTAACGAGTGCTCCCGGGGTGTAACGAGCGGGTTGGTTTCCATACTATACCCTATAAGTGAATCCTGTCGGGGAAAATGTGTAACGAGGGGTTTCAGGGTGTACTGGGGGCTCCTAGGGTATAATAAGGGGCTCCCGGTGTGTAACGAGGGGCTCCCGGGGTGTAACGAAGCGTCCAGGGATGTAATGAGGGGGATGAGTTCAACATTGTACCCTATAAGTGAACCCTGTCGGGGAAAAATGTAACGAGAGGCTCCTGGGGTGTAACGAGGGTTCATCGGGTGTAACAAGGGGACCGTGTTCCATACTATACCCTATGGGAGGAAAAGTGAACCATGTTAGGAACATGTTCCTAACAGTTTGAGTGGTCTGAAACACCTTCATAACAGTAATTGAGAAACTATAAATCCATGAGATAAGGTCACTCAAACGTGTTTCGGAGAGACCATTTCACCAAAATGAGCACATATCGACAAAAGAAAGCAACTGGCATCAATTTATTTATAGAATTTTCCCTAAAATCATAGAGTTTGAGTGGTCTGAAACACCTTCCTAACAGTAACTGAGATCCTATGAATTCATGAGAAAAAACACTGAAACAGGTTTTGTAGAGATCATTTCACCAAAATGAGAACATATCAACAGAAGAAAGTAACTAACATCAGTCTATTTACAGAAAATCCACAAAAAATTGAGAGTTTAAGTTGTCTGAAACACCTTCCAAACAACAATTGAGAACCTATAATTCTTGAGCAGTCTAAAACATCTTTCTAACAGTAAATGCGAACCTATAAATCTATGAAAAAAGAACATTGAAATAGGTTTTGGAAAGATAATTTCAACGAATTGGGCACATATCAGCAGAGAGAAGCAGTTTACATTAGTGTATGTTACATAATTCTTTTTTGTACATATCAATAAAGAAACAATTGACACAAAGTTATTTACAGAGATTTCATACAAACCAACAAATTTCATAAATTTGAAATACGTTCTAAAACAGTTTGAGTGGTCTGAAACACCTTTCAAACAGTTACTTAGTCTTCTTCTTCACAACACTATGCACATTCTCACGCTTTCTCTTGTTTGCTATTTTTTCCAGAACTTCATGGTAGTGCATCATCTCGATTTAGCTTCTTCGGTTCGTGCTCTTCGATTGGTGTTCTTCGACTCGTCTTGGTAGATTCGTGTTCTTCGATTTGTCTATGGCAATTCGTGTTCTTCAATTCGTCTATAGAAATTCGTGCTCTTCTATTGTTGTTCTTCGATTCGTGTTCTTTGATTGTTATTCTTCGATTCACATTCTTCAATCTTTAGTTGGTGTTTATTGATTAAGATTTTCAAAGCGAAGCAAACGCAAATCACATTCTCCCAAATCGCAAATCGCCTCAGAGTAAATTGTGTCAGAGAGCTCAAGAAAATACATGAAATGACCATAATACCCATGGACCAAGTTAGTGAAATAGGAAAATGACCAAAAGAAATTCAAAGTTTGACTTATTTACACCCAAATGCCACCGCGTCAATTTTAGACGTTCCTCATCTCATCGTATGTCTGACATTTGTTTCTGTTTTCCTATTTCAATATATAGTTTCTAGTGGAATATCTCCCTATATATATTAGGCAATGCCTTCGAAAATTAGCAAGAATTGTCAAGGGATTTTTGTTTTGTTACCCGGTCTATAAATTTGAAATTATTAGCTCCAATTTTATAACCTTTATCAGTTTAGTACGTAAATTTAATAAAGCGTTTTGAAAGATAAATAAAGTACAAAAAAATTTTAATGAAAAAATGAAGAACACATTTTTTTTGTAATTCATAGTATGCGAAATTTGTGGTTAAACACATTATCTAAATATGCTTCATGTTTTCGGATGGAAAGAAGTGTGAGAGATGTAGGGCATTAAATATGAATATAGGAATGGAAACGGGTCGGGTTTAGTTAAAGCCACGCCGAATTTGTTCACTGTGAGCAGTTGCCCGACCCAAAAAATTCGTCGGGTACGGGTTTTATCAAAAACCCAAAATCCGACCTAATAATTCAAATATAGATTCAATTAATCATTTTCTTTGTACAATACAAGTACAAAAGCAGTGTTATAGATATCGGGAGATCACGGCGAAATCGCGAAAATTTTCATATTTCCGCGACGATTCGACAAAAATCGCCCCAAATACTGGTCAACTATGGTCAAACCGGATAATTTTAAATTAATTCCGGTTTAATCCGGTTTAAATTAATTAATTCCAATCTAATTTGATTTAAATCAATTAATTCCGCTCTAATTCGATTTAAATCAATTAATTTCGATTTAAACCAATTAATTCCTATTTAATTTAATTAATTTTGGTCTAATTCGATCGACTTCGTTCCAACACATCTAATCTGGTTTGACATTTATGTTATAAATTATAAATAATAAATATCATTCATTTTCCATATAAATTATAAAACTATATATCATTCATTTAGGTTATGCCTACGGTCCAATACATGTAAAAATGATTAAATATCATTCATTTATTTTTTAATAAATAATAAACATGAATAATTATTTATTTATTACAAAACGCATTCTGCAAAGATCTTCCCGCGATCTCCCCGAGTTTGTTAAATCTCCCTTTTTTATTTGGCATGTATATCCCCGCGATCCGATATTCATAACATTGTGCAAAAGTTAATATAAATATATGTTACATTATATTAATTTTGGTTTTTTGAGTGAGTTGGTGATTAAAATTTAGATTTTTCACTTTTTTTGTTTAAAAAATTGATATGAATGTAAATTATATAATATTAATATATAAATTATTATTATTTTAAATTTGTAAGGGTGCGTGTCGAAATCGGATCGGGTTTATGTCAATTCGTACATGCTCATAAAATCCCGAACCCGACCCGAACCCGCAAAATATCGGGTTTCACCCGTTTTGAACGGGGCGGGTTGATCGTGTTCCCGTCGGGTTCAAATTTTTTTGTCATCCCTATATGTATACAAAATAGGAATGCATCTTAATACAAATTTGGTAGAACGTCCGAACTTCTATTAGTCGTTGAATCACTCAAAATCTGATAAAATTTGTCCCGACGCGCGATACGTATCAGTGAAGTTTTACCATGGTCATTTTTGTGGTTCTACCAGATCTATCTGTTTCCACCAGTTCTCACTCACTTTATACTGGATCCATTTGTTTTTACAAGTGCACACTCAAGTTCTACTAGTTCAAACGGTTTGTATTTGATTTGTCCTCACAAAATATGAAAACATTGGCTACTTTAGTTGTTTAGTTGGATTTGCTTCACAATTATTTAGTCCAGTAGTAAATAACAGTTGTTATTACCCGAATGCCAAAAGTTCAAGTCCAAAATAATACGAAATATTGCACTTTTTCTGCATTAATTATACTCGATTTGTAATTTTTTATAATCAACTCAAATTTGTGCCAATTTACCATCATCACCGAAAATTTATTTGCAAATTAGGGAAGAGATCAAATAAAAACCATCTCTTAGAAAAGAATATAAGAACTATTCCTATCTATAGGATGATAATAATCAATGGTTTTGATTATTTCATTTATTTTATTGATAAATAAATGAAATAAGAATGAAAAGGGTATACATGACAATGTAATTCATTCCAAAAATAAAACTCTAACTCATTCTCTCTTATTTCATAAAATCAGCGTATCCATTTCACTCTACAACCTAATTATCTTTAGATTGATTTCATCGGTTTCATGTGTTTTCTCATTTTCATTGGTATCATTTTCATGACATCGGTTTCATGTGCAAAAAGGAAAACATGATCGATGAAATGAAACGTGTAATTGAATAAATGAAAAGTAAGTTCATAACAATGAGTCCCGCATCATGAAAAATTATTATAAAATTGTTCAATCGTAAAAATGAAATTGTAAAAAAATGAAATAATAAATCATGATATAGCAAAACTTTTGTGAAATTGTAAAGAAATGAAATAATAAATCATGAAATTGTGTTCTTAAAAAAATGTCATGAAATTGTGCAAATCATGTAATTATACAATTAACATCATGAAAGAGAAAAAATTGTGCAATTGTAGTAATCTAAAAATGAAATCGTTTCTTTCTAAAAAAACAATGAAATCGTTTCATTGGAAAAAATCAATGAAATCATTAATAAGAAAATAAGAAATAAATTAATGCATAATTAATTTGATTAAATATCATAATTTATAAAAGGAAATACTTAAATGATTTAATCATATAAAAATACGAATATGCCCTTATATTTGTGTTAAAAGACTAAAATAAATAGTAAGTTGAGAATAATTACGTTCAACTGCTATTAATGAGTTAACAAAAATCTAAGTCATTCAATTTTTCATCTGACAGTCACAATTAGTTCTTATTTTCTCACGTAAAGGGAGAATTCTCACTTGATTACGAGCCTTGCAAATTAATATGAATAATTCAAATTACTCATTTACAATTCAAATTATAATAATACCTTTGAGAAGTAAATATTTATATCTATAAATAAAAGACAAGAATATTATAATTTTTTAGGAAATTCTTATACATAAATTATTGTTATGGATAAATGAGTCGAGATTTTAACGAGTCGCTCGAGATCTTGCTATATTAACATTTTGATATGTGCTAGGTGTAATCTAACTCGAGCTGAGTTCGAGCATAAGGTTGGGTCGTTTAATACACGAGTCAAGCTCGAGCCCAACCTATCAGCGTTTATAAGTTGGCGAACCGGTCGCTTCATATTTACATATACATAATAGTTACATTCGAACTCAACTACATGATAAATAATCAAGCTCGAATTATTTTTTGTTAAATGCATTTACTAATTATTTTATTTGTTAGAATTAGTTGCTTTTTTTAATTAATTATATTATTGATAAAATTAAATTTTTAGTATGAAATTTTGTTCATTTGTATCACATTTGAATATATACCTATTCACCACATGAATAATACAATAAGTCGGAATATAAATAAAATATCACATGAATAATACAATAATCGTTGTTCGTTCGGTCTCTTGATCGGTCGAAAGATCAATTGTTCCAAGGAAATAAAGGACAAGATAATTGGTCTCGAAGTTTCATATCGAAATGTGGTCGAGCTTTATTATATATAGTGCAATGTACAAGACCAAATATTATAATTTGCAATACATGTAATAGTTAGATTCAGCTCATAATTAAGTAAACGACATTGTAATAGAATCAAGCATACATTTCGTTATTTAAGTTGAACTAAATACTTCAAATCATTGTATTAAAAATCCACAAATGATGTTGACTTGCTTGATATGCAAATGCTTGACTTGCTTGGATATGCAAATGCTAAGTATCTTTCGTATTCTCGTAAAACACGATCTTAGACAAGATATTTACTCACATGTAATGAGGCAACAATTTCTTGGCGTTCTACAAATAAAAAATTTAGTTGCAACATTTTCAATATGGAAAAGCATTCATCGACAAACTATTCTTCTATAATATAGTAGTAATTTCATGTTAACACGGTCAACTACACACAAAAGTCATGTTACCACAGTAAACTTCAAATCACACCATATTGTTGTCAGTGACATCTCCGCCGTCGAAAAGATCTACTTGAGATGCGTCTCCATCCAAATTTATCTTCAATCGTCATCTCCTTCCAAATTAACCTGCGTCAACATCAAATTAATCCTCTATCGGAGGTGTGTCTCAATCCGTACTCATCTTGTACAGAGCCGGAAGAAGTAGGACATACATTTAAGTCTTCGAGGACTTCTTTGAATTGAAGGATATCCGGCCTAGAACAAATCATAGATATTATCACCGATTAATTTCCTTTAACATCTTTGAAGGAGATGCCCTTTAACCACAAGTGAGAATCGCCAAAAGGGGATTGGTCAAGGTGGAAAGAGACGAGTTTCACGAATGAAAACGTCATTGAACTCATTAATGAAACCTTAGATATCTTCTTTACGATGGTAGTGTATGAAGGCCAAGTGTGTCATTTTTTTGTTTGGCTTAGACGGGATGTCAACGCCACATAGAGTTCTGATACTACCAAAAAGGTCTTCAAGTCAAAGGTGTGTAATGTGCTTTGCGAGTTGGCAGCAAAGATAGAGAAATAAAGTTTAGAGCGGAAGAGTTTGGATGGAATTGTAGGAACTAAAATTTGAGTATAACAATGATAGGTTTAGAATATACTTTTCGATGTAAAGTTATCGCGTCGTGGTATGATGGCCACTGACTTAAAAGCAATTTTTCCGGTTGGGCTGAGGTGGTGATCGTATTCTGGTTGCCTCCTAGATTAACACGGTAGTCCTCCTGATGTGTGCCCACTCACACATCAGAGTCTGGAGCTTGCACAATTCGATACCTAAGAACCGATTCATAAGGAACAATTTGAGAGAGATAGATTATAAGGATGAACTTGTCTTAGTTTTTTTTCTTCCAACAAGATCACACCAAAAATATATACTTGAGGAGAAATAAACGGTGATAAAAGGGTACTTTTAAGACCCAATAATGGAGGAGGTTACCAACCAATTAAGGTCTTGTAACCTCCAAAAGGGGAAGACCAAAAGAACTCATCTTTGTGAGTCATTAACTCCAACAATCCCCCACTAATGGCGAATAAAAGATTTTGAGGAGGTAAGTTCTTGGGTAAGGGAAGGTTATTGATACTTAAGTGTTAATGTCTTTCGACTTAAATTAACACATAGTGAGATGAGGCAACAACGTACTTGTAAAACGAGTGAATTTCTTCTTTAACTTGTTTTACTTTCCGTCGGTACACCCCACAACACATATCACACCTTTAAGTTATGCAAGTTCCGCGATACCACTTAAAAAGACGCTTTTACGGCCATGCGTACACCTCGGTCTTGCGAGTGCTCTATGAAGATTTCCTCAAATCTTCCATAGATGGCGGTCAAACCATCACACCCGCATAGGTAGCTTGTCAAGTGCATCTCAATAGCACCGACATTAGAGCTATTAAGGGCATAAAGTCCAACATGTCAGCAGTAGACAAAATCCATCAAGTGCGTCTATGTAGCACCGCCAAAAATTGGTTTGGATTGTCTGACTCAAGATCCATCAAGTGCGTCTCCATATCACCACCAAAAACTGGTTATGGATTGTCAGCATTAAAATCTATCAAGTGCGTCTCTATAGCACCACCAAAAACTGGTTATGGATTAACTGACTCGATCATTCAACTACTTATCCTGTCAACATAGGAGTAGTGAAATATGATTCCTTGATGGAGTTCGTTAAGCTAATCTGTTAGGAACACTTCCAATAGATATCCTCCCCATACAAGATAAATAAGTATTCAAAATTATTTCAACAAAATTTTGAAAACCATTTCACATCATATAGTATTCCAACACGTTAGGAAGCATATTAAATTATAGGTATAAAAGTATTACCTCTTCGCCAACAATTTACACACTTATTTGTGTAAAGTCTCTGACAATAAGTCGACTTTAGAACTTTTTTTAGTGTACCACCGTATATGATCTTTCGCTTAAGATCAAAGTACTACTGATGGATTTACGACCATTAGTAAAATCAGACAACTCCACCAGTCTGATGGTAACAATAGATTCAAGTTCAAGATAAAGGCTTCCTTCCCATATGATTTTTTTATTGCTTCATCATGCAATTCATCATCATATTCTATTATAAAGATCGAGACTAGTTCATCACTAACATAATGTACTCATACATCATAAATAGAAAATATTAACGAAAGATAGCCCCACAGTCTCTCTCTAAAGTATGCATCTTATTTCTTCCTCATTTATCAACATATAAACTAGAAATAAGACTACTAGCATGTTACTTATTACATAAATAAATTATACATGCACAATAACAGTAAGCGTAGTAGATGAAGCAATAGATATACATATATCTTTATCCAAAAAAAAATGGACACTTGCTTAAGGAACTCAATATCTCTAACCTTATAAAGTGAGCGATTACCTAGAGATATGAATCTATATGCAACATTATCAAATCCATAACATACTAGTAATGTTTTCCTTGAGATCGGTTATAAGCCAAACGCCCCCACATGCCAAGAAACTTTGTATTAAGAGGATAACCCCCACATTTTGGTATGATTGTTTGAACTTAAAAAGTCTAACGGTAATTATCTTTTATTCATATTAAATAATATTTAATATAAATATCATGTCTTTTAAACATCCATGTATAATCCAAAGGCACACATACCAAAATTCTAACAAATAAACACATTTCAATGTCACAAATTAACACATAAGTACTTACTTGGCAAGTAGGAGTTCACAAACTTTTGTGATTGCAATTTTAAACCTTTTAGGCCCACCCGATGACTCTCCGCAGCCAGCATATGTCATGAGCTCGGGATGCTTCCACCATTCTTATCATATGTTTAAACCACGTCACACCCCAACGCGATGCCCAAGACCTGGAAGCTTAAAATGAAACATGTACATCAACATGAATGCCCTAATTCATCCATCTCTAGCATCACATCAAAGGCTCTGTCGCCAACCTTTTTTCTTGAATCAGAAAATGAACTTTTGGGTTCTCGGGCGATTGATGGAAGACCGACTTCTTCGTCGGAAATTAAATATTGTCTGAAGTTAGCATAAGAGAAAGGATCGCCACCGGGGCCTCCTCCTTCCTCTACCGCCGCCGACCTTGCGGTCCTGTACTCCGACCGCCGCGCTGCGCCCGATTTCCACTGTTCAAGCTACTGGCTTGTCACCTGGAATGGTTTTAAGCTTTCTATCTACACTTTTGTAATTTGTAAACCAATATGAACCAATGAGAAACTTTGAATCTCATATCATTCATTTGAATGAAATGGGTATATATATCACAAAACTTCATCAAGATCAATATAAACTTTTGACACCTGAATATACATGTAATTTCGGTATTTTGAGAATTTTAGGGGTAAATTGTCCAAAATGAAAGTCAGATATGGAAAAAAAAGAAAAAAAAAGTTAGGGTATGAAAGTGTCAAAAGTGTATATTGAGGTGCACAAAAGTGTCTTTTCCCTTATTCTAATTATCACATATGCAAAGGAGTTTCTCAATTATTTTCCACATATGATTGAATTAAGCAAAAGTCGTGCAAACAATATCAACGATCATTATTATACTAATAAAAATTGCTTTCAAATTGTAGGAACTAAAATTTGAGTATAACAATAATATGTTTAGAAGACACTTTTCGATGTAAAGTTACCGCGCTGTGTGGTATGGTGGTCACTGACTTGAAAGCAATATCAACGATCATTATTATACTAATAAAAATTGCTTTCAAATTGTAGGAACTAAAATTTGAGTATAACAATAATATGTTTAGAAGACACTTTTCGATGTAAAGTTACCGCGCTGTGTGGTATGGTGGTCACTGACTTGAAAGCAATTTTTTCGGTTGGACCGAGGTGGCGATCGTATTCCGGTTGCCTTCGAGGTTAACACGATAGTCCCCCTTATGCGTGCCCACTCACACATCAGAATCTGAAACTTGCACAATTCGATACACAAGAACCGATTCAAAAGGAACAATTTGAGAGAGATAGATTATAAGGATGAACTTGTCTTAGTTTTTTCTCTTCCAACAAGATCACACCAAACATATATACTTGAGGAGAAATAAATGGTGATAAAAGGGTACTTTTAAGACCCAATAATGGGAGAGGTTACCAGCTAATTGAGAAGCAATTAAGTTCTTGTAACTTCCAAAATGAGAGGACCAAAAAATCTTATCTTTGTGAGTCATTAACCCCAACAGGAATGAGGTTGGGAGGAGGAGGAGATATAGGCATCAGGTGGTTAATCAATGAGAATTATACATTGAAAATGATATTGGATAACATTGGTGAAGACAAAAATCAGGCATGAATAGGTTAGTGCTCATCTATGAATAATGGGCTGATTGGAGAAGCCCAATCCCGTAAAATCCAGACATTCCGTCGAAGGAATTGGCTGGATTATCAAAAATTAGAGAGCTTGGAAATATTCATCAAGGAAACTTGTGATTCATTCTTATATGTCTCAAAAGCGACCAATGATGTTTTAGAGAGAGTCCAACACTTAACGAATTGTTGTTGTTTTACACGTGAACAATGAGGCAGATATTTTCCCATGTAAAATAAGAATCACCCAACAGTTATCTGCAGATTCATTCACATCCACGAGCTTTCTTCTCATTAGCAGATCCCAATCGGTCATGATTATGTTCCACGTCAAGTACTCTCCGGCACTATCACTACCCACAACGTCAACAAAACTTAATCCTCATATTGGCAATGAAACAACTACCTCAATAGCATTTGTGAGTCCCAGGTTCGAGAGATTGGTGTGCCACGGTAGTTTAGAACCAGGAGGACCTCCACTTCCCTATCATGCCTATAGTGAAGAAGGAGAAGGAGAAGGAGAAGAAGAAAAAAACTCATCTCCATTTCCTTCTCTTTCCCAACTTTCTTATCTGGGTACTTGGTAAGTCTCCAAAGCAGCATAGCATGTACAAATTACAAGGTCAGGACATATAATTGGACGAGGTTGCTTTGTTCTTTTTTCTGCCAGCAAATTAGGAAAATCCCTGTTTTGGATCGACTTTCAGGGAATCGTGTTATCGGTTTTTTAATCCGTTTGTTTTGTTTGTAGGCAAGGATGGGTAGTGGGAGTGTTGATGTCACTGATACTGCCCTTTTGGGGCAGCAGATTGGGACCGTTGCTCAAGATCAAGAGTGAGGTGGAAACGGCCGTGGAAGTGGCGGACATAGCAGCACAAGTTACGGAATTTGTGGCGGAGAAGGCGGAGGAGGTGGCTGAGAAGGCGGCGGAGAAGATGCCGGAAGGAGACAAGTATAGGAGTGTTGTTATTTCTATTGAAATGCTGGCTAAAGCCACCGCTAAGGATGCTCAGCTCGCTGAACATTTTCTTGAAAAGGTTCTCACTCTAATTTGTGGTTTGGTTATAACTATGATACTCATCAGAAATTTGGAATGGGAAATGCAGGTGAAGGAAGTGGAAGAGGAGGTGGATTCATTCATGGGTGAAGAGGGTGAGTATACCCATTCAATTCCCAACAGTTTCTCTTTATTTGCACATTGATTGATTCGAGAATTGCATACGTGTCCCATTTTCCACCGACACAAGTTGAGTCAAATTACATGTAGTTTTTATTTAAAAAAATAAATTGACGATATATTAATCACGGTCTGCAAGCATGCTCTCATCGAAACCGAGTGAGACAGACCCCTCACCCATAATCTAGTAAGGAAAAGAAATAGAGCTTCTGCCCAAAACATAGGCCGCTCTATTGCCTGAACGCCTAACAAACGCAACAACGAAAAAGGATTCACCGACATTAGTGAGTAGTGTCAATCCTCTACTATCCATCCCCACAGTTCGTTCCAATACATGTAAATTCTTGAGATCAAATTTATATTCTTCTACATGTGTTACTGCTGATAATATTTTTTATTCTACAGACAATTATGTTATTTAAAAAAAACCAGACATGGCTCATTTTGACAAATTCTAGCAAATAGTTGTAAAATTTGGAAAATTGACAACAATTTCTTGCAATTAATCATGGATATGGTACCATTTGAATTTGACACAAATAAGATATGTGTAATTGATGTTGGGTTTTGTTAAGTTTTGGTTGAACAGGAGATCCAATAGATTCAGCATTGGAGAAGGTAGAGGGAATAGCAGAGGTGGTAGAGAAAGTGGCAGAGAGACTGGAGAAGGCAGCGGAGGACATGGCGGATCGGCTTCCCGACGGAAACCTTAAGGCTGCTGCCACTTTTGCTGAAAATGCAGCCAAAGCAGCAGCCACAGACGCTCGTGCGGCTGAAGAAACAATTGAAAAGGTTTCAACTTTACAACTCAATTGTCCATAAATGAGAATGTTTCTGATTTGCGGTTCAAATGAATGGAAATGCAAATGCAGGTGGAAGAAGAGAAAGAGGAAGTGGAAACAATCATTGGAGAAGGCAAATTAAAGCGCATCATCAGAGCCATCAAGAGAAGATGACACAATAGATGGTAACTTTAGGGGTACAGATTTATCGGATATGCTGGTTTTTGTGTGTTCTATAAACAATGACAAGTATAGAAGAGAAAATTTAAATGATGTTGAAATAAGGGGTTAAAATCGATAACACGGTCAGTCTAGAATAGTGATTTTTCTAATTTGCTGATAATAAATATTGGTTGGTGGGCTACTAATTTGATGGACTGCTACAATAGTTAAATAAATATTGCTAGGAATAACGAGTAATCAATCCATTGAGAGAGTAACGTGGCAATATTTAGGTTGGATTCTGCAACTACCATTAAAAGTAAACAATTTGTTGGCAATATTTAAGAATGAAATCATCAACTAGATTGAGTTGAAAAACATGGCTCATATACGAGCGGTTGTTTGTTTTGCTTAGACACTGACCAGGCTCAATAATTATTAAGATTTAAAACAAAAATTAAATACAAAATGCTTTAAAAAAAATAAATATATATAAAAATGACAAGTTGTTTTTTATTAAAAATAATGTGGTAAAAATTGGGGCATTGTTTTATATACTTGACCCTTTGTTTCGAGGCATTTAGTTTCAACATTTGGCATAAATTATTTATATGCATACATGCCTAGCTGGTAATTATGCGAGAACCAACCACCTCTGTGCGGCCGCGTGTGCTAACGTGGCACTGATAAAAACAATTTTTTTTCTAAACACTCGTTAATCACTTTCCCGACAGTGTTCTCTGATTTCATATAGAAAAATATTCGTCCCTGCCACATAACGCCTCTACGTTGGTTCTTACGGATCTCTTGGTTTTCACTTAAGTGTGCTCTTATATGTCTATCTACGGACATAATATGGACTATGAGTATCATCCACCTGAACTAGGTATAGTGTTTTGTTTTGCATCTTCCAACTCTTCGCACAAGTTCACCCACCAAAATAAGAACACATTATCCATAAGGAAAATTTTATATGGATACCTTAAGTTTGCAATGACAAATATAAAATAGCAAGTACAAATTGGATTGAATCAATAAAAACATATGTTGTTTATAATGGAAAGTCCAAACAACACAATTAATTTGTGAGTTATGAAAACATTGTTTCTAATATCAATGCGTGTTCGTCTAATCAATAAGGTAAATTAGTCGGACCGGGCCGGGACGGGGGTGGTGGTACGCGCGTGTGGTTGTTTATCAACCCAAGCTGGTCTGCGAGTCCCCCACTACACGTTAAGTGATGACCCAAGGCTACACCTTAAGCTTTCATTTCCAAGAAATATAAAGAGTCACGTGTGAGCGATGTGGTACTCGATATATTGATTGTATAATTTGTAGCATCTTTAAGTGCTATTATCTCATTCAATATTTTATTGATTTTTATAAGTGTATACCCTAAGTTGTAATTCTCGAAAAGGTGAATACAACGAATATACACATAAACCGATTTGATTACTATAATCGATCCGGAATGTTTGTCGGAAAATCAAATCGAAACTTTGTTTCCAATAAAAATGTCATATATCACTCCACTTCTTAACTAGAAAGACATTTTTTGCACTCTCCTAGGTTGTTAAAAGTTTCCGTTACTCCTCTCTCTCTAACACTTTGGAGAGGTGATGTGAAACTTTGAACTTAAGAGAAGATATTTGACACCACGGAATTAACCAAAAATGTGTATACTTAAGAGGTTTATATATGACATTTTCTTTTATTTTATAATCCAAATGCTAGTTTATAGATTTGCACCATAAAATGAGTTATTACAAGTGTATCTCATATCTTGATAATATACATTTTAGATAGTTGTAATCCCTCGACAAGGAATAATAACTCATGAAACTCATCATACACGACTTCGCCAATATGACCAAAAACATTTGGAAGACCATTTATGTGACTTTTTAACAAACAAAAAGTTCATGTTGAACATTACATTGTGTAGATCTACCTTTACCCACAACAAGATTACTTGGGGTATCTAACTAGTTTATCATGAAACCATTATTGAATCCGTAAATTGATTTCAATGTTCAAGAACAACCTACCCGTGAGAAGCGATCTATGAAACAATATTTATGTTAAACATCATTCCAAATATAAGAGAACGAGTTTATTAAATCATAAATCTAAAATGTATACTCAAGCTTTCTTAGCTTTGCATTTACTCGATTTAACATCAAAACTCATTCAAAAGGCATGAGGGTCATGCGTCGAAATTTATGTGGTTCGCTAATAATGTGTTTGACTCATCTACAACTTCATATGATAATAGAATTTTATAGAAGGTTTTATAATACAAAATTATTAAGTAATTGACTATATTACATTTGAAAAAAGGAAACATGAAACTCTAATCTCATAGAAAGTCTAAAATAAGTACATAACAAAAAATCGAATCCAATTCTGATATAAGTTTAAGGCAAACCCGCATTCCAAACCTCTATTTTATTGGGAACCACTTGGCGCCCCTGAACTCGAGACTAGAGATTATGCCCTTGGCCCTAATCATCAAGGAGGGTTCAGACCAATTCAAAATATATTCCAACACTAGCTAGGGATTGAAGAAGAAGGGGTCCAAGAAGAGGGTATGGTTGGTGGTGTGGGGGAGGGGCAGTTGGCCAGAAAGAATGAAAACCAAACCCCACTTACCAAACCCATATCTCAAGTACACCTACAAAACTGATATCATTTTGATCTTTTTAGTTTGGCCTCACATGCATCTTTTACAACCCTATGACCTCCTCACTACCCCTTATTCATGCATTAGGTGGCCTGTTTCTATCCATTTTCAATCCCTCTCTCTGACCCTTGACACCCTTTCTTCTATACTTTACACAAGACATAGGTCAAATGCTATACAATTGTTACTTCAGAAATGGTCAATTGTTTTAAGATGTTAGTTGGAGACTACAAGTGTAGACCATGGGAGGCTTTCTTGGATGCTTTGAGAGATGAAACCAAAAGCATCCATCATTTCATCAAAAAAGGAACAACTCATTAATGTAACTTGCATGCTACATTGAGTAGCCTTCAAGTTCCACACCAAAATCATGCACATATTTTCCAAACTATATCATGTCTTTTAGGAAACCATTTCCATCAATTTGACAAGAGAGACTCCATCTGAATTATTCACCAACCATAGGAAATCAAAGTCATAATATATGAATGATTCAATAGTCTCCAAACAAAAGAGGCTTTACTTACATGCCTTTCCTTCATCCACAATCCATCATTAGAAACACATTTCAAAGTAACTCAACAAAACCATGAATTGAAACCTACAAAGGAGCTTTACTTTCTTTATTTTACATCCTAATTACGCTTCTAACACCCTAATGATTCCGTCTTTCTGCCAATAAAAGGAGCTCTTAGGGTCCCAAATGTCCAAACACATTAGGTGTAAAGTATAGCTCAACTCATCTTCATTTAATCCATCTCTCTCTCTCTCTCTCTCTCTTTCATTTTATTTTCTTTTCAAGAAAATCAAATTTTTACTGACTCCAACTTCTTTGCTCCATTATATAAAGCAAACCCAATTCTCCTCTTCCCATCACAAACCCAAACCCAAACCCAAAAAAGGCCTCTTTTCCCTCAGTTTCTCTCTTAACCAACAACAAGAACAACAACAAAATGGCAAGCCCCATTGGTGGAGTAGTGTGCCTAGCCATCATCTTGTGCTCAATTGTCCCAACCTTGGCCGTGGACTACACCGTCGGCGACACTTCCGGGTGGGCCACCGGCGTCGACTACGACACCTGGGCCAAAGGGAAGACCTTTGCCGTTGGTGACAACCTCGGTGAGTCAAAAACCAAAACAAGAAACCCATTTATTAATACAAAATCATGTTTTTGTGAAGAAAGTCTCTCTCAAATGCTTTCGACCATTATACTCACTATTGAGTGTCAAAAGCACGAATTTATAGAACCTTACATGTGTTTAACATAGAAAACAAACAAATATTCCCGTGAATAAGCAAGAATTCAAATATGATTTCTTGATTGATTCACTGCATTTTGTGGAAATTAATGAACATGTGTTTGTCTTAAATTGGTGATAGTGTTCAACTACGGAGGAGGACACACGGTGGACGAAGTGAGCCAGACCGACTACGACAGCTGCACGGTGGGCAATGCCATAACGTCGGACAGCACCGGCGCCACCACAATCCCTCTCAAGACCGCCGGAGCTCACAACTTCATATGCGGCATCGTCGGCCACTGCGGCAACGGCATGAAGCTCTCCGTCACCGTGGCGGCTGCCGGAGGGACCACTACACCAGCGTCAGGATCAACCACCCCAGCCACCACCACCACCCCGACCACCTCTCCCACGGCTTCGGGTAAAACGACGCCGTCTGCGGTGACAACAGGTATATCTTCGGCAGGAACCAGCTCTCCGGTTCTTGCTCTGCTCGTAGCGTTATTTGGGTTGATCATGGCCTGATTTGCCAGGCCCAGGACAGAGGCAGTGCTCTTCATTACCTTCTCTCTTTTTCTTCTTTAATGATCGATCTTGCTGTTGTCATTGTGTTTGGATGTTTAATTTTCCATGAATGAGTAGGTACACTTATTTGATTAATTATGGTCGTCTAATCACATGTATCTGGGTAGGCTTCGTTTTCTGCTGAAAAAAAAAAGAGAGTTCAGTTTTGCTTCAGATACAATTTAAGACAATCATATGAAGGAAATAAATATGTAGTCGTCCTCTGTTTTATGAACATAACATTATGAACAGAGTAGATTGTGAAGAGGTTGGTGCCTGTGATGCGGAGCCCAATATATGGACCGCCTTTAACTACTTGGGCCTCACGCCGCCAATTTGCCACTCAACTTTCATTACTCACTATCACTTTTAATTTGCTTTCTTTTTTTTTTTTTAATTTTATAAACGAGTTGAAATATTAAACAGCTTTATTTCTTAGATACTAACTATTTGGAATTCCAAATTTCGCTGTCATGAGTATTGAAATGTTATATTGATTATAACTTAAAATATATAAATTTGTTCCTATATTAGATTTTAAAAAAAGGATGTCAAATTTTTCTACTTGGAAATATTCAAGATAGATTTGGGTTATTTAGTCACATTAAAGTCTTATAAATTCTTGTCTATTAAGCTTTTGGATAGAAAATGTTAATTTTAAAAATGAAGATACAAAAATGACTTTGAGTAAAAATATAATTTTCACTTAAAAATGTAAATCAAAAAAAGAATTTTAAATCTAAAATTAAATTTTTTTCAATTTAAAAATTATATTTTTTAGGTCTCAAAATTAGGTTTTTAGTCAAATTGCATTTTGGACTTTTTTAAACTTAACATTTTTTTATCCAAAATCTAAACATGTGAGAACATGTTAAATGAGTCGAATCAAATTAGTGTAATTAAGTGGGAGTGTCATTGGAATAATTATCTGTAGTTTCCTTATTTCCTTATGTTTTATATTTTTTTGAAAGTAAGTTTGAGTGAGAATTCAAATTTACTAGTTTTAAGAAGCTGAATTGGGGTAATTAGAAGGGTGACATCAAATAATTTTGGTGGTGTGTGGCAGATGAAAAGCATTTGTTGTAAGAGAAACACGTGAGAAGAAGACATAATTAGGTTATGTGAGTCTGTCAAATAGAAGTTGGAAACATGCATGTGATTGTGATGCCATTGCATCCTCCAACTCTATAACATAACATAACATTATATATAATGTGGCATGGCAGCTGTCAACTTTATTCTCTAAAAGAAGAAAAGAGGCCACACGCATTAGCTGTCATCTCCATTCCATTATTTCTTTTACTCTCCACTACCACACAACTTCAACTTCAACCACACCTTCTTCTTTACTCTTCATTACCATTTCACCAACATACATTATTATTATATAGATTAAACAATGCATACTCAGGCTTAATTATAATTAATGAATGCATAATTAATACCACACAATAATTCACAAAAATAAATAATAGCATCATCAACACCAAAGAGATGAGATCTACAAATCAAACGCCCAGCCAAACAAAGCAAAACAAAACAAAACAAAACAAACAAGAGACATATATAAGTAAATAAATTATTTAACTCACAAACTACTCAATAACCCCCTAAATATCACGCACTCAGATCTACAGCAACAACGCCGCGGCCACCACCAGCACCGCGGCGCCGGATCCGGCGGCGAACACTCTGTTCACCGCGGCGGCGCTGGTAGACGCCTCCGGGGTGGACGACGGGGGGACGCCGATGGAGGATCCGGAGGGAGCGCCGACCGGGGCGGTGGGAGGAGCCGGCGGGGACATGGTGGGGCTTGAGGTCGGAGTTGTCGCGGCCGGAGCAGGCGCCGCCGCAACGGGAGGAGACGCCGTCGGAGGGGTGGCGGTTGGGGCAGAGGCAGGAGGCGATTTGGTCGGGGAGGAGGTCGGTGCGGCGCGAGGGCCCTGGGCGACGGCGGACCCGGCGGCGAGAGTGAGGAGGGCGAGGAAGAGAGCGGCGGAGCGAGCCATGAGAGAGTTAAGTCGGAGAGGGAGTGAGGGAGTGAGTTGAACCGAAGAGACGGAAAGAGAGAGAGCGAGAGGTGGATATATATAAGGGGGGCGAGGGGTGGTGACGTGGCACTTAGAAATGGTAACAACCTTGTTTTGTCGGTCATAAAAACGGAGACGCGTCGTCAACTATTCAAATTGAAAATAAATAAAGACTGGTAATAGTAATAGGAATAGTATAATTTATTGGGTTTTGTTTTATTTAAATAAGACGAGTCTGAATTTTTGTAAATTAAGAAAATATTTATGTAGTGCACGCCACTCCTCTATATGTATCTGCTCTGTTTTTTCTTCTAAAAGTATTCAACTGAATTAAATATGACAAAATCAAACTGGAGCCAGCAAATATATATGTACAGATTCATGTATTTACAATATATTTCTTCACTTGTTAAATTATCATCCTTACTAAATCCCTCCATTATTCTTAGAATGATAAAATCATTTCTTATCATATTCATTTATGGGAGTTTGTGTAAATAGTTAAGATATAATATTATTATAGGGTTTATATTTAGTTTGATCTAGATTTATTTAAAGGAGATTTACAATCAGTATCAATCGTATTATTGTTTATTTTTGAAACAGAAAATTTGATGATAATAATAATTAACATTTTAAGTTAATATGTGTGGTTTTTCATTTTTGAAGTTGTGCACAAAGTTCCTAGTTTATGGACAAAAATGTTCGTTCCTAGTATTACTGCCATCGGCTCGCAGGAATATATCGGCCAAATGGAAAAAAAGAGAAATTTAACAAACTCGGGGAGATCGCGGTAAAATGCGTTTTATAACAAATAAATAAATAAATAAATATTCATATTTATTAAAAACAAAATGAATGATATTTAATCATTTTTAAATGCATTAGATCGGATCTAAATGAATAATATTTAGTTTATAATTTATATGAAAAATGAATGATATTTATAATTTATAACATAAATGTCAAACCAGATTAAGTGTGTTGGAACAAAATCGGTTGAATTAGACTAAAATTAATTAAATTAGATAGGAATTAATTGGTTTAAATCGAAATTAATTGATTTAAATTGAATTAGACCAGAATTAATTGATTTAAACTGGAATTAATTTGAAATTATCCGGTTTGACCATAGTTGACCGGTATTTGGAGCGATTTTTGTCGTATTGTCACGGATATATGAAAATTTCTGCGATTTCGCTGCGATCTCCCAATATCCATAACACTGCTGCCAAGTTGTCTCTAAATTTTTGATGATAATTATTAATCATAATGGACGTACCGTCATGATAATGTAAAATATTAAAATTATTTATTATTTGAGAAGAAAAATATATTATATAATATATTTTAAAATAACACTAATATTTAGTAAGTGTTTATTTTTACTTCGTACCCACTAATTTGGATATTCTTCATGTTTCTGAGTTTCCCTCTTAAATCGTGTATAGATGCTTTATTCTATATACAACATCAGGTAATTAAGTAGGGTAATTAGCGAAAATTAGAAATTAAGTGAGTAGAGCAGTAGATGGATAGAATGGTAGCTATATATTATTCGTAGTGGTGGTCCTGTTTCGTGTACTCACTCGATGCTTCATAATTCTAGTTGTGCACTATATGGGAGTGGGACACAATTCAACCTAGGGTTTGTAATAATATTTTAATTTTTCTATTTCTTGGCTATATCTTCACATGTTTCCATTTTATTTAATGGGAAATCATCATGAGAATATCATTATAAAAATAGGCAAAGCTAACCATTTTCATTGTATTTCAATTTTCAATTTCTCACATATATTGATGTATCGTGTTGGTTTCTTTGTTTTGTCTTAAGTCATTCTCGTTAATATATAATCGTCAATTTGCCGGGCAAAAAATGTTTAACATTTATTTTGTTGATACATAAATCCAATAATGTATATTCATTTATCACTTGAGAAATAAATTGTTTTGTTCTCATTTTAGTTTGAATTTTAATACAATATCAAGATTTATTACTTAATACATTTATGATTTTGTTGTTATAAAATATAAGTTTAGGAAAATAGATTGGGAAGTGAAGCCGTGCATCACGGTGCCCACATGTTAGTGTGTATGATAATGATGGTTCCTTCATCTTGCAGTCCTTTTTGAAATAACCTTTAGCACATAATCAATCAGTACACCCTTAGAAATTTGAACCATTTCAACTTCTAGAGAAGAAAATGACCTTTACCACATGTAAGTATTAACAATTTCCACAACATTTTTTTAGCTTGTACAATGCCCGTTATCTGTTTGCTATAATTTATATTAAAAAGATAAAATTTATCTTTGTTAAAATAGAGTTCATATGTACAAGGGCATAGGCCTCGTAGCCGCGAGATTGTGAGGGTTCAAGGTGGGCGAGATGTGAAGGTGAAATGGGGAGGAAATAGGCGAGAAAGAGAGGAGAAGGTTGGGATGGAGATGGAAATGAATATGTGATAATTCATGGGAAGCTTGAGTTCAAAACAAGGGCGTTTAGGTAATTGGAACATGAAATAATTTTAAAAATACCTATTGAACACTATTATTTTCTTTTTAAGTGTCCGCGAATGCAATTATAACTAATATCAATTAACATGTGTATACATTTGCTAATTAAGAAAAGATATAAGTGTTTTACCTAGAGTAACACTTTATAGGTATTTTGACCTCAAATTCATTTTACTAAAGGAATTTATGTATGATTGTAACATAGAAGAAAATTTTCTCTATTTTGTATCCTCTCGAGCAAAACTGATTCGATGGTCTTGGCAAAACAAATTTCCTAGTGTGTAGAAGACTTTTTGTAGTAGCTCGATGGATCTTAAGTTGACCGTTGACTTGGCGTCATATCGAATTTCCATCGATTCTCATTGTATTGTCATAAGAATGTCATCCGAATCTCATACGATTTTTATTCAATGAGGATAGAATGTATCAGATCAAATCAAAATGTAAACTCTTAAAATTAAGATATTATTTTAATTAGACATATTCTTAATTCATATGAAAAAGTAAACCACATGTGTAAATTAAAATTCAATACATAATCGGGTTAGACTGCAATAGAGATGGATTTGACTTTACCTTCAATTCTGAGAGGAGTGATGCTAATTTCAGGAAAAATCAGGCATGGCTATAAATAGACGAGAAATAAAATATTCAATTTTATTTATGCCTCAAAAATAATTTTGAAAAAAAGAGAGATAAGTATAAACATGAACATATATTTTTCTAATTTTAGAGACTATGGGGGATAAAATGCCAAAAAAATTCTGTAATATAGAAACTCAATTTTCCCATAATCATAGAGTAGTGTAGATGTCTAGAACCAATTTTGAGACATTGCTCGGCTGTCAGATGTACCTAGAAGGAGGTGGGTTTTGGTTCTGACGTGAAACCTCTAATTTGACACCTGTAATCGCCTAAAAGGAACTGCTCCACGCAAATGCGATAAAAGGTATGTATGGGGTCTACACCAATAGTTTGAGTCAGGTCAGGACCACTCCAATCCAATTTGAGCTGTGTGATTCCACAGAGGTTATTTATCAGTTCTCGGTGAATATAAGTACGACCCAACACAAGAAAGAAGAGGTCAAGATTCCCAATCCCACATTGGTGTTTGAGTTATTACATATCAACATGGCTTCTGTTGTGTTGTGGACCACCATTGCATTTTCATTATATCATTTTGTTGGAATATGGAGTAAAGGAACCTTCCGCTTTCGCATACCCAAACTCCTACGACTTTTCCAACAACAGAAGAGACCTCTTTCATTTTCCGTAGCATCAACTCATGACAGCGCTACCTCACCTTGATCCAACTCACACACAAACTTGTCAATGTATTGATTCTCAGTATGCTCTGCTATTTAATGACTTTGTTTTTCAAATAATCCAATTATTATAGGCACATTCAATGTACATACCATTACTCCGATGGGAATAATATGCTGGACCAAGTTTCACTAATAAGGTTGGCAGCTTATGCTTTTTTATTTATATACATCTTACCGTTCGTGTCCTTGGCGAAGCCTGACAAGCTCGAAAATCTCAAAAATACAGATTTGGCCTGAAAATGGGCTTGCCCGTTTGATTTAAACCGTAAGAGTACAATTCGCTTGTTACAAGGTCACAATCTATATGCAGAAATATTTAAGGGCATTGACCTGATCTCCATACATACGCCCACTGCATAAGAAAGTCATGCTTTAAATTAAGTAGATGATAAGGACAAACCAAGGTACACTATCGAAATGAAATAAACTTGGCTTAGAAACTCACCTCAAAATTAACAAGCAAATGAACTGAATCATCAATAGGAAGTGTGCTGAGGGACGTGGTGGTTGCCCTTTGTTAGTATTGGAAGAACATCTTATATCTACACAGCTGAGCAAAAGATTGTTGCGTAACTCGGTATTATGCAGTAAACGATGCAGAAGCTGCCACGGCCTCCGCAATCAAAAACACTGGCTGGCGAGCCTGCTGACAAGCACCAATATCAAAAGGTTTCAAATCTGCACCATCAAATATGAGGTTAAGACCAGGAAGAGGTACTTCCTTGCTGTCAGAATCATCTGGTTCGGGTTTTATGGAGCTCATTGTTGGAGTCCTCAATAGGTCTCGTGGGAGCCTCATACACTGGAGTCATAGCATACGACCTGTAAATAACATTATTGAATCATAACTTCTCTCTACTTGTATTGCATGCCAAAAGAAAAGGAAGATAAAACAATCACACAGCTTTATTTATCCTCTTCAAGTTTATCCAAATCCAACGATGAAAACATATGTACTAATTAAAAGTAGCATATGCCATTTATCGCAAGACCCTTTATCTGCAAGTAAATAGAGCAGCACAATCCAAATCAGCATCTGCAAGTTCCCACTGGATTGGTTGCCACCTTTTAGTTGCCTTATTTTCTAAAGACCCAGTTGATTCAAACCACTGAATTTATCAAGCGGAAAAACTGAGGAATTTTTAATCATTATACCTCCTCCATAACATTAACCAATCACATTTTTATGACAAATTGGCAATCAACTAGACTGTCATTCAATTAAGGTTCGTGACTGGTCCAGAAGGGGATAAGTATGAAGAACCTGAGCAAAGAAAAGCTTGCAGATTTCTAAATTATTAGTAAGATGCTTACAACTGACAGCAACACTTCACAAATGGCCATAAACGCATTCGACGAGCATTCACTTCCCAAAGACACTAATCGTATATATCTTATTACTATAAATTATCTATGACAAAAATATCATCAATATATTGGAATGAGAAAGCAAGAATCTTCTGAGCAGAAACCTTTTTGAAATCCAAAAGCCAAATCGCCTACAGCATTCTAAATTATTGCATATATTTCTTAGTATTGAGTACATAACCAATCTCTAGAAGTTGAAACACCAAATACAAAAAACATATCCTTCAAGATATGAATTTGTATGAGCATATGAGCTACCCCAAGATTAATCTAGCACAAGATATCAGAGAAAGAATATATAAGAAAACAATAGAAGGTGGATTCAGACCTGAGTACACTACCATCAAAGCTCAAAACTTCAGTCAGGAAACGATTTCGATGAACAAGTTTTGATCTCTGGTTCTCACCCGATGCTCCTGAAATGGAAGAAGAAGGATCAACTAATGGGTTCCACCTTCCACTAGCATAGTTCATTAGTAGGTGAGACGTTTCTTTGGGTTGTTCTTTCTGGTAAAGAAGTTTTGCAGCGGGACCTGTTGATTGATATTCTGCACAAATGTCAGATAACTTTTTCTGTAAGCTTTGCATTGAATCATGATGATCAGCAAGTGTATCTGCTTGAAGTAATTGAGACGCTACAATCCTTTTACATATATTGTTGCACAACTTTGGACTAAGAGTGGAATTCCAAACTCCACACCCAGTGGAACCCATTCAAACCTCTTACTGTCAGGTAAAAAATGGTCTGATTCTTTAACGGTAAAAAGTTTTAACACCCGAATATAGCCAACAGTGCACAATTCCATCATGTCTGATATTTTAGTTAATAAGGAGTTCAGTTTTGAACTTTCCTCCTCACATAGACCCAATTCCTTTCCAATAAGACCAACTGAACCATCTGAATTCCGCAAGGGCAATGGAATATCCATAGTAATGGCTCTTCCAGATTCATCAAGGTCATACCTACTAAGAGGCAGTACTAGCACGGCTGACTGTTTGAGAAGTGAATTTAAACAGTGTAGAAGTATACTTCCTTTAACTAAATTTCCTTCAAACTTTGTTCCTAATCCTCCAATTGTTGAGCCATCCCAAGACCATAAGAAAGCTTTCTCACACCCAGCTAATGGTGCAGGAAGCAAGCGGAAACATTGTCCTTTCATAAGAACAACTGATAAAGGCCCACTAGCCACAGTGAGATACAGCACTAATTTCATCCAAGGTGTCATAGACGAACGCGAGGGAGGGCCAAAATGAACGGGACCTGTTGGTCCAGGAAGAATTGATGACTGAGGAAGAGGAACTATTGACACAACAATATCATAGTCACGCGTAAACAACCGATCCAAAGTTACAGGTGTGAGAGAAGCTAAGCTTTCACAGCGGAGAATATCAACATGATACTTCTTTCTCCTCCTTCGACTTACTTCTCCACTGCCTGACCCTTCAACCAGAATCCAATTCTCATCATTATTGTTCTTTTTGCATGTATTAGAGACCTCATTTAAGGAATTACCATCTTCTGTTACCTTACCAGATAGTATCTTCTCACCTCTACCCCCAGTAACAGGACCAGTGAAGGAATTTGTGAACTCATCACTACTCATAACTACTTCATTTAAGCCAGAATTTTGTGATTTGGTAGTCAAACTGATGTCAGCTATGAGAGAAGTAGTCTCATCATTGGTAGGTGTTAACCATTTATTCTTATTGCAAACTTCATCTGTTTTTGCATTGGTACCAACACCACCTGACTGCAGACATTCCAGAACACAACGGAGACTGAAAGCATGATTTGCAAATTCCTGCAGCTCTCCCTCAAATTTCGCTCCCTCCAATGTGCTCAAATCCTTGCAAAGCTCTGCAATACTTGCATGACCTAACTTCCCCGCTTCATACAGTGTTACAGCATGAAATTTCAACCCTGAAACATCAAACAATATGACATGGATTATGACAATGGATGTAGATGCAATGCAGAGCTGAGATGAGTCTTCCCAAACTCTAGAAGTCCAAAACTAGAACTTGTGCACAGTTCTTACAAAACTTGACCATTATATTCTCAGGTATTCTGTCTACTGCACTACTATCTGAAGGGACAAGTTATATTGATGCTAGCATGCATAAGACAACTAGGCAAGGATAGGCGAATTTGTTGCCAAAGACTTTTTTTTTCTTAACAACAAATAGAAATCCAATATCCTATAAGAAGCTCTGTTCATACAATTTGATCAACATGGACATATTGTGAAGGAAATTGACATTGTCTAAAGAAAATCAAGTTTGTCTCCATCAATGTCAAAATAAATAAAAAAATTACTTGGTGGAAAGAAAAAAGAATCCTTTCTGGCGGCCATGTACTATCCTAGGAAAAAGTCTGGTCCTGGTCCTTGCAAAATCAGTTAAGAGAGGAATATCCTTCAAGAACATGAGGTCTGGCCTCCAGTTTTTGGTTGAATTACAAAGTAGTATATAAATGAGATACCTAGATAATTAAACAAATGAACTTAATATGTACAGAAAGAAAAAAAGAAGGAAGAACCTGGTGAAACAGAGCCCATCATAAGATAAGAAGTTATGTTAGCATCAACTATAAAAGCAACGCGAGAATGGCAAGAAGTAGATCTGTGGCTGTCTGCCATTGAAAAATCTCTAGGTTGAACATCACCATCAAACACATCTGCTGAGCCTCCACCATAATGAGAAGCACTTTGATCAAGTTCATTGCCAGGAGAACTAGGAACACCGGTAAGGTCACGAAGAACAGCTGCTGGATCAATGACTTCATCTGCCCATCCCAATCGACAAGCAAAAGATGCAGCAGCCTGCAGCTGTTTAAGATCAGCCTGTAACGTTGAAGCCAATTCAGCAACAGTTGCATTCTCACTTGAAACAACAAAAACTGCATATAGTAACCTGTTTCATGGACTAACTATCGTTAGGGTAAGTAAATATCTTATTGAAAACAAGGGACCTAATGGTGCAATAACTGCCTTACTCCTCAATAGGATCTTCATATGACTGCTCTCTGTTTGAGACAAACCCTTCAAGCCTGGAAACTGAACCATTATAAATATCAATACTTTGATTCATAATCACCCAACCTATATTAACCTTTGAACTAAGGAGTTAGAAAGCGCGGAAAAAAGTAATTAATTTATCAAGAATTGGGTATATTGAACAAAAAGTGCAAAGAACACAATCAATTAGGTCTTCCAGGTGCAAAAACCAATTAAAAGTTGACTATGAAAGTTTCTCCGCGTGAGCAACAACCAGCATAAGTTTATGTAGAAGTTAAATAGACGCCCTTATAAAAATCTCTCTTCACTCCTGTATCAAAATGAAATAAATGAATTTCTTCGCGTACACTATTAGTTACATGAGAGTAGGTTTCTTACAGTAGTATATCACAATACTCTTCCAATACTACAGAGGAACAATCTCTCTTTCCAATGTCAATACTAGCCCACTAATTTCGGTTTGAGAGGATTCAAAGGCCAATAGCCAACTCACAGACTTTTTATGAGTCTTCACTGTCCAGTCTGCCACCCTTCTAGTAAAAGTAGACAACTTTTTAGTTTTAAGCCCATGAATTCGTTAACTTTTTAGTCATGTCAATGAGTTTTTAATGTTATGTTATGATGTCAAGTCCACAAATTTCTTTTACGAAATTAAGAACTTAAGAACCTAGCACTAACAACTCATGGACAGAGCATTGAAAACTCATAAAAAGTCCAAGAGTTTTAAATATTAGGATCATGAGGTTTTTGGTTGTAGGTTGGAGTGGTTTCGCATCATGTTTTGAGATAGGGAGTGGACTTAATTTATATTTGTGTTTAAACCTTAATATTCAGAGGTAGATAGTATGCAACTAAAAAGGAATTATAAAGCTATTCCTATCAAATAGATAACAAAGACAATAGTACAATACAACAAAGTTTGGAGCCACAGAAAAAAATCATCAGTTACCTTTGCCATGTAAGGGCATATTTCTGAATAGAACTTGAACTATTTAGCTAAGTATAGGAAGCCGGAAAACAGATACTTTTAACAATGAGGAGAGCATGACGATTTCTATACAACATACCTTTAAAACGGTCATCAGCGTTAACTGGGACATCAAAGTAGACCAACCCTCGTATGTAGAGAGCCTTGACAACTTCAGGATCAAAAAGGATAAATGTATTTGCTCCCTCCTTACAAACTTTATCTATTGTTGCCGTTTCTTCTTCTGAGAGTTTCTATGATCACCCGAAAAAAAATAGCATCAGTACTGAGTGAAGTTTACATGATGAACTTCCTCATGGATTGCAGAAACTACACCTTAAATTCTTCCAGAGTAAAATTGACAAGACAAAATCCCCACCATGGTTCAACTGAAAATTCCACAGGTTGTGTAGGTAATGATTCTTTTGCAATCGACTTATTCAGCTTCCACATAATTTTCTGGACAACTCCAAATATGTAATGGCAGGAAAAATAGAAGTAAGTCCATATCAAACTATGACACACAATTAATAATAAGTCCAATATGAACTAGATTAGCGTTCAAGGTAAAGGGTTGTAAGTCTCCCACATCAGAAGAATGTGGATTTAGAGACCGTTTGATATACTAATTGGGCTTTCCACCCAATAGCGTTAGCTTTTGGGTTGGAGTAAGTTGAACAAGGGTCAAATAGGTTTAAAATTGCGGAAATGAGCCTTGAGGCATTTTTTCATGGCAATGTGAGGCGTAAGCCTTGAGGCGTAGTGAGGCGTAAGCCTCAGTGATAAGAAAAAATTTATTATCTCTTTCAATTTTATGTCAAACAACAAGTAATTTCGTAATAAAAATAATTAATAAATAAAAACATAAACAAAAACAGCAAAAATAATAAAACAAATAAGAACAGAAAAAAATATTTAAAAAGAAAACTATAACATTAAAAACAGAATATTATAAAAAATTTAAAAAAGAAATGTTTTAATTCATGTTTTAAAAGAAATGATTCCTCTTATAATTCATGTTTTAATCTTGTATTCCTAAGATTGGTTAGGTTAACTTTAGCTTCTTAGTTCTTACTAACTTAAAAACCTCAATACCAACATTACTTTCATAAAAACCCATAATGGGCTTTTAAAAATTTAAATTTTAGCCTACAATTTGAGGCGTAAGCCTCAACCGCCTCAGTACCTAAGGCGCAAGGCGTAAGCCTTGACGGAGCCGAGGCGTTAGCCTCGGTACACAAATGAGAGGCGTAGCCTCAAAGGTTGTTTTCAACAGCCTCACCTTGAGGCGAGCCTCAAGGCGTAAGCCTCAATAGTTTTTTTAAACTATATGTCTCAATGCTAGAAAAAACTGCACTGTAAAAATCAAATGCCTCAAATAGAGGATGCACTAGAATGACACCATAAATAATCATGTCAAGGTAATGATGTGTGAATATTTCAATGAATTACAACTTATTATTCAAAGATTGTCATGAGAATCAGTAGAAGTTAATAAATTTACAACTGTCAAGTTATGCAACAAATAAAACATATATGGAAAAGATTCATGTTTCATTAGTTACAACTATCATATGAACCATCAAAATTAAAGAGATTGAGACATAAGAATTATGACCAAGGTTGCTATTTGTTAATTTTATAAGCCCAAGTACATAAAAGCCCACTTAGCTTGTTTATGAATTAGCCCATATCTAGAATGTTCCTAAGGCCCATATCTAAGAGTATTCCTATAGCCCATATCTAGAATGTTCTTATTCTAGATTATTCTTTCTCCTCCTATATAAGGAGAGCTTCTCTTGTATTCTATTCAAGCAAATCTAATATAATACCAACTTCAAAGATTGTCATGGTATCAGAGCTTGTTTAGTTTTTTTCCGTCTCTATCTCCGTTATCAGCTCTAGGCTCCGTTCCCGAGCTCCGGTCTCCACATTTCGGCCCTGATTTCCGTCTCCGAAGCCTCCGTTGGATCTAGTCAATTACCTCCGGCACCGTACCTTATCTTCGGTATCTCTGCGAGTTTCTTTCTTATATTTTTCTTCGGCGCCACCACCAGGTTCTTGTTGTCCCATTTTTTTCTGGAATATTCATGGATAAGTTTGATAACATTGTTATTCGGTTTACGGGCAAGAATTACGCCACCTGGGCTTTTCAATTTGAGACATTTGTGACTGGAAAAGGTCTCTGGGATCACATTGTAGAGCCCGGGAAGCCTCCCAATGACTCCGGTGAGGTTAATGAGTCTGCAACGGTTGATCATGTTCGTCCCGCAGACTGGGAAATCAAGGATGCCCAACTTCGTAGCTGGATTGTGGGTTCAGTGGACCCCCAGATTGTCCTTAACCTACGCCCTTATCGCACAGCTAAAGATATGTGGGCCTATCTCCGTCGAGTTTATTACCAAGATAACTCGGCCCGTCTGTTTCAATTGGAATTGGACATATCCAACTTCCAGCAAGAAACCCGTTCGGTTCAGGAATACTACTCGGCCTTATTGGTGTTGTGGGCCGAGTACATGGACATCACCCTTGTAGAGGTGCCAGTTGAGTCACTCCTCACCGTTCAGACAAGCTTATTGAGTCGCCAGCGGACATTGTTTATGATGCGTCTCCGTCCAGAGTTTGAACCAGTCAGATCGTCACTGCTTAATCGGATTCCTGTTCCATCTTTAGATGTCTGTTTTGGCGAGCTTCTCCGAGAGGAGCAACGCATGCTCACTCAGGGGATATTGGAACAAGGGCATTCATCGATGGCTTATGCTGCTCGGACTACTTACACCGCTCGGCCCCTTCCTGACACCAAGACTCCGCGTGCCAGACCTCAGACTGGACCACGGGATATACGGCAGGTTGAATGCTACACATGTCATCAATTTGGGCACTACGCTAGTCAATGCAGTGTGCAATGCAGGTATTGCAAGCAGCCTGGCCATGCTCTCGAGACATGTCCTACGCGTCGACCTCGTGGAGATGTCTCTCGAAGGGAAGTCTCTCCTATACCCACATATCATGCAGCGATTCCTCCCATGATCCCGGCAGGCAATTCTGCTCCATCTTCTGCACCCTCATGCCCGACACTAACTCCTGATCTGGTACAACAAATTATTGTGTCTGCCTTTTCTGTTCTGGGATTGCAAGGTAAAAATTTATCCTCTCCCGTTACTTGGTTTATGGACTCTGGAGCTGCCAACCATGTCTCCTCTACAACTAAGGATTTACATAATGTTCGTCCATATGTGGGCAATTCCCGAGTGGAGACAGCTGATGGTAGTCAGTTACCAATAACTGCAGTTGGGGATGTTTCTAATAAGATTACAGATGTTTTAGTGTGTCCTAAATTATCTACTAGTCTGTTATCTGTTGGTCAACTTATTGATCAAAATTGTGATGTGAAATTCTCTTCGACTGGTTGTGTTGTGCAGGATCAGGACTCGGGGGAGTTGGTAGCGAAGGGCCCTAAGATTGGACGTCTCTTTCCACTACGGTCGTCTCAACTTAAGCCTGTTTTTCCTGTTTTTTCTTGTTCTCCATCTCTAGATAGGATTTGGCACAGGCGTCTTGGCCATCCTAATTCCAAAGTAATGAACCATTTGGTTCGTTCTGGTATTTTGGGTAATAAGATTTTTACTTCTTCGTCTCTTGAATGTGATGCTTGCAAAATGGGGAAAAGTAAAACTCTAATTTTTCCTTTACATGGTAGTCGTGCTTCCCAGTGTTTTGACATCATTCATAGTGATTTGTGGGGAGTCTCGCCAGTTCTCTCTCACTCGCACTATAAATATTTTGTCACATTTATCGATGATTACAGTCGGTTTACTTGGGTATATTTTCTTCGTTCTAAATCTGAGGTGTTTGGAAAATTTATGGAACTTCTTGCTTATATAGAAAATCATTTCTCTATGAGCATTAAAGTTCTTCGTAGTGATCAAGGTAAAGAATATATGTCTAATCCGTTTTCTGATTTTCTGTCTGAAAAGGGAATTATTGCTCAACACTCCTGTGTTGACACCCCACAACAAAATGGCGTGGCCGAGCGCAAAAATAGACATCTTTTAGACATTGTTCGTACTCTTCTCATTGAGTCTTCAGTTCCTCCCCGTTTCTGGGTTGAAGCTTTATCCACGACAGTTTATCTGATTAATCGACTTCCATCACAAGTTCTAAATCTCGAGTCCCCTTACTTTCGTCTCCATCAGAAGACTCCGTCATACTCTTATCTCCGTCCTTTTGGGTGTGTCTGTTTTGTTCTCCTCCCTCATGTCGAACGCACTAAGTTGTCTGCTCAATCCTCTCGTTGTGTTTTCCTTGGGTATAGTACTTCTCAAAAGGGGTTTGTCTGTTTTGATCCTAAATCCAACAAAATTCGGGTGTCTAGGAATGTGGTCTTCTTTGAAAATCAGTATTTCTATCCTCAGTCTACGCTTGATACAGACTCTTATGTTACTTTACCGGAGTTTGAACACATCACAGGTCCACCTCAACCGTCTGTCCCTTCCACCCGCGTCAGATTCCGACCAGGTGTGGTTTACACGAGACGTCGTCCACAGGATACCACGCTCCCTCCGACTGATCCTGGTCCCGATGCACTCTCCTCTGCACTTCCGGATCTCGACCTTACTGAGGTCCCTGCAGACATCTCAGATGACACTGGGGATATGGAAGTTCCAACAGATAATTGTGACTTAGATACAGAGACAGTGGTTCCCCTTCGACGATCCACGCGCCATTCAATACCACCAGATCGGTATGGGTTTTCATCTTCCACTTCTGCTCTTGCTACTACTTTATCCTCTGTTGAGATTCCCTCAAGGTATTCCAAGGCAGCCAAGCTGGATTGTTGGAAGCAGGCAATGTAAGAGAAACTCAGAGCACTGGAGTTGAACCACACGTGGGATATTGTCCAGTGTCCCCCTGGTGTTACTCCTCTCGGATGCAAATGGGTCTACTCAGTTAAAATTCGAGCTGACGGAAGCATTGAACGATACAAAGCTCGGTTAGTGGCCTTGGGAAATCGACAAGAGTATGGTGTAAACTATGAGGAGACGCTTGCTCCGGTGGCAAAAATGACGACTATTCGGACTGTATTGGCCATTGCAGCTTCCCAAGGATGGACTTTGAGCCAAATGGATGTCAAAAATGCCTTCTTACATGGTGATTTAAAGGAGAACATATACATGAAGGTACCACAGGGATTGTTTACTGGCCCGACCTCCAAGGTTTGTAAACTCCGACGATCTCTCTATGGATTGAAACAGGCTCCTCGTGCATGGTATGAAAAATTTAGGTCTGCATTACGCGATTTCTCCTTCCAGCCCAGCAAGCATGATACTTCTATGTTCCTTCGTTATTCATGTGAAGGGGTTGTCATCCTTCTGGTATATGTGGATGACATTGTTATCACAGGCACTGATAGCCAATTGATTGCCCAGTTAAAGCTTCATCTTTACAAATCGTTCCATATGAAGGATCTTGGGCCGCTCACATACTTTCTAGGCCTAAAGGTTCGTACAGGCTCGACGGGAATCTTTCTTAATCAGGCTAAGTATGCCAATGATCTACTTGACTCATCAGGCATTCGAGGCAGTTCCCCAGTTGACACTCCAATGGAGTTGAATGTGAAGTTACGCAAAGAGGAAGGCGATCTCCTCCCCGATCCAACGGTGTATCGTCAACTGGTGGGTAGCTTGGTCTATCTCACTATTAGTCGGCCAGACTTATCATTTGCGGTTCAACAAGTTAGCCAATATCTCCAGTCTCCTCGACATCTGCATATGGCCGCTGTGCGCCGTATTCTACGCTACTTGTTGGGTACTGTTACCAAGGGAATTTATTTTCCTTCGGGCATTTCACTTCATCTCTCCGCATATAGTGATGCAGATTGGGCAGGTTGTGCAGACACTCGACGCTCTACGACTGGTTGGTGCGTATTTTTGGGCCCTGCTCTGATTTCTTGGAAGTGTAAAAAGCAAGATCGTGTCTCCAAATCTTCCACGGAAGCTGAATATCGCGCTATGTCTCAAGCATGTTCGGAGATCATTTGGTTGCGTGGTTTACTATCAGAATTGGGATTCTTGTCTCCCGGAGCTACTCCTCTCCATGTCGATAATACCAGTGCCATTCATATTACAGCGAATCCTGTCTATCATGAACGCACCAAACATATCGAAGTAGACTGTCACTTCATTCGTGATGCATATGACTCTCAAGTGTTGTCACTTCCTCATGTTCCGTCGAATCTCCAGATCGCAGACATCTTCACTAAAGCTCTCCCTCGCCACCGTCATCTGTTTCTTGGAGGCAAATTAATGTTGGTTGATCAACCCACATCAATTTGAGGGGGGGTGTTAATCTTATAAGCCCAAGTACATAAAAGCCCACTTAGCTTGTTTATGAATTAGCCCATATCTAGAATGTTCCTAAGGCCCATATCTAGAGTATTCCTATAGCCCATATCTAGAATGTTCTTATTCTAGATTATTCTTTCTCCTCCTATATAAGGAGAGCTTCTCTTGTATTCTATTCAAGCAAATCTAATATAATACCAACTTCAAAGATTGTCACTATTCAAGTAAAATTTTATCCAGCACTACAGGAGCCAGATTATTCCTACTATTTAGTTTGGTTCTCTATTTCCAGTCTTCTTTCCATAAAAATGATATTTTGAGAAGTTCGAATGTAGGTCATAAGTGAAAGAAAACAAGTATTTACGTCAGTTCTTGAGTTTACGTGTTTCTGTGGAGATGATATCATACATATTAGTTATGAAGGGTACGCACATATGTACTTCTTATTCTACAAAAAAAAGATTATAAATTACCTTTGATCGACACTTGTTCATGATATCAATAAATTCATTTCTTCCTATTCCTGTAAGCCGCAAGGCATCTGCAGCACTGAAATTTGGGATGCTATCATAAGGTTGCTCTGCAATCAACAGAAAACATTAGAGTTCTAAGAAATTACTTATAAGTGACTATAGATCATCTACTAGAAAACTGTAAAAGCAGCATTGTGACAGAAAAAAGTGCATCATAAACATAAAATGTACTCCACCTCCAAAGATAATAATCCCTCCAACAAGTTAAAGTGTCCCACATTGAAAAATGTGAATTTAGTGACCACTTAATATATTAGTTGGGCCCTAGAACTAACAACTTGAGTGTTTAGGTTGGAGAAAGTTTAACATGTTATCACAGATTGATTTATAATTGAGCTTGTGACCCATCTGTGCATCCGTACCACTCATATATTCTTAATCCACGCGTGATACCCTTTGTGGTATCTGGTTTGCACATGAAGGAGAGGGTTGAAATCCATATTGCAATAATTGAGTATTCATGACCATTTAATATATTAGTTACCCCTCCAGCTAATAGCTCAAGCGTTTAGGTTGGAAAAAGTTGAAACACGTCCAAAATAAGAGCATTGCTTAAAATATTCCAAGAGGAAGCGATGACAAAAATATGACATGCATCCTGGCTCTCCCTCTTTCAAGCATTTCAAAATCTGCTCATGAGGCATCTGTTGAGGTTTCAATCGACATCCATATGTGTTAAGTCCAAACGTGGGAGTTATGCGAATCCCTCGGGTTCAGTTCTAAGAAAAATAACTTAAGCTATCACCCTGCTTGATTCCATGAACATGGAAAATCAAGCTCGCCTTCAAGATGACCATGCCACTCATCATGATGATGAACTTTTTTTGGGAATGCTAGAGTCTTCTCTGGCAGTGGAGACCTTGTTTTCATGCTCTGGCTTTCTCGTTTTTCATTTCACAACCTGTATGTCCCCAGCTTGCTCTGGGCTTTCATTTGTTTCATCCTCTTATTTTTTGTAAGCCCTTTTAAGGCTTGGGTTGTTTTTTTCCGTCTTGGAAGCACCTTCCTCTTGAATAGCATGAGTTCAGCTGATAAAAAAAGGATTAGTAGAGTTAGTGATTTCCTTTCCATTACGTGCAGTGTGATCTCCATGTGCTACTCTACTAAGTGATTGAAACTAACTAAAACCAAGGATATTATCGGTAATGCACACCTAACTAACTTCCTAAATAAGAAAGTGAGCACTTATTTCTAGACATCTACATTAAGAACGTAGGGACCCTTACTTCAAAGAGATAACTGATTATTATGTATTAGTGACAATATACAATTTAATATATTATTGAATACCGAATTGATATTACATTACAATAGAAGATCCCTTTTATATTTTATTATAGGTTTTTGTTGGGGTTTTGGCTTTGTATTGCTGGTTCGATTTCCTTGTGTTATTTTGCTTTGTTCTAAACTCTCTGCTGTTAAAAGAAAAAGATCCCTACAGTACTATGCCAAATATGAAACAACTATGAATAGTAAAGCTACTAATGAGTAACAATTCTAATATAAATAAACTACTAATAGGAATCATCATACTATGGAAATAAATCTAACAAAATGCTATGCAAGTAAATCATAAGCTGGTGGCCTACAAAGCATTTATATTTCAAATAACGGCATTATATTGGCATGCCCTGCCATCAACTACATGATAAGCAGATATATCATCCCTGTCCCAATTACAGCTGTTGTAAGAGTATTCTAATTAACTTGCTGGCAGATATAAGGAACTCTTATTTCCAAAGAAACCCATATCTGCATAAAAAGCTTTACATATGTCGGATGCAAAAGCTATATGAACCTAGCAAGATGGTAAGTTGTGGCTCCTGTAAAGCAAAGTCATGATATGCATCTCCAACATACATTTTAAATTTTGTAGTAATACCTAGTACATCATGAACAGCAGCATTATTTATAAGGGAAACTATATATGGAAAGCTTCAGAATAAATATATAAATAAATATGTCGCATGATGGAGAAGAACTGTCCACTATCAAGAATGTAATAAATATGATCAAACATTATATTCGTCTCATATCAGATTAGTTAACATATAGTAACTATTATCATTTATATTGCTGATAAGAAAATTATTACCATTTTTCATAACCTCAAATATCATATCACAGTAATATCTGAATGGGGAAACCCTCATTACACGGCAAATATAATCTGCAAGATGATAAGGGAATAGCTGCAAATAACAAAAAGAACAAGTAACCTTCAGAAATCATGTTTGGAAAATGGGAAGAAGCCCATAGAAGGTTTCAATGTTCATAAGTTGTAGTTACATATACAACTTTACAGTACAAGATCAAACTTCAAACTTATATTGGTAATATTGTGGAAGTTTTAGAGTAAAAGTTGCCTTTTTCATCTTATAGATCTAGCTAGCCGAGGCACCATGGTGACAACTCAACTTGGTCACTCTCGTTGTTTCAGGATTGGCATATCATAGATTTTAGGCATTATTATACAAATTTAGAACTGATTATTATTTTTGGGTCCCTGTGTACTGTGATATGAAGATTGAAATTTAAAAAAAATGTTAGATTCAACACTTTTTTCAAAGAAAATAAATTCCTCTATGATTTCTCAACCATAGTTTTTTTTATAAAACTAGTGGGTAGCCAGGTAGGTGTGGCGGGGATTTTTACAACACGACCCGATTTTATGTAATCGGCTGGTTTAAATCGGATCTAGGCGGGTTTAGGCAATTTTTTTACAACAAATAATTTAGAAAATAAAAATAATTAAAACTAAGGTAATTTATACTAATTGGTACTTTTATTGATATTTTATATTTTTAAGCGTATAAAATGTAACAAATATTAAAAAATATATTTATATCTTAAATATTTTTAATTTTATTATTTGTATGTAACATAATTAATATTTTCATTGCATATGTATTAATTTATTTATTTTGATTGGAATATAGCTTTAGGCACAGAGCAATAGGACTAACATAAATAATGAATGGGTTTTAAGAAACTTGCATAATAACACGCACCGCATAATTCCTCCGCAGATACCTCATCATCTCCTCATAATAGTCACTTTCTTTGCTCACTTTGCGCGCAAAAGAAGAATTCCATTGGATTCTTTTTTTTATGCAGTGTTCGAGTATTCTACATGAAATTGAACAAAAAAAGAAGACAAATCCATCAAACTAAAATAACTTATCCCCCAAGATCATGAAATATAAGTATCAACTTCAGAAATAATCAGACTAACTAGCATACAAACTTCTACCTGGACTAAAATGTGACAGATTTAGAAGCAACCACATAAACAGAAAAGTCTAACAAAAATTAATTTACAAATAGAGACCTCAAGTGAATTTGCTTGGAAAATATGGGAAATAAATCATGTGCATATGGTTGAAAAAAACGATAAGCCAAAGCTAAAATGATCTGATTGAAGAAATACATTGGCATCAAAGAAGAAATAGAGATTGTTTTCCTCGTAGCCCAACCCTTAAAATTAGCCAGTTCTATAGTTACGTCTTGTCAACAACCTATGCTACAATACCATTAAATGTCTATTGCAAAATAAGAAGCTCAATAATTATGAGGTTCTACAGCCTTGAGACAATTGTTTCATACACGTCATCAAAGGAAGCACATACGGGACATGACAAGAACCTAAACTTTGCCATTTTCAGAAGAAATGTATAGAAAACAAATGTTAAATAAAGGGTTATTCGCAAAGTGCCATTAAACAATCATCATGTTATTTACCTAATTAACATACATAATACATTTACAAGCAAAAAATGGAAATCGCAATAGGCTGATTAAGTATAAGCTATGTCATTTCAGGTCCCATGGCGAAGCAGACCAGGTCAAAATACCAACCCCATTTAGTTCACAGTTGTACTACCAATGTTGTGAAAATAAACATCAAACATTCTCTAATACTTGGTTCATTGCTTAAGATTCAAACACAGACATCAAAACACAAAGAGCAAAAATGCAATAAGTAGCAACCCCTTACTTTCGATGCCATTCTTCTCTAGTACAAAGAGAGGCTTGGAGTCGCTTGGACAAACTTTCCCAAGGCAATTCATCCTTAATTGCTTTCAAAATCAACTGTTCCTCAGTCGTGCCGCGTTGCATATTTCCCAATCCCTTATCCCTTATTTCTGCTCCTGCCTGCAAATAAATACTAACGACAAAAATTGATACCAAATTGAACAGAAGGCGAAATGCAAGCTACAATGTGCGAACAAAATTGGAATCATGTTCTGGAATCTGAATTTGAAATTGAATGACACAGTTGCGTTGCAGTAAAAATGAAACGCGGTTCTTGTGGATCAAACCTAGAGGAAGAGCAATGGCCTGAATCGAAAGAGGAGATCAAGCCAGGACACGAGATGTTTGCTGTTTGGCTTCCATTGTTACTGTGATTTCTTCATGTTTTGTGGTCAGGGTTTTACCCAACCCGACGTCGCGGAGAAGAAATGAAATGAGCGAGAATGGACGACATTTGCTGCAATACGTAATGCGGATTGAGACCCAAAAAGAAAAACCGTAATCAAAATAAGAAGACAAGACATTTACTTAAAACTTGTGCATTTCATAATTACAATGCAATGCATTGTGGCACCATATGGTTTATTTATATTAGTTTGCCTTTATTCATTCGTGCAAAGGGTGAGCCAAGTACATACGAATTGTTTGATTTTCTTTATTCCTATTGTAGCTGTTGAATAAATGTAATGTCTGCTTGTGTTTAACTGTATACTAGAACTTGATCTTTTCGAGGCAATATTTTGGGTTGTTAATTGCGAGAGTTTTGGATTACGGAACTATTGTCATACCCGGGAGATTTTTTGTAAAAATATGTCAGCATGTGACCTACGAAATCTCATCCGAGTTTGTAGAGTCTTCTCTCCTTCTCGACTGAAGAACATATTTACGATTATGCGTTACCACAGCCTTAGATGATCGAGTCTTCTCCCCGGTCATCGTGATCTTGTTCGACGCCCGAAAACACTATATTTTCAACCACCCGACGAACCCGGCTTCCAATAGTCTAAATCGAGGCTGGCCGATATTAGAACAACCCCGACTCTCTCCCGGCACTCCGAATGAGCACCTAACGACTGGCTTCGTCCAGACCGGACCGCCGCCGCCCGGTTGAAGGCCACCTCCGACACTGCCAGACTTGGCGTCCCGACTAGCTCGACCGAGAAGAGCTCTAGCCGTCACCTCCCGAATCGACCGGACAACGATGGTCTGCCAACCCGCTGAGCCGAACCGCCTCCGCTCCACCATCAAACCTGAACGTAGAGAGCAATTCATATCTCTTTAATTATGATTTCATCAATACGTTCATGCCGACTTATTAATTCATTCACACTGGATTGTGGCATCCTCGATCCACCCTCAAATCTAAACGTGAGATTCATATCAATGATAAATCCCAAGGAAAACCCATAGCGAATTTTGTTTTCCAAAACACATTGGCCTAATACCCATTCTAGCAACATTTTTATTACTTGATCGTCAAAGTATAGTTCAAATGAGAGTGGATATACCTTAATTTTATCCGTGAAATTTGTGATCGGTAATAGTTTGTACATGAGAATTTCTCACCATAATCTACCTTCAGTTGTCTTTGTCCCAATACCAATTAAAGAAAACCTATAGGCCATAGGATAGAGCCACTTCAACCTCTTCCTCGTTGAAGCAGTGTAAGCCTATGTCACCCTGGGTTTCCCTCCAGCTTGTCTCCCCTAGAAACAAACTATCAATACAGACGAGAAGCTGATAAAAAAAATTGTAAATTCTACATGACTCTCTAAATATACGCGTGTCTCACATGCCTCCTTTAACTACAAAATCAATTTGTGAGGTGCTTTAATTATCCAAAAATCTCACTTTACCTTTTTTGTTGACTTTTTTCAAAATACTGTTAAGTTTTTGTGAAATGACGAAAATACCCTTTTATCTGAAAAATTAAAATAAATAAATAAAAATGATTTTGAACTTTTTTTTTCTAATTTTCTCGTTGTACAAAATAAAGAACAAAATTTTATTAGTAGTAAAAATAATTTAAATATCGTTTTTTATTTTTATTAATTTTTATAAATAAAAAACTAATACTAAAATATATTTTTTATTCTTTGTTTTTGTAAAAGAAAATAGAAAAAAGTTGAAAATTATTTTTATTTATTTATTTTAATTTTTCAGATACAATGGTATTTTCGTCATTTCACAAAAAATTTAACAGAATTTTGAAAAAAGTCAACAAAAAAAGTAAAGTGGGATTTTTGGATAGTTAAGGCACCTCAGATTGATTTTGTAATTAAGGGGCATGTGAGACACGCGTATAGTTAAGAAGAGTCATGTAGAATTTATCCAAAAAAAACATAGGAACTAACCTTTCTCTCTGTATATATTAGTACTAGGATAGAAGAATAATGTGAAGAACATGTCTATATCATTCATATGCCAAGAGTATTTTTGGTAGATCAATAAAGATATGCATAATATCCGATATTCATCAATTTTAAACATTTTTCATGCCATCCGATCCTTCACGAGGGTGTGTAATCGAGAAACGTACATAATCATTGAGTGCATCTAATTTATTACAAATTTATTAAATGTAATGTATTGGAACATTCTCCATTGGACATGATCAGAGTTAGAGAATAACCTCTTTGATCAATTTGTCTAAGTTCAACTGAGATGATCCTTTAGGACCAACGGCTTCTTCTGCCATCCTTTTCAATTCCATTGCCTTCAATTTAATTTCTTTTCCCTTTTTAGTGTCCGTCAACTCCATCACAACCTTCTCAATTTTACCTCTTGAAACATCACCTTCTATCTCCATGCCTATTCCCCATTTGTTACAACAATACCAAGAATTGGTCGGTTGGTCCGCAGAAAATGGCAAACATATCATAGGCACTCCTACACTTATACTTTCCAGCATTGAGTTCCATCCGCAGTGCGTTAGAAAACCCGCTATTGACGGATGCTTTAAAACTTGTTCTTGCGGGCACCAATTGGCAATCAAACCTCTTTCTTTAGTCTCCTCCATAAATTCTGGAGGAACTATTATATCCTCTTCCTTGACAAGATCATGCCTTATGATCCATAAGAAGTTCGTGTTACTATTAGCGAGGCCCCATGCAAGTTCCACTCGTTGTTCAGCTGCAATCATTTCCATGCTCCCAAAATTTACATATATTACTGAATTAGGCTCCTTAGAATCGAGCCACTGAAGACACTCCTGATCTTCCTTCCATAAGTTGGATCGTATGGAACTCAAGGCATTGTCTGTAATTTTTTCAACTAGTAGATGAGTTGGGCCAATGGCATAAACCGGGAGGCTAACTGATGAAATTGCATCCATCAAGACTTGGTCCTCTAAATCATCAAATGTATTCAAGATAATTGCCGATGCGCTTTTAATCCTCTCAGTCACTTGTATGGTAATTGGAACTTCAAAAGAACCGTCTCTGTCGATTATTCTTATCAAAGGAGGAAAGCTTTTGAGCCGTATACCTTTTAAGCCAGGTATGCCCTCGACAACAGTGTCCAAATACCCATTTGTTAGGCAATTAACATCTGCAAAAGTGGAAATGTCAAGCTTAAAGTATGTATTTACTTAGTCACATGTTTATACTCACAATTTAATCGTGTTCATAGCGTTACCTTTTATAGGTACAAGACCTTTCTCAATTAAGCGAGAGTAACTAAAAAAGGCGATCAAGCTACAAGCACTTGCCATCCAGAAAAAGACATTAGGGATCCCAAAATGGCGAGAAGCATCAAGACAAGTGAAACTCATGGCAGGATCAGAAACAATGCAGGTTACCGGGGGATTAGCATTATCACTATTGAGTTTGACAATAAGATCGCGTAGAGGAGCTAGACAATCTTTACTATTGGCGTCGATAAGCGATCCTATATCTTGGGTGGAATCGGCACCAAAGGGCGGGAGGGTATCGGGGATGGACATGAACTGAAAGGAGGGAAGGGCGTTAAGAGAGTCGGGACCTCGCGACTGGAGAAGGCTGTCATGGATGAAATCAGTGTTGACAAAGGTGATGTGAAAGCCTTTGTGGTGAAGGAGTTTTGCTAGCCTCATCATTGGGTTAATGTGTCCTTGGATTGGGAATGACACAAAAACAGCATGAGGCTTGCTATTGTTACTCTTCACAATTGCTTCCATCGAATCAGTTTCTCTATCTCTTTTTTTGTGTGAAGAAATGTGGTTGTGGTGAGATTGCAGAAAGTAGTAACATCATGTGTTTTATAGCACCAATTCCAAATTGAGCTAATTTTCATACAACCATGTCAAATGCATCAGATTAAAGTTTATAACTGCCAAAGCACCAGACATTTTCAATTAGGTACATATTATTTGCAGAAGTGTTAAACAAGCTTAACGGTTTGGCGTGTGAAAGCTACACTCTTCCCTATATACTTTTATATATTAATTACTAAAATAATATTTTTATAACAAAAACCTTAATTGGTTAGGTTAAAAACTTAAAATAATCAGTAAGTTATAAAATTAATAAATAATAAGTTTAGGAAAGGCTCTTATATAAACTTTTAATCAAGTGAATATAATAATTAATTAAAGTTACAAACATACGTTAGGATTCCAATGCTTAATAAAAAAATCAAGCCTAGCCAGTAGTTTTATGACTGTTCTTGGTACCGGCCTGTATACTGGCAATATATCGATTTTTGCAATCTTTTCGAGACAAAACAACTGATATAAGTGAAAGTATCGGTCAAACCGATTAACCAAGTAAAATTTAAACTAATTTCTGGACTATTCTGATCCAAATTAATTAATTCTGGTGTACTGCTCCAATTTAAATCATTTGGTGTTTTTCGATCTAATTCGGCCTTATTCGATCCTCCTAATTAATTTCAGTTTGAAATTTAGACTAATAAACAATAACAAAAAGTCAAACCCCCATTCTCTTATCTTTTCTAATTTTACGATTAAACTTCGAGATTATTGATAAGTTTGTTACTAAAAATGATTAAATATCATTAATTTTGTATTTAATAAATAATAAATATGAGTATATATATTCAACTGATATTATAAAACGCGTTTTGCCACAATCTTTCTGAATTATTTAAATCTCTCTTTTTATTAGTAGACCGATATATTCTTGTGATCCGAATTCTACAACCTTTCTAGCTAGTGATGTAGCTTGCTTGGGTTGGTTTAAAACTTAAATATATTAGAATAATAAGAAAGTAGGTGAAATAATAAATTAACACCCAGAGAATATGTGATTCTAACTTTAATACACGCTAAATATAAATTTATTTTTGTACCACCCATTTTTCCCTCTACTCACATAATTAATTTTTGTAAAAAAGTATTAAAATGCCATCGTTTATATTTTAAATATTCAAAAGGTGTGTCATTGTACATAATATATATTTTTCGCTTTTTTCATTCATTCATAAATTATATTAATATTTATGAAATCTCACTTTTTTTTGTGCATGACCTTTCTAAAGACATGAACGGCCTCTGTAAATAAGAAAACAAGAATGAGCATAACGGCGGTTTCCAGTAATTTAAGAAGTATTAAAAGATGCACAGGGAAAACATGGCACTGTTGCCATGACTGACGACACACTCGGTTGTCTATGACAAGAAAGGTGAGCCGAATACAGTAAATGGGTATTTTGTTGAATTTCAAAATTTTCATCAATTTTTATTATTGTAAATAATTTAACATTTTGCTTTACGGGCCTGTGCAGCAAAGAAGGCGATTTCGACTATAACCGAAGAAATATGTGTGTCCTAACCTCCCGTGACGAACTCGACTATAACCGAAGAAATATGTGTGTCCTAACCTCCCGTGACGAACACACCTAATGCTGAAGACGTGTCATAAGAATTTCCGAGCAAGGACGAGGCAGTGGTTTCTGCTGCGAGTGAGAAATGAGGCATCACGGTAAGTGACCTAGGCCGTTCCTATAAATGGGAAATCGAACCGAGATGTGGTGCTTGTTCGCCTGGCTCCGACGTTTAAGAGGAACGCCTACTTATTGAGGTCGCCAAGAGGAGAAATTTTGTTGTCACGGAAGGACGAGAAAGTTGGAGGAAAATATCGTTGCAAGAACTGTTAAGTTGGAGAGACGAGTCGAGGAAGACCGACGTGCCATGAAAGAGATGTTGCAAGCTAACATTGCAGAGAGGGTGCAATAGAAGACGGATGAGACCATGGCAGAGACGATTAAATCTAAATCAAGTAATTTCATGCATAGCGGAAGCAATTTAACCATGGATTTTCAAGCATATTTATATGAATCATCATGTTATGAAAAATCAGCATGGGAAGAACATAAAAATCTGAAAAATTACTTTGTTAGGGGGGTTTAAAACTAAAATATAACTTCCCATTTTCATTTGATTTATTAGTTTTGTGAAAAATAAATCAAATGGGCTTAAAGCCCATTCTAGCAACCCAATTAATTAACCCATTAAGATATAATTAAATGGTTTAGCTAGACCAACCCAATTCTCTTGAATCGATTTCCTCAACCATCTGGTTTAAAACCTAGGTCGAAAATCACCTAATTTGTTTCGGTTTAACTAAACCGAAAGGCGAATTCTCCCGATTCGCATACTTCTCGTATACTGACTTTTCAAAGTCCTTTTTTCTATATATCTTTTTAAAGTGTGTGACCCTTTAGGCTCACGACCCGTTGGCAGACTGGCAAAATTATCATTCTGCCTTTCCATCATAAGTGGCCTCTAGTAAGACATTATGATTACCCAACGTCCATGATTATCGATGATTCGATTTAACCTCTTATCGTCCATGTCACTGTCCTTTTATCACCTGATATCTAGATTGATCATAAGGGATAGAATCGTCATCCTTATTTATCAATCACTGTTTCTTGATATCTGAGATGACTGAAAACTGATATTATGTATCTCCCGCATGGCCATGCAATTTCTTTCAGTCATACTCATCAAGTGGCCTAAACAGATATCAATCTCATACCGGAGTATGAGGGATAAATCCCTCATGTAACGTTACCCTTTTACATGTAACGTTAGACTATGTCAGAATTAGGTACTTATTACATAGTGATCACAAAGACTCCTCGGTCTAAGGATACAGTGACAAACTACGATATGTGAGTATGCTCATGACAACATCTATGCTACATACTCACCATCGGGTCGTCCAATATCATTCCCCTGATGATATCTATGATCTAACTCCGGCACTCGCCTTGCCATGATCAGTAGAGCGTGATCATAAAGAGTTAGCCTCATACTGGTCGCTTCAAATGAAACTTAACTGACTAGGGACACATTAAATATGATTCGTTAAGATCCGCAGTACTACTATTAGTGATGACACACATAATGATACATATCAAACCATATTTAATATATTATTACAACACATTAGTAATATAATGTCGTTTTATTTATTTTGAAAGATGATAAATCATTAAAACTGTAGATCACTTTTACATTGGACTAGGGCACAACTCTAACACTTTCTTCCAAACGGTCAATTTCCAAAGGAGAAGAAGAAGTGAACGTTGGTATAAAACATTCTTACTTTTAAATTTCAATTGGTGTATTTGAACTATTGTTGTATGCTATAACCTGAATTAGAACATCATTTGTGTATTTTTAAACATTATGTGTTGTGTTGTTACTGTGTTGTTTTGGAATGTTGCAGAATGCAGGTTAAGGTACTCTTGCTTCTATATTTACATGTTTATAAATGGACTTCAAGCAATTTGAAACAAATTCTGCCAAATAGCTTCACCTAACCGACGAGATATTTGTTAGGTTCACATGTGAATTCAAAATTCTACATCGTAAAATTACTAAGTATAAAAGGTGTTTATATATACATTAGAACCTAGACCCATTAGGCTAGTCTTTTGGGGCAAATGTGGACTTTAATGTGATATGATCTTTCCTTGGTAAGACACATATCTCCCCAACAGTGGTATAAGAGCCTTAGTTTGGTAAAACTCTCCTGGTATTGTGGGTCGGGTAGTCTCATATGGTTGGTAAGACCGAGACCATGATCGGCTTCTCTCATTGTAAAGCCCAAAGGGATTAAAAAAGGTCTTACTTGGATTGTGTGGACCAAGTAAAGTATGGGCTTAGAAGGAGTTAGCCCGATGTGAAGAGACTCAATGTGGAGGGGAGATTGGTAAATCCACATGTGAGTTCAAAGTTTCACATCGAAATATTACAAAGTATAAGAAGTATTTACATATACATTAGATCCTAGATTTAATAGGCTAGTATTTTGGGTCAAATGTGGGCTCTAATATGTGTATGGACTTTCCTTGGTTTCTCTTTCTATGTAAGGCCCGGATCTCCCCAACAACATTGAAAATGTCTCAGCGGGTATGTAAAATCCATTAACAAATATTAGTATCACCTAACCGACGAACTCATACTAGACGCGTGTAATGTCTCATTCGGTTGTTGGAAACCATGTTCAAATATGATTTTATGGCAATCATTCCGATCGATTATAATAATCAAATTGGACCATGTGTATATCCATTGTATTTTTCTCTTCGAGAACTTCAACTTAGGTTATACACTTACGAAAATCAATCAAACATTGAATGAGATAATAACACTTAGAGATACTACAAATTGTATAAAACAGTAGTTCAAATATCGAGTACCACATTACTCACCTCTGAACAAATGTTACTCTTTGTATAATTGGAAATGATAGCTAAAGGTTGTGACCTTTAGTCATCACTTAACGTGTAGTAGGGAGACCTGCAGACCTGCTCAGGTTGGGCTTGGTACATTGCTGATGTCTTGTGCTTGGTCATGGTCAGAATTCTCATATATAAAGGATTGAAGTTGGGATAGAAAATTCATCTTCTTCTTAGCTTAAATATATATCAATCATTAGCTTACCAATCTCCACTATTCACAACACTCGTTAGTGGTGCTAGTCCACTGAGGGAGCAATATTATCTTAAAGAAACAACGATCAGGTAGCCTCGAATGTTTTTTCATACAATTTACAAGCTCGGTTTTTTCACTCTAACTTGGTACATATCTCGTTCTTAAATTATATTAGTCTACACTATTTTGATACATACCTTGTTCTCAAATTATATTAGCCTATATTGATATGGGTTCACCTAGCGGACAAGACGTGGTCTTCCTAGTTCTCATCGATTAAGTGATACCATGCCAGACGAGACAACGAAATGCAACTAGAAATTGCATACACATGTCCAGATCTTTGCTCACTGTAGGGATTGGCGGAACTTGAGCACAACGCAAATGGCCAGTACCATGTCTCCAATTGGGTCTACATTGCCATGAAAGTTACTGGAATTGAAATTTCAATTCTTTCCATAAATACACGGAACATGAATTTTTAAATTTTGATGCAGATCTACTTTATAATTATTCAATATTTTATTTTTCATTGTTCTAAGTATGTTTATTGCTTATATATTTCAAGTAAAAATGATATTTTTGTGCATTTAATTATAGTGAATTCTCATTTTCATACCTTATATTTTTTTTCTTTTTCAGTACCCCGAAATTCATTTTGGGACAATCTGCCCCTAAAAGACTAAAAATACACTAACAGATTTTTTTTGAAACGACGCACGTTTTGCCCTTACAGAGCCGTTTGTGCGCCGTTACAAACTGTAACGGCGCACAAACCGCCGTTTTACGGTGCGCCGTTACAAACTCTAACGGCACCGTTTGTTTGAAACGGTAACGGCAATATTTGTAACGGCGCACTTTAAAATGTGCGCCGTTACAAAATTGATATATTTAAAAAATAAAAAAGTGAAAAAAAACTAAAAATTAATATTTAATTTTCAGTTTTTTTTCCATTTTTAAAAAAAAATAAATAATAAAAATCTAAACTAATATTATACTATTTCTTAAAATTACACAAACAATTTTTCATACAAACAATATTATACAATTTCACAAACAATATTATACAATTTCAAATTAATATCTAATAATTTCAAACAATTCCTAAACTAATATTATACAATTTCTTAAAATTACACAAACAATTTTCCAAAAATTTCAACAGATATTCAAAAAATTTGTTCAACATGCACACTACAAATTATTGTAAAATATAACATGCAATCTAAAAATCAAACACCCAATTAAACCTAAAATTAAAACCTCTGAGTACATACCTTAGCAAAATATGGAAGAAGGAGAGGAAGAGAGACGGCGGCGGTGGACGGTGGCAGTGGACGGCGGAGGTGGACGGCGGCGGTGGACGACGGCGCTGACAGCAAGGAGAGGCAGGGAGAAAAGGGAGAGGCAAAGCACTGGAAGAAGAAGAGGGTTCTGGGAAATTATATAATTGGATTTTGTAACGACGCACTTTGCTATGTGCGCCGTTACAAAATAAGTTCGCAGGAAGTTTAATTTTCGCGAAATTTACCCGCAAAATTTGATTTTTCACGAAAATTTCGTTTGGCGCCACTTTTGTAACGACGCACATAGCAAAGTGCGCCGTTACAAACTATAAACCTAAATTATTATTTTAATATTGTCGGTTCGATCGTGAATGATTAGCGGTGTTCCCGTGGTTTGATTTTCCTAAAATTTGTAATATACCATGTACATGTTACATACAACTAATTGAACGGTTTCGATTCAAAAAATATATATTAATCTAGCGAACGTTTAATGATTAATGTGTTTAGGGTTTATGTTAGGTTTTACCTTCCTAAACCTTAACTCACGCTTTCAACGAAAATAGTTTATGTTGAAAATCAAGTTTTAATCCAACCGTACAGATTGAAGCGCAATAGATTGCTACTTCATGTGCCAAAATTTCAGTCAATTCCGATAATGTATGAACCTCGATCCAAACCAGTCAAGGGGAAGTCAACTTTGTTGACTATGAAATTTGACCATTTGTAACGGCGCACAATAGTAAAGTGCGTTGTTACAAAACTAACCCTAAATTATTATTTTATTCATGTCGGCCCGGTCGTGAATAATTAGCTGTGCTCCCGTGGTTTGATTTTTATAAAATTTGTAATATACCAAGTACATGTTATTTACAATAGATTTAACGGTTTTGATTTTTTAAAAAATATATTGATCTATTGAACGTTGGACGAGTTATGTGTTTAGGGTTTATGATAGAGTTTACCTTCTTAAACCATAAACTCACGCTTTCAACGAAAGTGGTTTATGTTCAAAATCATGTTATAATCCGACCGTACGGTTTGGAGCGCAATGTTTTAATACTCGATGTGCCAAAATTGTAGTTAATTCTGAGAATATTTGAATCTCGATCCAAACTGGTCAACCTTGATTACCTCCGTAAGTAAAGGTCAAACTCTCAGTAGAGATTTTTTTTTGGGGACATCGTACATCGATTTTAATTTTTTATTAACGTACATGAATTTTAAGTCGTTTCAAATTATTATGGCAATTTTGGTTTACAATTAGCATATAAAAAGAGAACAAAAAACCGAAATCAAGCGAAAGTCAACAATCTTGACTAGGGAGTAGTCAAAATTTTTGACCATTTGCAACGGCACACTTCCAAATGTGCGCCGTTACAAAATCTTAATAACGACGCACTTTAAAAGGTGCGCCGTTACAAACAAACGACAACAAAAACGGTCCGTTTTCGAACCGTTTACTCCTAACGGTAAGATTTTGGTCAACGGTCAACAATTTGGTAATGGCACACTTTGGATATGTGCGCCGTTACAAATGCAAAAACTGATAGTGATACGTAAACTACTCCTGAAATTGAACCAAAATATAATTTAGTCTAATTGAGAGAGCCGATTCAATTTTAATATTGTTGAAAATATAAAAATGCCCTTAAATCAATTTCAAATTTTCAAAATCTACTTTTTAACATTTTTTTCCAATTTGTTTTTATTCTTTCATTTGATTCCCTAACCCTAAACCAACAAAACCCAATTTATGTATGAATTCAAACATGATGGATGACTCCATTTTGACAGAAACAAAAATAACCGCGCACAAAAGAAATAAAGAACCAAACCTGATCGTAACAATTACCAATCAAAAACAAAAAGATTATCATTATCTATTGGGAGTGCTCCCAGATTTTTCCATTAAATAATCAAAATAGATCTTGAGTTCACATAGTTCAAGCAACACATTTACAACAAAACTCATGTTGTGAGGTCAATCGATCTCATTTTGATCCCGATTAATCTCCCTATTTAGGTGCTCTTCTGCCTCTTAGTGGCCAATTCGGGCCAAGTACGGACAATTTTACACTCTTTGGTGTTTTGAGGAACATATGCAGGAAATGGTAGAAAAATGGCAAGATTCAAGGGTCGGGGAGAGCAAGACTTGGAGAGCAAGAAACAAGGAAAGGGTGCAAGACAGATTAGGCACGATCGTGACCACCCCAGGCACGATCGTGCCAAAATGAGTATTTCGAGAGTATTTTTTGCTCAACTTACAGAGAGCTCCCATGATCCCGGTGGCGATGTAGTCACGATCGTCACCAAGAGAAAGTCACGATCGTGCCTTGAGTTCAAACCGAAGAGGCGATCGTGCCCGAAGAGAGAAGATGTGGCTTGACTCGATCAAAATGGTCCCCCCTGCTTAGTCACGATCGTGACCCTCTTTGAGTCACGATCGTGACCAAGCTTGATTTCAGCAGATATAAAGGGCAAGTTCCCTAAAGATTAGAGGAGCTTTTGGAGCCCACATCTGTACCTACCAGATTGTGCTATTATTTCTGCAAAGGGAAACATTCCCTTTGCCTTGTTCTTTATCATCACTTAATCATTTGAGGACTTAGAGGTGGATTTCTCAACAAGAGTCCGCTTGGGAACTCTAGGAGAGGGATTGGAAGCATTTAAACCATTGGCTCACCAAGACACAAGAAGAAACAAACCATTTCATCAAGCTTGAAGAGACATCTCTCTCAAGAACACCAAGAGCATCTCTTAACTCTATTTTCATGTTTATTTTGATGTTTATGTTTATTTTGATGTTTATGTTTACTCTTGTTACTTGTATGATGATATTTGGTTTGAGCCCCATGGTTGAGGGCTAACATTGTCGGGCAAATGTGGTTGAGGGATCGATACGAACTTGAGAGAGCAAGTGTCATCCTGGGATTAGACCGTTCTCAATGCCGAGAGGCGAGAACGGTAATCATGACATATGTTCTTCACCACAAGACTAATAGAACGAGTATACCTTTTAAGCAATGTCGAATTATGCATGTTTAGCACCCTAGGCACTTTAATTATATCGTTATTCAAATCGTCGATTGCTTGCTTTGATCTAAAAACTCCAAAACGAATTAGTTATCCGAGAATCTCAATCACAAACATAAATTCGACCGAAAGACCCTTATTAGTCCATGTGGATCGGCCCGGTACTTAACGGTTTCATAAATTGTATTACTTGTGACCGCGTACTCCTGCACGAGGGATTCAAATCCGAAGCGCGACGTTTTGCGCGACACGTTTCGGCCCTACAACTCATATCAGATAGATAGTATAAACTCATAAAATATGTGACAATCTTTATGAAACGATATGTATATGATCGTACTTGCTTTCTCAAATTGGTTGTGAATTACATAGAAGATGTTCCTTTATATAGGGAACAATAGGAATATAAACCAAACTAGAAAACCCTAATACTCAAACCTAAACCCTAATGGGCTTTCTATAATACTAGCCCTAATGGGCCTAACATAATATTAACCCTAATTTACCATGATTGACACCCCCCACCCCCCTCAAATTGATGTGGGTCGACCAACATCAATTTGAGGGGGGGTGTCAATCATGGTAAATTAGGGTTAATATTATGTTAGGCCCATTAGAATCAATTTGATTACGAAAAAAACTGATGCAGTGGCAACACATGACGGTTAAGTGACGATGACTGGTGCTTGAACTCAAAACTCGAAGACGGAGACCTGAGCCTGAAGGCTTTGGGAATTTATACCCAATTATGAAGGAGACCGGAGCCTTGAGGTTTTGGGGATTGATACCCAATTCTGAGACCGAATATAGATGTCGGAGATGGACCGAATACGGAGACCAGAGACTTTTGGAAACCGATGTGAATACCGAATACGGAAACCGTGGAGACCGAGTTGAACACCGAATACGGAGACCACGGATACCGAGTTGAATACCGAAGTAGCGTCAGATACGGAAATACCGAATTTAGAGATAGATACCGAATGCGCTACGGCTTTAGCACATCCTCCCACATTTAAGAGAGGCTAATAATAGGAAATAAACCAAATCGTCTCGAGAAAACACCCAAATCATGTCAATGAAAAAGGAAATTGGCCGAAAAATTAGAGTAGCAAACGAGGTATTGGAGCAAATCAGGTAGCAAGGAAACTGGATGATCGAATGCTGGATGACGGATCTGGATGGCAGATGAACGGATGATGGCGGATGATCGGATGACAGATTTGGATGGCGGATGTGGATGGCGGATGTGGATGGCAGATGGCGGATGGCGAATGGCGGATGGCGGATGACGGATGACGGATGACGGATGATCGGATGACGGATCTGGATGGCGGATCTGGATGGCGGATATCGGATGACGGATGCGCGGATGCGCGGATGACGGATAATCGGATGACGGATGATGCTGGTGGATGCCGGATGGCGGATCTGGATGGCGGATGATGCTGGTGGATGCCGGATGACGGATTTATAATGCCTCGCCCACCCGCTAAAACATAATTAACGAGTTGGCAAAGCAAAACTCACTCGAAGATTGAAACAAGATAGAAAATTTTTAGAGAGGCTCTGATACCATGACAATCTTTATGAAACGATATGTATATGATCGTACTTGCTTTCTCAAATTGGTTGTGAATTACATAGAAGAGGTTCCTTTGTATAGGGAACAATAGGAATATAAACCAAACTAGGAAACCCTAATACTCAAACCTAAACCCTAATGGGCTTTCTATAATACTAGCCCTAATGGGCCTAACATAATATTAACCCTAATTTACCCTGATTGACAATATGCAATCAGACACAATTTATTTCCACAAGCACCACATTTGAGCCATCTCCCAATGTCAATTGGACATGGCCAATCCTGTCAAAGCATAAGCTAAAACTTACAAATCTTACAGAATCGAAGTATTGCACAAAAACTCAAATTGGAAGGGGAAAGCCAACATTCACGAATCTCACAAAACTTGAAGAATTGCTCAAAATCACAATAAACACCTACTTCAAAATCTTTGAGTTTCCGAGATTGCTCACAGTTTGTCGTTGACCACCGTGAGGCATAATCGTGGTCCACCATCGTGAACCCTCTGCCCTCAGTCCACCGTCGAACTGAGATGAAGGCAGAAGGAACAACAGCGGGTCTACTTCGTCGATGGTGGTCTCCAAAGGAATCGCCGACAGTATTTGTGTGAAGGAGTGGGTGGTGGCGGGTCGTAGGAGGTGGTGGTTGAAGGAGGATGTGGTGGAGGAGGATTGGGGCGGCGGTTGTTGGCGGTGGCGAAGGAGAGGACGGAGGCAAGAGTGAGGAAGTGGAGGGGGCGGAGGAGGAGGAGAGGAGGGAGGTGGAGAGAAATGGGAAGAGAGAGTTAAGGGGTAGGTTTTGAAAATTTGAAATTGATTTAAGGGCATTTTGGTATTTTCAACAATACCAAAATTGAGCCGGTTCTCTCAATTAGACCAGATTTAATTTTGGTTCAATTTCAGGAGTAGTTTAAGTATTTTAAGAGTAGATTGTCACAAAATGAAATTTAGGGTACTGAAAAAAAAGTATGATATAAAAGTGAGAATTCAATATAATTAAGTGCACAAAAGTGTCATTTTATCATATTTCAATGGCATATTGCTCTGCTTTGGACACTTTAATAAATTGCAACTATACTTTGTGAGGATGCATCGTAGAAAAATATGATGTTCAATAGATCCATGATTTACGAGCATGACACTCCTAGCCAGTCCTATCAAGTTTCTCTTAAATGATGTTGATTACACAATTGAGTCTTAAAAAGGTTACTCCTTTTACATTGTTGAGTACATGGAAAGTCAAAACATGCGGCTCTCGATCTCTGTCTTTGGTCATATTGATTCCTACAGAGAACCACAATCTATTTCATGAGTTTGGTACGTAGCTTAAACTGTATGAGCTTTGCGTGCTGATCTTGAAAATCCAACCTTTAAAATTTCTGGTAGCGTGAATAGTGCGTTGAGCAGCAAAAGAAACAGTAATCCACACGAACACAAAACTTAATTATTATACAATCTGTATAATAAGTGGTGCATGAAAGTCCAACACTTTTGACATACACATCTGCACAATTATTTAATATGATTGATAGGTAAGGTAGATGTAGATGTAGGGACAACAAAAGTCTTGACAGAGAATCTATTTCCTTTGCCTTTTGAATTTGAAACCATCGCTTGTACATTTTTCAGAAGACAGCTGCAAAAGCATAAACCAAGTCACATTGTCCCAATCTTTTCAATAAGTCACATTTTCAATCACCTTTTATTTAGTTTTTTTTTCATGTATTTTTGTTATGCCGTAAAGAAACAATAAAGTTGATCCAAATGTAAAATTATGTTTTGAATCTGTTGTAATAAATATTGATGGCATTTTATTACCGAACTTGAACTATTAAAATAATTTCAATCAGATCCTAAAATCCGATAATTTTTTTGGGTTTTGAGAATTTTGAACTTCAACCGAAGTCCCCAAACCTCATATCCATCATTATTTTTAAGGTCATTTTATATTGAGTCTCCATAATTTTAATAATGTCAAAATATAGAGAAAGAGTCCACACGGTCATTTATAATGGAGGACCATTTGAGTGTGTTCACGGTCGAGTTCACATATATATACATGAGACATTGTACAATCTAGCTGGTCTTTAAGGGAGTATATATACTTTAGCAACCCTAGTGCGTACAATGTACATATGTATATCCTACTGGTTATAGGATTAGTTAAGTGTATTAATTCTAGACATTTTTACATCTATTTTGTTTCACATGAAAAGGTTCTTTGCCATTACACTGTCTTGTTGTCGGGCCAACTTCTTAAAAAAACAATATCGATGCTCACAAATAGTATTTTCATCCCTCTTAATAAAAATATGTAATATTATTATTCCTCACATATCTCAACAAATCTTTATTTTTTTTATAAACTAAAAGCTAGACTACTCATCTTGAAGTAAAATATAATCTTCTCACTTTTGAGCTTAACTTTTATTCTGTCTTAATCATTTATGTATTTTTATCCGCGAATATATAAAGTCCATAATGAGACTCAACTTTTTTGAAATATATAGGTGGCATAATTAACGTGTTTGAGTAACAAATATGGACTAGCATGCCATAAGAGTAACAAACAAAGGATGTTGCTTGTTTGATAGAACAAGGAGAGGTATGGAATCTATAATTATGATTTATCAATCGAGTGCGTGATGCAAAAATTATAAAGTGTCAGGGATTTTTAATTCCCGAGTGAACTAATTATACAACCTCAAGCAACATTATTGGATGCCACTCATTCGATGCTACATCTTTGAATCGAAAGGGAATGATAATTGAAGAGCTATTAAATCCCAACTCACTTATCGTTTTGATATACACACAAAGGTAGGTGATAAATGGATCGATTTATGATGTAATATAAAAATACAACTTAGAGCAACTCCAATGGGATTTGCCAAAATGGAAAAAATATTACTCAATTTTAGTCGTTATATTGTCATCCAATTCCAATCCTAATTGCCAAATTTTGATGCAAACATCAATTATTAACACTTTTCAACATTGTCATTCATTCATTGTTTAAATTAGTATGACAGAAATAAGAGAGAGATTTATTATTGATGTGTATTATGATGGACAAGAGATCTCTATTTATAGAGTGATAGGAAAAAACCCTAATACATGTGAGAAAAAGAAACGTAAATATAAGATGCCCAATGATTGCCAGATGCCTGATGGCTGATGGCGAGATAGCAACTGCCCAATGATTTCCATATGCCAGATGCTCTCCTCTCACGTGCGGTGTCCGAATTACGGGATAACTTTCCGAATAACGGGGATGTACACGTGTCGGTTTCCGGATTACGGGATAACTTTCCGGATTACGGGATAGCTTTTTCGATTTACGGGATATCCAATTTACGGGATGTCCGGATTACGGGATTTCCGACTTACAAGATTTCCGTGCGTGAGGAAGCGAGAGAGCGGCAGAGAGGAGTATAAAAGTAGACAAAAGAGAACACTAAATATTGTTGGCACTTCAGGACATAATCAAATTGAATGAGTACGTATGCACGTTTATATAAGCACCTTGGAAGACAAATAGTGATGGATAAAACAAAATAAGTGGCTAAAAAGAAGTAGGGCAGAAGAAGACAGAATAAGAAGATGACAGAATGAGAGATACACAAAATTAATAAGGTAAAGAGTAAAAGAAGAACAAATTGGTTTGAGAAAAAAATAACAAAATAAGGGAAAGGACAAAAAAGGAGTAGAGACAGTGTTTGAACTTGGTAGAGGAGATTTGCTGAAGGTAGCGACGGAGGCTTGTGAGATTGTCGAGTTGATTGTTTGCGGAAGCGAGAGGCTAGAGATTGGGATTTGAATTGCCTCGCCCACATGTCAGAATCACAATCATCGACGAGTGGGCAAAGCGATAAATTCATAGAGATTTGACCAAAGGATCGATTATGGCTCTGATACCATGATAGAAATAATGAGGGATTGTCAAATTGATTGTTTGTGGAAGCGAGAAGTTATAGATTGAGATTGAATTATTGGGATTTAATTGAGAGATTGGTGATAGATTTGGGTTGATTGGAAGGTTGTTGCAATAGGCAGAAGCACGAGATTGGTTAGAGATTGAGATTAAATTGCCTCGTCCACCCGTCAGAATCACGAATCATCGACGAGTGGGCAAAGCGATAAATTCGTAGAGATTTAACCAAGGATCGGTTATGCCTCTGATACTATGATAGAAATAAAAGAGAAATTTATCATTGATGTGTATTATGATGGACAAGAGACCTCTATTTATAGAATGATAGGAAAATCCTAATAAATGTGAGAAAAAGAAACGTAAATATAATCTAACATAGTATAATAATATTAAATTTAGGCAAATTTTGTTACAGTAAGTTGGCAAATATGCTAACCCTCTGTAGCAAATTTGGCAATTTACAACTGCAATGCAAATATGTCAACAATATTGGAGATGAAAGTTGCCATTTTGCCAAAAATATTGCACAATGGCAACTCCATTGGAGTTGCTCTTACCTAAAAGATCACATTCATAAATATAAGTCTCTCTTAAATTACGTCTCTTAAACATAGTCCGATCCAAAAACCAAGAATAAATTGAGTTCTTGTTATTCATCTTCTAATTTTTTAGTTTTTTAAAAAAACTCTTTCGTAATTTGGTGATAGTGAAAGATTCGAGTTCATATTCACTTGAACTACCCATGGGAGAGGGAGAGTGAACAAGCACAGTAAATTTGAGTTTTATTTTCAGAGGCATGTGCTCGTTGATTTCAACATCCGAGGAGAAACAAAAACCCTTAAAATAGTCTAATATAACTCGACTATTTCCGTAAGTGTAACACTTTATATTTTGTAAAATAGTTGTAATTTTATGAAATTTGATAGCAATTTTCAATCCTCAATTTCACAACTTGTTAATAATTTCGACGTATTTTCAAACTTTTGTAATCAACAAATTAAGGCTTTATGTATCTTCCATATATGCATGACAATGAAAGGACCTACACATCGATTTTTCTATCTCATACGTACTCATCAATTTAAGTCCAACAGATTAAGAGAAGATATAAATACCGAAACCATATATATGTTGAATTGCGTTGTGCTCCGTGTAATCAAGCTTCCTCGTCAGTTGCTTACATATAATCACTCTCCTCTTTTTTGCATGCTATACTCTTACATATGGATTAAATTGAAACTCACTCGGTACATATATATATATAGAAGCATACATTGAAGATAGTAAAAATATTTAATATTATTTGAATCTATGAATGATGATATATCATACATATTTAAAGAAAAGTGAAATAAAAATGAGAGGAAAAAATAGATTATAAAGATAGCCTCAATCACTGCTTATAAATGTAACATGTGTACATCATATCCTAATAAGAAACCTAAAGAGAATCTAGCTAGTATCAAATAAAAATGGGGATTAGAAAAGATTGAAATCTGTCATAAGGAAATGGATGTGCGAAACGTAGCAACCTAGATAGCTAATCTGTACGAAACCCTCTAGGTTTTGACTATGAATCTGAATATGACATCCACAATGTTGCAATTTTATGCTGTTAATTAGTTTTTGTATATAACAATTAAGATTCATATCTACCAAAATAAAATGTAGCAAGAAAGTGAGCATCTTGACTCTAAGGACTTTATGTACTATATATATTTATTTCCTATTTCATGAGATTTGAAAATATAATGAACTTAATTAACCTCTTGTGAATAATCTTTATTTATCTGTTGAGTTCTATAAATATCATGAAACAATTAATTAAGACACCATGTGAGGTTGGTTGGCAGTTCCAATCTATAGGACAGCTTGTTCCTTGGTCACTTGGGTGCCACATTCTGGTCTCAAATTGGATCGTCTGGGAAAGTTTTTTAAGCTTGGAATAGTAAATCAGAGCCAACATGAATTTGAGTTGCTACAGAGATCTTGAGGTTGTCTTCTATTTTAAGTTGAAGAATTAGCAACCCATGTTCACAGTATTGGATATTATTTTAAGTATTTTATTAGGAGCTGCTTAAATTCGGCATGTCATTGCTTGGCCATTTGCATATCTCTGCCTTACATGCATGCACTGTGCCAGTTCAGAAACTATCTGTCTACTTTCTCTTGACATACAAAATTGACTTTTCAATCACAAAAATAGTATTACTTGCATCAAATTTATTCTTCATGTTAAAAAATATTCATCAATTCTTTTACAGTAAGTGTGTGTAAGAATTTTTTTTTTGTAATGAATAAAGTTTTAATTATATCATAATTATGACCAAGTTTTGAAAACCAAATCATGATTGAATCATTTGAACACTTAATCATTGTTTGGGATGCATTCCAGCGAGAACCAAAAGATACGTGATAATTGTGAGAGTCAACGTAAGAATGTCATGTGATAGGGGGCAAGTAATTTTCTATACTCTATAAGTGAACATTGTCAAGGAAAGTGGTTTAATTAGAGTTTGGAAGATTTTTTTTTTTGAGTCTATCACGTCAGAGTTGACGTTAGCATGCCTGCCAGTGCAATGTCGCACTCCCACGAGTTCACACGAAGGTGGGCGGTTCGCACATGATCACCCCTCAACATTACTAAAGTATGTGTTATCCTCGTGCAAGGTAAATTGTGTAAATAAAATTGCAATATTATTTACTTGATAGGCATGTGATTACACCATCCCAATTACATGAACTGAAGATTGACCATAAAATCTGTAAACATACACTGAATTGTTACATTTGCAAGAGATTATATAAAAAGAAAAGGTTGGAAAAATACAGGGTCAGCATCAGCATCTTCTCTAGAAAACACAAAAAAGAAATTAGTGTTATATAAAGCCAGCAAATATGACCCTGTCTCACTTCACTTTATCAGCTCTCTAACTCTATCTCTATCTCTATCTCCCTCACACACACACACTCTTCTGTTCTTATAGTTTCTACTCTTGCCCTCACAGTTCTGTAATTTTGTAAAATAAAAATCTTTTGTTTCCCTAAAATTTGGAGGAAATCTACTAAAAGGAAAACAAACAAATACCTAAGTATTGATTATTGCAAATTTGCTATAGCCGATAAGATCCACTGTGCTTGTTCACTTCAATCATGCAGCACCAACTTCAGTTCAACACTTCGGATTCTTTGGAAGCTCTCATCTCTCTTTGTCCCTCTAAAGGTACTCTATCTATAACGTCCTCTGTAATTTCTCACACATCTAAATTTTCATTCAATTGGTAACAAATCTTGGATTTCCTTTCTGGGTTTCTCTTGATTCTCAAGTGGGTATCAGAAATGACAAAACTTTGTTCGATCTGTTGGGTGCAGAGGAGGAGCAGAGGACCCAAAAGAGCGGCGGCGTGTACAGCAGAGAGTTCCAGGCAATGCTGGACAGTTTAGAGAGCGAGGATTGCGCAGAAGAGACCGGAATCGGGTCGGAGAAGAAGCGGAGGCTGAGCATAGACCAAGTGAGGGCTCTGGAGAAGTACTTCGAGGTCGAGAACAAGCTCGACCCCGACAGGAAGCTCAAACTGGCCGAAGAGCTCGGCCTGCAGCCGCGCCAGGTCGCTATCTGGTTCCAGAACCGCCGCGCGCGGTGGAAGACCAAGCAGCTCGAGAGAGACTTCCGCCTCCTCAAAGCCAACTACGATTCTCTCAACGTCGATTTCAGCACTCTGCAGCAAGAAAAGCAACAACTCTCTGCAGAGGTACATTACATTAAATTTTTGTTACAGTGTAAATTTATAATTAGTCATTCAACTGTCAACTTAAGCTTTTAGTTGAGTTAGTTCTCTCATAATTGAATTGAAATTGAATTTGAAGCTTGAAGAACTGAAAGAGAAGCTTGAAAGGCAAAATTCAGAGCATTCCCGTTCTCCAGAACAGAGCAAGTCGGGTGGTTACTGTGATTTCAAAGATAAAGGATCATCGGATAGCGACTCCAATGTAATGTTCAATGAAGAAAGAGGCCTATCCTATAACGCTCAGCCACAGCTAATGTCGCCACCACCGACAGGCACGGATTTTCAGCAGGCGACGAACTGGTTTCAATCGTTGGATCTAAGGGTGAAAATGGAAGATCAGAGCCTGTTTAATCCGGAGGAGTCGTGCAACATTTATTCTGTTGATCAGCCACCCACACTCCACTGGTACTTCCAACACTAGAAGAAGAAGAAGAGGAGGAGGAGGAGCCACCAATAGAATTAAATAGTCATATTTAGAATAATATCTATAGTATGTTTTGTTTTTTAATTTTGAAAGGTCCAGCTTGTTGGAAAGATTATATCTATATGATTCTTCATATCATTATTTTGTACAACTCATAATTATTATTTTTTGATCAGCACATAATTATTTAATATGATATCAAAATGATTGAAAAGATGGAGTTAGATTCAATCTTATATAATCGTTTTAATATAATATAAAGTTTGGTGATATATCAAATCTAGAGACTGAGAAGGTTGTAGAGACATGTTGTGATGATCTATGAATCCGAAGTGAGGCCCATGCGGTTGGTAAAACACAGAGGTTGATGTTTCTAAGAATGTGAGTGTTTTGGTACCACTTGGTTGCAGTGGGGCCAAGCTACAACTGTTTATGAAGACTCGAGGCAAGGGAGAGACGGGGCTTGTCACCCATTTCAATGTCTAAGAAAGTCATGTTTTTGGATTGGACCACATTCGAACTTGTCAACCCTCGCTCTCGTACCTATGCTATGCCTAAATACTTCCAATTCCATCCTCTCAATCACTTCTGGCCCCAAAACCACCTTTGAACTCTATCTTCTACATACAACAACCTGCAGTTGCATTTTCGCCCTTTGCCTGTAACACTATTATTAAGACCATCTCCAATGCTATATCCATATATTCAAAAATTATTATTCAATGATTGAGTCTCTATATCTATTTCTCTCCAACCCAATCTCCAAAATTATCTCTATACGTCACATCAAATATTACTTTTATTATTTAATAATTTTACATATTATATTTATATAATTTTAATTCTAATAAATTATTTAAATATATACATTAATTTACTAAAAATAAATGTCATATAATAATCAAAATTTTATATAATAAAATATTAAAAATAACACATCGAATAAAACAAAATTAATTCTACGTGTTAGTAAACTCGTCCCAACGAGTAATTTTAGTCAATATTTCGATCTTCTTAGTGAATAAGAAAAATAATTGTGTTCGTTTATTTATTATTGTAATTGAAAATCTACGTCTGTTGTCGAATTTTTATTTAAAATCATTGTTTGTCGTCGATTCTAATGAAAAATATATTTTGCAAAATAAATTACAAATGAAGTTATAATACAATAATTTTTATATATTCAATTTACAATCAAATTAAATAGATTAATTAATTTCTTTTAAAAAAATACACATAAATTACACTCATGAATAAAAATAAATTTAGATACCCATTTATTACACTCATAAATAAAAAAAATAATAGCATTTCACTTAACACCCATTTATTCACTTTTGGAGATTGCAATAGTGTGTATTCAAATTTGAAGACTCACTGTAGCAAATATGCATATTTGGATACCTGCGTTGGAGAAGATAGTCTCCAAATATGCAAAAATTTGCATATTTGGATACAGGGTTGGAGATGCCCTAACATCACTCATTTTGCGGAACGTTTACGAGGGTTACGGTTAGAAATATTGAAAAAATATTGTATCTGTTATCACTTGACACCTACATGTCTCATATCGAGTAAGTATGGGCCCAAAAAAGATGATATACTGTTAAGAGTGAGCTTAGTGTGTTAGCTTTTTTTTCTTCTTGTGTACTCGCTTGTAAGGACTGGTCTTCCAATCAGTGTTATCGGAACTTCAGGTCTGCTTGCATATATCTCGTCACCAAGGGATGGCACAATACTCCAAACTTGGCGGGGACCCGATATCTTTGATCCGTCTTGTCTTGAACAGAATGAAATTTTTTAGGTTTTGGATAAGTTTGGAGAATCAATTTAAATTCTTCGTTGAATTATGGTGGGGCAATCATACCCCGCCTCGCCTCATATTCGTTACACGTAAATCAATTTATTAAGATATCCTAGAAAAAACATAACAATAAAACTCAATTCAACCAAATTTAATCTAAAATTGTAATCACGAACTTAAACCTCTTTTATAATTCAATTATCTAAATTAAAAACTCTCAAATCCTCACACTCCATAAAGTCATCTACGACGAAAGTTGCTTAAGCCAATTTTCATGTTGACATATTTTACATAGATGGACAACCAAATTTTATGAGAAATATTCTTCATTTAATTCAAAATAAATTCAACAAATTCTGGGCGAGTTTGGAGATTTGGGGATTGCTCACCCCCATCAGGCCAGAAAATGGGAATACGATATGGACGAGGTAAAGGCTGTAGATTCGAGGCACGGACGTGACCACCAAATCTGCCCCGAACTCGCCTCAATATTTTCCCTATCGTCAGCTTAGGCAGACCAATATATCTCATGGTAGATCGATACATGTGGGCCGCCAAAAGTAAATTCATTTGATGGCTAGGGCGGAATTAGAAACTTTCAAAAGAAAAACAAAATTTCTACTAAATAGGTTTAACTTTTAATAAATTTTTCGAAGTCTACTCGTTAAATGTTTGTATCAAAATCATTATAATTGAACACAAGCCAAACTCAAACTTAACATTTCAAGATTGGATAGGCCCATGTGTCAAACTTTTAACAAAATAATCGTATTTCATTACTCAAGTATTTGATTAATGTTCATTATAATTAAGATCGATTCAATATCTAGCTCAAAATTTAGCTCGTTTGATAATAAACGAGTCAATCGCGAGCCTAATCTACTAGATAATCATATGCATTCGGTATAATTTTATGAGCTTCAAATTTGATTCATTTGCGAAAAATATTATTTATATTCTGTTAGAATAATATTATTAAAAATTAATTGGTTGTAGGATTTGAACACACACCCTTAGGGAAGAATTTATGCAGGGGCACAACTAACTCCATTTGCAAAAATAATTATTCAATTTGAATAACATATTATAAAACCTTTATCATCAAAGTCTTAATAAACATACTAACCATTAGACAAAATGAAGTTTTTGAGTTACATATTATTATTAAAGATACAAATAAATAATACACAATGAAATTTATTAATAAAATATTATAATTATAACAAATACAATATTTTTTTATGAATAATAATGTGCAAAATAAATAAATTTATCATAATTTATTAAAAAAATTGAACTAACACTTATTTATTTTTAAATATTATAACTATAAAAATGAATTAAAATAATATATTTGAAATCATTTTATTATTAAAACATTCCAAAATTGTAATGGTTTGATACTTGTAGCCATTTTTCATAATTTGTGTTGGAGTTGAATAATGATGGAGCACTTATATTTTTTTTCATTGGGTAATAATTTTTAGCAAATTGAGTTGAAGTTGCTCTCAAAAGTGTGAGCAACAATGTGATGGGCATGTATAAAGAGTGAGATTATTAGAATTTCACATGGTAAGTGTAGGTCCCATGTGTATGAGATAAAAATAAATTTAGGGATAATTTCATAAAATTACGGTTAACTTTACGCTGACTTGACATCATTCTCAATTAACTCTATATGACTTACTTTTTGTTTTGAGATGCGTACTTACTTTTTCTCACATAATTATAGTTCGTTAATATTTTATTTAGTTTTAAATATAAAATGACTAAAACACCCATGAAAATGGTGTTAAATCAGCTATAATTTTGTGAGATTATCATTAAATTTATATTCCGGCCTAAGTCCGGGTCGAATCCACAGGGACCAAAATGGGGTTACTCAAGTGGACATTTCGTGCTCTCTTTCCTGACACGACTCGATAAAGTAAATAGCGTAAATAAAGAGATGTTAAACTACAACTAATCCGATATTAACTACGTTATTCTAGAAGCAAGAAAGGTAAATGGGGGAGGCAGATGGTAGAAGGTTGGTTAAAAGTCAAGGATTGGAGCACCGAAGGTGCTAAACATGCATGGTCTTGAATCACGATATCGAAATACTAGTTCAATTGGTTGATGTCTATGTTTAACCTATGTCTTGGATACCGTTCTCGCCTCTCGGCATTGAAAACGGCCTAATCCCAGAATGACACTTGCTCTCTCGAGTTCGTATCAATCCCGGGACCGCATTGGTCCGACAATATTAGAATAAGTGCTAATCTAGGGCGTCTAGGCACGGCTTCGAACCCCTAGCACGTTGTGATACCTAGGTCCGCGACATCCGTCTCTCTCGAGCTCGACTTAATCGCCTACACATGCATTCTACGCGGTGCTAATCGCGATGCAAGTATTAAATTGAGGCAAACACACAACACAATCATTCAACACGACAGTGATTAGGAAATGAACCTATGTCATAATTACCAACCTCGTCTCTGAACATTAAGATTGACCTAATTCAAAGTCAACTCTTGCCCTCTCGGGTATCGAACTAACTCAGAACCGCATTCGCCTGACAATCTTAGGCTAATGGTTGATTCGAGGTGTCAAGACCCGGTCTTGAGCCTCCAACCCTCGGTAGTTCCTAGGTTCGGGCCTATCCTTCCCTCTCGGGATCGACTTAGCCCCTAAACATGCATACTAAGTTAGGCTAAGTGTTACGTCGGGGTGTCAAAACCTAGTTTCGAGCCCCTCACACTTAATGATACCTAGGTCTGTGGAACACCGTCTCCCTCTCGAGCCCGGGTAAGCCCTAAGCATACATTCTACGTGGGTCACAAAGCATACATAGATTAAAGTAAGGTAAACCCACACATAACCATCATCATCCTAAAACTAATACGTCAAATAACGATAAATCAATCCATACAAGGTCTAGCCCCCATGACCTCGGGTTTTTAGCCCCAAATCATGGTGCTCAAGCATTCATACACAAGTATAAACTAGATTCAAGGAATGGAAAGAGAATTACAAACCTAAACCCAAAAGCATGAGTGTTGGGAAGCTAAAAACCTTCCAATCTAGCTTTTCCAAGCATCTTCTTGCCTCCTTTTCTTCTTCCCATGGTGGTGGTGGTGGAAACCCTCCCCTGGAGCACAAAAAAATGGCCTTCAAGGGTGGTTCTTGGAGCCCTTTCCCTCTAGGAACTCTTGGGAGGTCGAAAACCCTCTCAAAACTAAGTGTGTGCCTAAAATGTGAGAGTTGGATCTTGAAAAATGAGGGTTTTCGCACTTCAAATCGTTGTTCTGGCACTTAGGCACGATCTTTCCGATGGATTCATGATCGTGCCTCTCATGGTGACGATCATGACCCAAATCGTGCATCGCTATGGCATTTTTGAGCAAAATTTGGTCAAAATATTCATTAAGGCACGATCGTGCCTCACCTAGGCATGATCGTGACTCCTTTAAAACCTTCTCAATGTGTTAGATCTTCACAATCCATTCAAATCGACAAATTATAGGCCCCAATTGGACGTCGGATGAGAAATCTACACTACCGAGAAGTTTCAGCTATTATACATAATTTTTTTAACTGATTTTCAGCTCCCAATTGTGCATTCCACTTACAAAATGTCAAAATTTCACCAAATATCAAAAAGTACAAAATAATGACTTTTAAAAATTGAAAGGAAGATAATTCGGTGCTCAATTGCGGAATAGAGTGAAATTGCAAGGTCACATGAGACCCGCAATAGCAGCTACACAAATATATCTAACAAATGGTATTTTATTATGAACTATGTATAGAACAATTCAAAATAGAGGTAATTAATTAGAGAGAGAGAGGAAGTAGTGGAGGGGGTGCTGAGTAGTTGAAGAAGTAATGGAGTGTACGAGACACAAGTTCTTGTCAAAATTTTCTTGCATTTCCACTTTTGTTTAGAAAATGACACAACAAAGGGTTAATTTCTCTATAGGGTGGGACCATTCAGTGCTTTTCTTGGACTAGGACTCATTTTGTGGGATCTACCTTGCCTATTACCATCCCAATTAACCTTACACTGTACATTCTACCACATCTTGCAAACATCATTAATATTGTTTTACCGTTTCTATTCAGTAGCTTATGATTATCATGCCAATCAGCTTACTTTAATTAAATTTGCTTGTATATGCATACAATGTGTAGTAGGGCTTGCAAAAGAAAATATATACATCAAACTCAGCAAGTATTCAATGTCTTTGATCTAATCAGAACATGCATAATAGGCTGGGTAATAAATATTTTCACAGGTAACTTTGCAAGTAAAGGGCGAGTACGAGTAAAATATCCGCATAACTCATACATGATACCTTCTTTTTGTTTTATGTATAAACATGTAATATAAGATTAATTAAACAAAAGAACCTGTATAATAAGAAATCTTATTTTAACTTTATCTAACAACTCAATATTTTTATTTTAATAACCTTTTCAAAATTGTTAATTTTTATTAAAGGGGTATTTGGGTAGTGCAGGTACACAGATAATCGAACGAGTGTATGAGAAGACGAGTACTCGCAAGCAAGTATAACAAAATTTGTCCAGAAACCTATCCGTCGTCGATGATGACATGACCATTCTAGAATTATAATTTTCAATGCTATTAATAGTGCCAGAGATTATATATGTGTTGTGTTTCAAATGGGAAAAAAGTCCTAGAAGTGTGCTAGCAATTTTTCTTCTTCTTTCCAAAACTAAAATTTGAATGTACTAACAGCTTTAGTATTGTACTAAAAGATGAAAAAATAAAACTAGTGCTCATATCTTTTAGTTCTAAAATCCAAATACAAGAACCCAAATCTAGAATTGGATCAATGACCAAAAGGCCATTACAAGCACGAGGGTATGATTTGGAATGAATAGTGATCTGTTGTCAATTAATAGGTTTTAGGTTGGAAAGGCTATGAAAGTTGTCACATTTTGAGAGTGACATGTTGATGCGGACCCTGCAACATACTTGATTGTCTTTTTCATCTCTTTTTGACTCTATTGATTCGTGTTTAGACGTGTGGGCATTATTAGAGAAAGCAAAAATGCCCATTAACCCATCTGAAAAAATCCAATCTAAACGTATTGTGCTGCGGGTTGGGTTGGCGAGTTAGAGACACTTCACCCGACCCAACCCGCAGCCCAAATCATCCTCAGCTCAGTTTCGAATGTGGCCTCTTCCCGAAACCCGTTAGCATTCCAGAAAGGATCTTTGCTATTTCCCTTGTTAAGGTCCATAAGGAACTTTCCTTGTCAACATTAACATCACATAAAACCTTTTGCTCATTGCTTAAATATATGGAGTTCAAGGAGAAAGCAGGAGGGATTGAGGTTAGAGATTGTGGATTTGAGTTGTAAACTTTCAATTTCATCTAATAGAGGTATTTTTCTACTCTGATTTCCATTTTGTGTTTGATTTGGAGATTTGAGGTTCATGAGGTTGTGAACTTTGGGAATTTGGATTTCATTGTTGGTTTGAGATTGAGATTCAGGATCTAAGTGTTTTGATTGTTTGTAGTGAATTGTTGATGAGATTGAGACTTGAATTGTTAAGTGTTGATTCGAATCCAGAGTGCTTAGTTGGTTGAATTTGTGGATTGTGAACATGACTTGCTTGATTATAATTGATTTGGATATGGATTGTGCGGAGAAGAGTGTCTAAATCTAGCATTGGGGAGGATTAAAGGAGATTGTCATTATTGAAAATTGATTTCATGAAGTAAGGGCCTAATGGATTGAATTAGAGACTTTAGGTGGATAACATAATGCTTATGTCCCGTGTAGGCTATAGGAAATTGACATTCGTTGAACTAGACCACATTAGGGTCGAATTTACACTAGGATCACCAAGCAGACACGATGAGATTGATGTGATTGTAGCGTTCTTTATAACGATCCATACTAGTAACCCCATCGGTCCACACGTGTTAGAATAAGTCCATTTTTAAAATAGGCCCACGTCGTTTAAGTCCAAGTCTAAAATGTTTTATCTAGATTATTCTATTATTCCATCTAGAATATTCTCTCTTCCTATGTAAAGAGAGATCTCTTGTAGTGTAAAAAATCATAAACGAATAAAAATCTCAACTTCAACAATATCCATAGAGTACCAACTCAAAAGTTAGGAATTTCTTCTAAACCTATACGAAGCGAAATCCCATAGTTCACTTAGTCGTGATGAAACTAGGCTTTACTAGAGCTTAGCACCTTTAGTTGCCAACTACGTGAACATTAGGGTGGGTTGGGAAGACCAATACTCTAGGACATCACAATCCCCTTATTGATTGATTAATTTGTTCAACAGTACAGTCTCCAAATATCCGTGACACCCCAATCTTCATTTATGTTGATATTTGTGTAGTGAGGCTTGAGTAGTAGCATGGTTTGTTGCTGAGGAGATGATAGAGCAAGTGGTGTGAAGTTGCATGTTTAACCATTTTTCAACCATTTCTATTCAAGACAGAATCAACTCTATTACACCTTAGCGTCCGAATAACTTAAACCTGAATCTCCTTCTGGGGTCAATATTTCAGGGTCACAAACTAGTTTCCCTATACTACTTGTTAATCGATGCACTTGTCATGTATCGGGAGTGAGTGAGAATCTCCTCGAGAGGTTTTCCTCCAATCAACATACAAATACTTTTATTTGAAAAATATATAGGAAAATGAAAAAAGAATAGACAAATACCTTTACTTCAAAATACATAGAAAAAGCAACAGGCAAATGCCTTTATTTCAAAAATACAGAGAAAAAAATTATAGATCATAAGTAGAACGACAATCCAAAACTCAATATTTATTGAAAATTGATTGAATATAACATAATTACTAAAGGATTGTCATTGTGCAGGTGGGGAGTTAGAGAATGATCTCTTTAATCAATTTGTCTAAATTCACTTGAGATGATCCTTTGAGACTAACAGCTTCTTCTGCCTTTCTTTTCAACTCTAGTGCCTTCATTTTCATCTTTTTTCCCTCCTTAGTGTCCATCAACCTCACCACAAGCTTCTCAATTTTATCCCTTGAAACATCACCATCTTTCTCTATGCCTATTCCCCATTTATTACAGCAGTACCAAGAACTAGTCGGCTGGTCTGCGGAGAATGGCCAACATATCATTGGCACTCCAGCACTTATACTTTCCAGCATTGAGTTCCATCCGCAGTGCGTGATGAAGCCAGCTACTGACGGATGCTTTAAAACTTGTTCTTGCGGGCACCAATTGGCAATCAAGCCTCTTTCTTTAGTCTCCTCCACAAACTCCGGAGGAACTATGACATCCTCACCCTTGACAAGATCAGGCCTTATGATCCATAAGAAATTCTTGTTACTATTAGCGAGCCCCCATGCAAGTTCGGCTCGTTGTTGAGCTCCAATCATCAAGATGCTCCCAAAATTTACATACATCACTGAATTGGGCTCTTTTGAATCGAGCCACTTAAGACACTCCTTATCTTCCCTCCATAAGGTGGATGGTATGGAGCTCAAGGTCTTGTATGTAAGTTTTTCAACTAGTTGATGAGATGGACCAATGGCATAGATCGGGGGAAGAATTGATGCAAGATTATCCCTTAATAGTTGGTCATCTAAATCATCAAATGTATTCAAGACAATTGCTGATGCGCCTTGAATCATGTTCGCAATTACTCGTCCAGGAGTTGGAGGCTTAGGAAAACCGTCTTCGTCAATTGTTCCAACGAAAGGAGGAAAGTTTTTGAGTCGTATACCTTCCAAGCCAGGTATCCCCTCAACAACAGTGTCTAAATACCCATTTGATAGTAAATCAACATCTGCAAAAGTTAACATGTCAACCAAATAATGTATACATACATTGATTAGTCACAAGTTCAAAACTCACTGTGTTCACAATGTTACCTTTTGTAAGTATAAACCCTTTCTTAATTAAGTTAGAGTAACTCGAAAACGCCATCAAACTGCAAGCACTTGCCATCCAGAGAAACACATTAGGGATCCTGAAATGGTGAGAAACCTTAACAGTGAAACTCATCATAGGATCAGAAACAATGCAAGTGACCGGGGGATTATTACTATCACTATTGAGCTTGAAAATAAGATCCCGAAAAGGTGCTAAGCAATGTTTATTGATAGAATCATAGTAGTCTCCATTGGAGCGCAGTCGGCAATCGGGAATGGACATGAACTGAAAGGAAGGGAGGCTATTGAGAGAGTCGGAGCCTTGTGACCGGAGAAAGAGGTCATGGATGAAGTCAGTGTTGACAAAGGTGATGTGAAAGCCTTTGTGGTGAAGGAGCTTAGCTAGCTTCATCATTGGGTTAATGTGTCCTTGTGCAGGCCATGACACAAAAACCGCATGAGGAATGCTATTGCTCTGCTTCACAGTATCTTCCATTTGTGTATGAATATGTGGTTTTTGGTGGTGACATTGTAGGAAGTAGGAGCGCGGGTTTTATAGCATGAAATTGAGTAATTGTAAGCTTCACATTTGATGTATTTGATTGATCCAAATTGAAATTTGACACATTTTATAACTGCCAATGCATCGGACAACTTGAATCTTTGTCACTGGCTAGAAACCGGCGGTTGCATTACGCTCGTAGTACATAAAAAACTTTATAAGCTTAATTATGGTTTGACGAGTGAAAGATTGATAAACACATTGAAAGAGTTTATTTTTTAAAAAACCTTAATTAGGTCGGTTTTTAGTTAAGAGATTACCCTTTCTAATCTGTACTATATTCGAGTCTCAGTTGATACTTCTTGCTTATTTCACAGTGTGCCGTGTATTACGGATAATTTAAAAAAAACTATATATAATTAATATATTGAAAAATAATAATGTTTTATGAAAAAATAAAAAATAAAAAATTACAGTGGGGCTCTCATATAATTATAAATTAGTATTTTATTGAAGTTACAAAATATGTTAGGATTCCAATACTCAATAAAATATCATTCTGGTGATGTGGTTAGACAACAGTTTTAGTCTATAACTATAGCCAAAGGACAATTTATAATAGAGAAAATGTCAGTTTAATCTACTTAAATATCAAATATTTTCAATATATATATAACTTTTAGTTTTTGCAATATTTTATTTAGGGTAAATTCCACATGAACCCCCTTAATTAAACGCGTGTCTCACATGTCACCCCTTAACTACAAAATCAATTTGTGAGTTGCCTTAACTATCCAAAAATCTCACTTCACCTTTTTTTGTTGAATTTTTTCAAAATTCTGTTAAGTTTTTGTGAAATGACGAAAATACCCTTCTATCTGAAAAATTAAAATAAATAAATAAAAATGATTTTGAACTTTTTTTTTCTAATTTTCTCGTTGTACAAAATTAAGAATAAAATTTTGTAAATAGTAAAAATAATTTTTATAAAGTTTATTTTACAAAAAAAATTAAAAATTAAAAAAATTACTTTTAAACATCGTTTTTTATTTTTATGAATTTTTATAAATAATTGCTTTTAAATAAAAAATTAATACTAAATTATTATTTTTATTCTTTATTTTGTACAATGAGAAAATTAGAAAAAAAAGTTCAAAATCATTTTTATTTATTTATTTTCATTTTTTAGATACAAGAGTATTTTCGTCATTTCACAAAAAACTTAACAGAATTTTGAAAAATGTTAACAAAAAAAGGTGGGATTTTTGGATAATTAAGGCACCTCACAGATTGATTTTGTAGTTAAGGAAGGCATGTGAGACATGCGTATAGTTAGGGGGGTCATGTTCAATTTACCCCTTTAACTATACAAGATTTTAACTTTACTAAGTTACACTTAGATATGTTTGAATTTTTTGTTGAAATGACAAAATTACTTTCACATGAAGATTAGGTTGTGTGGGATTTATTTGTTGAGCTTGGATGCATTGACCTTGAGCTTTGTAAGGGTAGCTAAGAAATTTTAAAATTATATAATATAGAGTTATTATTATAAATAATAAGAATAACAATTAAATATAAAATTATTTAATTTCATTATTAATCATAAAAATTACAAATTTTTATTAAAAATGACATGACGTCAGCCCATCTTCGTCGCTGCAACGAGACGAAGTGTCCAAAACTCGCCGCCAATTTGGACCGGAAGCTCGTTTGAATCTCGATGCCAATTTCAAGTTGAAGCTTGTGTTAGATACGGGGTTAGTTCATAAACGCAAATCGAGCAATTAATACATTAATTCAAGCATGCATGCAATAATTAAATAAATTGAAAAAGACGAACACAATGAATAATAATTTATTATTATTGAATATCACCGTCACAATACAATAAAATTTACTTGACCTGTGAATCGGTATTGGACATATGAAGAAGGAAGAAACGATTATCGACGAGGCACGGTAATCCGCTTTCCTTGAGACGAATTTTGCCCCCGTATGGACAAATCACTCCCAGGATACAACGTCGATCGTAGGCGAACTCTGAACCGTGATGTAGAGAGAATCAGGCAAGAAGAACTAGAGAGAGGTGGTCGGGTAGGGTATTTTTCGATGTGTCTCTATTTCTCTACAAAAGCTATCTATTTATAGGCTTAGGGTAAAGTTGAAACCTAAAGAGAAAGGGAAAGAAATAATTACAAATTTCTTTCTTGGGGAGAAAGACAATATCTCGGAATATTTTCTTAATTTCCAATTAAGAGATTTTTCCTTTTAATGGCATAATGTGACCACACTTATTTCCAAATAATTATTTTGGAAATATTTTACATTTAGAAAATATCACAGAAATATTTTATTCATGAATAAAAATATTCTTAAAATATTTAATTCTTCAATATAAATATTCCGAAAATATTTATTTATTTTCACATTGCAAGTTGCAGAATATTATTTCCGATTTCATGAAAAAATATTTATTCCCAAATTTACTGACTTGGAAAATATTTATTTCCGAATTATATTGGAAAATATTATTCTCAATTTACAAATTAAAAATATTGATGGAAATTCGTTTTTGTGCCTTAGTGAAAATGTGGCGGATTTTCGGCCCCCAAATTTTCAGCACAACTCAATTCAAGTGGTCATCTTTGAGGTTCAATTTCTCATTCACCTCTTGTCTGTTTAGAGCTCGTGATATACCGTTGGAAAGCTCTCATATCCTAGATTATGTAAACGTGTTTCACATCATTCTAGGCCGAGTCGAAGCATTCCAAAATCACTGCTCAAGTTGACCCATTCACTAGTTAACACATATGTCAACTTTTGCCATTTTTATCAATTTTGTCCAACAATCCCCCACATGAATGAAATTGAACGTGTAATAATTTCAACGTGATGATTACTCTCTACAGTCGATATATGCATCGGATAAGTAGGTTACCCCCTTTGAACTTTCCTAGTAAAAGTATACTTATCTTCCTGACATATGAGTAGATGCGATGTCCTTGAACTCTCTGTCGTTTAGCGTAAGAGATCATATACTTCACACATATATCAACGAACACGGTTGTTAGGTTCTCATGGTTGTGTTCGTTATGGTCATGAACACCTCCTGGTTCTGCAAGAGCTTAAGAGAACTAAACCCCATAAGTTTCTTTTGAAGCGACCCCACTTCACTCTCACACAGGTGATATCTTGTGCTCAACTTCGTGATGCACAAAGTATCATTAAAAGCATAGCTTAACCTGATCCATTATTATGTCACTGTTTGACATCATAGGAATGGTCTCAGGGTTGCCCCCGCAGTGACCGCACAAGGTTCATGCAATTAGGTTGTCCCCTTGAACCTAGATCTTGGGATCTCCAGTCAACTAGGTTGGGTTTTCCTTCACATGACCCCTTAATTATATGGGCTTGAGCCTCATTCCTTTCGATGTTTATCAACTTGATCTCTATTTAACCCAACGGTTAGCGGATCCGCAATATTATCATTTGACCTTATCAAGTCAACATAGATAATTCTCGTAGAGATCAGTTGTTTAACGATGTTATGTCGACGACGCATGTGTCGATCTTTACCGTTACCCCCAAGCTCTGTGCACTACAAATAGTTGCTTGGTGATCACAATGCACACATATTTTAGGCACAAGCTTTCGCCATTTAGAAATATCCTCTAGTTACGTAGCTCCTCGGCTTCTTCCACAGCTTTATCCAAAGCTTCAAACTCAGATTTACATGTTAATCTGGTTATTACCGTTTGTTGTGAGGATTTTCATGAAGCAGCTCCTCCTGCTAGGGTTGAGACGTTTCTCCTCTTGTCTTTGACATCCCTTATGTTAGATATCCAACAAGCATAAGAGTATACTTCTAGCACGGCAGGTTCTCTTGCATAGTATAGTCCATAGTTATGGGTTCCTCGTACATACCTTAGTATTCTTACGATTCCCTTTTTCATGGACTCACATGTTCAAAGAACTAAACATTCTTTAACTCCATTATCGTGTTCTTCTGTATTTCGAAATCTGTTTGATTCATACACCAAGAACCGATACCACCATGCAAGGCATATGCAATAAAAATACAGTCCAACGTTTTGGAACTTATTTCATTGCCTCTTGTAAAGGGTTGTTACCTTGGCAAGGTACCCCCACATTCTTAGGCAATTATTGGAAGGCTCGTTTCTTTTCCATAATTTCTACAGTATCGTGTCTGATTTCTTGCGGGGTTACCTTATTAAAAAGGTATTTAACTGACATACAGTTTCCCCCCACATATATCGTAACAACCCATTAAAGCTTAAATCAGACGATTTTCTTTGCGACCTAAGGAAAGAAGATCTCGTTGGTTTTTGACTTATCATAAATTCACATTTAGAATTTAGGGATTCTACATTTGTTATCCTACGCAGCGCTACGTAGTCAACTTGTCCAAGTTTACATGTAATCCATACAATGACTTATTGAATTAAACATAAGAAGCGTCCCTCTTATTTTATTCATCATTTTGGACTTGCATGAAAGGTTCTCATCATTTTTCACATGCATCTCATCCTTAGTCAAAACTCATTCCAGCCTTGCACCATCTTAATGCCTTTAAGAGTTTGCCGGATCCAGTTCTCTTGCGAATGTTCGATACGTGAGTGACATTTCGCAGAACTACTTCTTTTCCAAAAAAACATTCATGAAATTTATCAATTAAAATTTTAATTTCAATTTCACATATCAAGTTTTAGACAATTCAACGTTTTCCCGTAATAGAATTGATTGTTCTAACTCAATTCCACACATTCTAGATGAATAATTGAAAATATTCAATTTATTCACATGTGTTTTCGTTGATCGCAAAGATCATTCGGTTTTGTCCTTTATGTTCTTGAACATGATGGATCATACCGACCTATAATCAATAAATTCAATATAAGTTGAGCTCACGTGTTTCACAAAGAAACATATACGTTGTTTAATCTATCTTACATGTCTCGTAGAATCGATTAATTAATAATCTTTAAAATAATCGGTCATACATGTTTATGAATAGATTAAACTCTGTGTATCAATTAAAGCATTTGATACTCTTCAATACGTCTTTTCGTACTCTCGTCTAGAGTTGGATCATAAGAACTCAATTTGCATTTTTTTTTCTCGTAGAAAACCATGTTATTCAAAATTAACACTGGAGTCTTTCAATTTGTTCGTGCGTGTTCATCTATGAACCGAATCAAATTGACTTCACATCACAGTATATAATAATTAAGACCATATTATTCCAAAGAATAATTTGCTTAAGCACTATATACTTGTTGTCATTATACTTGGAAACTGTTTGGTTTGTGTTTCCATTATAAATGAAATGTGTTTCCATTATTGTGAACTTGTTTCTACTGTACAAGTATTTAAGTGAGTTAATGACATAAATATAAGAAATGTTTCTCTTATTTTATTCATAACTTTGAAATTTACTAAAATTACATATAATTTCTAAATCTCAACTAAGCACTTGAATCGATGTCATACATCTATTGTGGCATGACATCCACAATGTTAACTTCAAGTTTCTTTGCATTTCTTCTGCATCCTGCATTTGGAAGACATAAACACTTTCTTGTTGCAATTGAAGCACTTCCCATTAGACTTGGGTTTCTTGGCAACGCCTCCTTAAGGTTTCTTGCTCTTTTGTGGGATCTCTCTAGACCTCCACCATCAGCGTTGGTTCAGTTGCTTTCGCGTTTTCGTCAACCATATCTGATACAACGAATAACAAAATTAGATCGAATTAAATAACGTGTTCACATAGAACAAATAATTCAGATCACAAAAATCAGATCTCGCGTTGGTGGAGTGTAGTTCTACCACGCGAGGGTCTGGTTATACTTGTAGATAACGAAGTTCTACTACACATAACGTCTATCCGTAGAGAACAAAGTTTTCTACCACACAGAACGTTAGGTTTTACTTGTAAAGGAAGGTAGTTCCCTCACACAAACAGTGTGTTCCTGTACGTTGGAACCTGGTTGGAGTTGTCCCTACGTGTTCTATAAATAGAACAGGATCAACTGAGTCAGAGGCTCACAACATTACTTTATGTCAATCGTCTTTACGTGTTTCACTTAGAAACAGATCGATTACATAGAAACATTAATTAAATCGTTCTTACGTGTTCCATAAAAGGAAACAAAATCGATTAATCATGCATCGGGCAACGCTAGACCATTATATTCATCAATTGAATAAAGTAGGTCATCATCTTGTTTGACCAATTATGTCAAATCATATCATCTCAATTAATATGCAATTTCACGCGTCAAATTTACAACACTACATAAGCATCTCGTCCTCATAACTATTTAGTAAATTTGGCATACACACATACATATACTCATATCACACTTAGCATGTATATTCATATATTCATCTATAATATAATAATACGCATGCATGTGAATATTGCCCTTAGCATATACATAAATATACACATACATCTATATGTTTATAAGCATGCATAATCGTTCTTAGCACACATATATAATCATTAAATCATTGACATGCATATATATACATATATATATAATCGAACCGAGTCATATATGTATTTTAAATATATTAATTGAAACATCCATGTACGTATACATAGATCAAAACACCGGTACACACACTTTTAATATATCTATATAAATATATTAGCATCATATTCTTGCAAATATAATAACGAACATATACATATTACAAAGAAGCATACTCATCTTAGCATATAAACATATACAAATTAGAATCTCATATTTGTAATTGTATAAGTGTGTGAGTATGTATATATCACATATATACAAAAATAATCTCATGCTTGATTAACTAAACACACAAATCAAGTATGGCATAAAAATATAAGGGAGAAACAAACTTATCTCTGTACATGTTTCTTACTCTTCAAGAGAACACCCTCATTCTCTTGTCTTCTTATTTGTGTGTCTTCTCACATATGATCCGTTAAAATCTTATCAAGATGATTCCAAATAATTATTTATATGTTCATCGTATATGAATTGCTACACAAAACATATAATCACAATCTCATTAGATAACTCATTAATTCATAATTAATAAACAAGTTTATAATAAAGGATTCAGCAATTAAATTTCAGCCTATCACTTTCAGTAACATTACTGTACGGAAGGTGTAGCGAGTGCTACAGATATCCAAAAATTCTGAAATTAATTTCTTTGGATTCCTCTTTCCGTCCTCTACAACTTTTTAGTTTTGGTCAAGACTTGATTCTGACCAGAGTTGCTTCGTTTCGAGCCAAACTTAAACGTCGACAGCGCAGAATTTTCCTAGACAGCTTTTCGAATCTTGGTTCGATGCTCTGGAAAATAAAACTTAAGAAAAATAATAATCAAATCTGGTTATTTCAAACCAATAAATCATGAACATTAAGTTAATCTTTTTGATTAACAAGAATTTGAAAAAGTTTCGAGTAAACCGTTTTATCGAGTCTGTTTGACCATATGTCAAATCAGATTAATTCCGCCATGGTAACCTGTTCGTTGGGTTAGAAAGCGTTTATGAAAAAACTACAACACAAGAATTCGTCTCAAGATTGTTAGATACGGGGTTAGTTCATAAACGCAAATCGAGCAATTAATACATTAATTCAAGCATGCATGCAATAATTAAATAAATTGAAAAAGACGAACACAATGAATAATAATTTATTATTATTGAATATCACCGTCACAATACAATAAAATTTACTTGACCTGTGAATCGGTATTGGACATATGAAGAAGGAAGAAACGATTATCGACGAGGCACGGTAATCCGCTTTCCTTGAGACGAATTTTGCCCCCGTGTGGACAAATCGCTCACAGGATACAACGTCGATCGTAGGCGAACTCTGAACCGTGATGTAGAGAGAATTAGGCAAGAAGAACTAGAGAGAGGTGGTCGGGTAGGGTATTTTTCGATGTGTCTCTATTTCTCTACAAAAGCTATCTATTTATAGGCTTAGGGAAAAGTTGAAACTAAAGAGAAAGGGAAAGAAATAATTACAAATTTCTTTCTTGGGGAGAAAGACAATATCTCGAAATATTCTCTTAATTTCCAATTAAGAGATTTTTCCTTTTAATGGCATAATGTGACCACACTTATTTCCAAATAATTATTTTGGAAATATTTTACATTTAGAAAATATCACAGAAATATTTTATTCATGAATAAACATATTCTTAAAATATTTAATTCTTCAATATAAATATTCCGAAAATATTTATTTATTTCCACATTGCAAGTTGTAGAATATTATTTCCGATTTCATGAAAAAATATTTATTCCCAAATTTACTGACTTGGAAAATATTTATTTCCGAATTATATTGGAAAATATTATTCTCAATTTACAAATTAAAAATATTGATGGAAATTCGTTTTTGTGCCTTAGTGAAAATGTGGCGGATTTTCGGCCTCCAAATTTTCAGCACAACTCAATTGAAGTGGTCATATTTGAGGTTCAATTTCCCATTCACCTCTTGTCCGTTTAGAGCTCGTGATATACCGTTGGAAAGCTCTCATATCCTAGATTATGTAAACGTGTTTCACATCATTCTAGGCCGAGTCGAAGCATTCCAAAATCACTGCTCAAGTTGACCCATTCACTAGTTAACACATGTCAACTTTTGTCATTTTTATCAATTTTGTCCAACAGCTTGTCCTTCATCTTTTTCCTTTGGGTTGGTGAAGTTCGTTTTCTTTCTCATAGTCGACTTTGAGTTCGCCTCCGGCCTCCCCTCCAGCAAAACCTCCAACCTCCCATCTTCTTCCACCATAAGAATCGCGAAAAATCCACCTCGAAATTGAATCGTTGTGAAGCTTCTTTTCAGGGCCAGTGGTCATGGCTACGCTGTGGAGCGTGTTTCCGACGATGTTCTCTACAGTGGACCTCAACGGAAGCTCGCCAGCGGAGACGAGGCCATAACTGGAGATGATGGAGTTTACTGATGGGGGTAGCATTTTCAAATTTTCATTTCAATTATTTATTTTTAGTTTATAAAAAGACCATTATGCCCTTTCATATTGGGGTATGATTTGTCATCTAAAATTAAATAAATATCAGAAAATATGATTTTTGTTTTTTTTATCGACGGGGCCTTTTTGTAAATTTTGAAAAGTACTAACGGAATATCCAAAAAAATTAACATAATTTACTCATGTGAAAAAATAGTGTACCCAAGAAACTAAAAATTAAGTTAGGTACACTGAAGTGAAAATTGCTTATATTTAAGTATAATAAACTGTCATTTTCTTTTTACAATAATAATACAGTACGCATTGTACTGTCCGGAAGGTATAACAAAATTTACAAGCATTCGAAAATTCTAATCTTGATAGCATTGGGTTCTTCATTTCATTCTCTACGATTTTGTAGTTTTGCTCGAGACTTCATTCAAATTTTATGGATTTTGTACGGAACTGAATAGATTCGTCGATGGTGAGTCTGTAGTGCTAGTGTTTATAGGGTATAACAAGAGGTACAGACCTGCATAAATTTTGATTTTTGGTTCGTTGGTTACTTCATGTTATCTTCTACGACTTTGATGTTTTGGTTGGAACTTGATTATGAATGGAAGAAATTTGTTTAGAGCAAAACAAATTCGTCAATTGTACCAATTTTTGCCGGACAGTTTTCAATCTTTTTTCGGGTGGTTTTTGGCAAAGCTTGAGACCGACTTTCTTAAAACTATATATATTACGTATAACCATAGTCTCCTAAGATATAAGATAGTTTAGCAGTCGCTTAACCGTGTTGAAAGGATATCAAACCAACGAATATAAATACGAAACGTTAAAATAATTTTCTAACACATAAGCTTATTCGGTGAATTTTTGTGTGTGCTCTATCTTCCATTTTCTCTCCATATATAGCAAACCAACAATAAGAACCGATAAACGATGAGTAAAAAAAAAATTAAAAGATTAGAAACGGAAATCCATTGAAAGGCCAATCGTTTTGGTTTTGTTAATTTCATTTGATAAATATATTGATTAAACAATCAATTTTTCTAACAATCACCAACATAAATATAATTAACAATAAAACATGAGAATATGTTGGAGATTCAACACGATACACAGTTGATGCATACAAATGATGGATAAACAACACTTTTGTTAGAACATTGTTATTCCATAAACACAAATTGAGAATTCAAACATACATTAAACATGTAATCAAAAGAAGAGAGACGAACAGATAAAATATAAAACTTTTATTAATCCGACATATGAATAAAAATACAGATACAGATACGTAGCACTTGACCTGTGATTCGGTATTTGACAGAAGGAGGAAGAAAGGATTATCGTCGAGGTACGGTAATCCGCTTTCCTTAAGACAATATTGGCCATGTATGGTCAAATTGCTTTCAAGATACAACGACGATCGTAGTTGAACTCAGAACCGCGATGTAGAGAGAATCAGAGAAGAGAGAACTAGAGAAAGGTAGTCGGGTACGAGAGTTTTCGTTCTTCTTTCGTCTCTAGAGAAGGTATGTATTTATAGGCTCAGGGAAGGTCAAGACCTAAACGAGGAAAATGAAAGAAATTATTACTAATTTCTTTCTTGCGGAGAAAAACACAAAATCTTGGAATATTTTCTTATTTTCCAATAAAGAAAAATTTTCTTTTGATGACATTTGACCATGTTTTTAATTCCGAAATATTATTTAGAAAAAATATTATTTCCAAATAACATATTCGAAATTAAAATATTCCCGAAAACAAATTATTCTGAAAATATATTTCCCAAAAGCATGTAATTTGAGAATATTTATTTTCCAATTCAAGTGTATCGGAAATAAAATATTTCCCAATTAAAGTTTGGAAACTTTGTTGAGAAGTCTTGCGGGCCAAGGCAAAAATATGGCGAGCTTCCGGCCCACCAATTTTCCCCAATTATTTGCACCCCCTGCGCGCGAGAGAGTCTTACTTCTTGTAATTCTTACAAGTTCATGGAAGTGTCATGATATATAAACCATTTGAAGAGTTCATCCACTTCCAATGTGGGACTTTTAAGAAACACCAACAAGTGCAAACAACACAAGTTCTCAACAACACCATTTCAAGTGGTCATGTTCGAGGTTCAATTTCTCATTCACCTCTTGTTCGTTTAGAACTCGTGATATACCGTTGGAAAGCTCTTATATCCTAGATTATGTAAACGAGTTTCACATCATTCTAGGTCGAGTCGAAGCGTTCCAAAATCACGGCTCAAGTTGACCCATTGACTAGTTAGCACACATGTCAATTTTGCCATTTTAATCAATTTTGTCCAACAACTTTTAAACCTTCTACTAAAAATTATGTTTTACTGACAAATTAGTAGACACGATCTTGAACTTTTCTCTCGTTATGTGTAAATGCTGATACATTTCATACACTGAACACGACTTCTTGATTCTCATGATTATGTTTGTTATGGTAATGAACATTTTCTGGCTTTGTAAGAGATTAAGAGGACTGAGCCACATTACTCTCCTTTAAAGCGACCCTACCTTATTCTCGCATAAATGATTTCTTTTTCTCAACCTCGTGATGCACAAAAAATCATAGAAGGCATATGGTAGCTTTATTCATTTTATCTGCCATTGTTTTATGTCAATCTCAAAACTTTATTGATAATTGTTGTTCATACTACAATGAGAGCACCCTTTATATAAGGAATACACATTACAAATATAATAGTATCTACTAAATCAAATTAGGAACCCTAAATAGGAAATCTTAATAATCCTAATTAACACCCCCTCAAATTGACGTGGGTCGACAACATCAATTTGACTATAAAAAAACTGATACGGTGGCGACACTTGACGTCTATGTTGGTGGAATGACGTTGATTTGGTGTTTGAACTCAGAACTCGGAGAACTTGAAGATTTCGAGACTTCGAAAACTTGTAACTCGGAGACGGAGACAGGAGCCTTGGGGATTTATACCCAACTTGGAGATCATGAGATTCATACCCATAACTCGGAAACGGAGACTCTGGGGATTTATACCCAACTTGGAGATCATGGGGATTCATACCCATACCCCGGAGACAGAGACAGAGTGCGCTACGGCTTCAGCATATCCTCTCACATTCTTAAGTGAAAGGGGCTTAAGATACTAAAAAAAACAGAGATCTGAACATCTCGAGAGAACACCAAAAACATGTCAATGAACAAGGAAAAATAGGCGAAAAAATTCATGGTAGCAACCGGGATAGTGAAGCAAATCAGAGAACATTGGGAGGAACCAGAGAGGTAGGTCGGAAAAAAAATTTAATGAACAGTGAAGGTGAACAGTGTCGATGAACAGTGATTGAATAGTCGCATGAATAATATTCGATGAACAGTAGCCAAAATTTTTTTTTTTGCCTTGCCCACTCGTTAAACCATAATTAACGAGTGGACAAAGCCACACACGATAGGATCGAACCTAAGGAATACACATTACAAAAAGGATAATATATAGGGGAAATTGCAGGTCACTGCCCTATACTATGCAACTTTTGCATATCATCACCCTCTACTTTTTTTAGTTGCATGTCACCACTGTAAGGTTTCATTTAGTTGCACCGTTAATCACAAAGTTATGTTTGATGTAAAAAGTCCATAATACCTGTATATTAAAAAATATATCTTTTGAAATTTTTTTCTAAATTTTTTTTATCAGATAAGTAATAAAATACTGATTTCAAAATTATTTTTTTTCAAAAAAATATTAAAAATAAAAAACCACTTTTAACAACGTTATTATATTTTTAATATTTTTTAAAAAAATTATTTTTAGAAAAAAAAAACAATAATCAAATCAATTTTATATTATTTATTCCATAAAAATAATTTCAAAAAAATAATTTAAACAAATGATTTTCTTTTCATTTTTTCATTTTTTAAATATAAGGGTATTTTAGTCATTTAATAAAATTTGAAACTGAAATTTTTAAATGACTAAAATACCCTCGTATTTAAAAAATGAAAAAAAAATAATTTGTTTAACTTATTTTTTTTAAAATTTTTTTTATGGAATAAATGGTAAAAAAATTGATTTGAATATTATTATTTTTTTGAATATATTAAAAATAAAAGAAACGTTGTAAAAAGTAGTCTTTTATTTTTAATATTTTTCTGAAAAACCAGTTTTAGAAATTTTTTTTTGAAATCAGTGTTTTACTATTTATCTGAATAAAAATATTTATAAAAAAACAAATTCAAAAGATATTAATCAGTTATTTAATTAATAAATATTAATCAATAATAATAATATAATCAATTATTTAATTAATAATATTATTAATGATTAATAATAATATAATTGATGATAATATATTTATTTAATTATTAAATAATTCTGATTATTATTTGTGTAAGTGAAAAGTCAGATTTGCCCTCAATTTATTAGTTAAATTGGGTATTCAATTAGGGGTAAAATAGTTATTTCATAATTATATCAATTGAACCATGGTTTAACATACCAAAACTATGGTGGGCATTTTAGACTTTTTGACAGATAAAATCAGTTAGATTTAACATACGTTGGGCTAAGTGTCGCTTATTTAATTTTTGGGTATCTCAAGTGAAAATTTGAAAGTTGAGATATTAAATTTGAAACGTGACATAGTTGGGTGTAGTCAACTGACATTACCCTTTTTTTATATATAAAACATTTATTTTGATATAAAATAATTTATTTTATATTAAAAATAAATTAAACTACAAAAATTACAAATCCGATTAATCCCGATTAATCTTCGATTAATTCTCTCATGATGGTGTCCGCCCGACTAGCGCCTAACGTTTTTTAAAACCTTGATGTAAACCAACAAACACGCACACCTTTATTTCAAAAATACATAGGAAATAAACAACAGACAAATGCTTTTAATTTTAAAATATAGAGAAAGAAAACAACATATCAATATGATTGACAAGTAGAGACCACAGTCCAGGGCTCAGTAGTCAATATCTATTACAAATTGATTGAATATAGCATATTTGAACACTTCCCTTCGGACATGTGTGGAGTTAGAGAATGACCTCTTTAATCAATTTGTCTAAGTTCAACTGAGATGATCCATTAGGACCAACAGCTTCTTCTGCCTTCTTTTTTAATTCCATTGCCTTCATTTTCATTTCTTTTCCCTCCTTAGTGTCCATCAACCCCACCACAAGCTTCTCAATTTTATCCCTTGAAACATCACCATCTTTCTCTATGCCTATTCCCCATTTATTGCAGCAATACCAAGAACTAGTTGGCTGGTCTGCGGAGAATGGCCAACATATCATTGGCACTCCAGCACTTATACTCTCCAGCATCGAGTTCCATCCACAGTGTGTGATGAAACCAGCTATTGACGGATGCCTTAAAACTTGTTGTTGCGGGCACCAATTGACAATCAAGCCTCTTTCTTTAGTCTCCTCCACAAACTCCGGAGGAACTATGACATCCTCACCCTTGACAAGATCAGGCCTTATGATCCATAAAAAATTCTTGTTACTATTAGCGAGCCCCCATGCAAGTTCGGCTCGTTGTTGAGCTCCAATCATCAAGATGCTCCCAAAATTTACATATATCACTGAACTGGGCTCTTTTAAATCGAGCCACTTAAGACACTTCTTATTTTCCATCCATAAATTGGATGGTGTGGAGCTCAAAGTGCTTTGCGTAACTTTGTCAACAAGTTGATGAGATGGGCCAGTAGTATAAATCGGGGGAAGAACTGATGAAAGTGTATCCATTAATATTTGGTCCTCTAAATCATTAAATGTATTCAAGACTATTGCCGATGCACTCTGAACCATAATCTCAGTTACTTGTACAAGAATCGAAACCTGACGAAAACTGTATTCGTTGATCATTCCTGCGAAAGGAAGAATGTTTTTGAGCCGTATACCTTCCAAGCCAGGTATCCCCTCGACAACAGTGTCTAAATGCTCATTTGGTAGCAAATTAACATCTGCAAAAGTGAACATGTCAACCAAATAATGTATAAATATATTAGTTAGTCACAGGTTCAAATTAACTCTTGTTACCTTTTGTAGGTATAAGGTCTTTCTCTATTAAGTTAGAGTAACTCAAAAACGCCATCAAACTACAAGCACTTGCCATCCAGAGAAACACATTAGGGATCCCAAAATGGCGAGAAGCCTTAAAAGCGAAAGACATCATAGGATCATAAACAATGCAAGTGACAGGGGGATTGGTACTGTCACTATTGAGTTTGAAAATAAGATCTCGGAAAGGTTCTAAGCAATGTTTACTGATGGAATCAAGGAGTGCTAATGTATCTTGTTCGCAATCTTCTTCAGAAGGCGGGAGGCCATCGGGAATGGACATGAACTGAAAGGAGGGGAGGCTATTGAGAGAGTCGGGACCTTGTGACCGGAGAAGGCGTTTATGGATGAAGTCTGTGCTGACAAAGGTGATGTGAATGCCTTTGTGGTGAAGGAGCTTAGCTAGTTTCATCATTGGGTTAATGTGTCCTTGTGCAGGCCATGACACAAAAACAGCATGAGGCTTGCTATTGCTCTTCTTCACAATATCTTCCATTGGGTCCATTACTCTCTCTGTAGTTGTGTACGAAAATGTGGTGTTGGTGAGATTGTAGGAAGTAGGAGTTTGGGTTTTATAGCACCAATTCCAAATTAAGCTAATTTGCTTGTGCATGACACAGACCTGAAATTGAGTAAATGTGACCTTCACATTTGATGTGCTTGATTGATCCAAATTGAAATTTGACACATTTTATAACTGCCAATGCATGGGACAATTTCAACCTTTACTCACTATCTAGAAACGGGTGGTTGCTTAGGGGCATTTTTGTCCAGGGGTATTTTTGTATTTTTTAAAAAATTTAGGTTTTCTGTCCAAATATTAATGATAATAGAGCAAAATTAAAAAAAAATGCAACTAGCCAACCTTAAATTAAATTTTTTATTATAACTGTAGTAAAGTGTAAAGCACATCATTTTAGTACGGTCAAGTGTAATTAACCCTTAAAAATATGTTGTATAAGGTTAATGGTCTGGTGTGTGAAAAATAAATACACACTGAAATAGTAAACTCTTTTAAACCTTAATTCAGTCGGTTAAAAACTTCAAATAATTAATAAATTAAGATATTAATACGCTCTAATATAAAATTGGTTTAATGAATACATATCAATAAGACGGCGAAGTATAAGTCTCACCGAGTTTGTGTGAATAAGCAAATTTTCAATAGTGCAAACATGTGTTGGCAGGATTATACTTAATAGAATATCACGCCTGGTGATGTAACTCGTTGACTTAAAACTTGATAATAGTAGAATGTTAAGAAGATAACAAGATAGTAATTTTAGAAAGGTTAATGCAATGTAAAATTTTAATCTGGTTAAAAGCATACTACCGTGTCTTGACAAAATCCACATTCTTCTCATTCATTCATAGGTTAAATTTGTTATTATTCGATTGTAATATCGTATTAATAAAATCAAGTATTATTTTTCGATACGTTTGTTTCGTTGGGTTTTCTTTCATTACTGCATGAATAAACGTCAGCTTCAATTATTCAATTTACGATCATGAGCTGACTCATCTAACATTTCACACACACCACCAGCTTTTGTCTACGCAACAAAGGTACTGACTTTGGAGTGGAGAGTTCACAGACCATAGATTATATATGAAGGCTTTTGATGCAATCTGATAATCTTGAGGCCGATGGCAATCCATTATGATCTGGTGGTTTCTGTACATGATTCACTCCATAACCCCATATTGTAGCAATTGATACAGCACTATGAATATTGATACATCTTTAATGGTTATTGTCGGTATATGTACAAAATGGTTTAGGCATCCAAAAAAACTATCATATAACATGTTTCCAACATAATTTTTCTTCAACATTATATGTTCCATCAACACGTAACATTGGATGCGATTCTTTATATTCTCATCAAAAAGCTCCAGGAGAGTATGAACATTCATCTATTTAAAAATCAATTTATGAAAATTGGTTTAGTAGGGATTTTTATAATACCATCCTGATAATTCAATATACAATCGATCAATTTAAGTCGACTAGATCGATTTAGGCGGTCAAGCCAAATTTTGGCAATTTTTATACAAAAAATCAATTGAAAAATAATTGGTACTTTATTAATATTTTTTAAGTATATGAATGTAACAAAAATTAAAATGTTTATAAATTTATATCTTAAATATTGATTTTAAGCGGGTGCTCTGGTGCGACACATACCACGTCGTGCGAACCAACTGGATGATGACACATGCGCGCATGTTTTCATTATTAAACTATGTATTTCAATAAAACAATTAGCCGGTGTTTCTATTATTATAACTTGTATTTTCATAACCCGTTATAACCCTTCGTCAGGGCCGGCCCGTCCATAAGGCGAGAAAAACTTTCGCCTTAGGCCCCGACTCTGAAGAGGCCCCAAATATCTCCAGCCTTCCAACTCAATAGGCTCAAATTATAAATATTAAAACCCATTTATGAGATACCTTAGGCCCAAATCGTGAAGTTTGAAGCCCATTTAGAAAGTAACTTTGCCAACAATAATCAATTAATGAATTAATTGATATTATTATTATTATCTTCTCCTCACGTTATTCATTATTACTCATTCACAAATACAATTACGGCAAAGAGAGTAAGAGAAAGAGTGCCAAGAAGCTGAAGCGACGATGGGTCGAAGACGGGTCGTTGTGGGGAAGAATGAGGTTGCAACGGCTATGTGGAGAAGATTGACTCGACGCCTCTGTTACAATTATTTCTCTACAATCCAGATAAGATTTTTAGCAAACCCTAATCCCAAATTTTCTATAAATACCTGAAAAAAATATGATTTTATTTACATCAATTTCATGATTTGTTGTGTTCAAATCTTATCTCAATTCTCAAATTCGAGTTTTCATTCATTGAGTCTCAAATTTTGAACAGATTCTAAGGTTAGGGTTTGAATTTTTCTATTCATATTGTTTTAGTTTTGAGGTTTATTGGAGATAATTGATAACTAGAAGAATTTTTTTTAATTTCGAGTATAAATTTTGGTTAAATTTGAAAGGATATCGACATGGGGGATTTTTGATTCATGTTGAAGATTATTTTGTATTGGAATTTTCAAATGACAGTCATATTCTTTAATTCGTGTTTTTCATTACTGATTTTTTTCTGTGATTTCATATGTAAGTATACATGATATGGACTTTGTTCCTTAATTTTATTCCGGTTCTTTAATTTTATTTCAAGTTCTTAATTTTGTCTTTTTTAAAATTCTTTGATTTCATTTTCATGATTACTAATATATTTTTTGATCCATTTTTTATTACTGATTCACAACTGATTGATATATTTTTTGTTTTTCTGATCCACTTTTTTAATAATTCTTACTGACTTTTTTGTTTTTCATCCAATCTTTAATTTTCTTCCAGATCTAGTTTCTTAATTTTGTTGCAGTTCCAGTTCCTTTATTTTATTACACTTCCTTAATTTTTTTTGCGTCATTATTTTTTTCCCAGTTCTTTGATTTCATTTTTTATCATTACTAATTTATTCATTTGTGCAATTGTTAAATTTTGTTAATAGGTATTAATCGAGATTCTCGAGTTTTAGTGGAACAATTGGAACGACAAGTGGTCACTTCAAATCAAGTTCTATCATTCCAATATTTTGTTAATAGGTATTAATCGGGCTCTGCAAAATTGGAAAAAAGAGAAAAATTGAGGATTTGATTAATTCACAAAAAGGAGCATTAGATAAATTTATAACCTGCAAAAAAAATATAGGTGAGTCTTCCTTAGATGAACAAATCAATCATATTTCTACTTGCATAGATGGCCATGAAACAACTAAGGAATGCGTATTAGTTACTCCAAATTCTGGTCATGATCCCGAAACTATTGAAGAAGAACAAAGGGATGGAAATGAAATTGATAATTTAATCTCTAAAAATATTTAGGGATAATAACACTTTGTTACACCTAACTATAGCGAAATGACACTTTCATACCTTAACTATTTTAGTCTCTTTTTTAGTACCCTGACAATTTTTTTGTGACAACCTATCTCTAAAATGCCTAAAATACCTAAACTACCCTTGTTTTAAGAAATCAAAAATTGAATTAATTCAATTTTTTTTATCTTTTGTTCAATTTGGTTTATATTTAAGATGCAATTAAAATTATGCTCTCAAATCTAAAATTAAATTTGAACCATTTCAAATCCGGTTTGATAAATCAAATTGGACCAATTCTATTCTAATTTCTTAAACCATGGGTATTTTAGTCATTTTAGCATAGGTTGTCACAAAAAATATGTCAGGGTGCCTAAAAAGAGAAAAAAATAGTTAGGGTATGAAAGTGTCATTTCGCTATAGTTAGGTGTAACAAAGTGTAATTATCCCAAACATTTATGATCCTAGTCAGTGGGAAAATATGAACAATGCATTGAGAGACTTGTTAGTAGAAAAAGGTCCCATTAAAATTTTTGATATTGATTTTCCTAAAGATGAGAAATCAAGGCATTTTTCCTCAACATACTATGATAAACTATTGCCGAATTGGGAAAAATATGAAAGAAAATGGTTGGTGTATTTTATGAATTTAGATAGAGTGTTTTGCTTATGTTGTAAACTCTTTGATGTTATTCCGTGTATATCCATGTTAGCGAAGAAGGTACTAATGATTGGAAAAATCTTGTAGCTAAACTTAAGAGGCATGAAACAAGTAACGAGCATATTGCTAATATGAGTGCATGGGTGGATTTAGAGTTATGATTAACAAAAAAGCAAAAATTGATAAACATATTCAAGATCGAATTGATAAAGATAAAGAGCATTGGAAGAATGTATTGGTATTTAATTTTGAATGATGGAGTACGGTTTTATGTACCATGTGTTAGTTTTTTTAATTAATATGACGTACTATCTATTTATGAGAAATGCCTCATTTCAAATTCCTGCCTTAGGCCCCTGATTTCTTAGGGCCGGGCCGGCCCCTCGTTACACTATTCCCCGTCAGAGTTCATTGATTTCTTATAGAAAAATACATGTCCCCCTCGTTACACATGACCCCTTGTTACACCATTCCCTCGACATAATTCATTGATTTTCTATAGAAAAATATTCGTCCCCCTCGTTACACCCGAGGACCCCTTATTACACCATCCCCCTAGTGTTAAAATACATGTCATAATAATGGAAACACCGACTGACTATTTTATGAACATGCATGACATAATAATGGAAACATGTTCATCGTCATTATTCACGTCAGTACTGTTCATACGCATCGTTCATCAGTGATTCCAAATATGTTTCTTGTTCAAGCAGTTCGAGGAGTTTTCTGTCCTCACCGCCCGCAAGTTAAGCTTCTGCAGCTCAGGTCCAGCCGTTTTTTGTCCCCCGGTCTCCGTCAATCGCGCGTGAGTCTCACGCGCCGCCACAAGTCTTCGATACTCGTTCTCCAAGTTTTCTGCTCCACTGATTTTGTTGAGTTTTGCACCGTCGTAGTTGTTTGAAATTGTTTCGCACCGACTTAGTTGTTTGAGAAGTTTAGTGATTCTTCTTAAAAATCACCTTTGCACCGTCGTTATGCGACGTAGTTGCAGCACCGTCATTATATGACGTAGTTGCTTGAAAAGTTTGGTGATTAATCTTAAAATTACCTTGCACCGTTGTTATGCGACGAGTTGCCGCACTGTCATTATATGACGTAGCTGCTTGAAAAGTTTTAGTGATTCTTCTTAAAAATCACTTGTTCTCATGTTCGTATAATCGTCATGAATGAAGATGTTTTGCACCGTCGTTGTTCGATGTAGATGTTAGTTTTCCTATTATTCTTGCTTCACGTGCAAGACTTGTGTTACACGGTTTGCACGTGAGGGGAGTGTTAGAATAGTTAATTAATTAGAGTTTTCTATTTGTGTTATGGTTTCTAGTTTGATTTATTTTCTATTGTTCCCTATATAAAGGAACCTCATCTTGTAATTTATAATCAAGTTATTCTCAATAATATAATTATATTCTAGAAATTCAACCGTATGTGTATATATAGAGGAGAAATCATGTACAAACCGGGTGAAGTGTCCAAATTGTCTGAACCGGTGGAATGTTTGTTCAAAATGGTAGAATGCTTGGATTCCGAAAAAATACGGTGAGTCAACTTTCTGGCCGCGTGTCGCGCGCTGGGACAACGGGCGCAAATTTACACTGATCCAACGTATATTTGATTTCTTCTCGACTAGTCATCAATTAATAATTAGAGGCTCATTCCACCTGGCTAGCATCAACAGACTTTCACAACCCTGATAAAAGTTAGTAGGGGTAATTTCATGTCAGGACCCCAAGTTTAATTAGTTGCAGATAAGTACTTAATATGTTAAATCTAACAGAATTGAGAAGTGAAAAGACCAAAATGCCCCTAATGCTTATAATGATTAATATTATATTGAAACTTTTGAATGTAATAACTCTCTCATACGACCTCCGTTTCGGGCTCATAAAATATCAAATGGAAGAGAATCGAAAGATAAACAACGTTGAAGAATAATATTAATAATTAAATTAGAAAAATTATTAAAATTATTTATTTATTAATAATTAAATTTTTTTATATTTAATTATTAATATTCTTCAAAGTTGTTTATCTTCTGATTTACTTCGATTTAATATATTATGAGCCCGAAATGGAGGTCGTATGAGAGAGTTATTAAATTCGAAAATTTCAATATAATATTAAGGGAAAACTACACCTAGCCACACCCAAGTTTGGTCAAAAGACACCTAGCTACACCCAATTTTAAAAGTGGACATCCAGCCCACCGAACTATCAAAAACAGACAGATAGCAAAAAACGTTAAAAATTCTGTTAGTTTTTGAAGTGAAAAGACAAAAATGCCCTTGATTTTTCTCAAAACTTCAAATCATTTATATAATTATTGGGATAATTGTGAAATGAATATTTTACCCATAATTGAATACCCAATTGAACCAATGAATTGAGGATAAATTTGTCTTTTCAAATAATCAAATAAAAGAATTAACGGTTTAAAAAAATATATGTGAAATGACTATACTTCCCCTTTCTTCAACCTCTCTCTTTCTCTGGTTTGGCTCTCTGGCTTCGGTGATGGTGGATTGGCTTCGGTGATGGAGACGACGACGGTATCGTGATGGATGACGACACCGGTGGAGATGTAGTGGGTGACCACAAATCAAAACCCTCATAGAAAACTCTCTTTCTCTCAGAACCGAGGACGATGCACTCGAGAGTAAGCTCTCTCTCGATCGATCGATTAGGTTTGGAATCGTTCCATTCGATTCGAATCTGAGTTAGTTCCGAGTCTTGATCTCAGGTTCTAGAGCAGCAGGAGGGAGGAGTGGCCTCGGATGGTGCCACACTCGGCGACGGTGTCGATGGTGTTCGGATCTAGGGTTTACAAGCGGTACAGATTGGATCTGACGATCCTGGAGGCGACGGAGAGGAACGACGACGACGGCGACGCCTTCACGGGCTGGTGAACCAGGGGAGCGCAACGCTGCTAAACGCGTATGCGGCGAGGGAAAGGTTCGCGTACACGCAGTGGGATGCCGCAGCCGCGGTCTGCGCCGGTGTCGTCGGCCACCATGATGTCGTCGCCGTCTCCATCATTGAAGTCAGACGACCATTACCGAAGCCAGAGAGCAAAACCAGAGAAAGAGAGAGGTTGAAGAAAGGGGCAATATGGTCATTTCACATATATATTTTTATTTTGTTATTCCGAAAGACTCATATGCCCTTAACCAAAAAGTTGGTTATTTATTAAATTAAGGGTAATGTGGTAATTCCATAAATCTTGTATTTAAATTGTTAATTCTTTTATTTGATTATTTGAAAAGACAAATTTGTCCTCAATTCATTAGTTCAATTGGGTATTCAACTAGGGGTATAATAGTCATTTCACAATTATCTCAATAATTATATAAATGGTTTGAAATTTTGAGAGAGATCAAGGGCATTTTTGTCTTTTTACTTCAAAAACTATCCAGTTTTTTAACATTTTTTGCTATCTGTCTGTTTTCGACAGTTCGGTGGACTGGATGTCCACTTTTAAAATTGGGTGTAGCTGGGTGTTTTTTGACCAAACTTGAGTATGACTAGATGTACTTTTCCCTAATATTAATTAGGGGTAATTCCATGTCAGTACCCTAACTTTGACTCATTTCGAAATCAGTACCATGACTTTAAAACTTTTTTTGCCGGTACCTAAAGTTTATTTATGTTGCAGTTAAGGTAACGGCTGTTAAATATAACAGAATTTGTGTGCAAAATGTCTAAAATGTCCTCAATAGTTTTGATCTGTAAAACTGGTCTGATTGGTTCAATTGATATGATTATGAAATTACTATTTTACCCCTAATTGAATATCAATTTAACTGATAAATTGAGGGCAAATCTGACTTTTCACTTATACAAATAATAAATATAATTCTTTAATATTTAAATATATATAATAAGATTATTAATTATATATTATTATTATTATTATTATTAATCAAACCTAATTAACTATAATTAACCCTAATTAAACCCTCCCCTCCCACCACTCTCGTCTCCGCCACCACTCCCGCTCCGGCCGCCACCACTCCCGTCTCCGGCCGTCTGCTCTGACCACCTCCTCCCACCGCCTGCTCCGACCGCCTCCTCCGCGGCCGTCGAATCGGAGGCCTCGGGACGGATTCGACGGAACCTTCCTCCATGGCCGTAGCCGTCGCGAGGAGCCCGTCGCGAATCGTCTTCTGGAACCTTCGCCGATTGGTGAAGAGCTCAAAGCTAAGCTCGCCGGAGTGAGATCGGAGAGGATTTGGTGGTTTCGCCGTCGGTGAGGAGGGGCGTAGCCGTCGCGAGGAAGCCGTCGGTCCTGTCGGCCCTCCATCACCTCCGATTCACGACGGCCTCCTCACGACGGCTACGGCCCTCCATCACGGATTCGCGACGGCCTACTCGCGAAGGTTCACCGATTCGAGGAGAGTCGTCGATTTCGGTGTCCGGCGGCCGCGTCCTCCCTCACCGTCGAAGACCTCGGCTCGGCGTCCTCCGCGACGATCCATGGCGACATCCCCCTGCGTCCTCCTCCGCAGCGACTGAAATCGCCGAGTCTCGAGGCGACGATCCATGGCGAGCCGACTGAAATCGCCGATTGAAATCGCCGACTCTCCAGCTTCTGGTTCGAGCCGAGGTCTTCGATGGCATCGCGGAGAGCTTCGACGCGACTTCGACAGAGCGCGTTGACGGCGAGCCGAGGTCGGCGTTGGAGTCGCCGGTCGGGGTCACCGGTCGGGGTCGCCGGCCGGAGTCGCGGCGGCAGGGAGACGGGAGTGGCGGCATGAAGTGGCTTTAGGGTTAATTAAGGTTAATTAGATTTAATTAGGTTTAATTAATAATAATAATAATATATAATTAATAATATTATTATATATATTTAAATATTAAAGAATTATATTTATTATTTGTATAAATGAAAAGTCAGATTTGCCCTCAATTTATCAGTTAAATTGATATTCAATTAGGGGTAAAATAGTAATTTCATAATCATATCAATCGAACCAATCAGACCAGTTTTATAGACCAAAACTATTGAGGGCATTTTAGACATTTTGCACACAAATTCTGTTATATTTAACAGCCGTTACCTTAACTGCAACATAAATAAACTTTAGGTACCGGAAAAAAAAAGTTTTAAAGTCAGGGTACTGATTTCGAAATGAGTCAAAGTTAGGGTACTGACATGGAATTACCCCTATTAATTATTATAAGCATTAGGGGCATTTTGGTCTTTTCACATTCTAATTCTGTTAGATTTAACCGATTAGATACTTATCTACAACTAAATAAACTTAGAGTATTGGTAAAAAACTTTTCAAACTTGGAGTATTGATTTGAAAATAAGGTAAAGTTAGGGTACTCGCATGAAATTACCCCAAATTAGTACCAATATAGAGGATTAGTGTGAAGAACACTGAACATGTCTATATCATTCAATGTCAATGTGGTACTTCTCAGTTCATGGCAATCCCTTTATTTCAGAAGTATATAGAAAAATAAAAACAACTATTATTGATCATATGTAGAGACTAATCCAAACATAATATTTATTACAAATTGATTGAATGTACCATATTGAGACACACCCATTGGACATATGTAGAATTAGAGAAGGACATCATTAATCAATTTGTCTAAATTGAATTGAGCTGATCCTTGAGGACCAACAGCTTCTTCTGCCATCCTTTTCAACTCTATTGCCTTCCTTTTCATTTCTTTTCCCTTCTCAGTGTCCATCAAATCCACAACAAGCTTCTCAATTTTCTCTCTTGAAACTTCACCCTCTAACTCCATGCTGATTCTCCATTTATTACAGCTATACCAAGAATTGGTTGGCTGGTCTGCAGAAAATGGCCAACATATCATTGGCACTCCCATACATATACTTTCCAGCATTGAGTTTATTCCGCAATGCGTAAAGAAACCTGCTAACGATGGGTGCCTCAACACTTGTTGTTGCGGGCACCAACCAGCCATCAAGCCTCTTTCTTTAGTCTCCTTCACAAACTCCGGAGGAAGTATTGCATCCTTACCCTTGACAAGATCAGGCCTTATGACCCATAAGAAATTCTTGTTACTGTTAGCTAGGCCCCATGCAACTTCCACTAGTTGTTGCTTTGTAATCACTGCAATGCTCCCAAAATTCACATATATAACTGAATTGGGCTCTTTGGAATCAAGCCACTGAAGACACTCAAGATCTTCTTTCCATAAGTTGGAATCTATGGAGCTCAAGGTCTTATCTGTAATTTTCTCAACTAATTGATGAACTGGGCCGACGGCATAAACCGGGGAAAGAATAGATGAAAGTGCATCCATTAATATTTTGTCCTCTAAATTATCAAATGTATTCAAGACGACCGCCGACGCACTTTGAGCCCTCTCGATTATCTTTATGCCGGATTGAACCTTAAGAAAATTGTCTCCATCCATTACTCTTACAAATGGTGGCAAGTTTTTTAATCGTATACCTTCCAAGCCAGGTATCTCCTCAACAACAGTGTCCAAATACCCATTTGTTAGGAAATTAACATCTGCAAAAGTTAACACGTCAAGCTTATATTATATTTTTACTTAGTCACATGGTTAAACTCACAATTTAATCGTGTTTGTAGTGTTACCTTTTATAGGTATAAGCTCTTTCTCAATTAAGTGAGAGTGACTCAAAAAGGCGATTAAACTACAAGCACTTGCCGTCCAGAAAAGAGCATTGGAGATCCCAAAATGGAGAGCAACATCAAGAGTGAAACTCGTGATAACATCAGAAACAATGCAAGTGACAGAGGGATTAGTGTTATCACTATTAAGCTCAAAAATAAGATCGCGGAGAGGAGCTAAGCAATTTGTACCGATGGAATCAATGAGCATTTCTATGTCTTGGGTGGAATCGTCCTCGAAGGGCGGGAGGCCATCGAGAATGGACATGAACTGAAAGGAGGGGAGGCCGTTAAGAGAGTCAGGACCTCGCAATCGAAGGAGGCGGTTATGGTTGAATTCTGTGTTAACAAAGGTGATGTGAAAGCCTTTTTGGTGAAGGAGCTTTGCTAGCTTCATCATTGGGTTGATGTGTCCTTGTGTTGGGAATGGCACACAAACCGCATGAGGCATGCTATTGCTCCTCTTTACAATTGCTCCCATAGGATCCATTTTTCTCTCTTTATTTGTGTACAAAAATATGACTTTGGTGAGACGGTAGGGAATAGGAGCATGAGTTTTATAGTACCAATTCGGAATAAAACTAATTTCGTTGTGCATGATACAACTATGTCAAAATTCTAAAATTTAAGTAATTCTAAGTTTGATATTTTATGTAGAGGTGATTCATGTTCTCTACAGTCTAATATGCGCGTTTTTCAATTTATTGCATTGTAATATTTTTTGTATCTAGTGAACAAAAAAAATCCTTTTTCTATATGTTAATAAAAAAAATCTTTTTTTTATCAGTTCACTTTGTTGAGTTTTGTTTTCATTCCATTATCCACAAGAGTGTTAGTTTTGAGTAAAAATTAGAGGAAATTGCAGGTTACTACCATGTCACTACCACTACTATTTTTAGTTGCATGTCACCACTGTAAAAATTTATTTAGTTACACCGTCCATCACAGAGTTAAATTTGATGTAAAAATTCCATAATACCCCTATATTAAAAAAATTCAAAAAAAATATCTTTTGAACTTTTTTTTAAATTTTTTTATCAGATAAATAGTAAAACACTGATTTCAAAATTATTTTTTTTAAAAATGGTTTTTTTGAAAAAATATTAAAAATAAAAAAACCACTTTTAACAACGTTTTTTTATTTTAATATATTTTTAAAACTATTATTTTATTAAAAAAATAATATTTAAATCAATTTTTTATCAGTTATTCCATAAAAAATTAAAAAAATAAGTTGAGAAAATGATTTATTTTTTCATTTTTTAAATAAAAGGGTATTTTAGTCATTTAAATATTTCAGTTTCAAATTGTATTAAATGACTAAAATACCCTTATATTTAAAAAATGAAAAAAAAATCATTTGCTTAACTTATTTTTTTTATAAAAAATTTTGGAATAAATAATAAAAAACTGATTTGAATATTACTTTTTTTAAAAATATTTAAAAAACGTTTTAAAAAGTGGTTTTTCATTTTTAATATTTTTTTTGAAATCAATGTTTTACTATTTATCTGATACAAAAAATTTCAACAAATATTTTTTTGAATTTTTTAATATAGGGGTATTATAGACTTTTTACATCAAACTTAACTCTGTGATGGACAGTGCAACTAAATGAAACTTTACAGTGGTGACATGCAACTAAAAAAAGTATAAGGCAATGACATGTTAGTGACCTCCAATTTCCTCTAAAAATTAATACCCTTAAGACTAAAAAAACTCAATTACATTAAAATCATATTTTTTCAACTTGTTTTAAAATATTTTTTAATGAAATAAATAATATTAATAATATTTTAAAAACAGTTAACACTAAAAAACAAAACTCAATTACATTAAACTAAATTAAAACTATATTTTTAACTTTTAAAAAATATTATTTTATAAAATAAATGAGAAAAAATCTTTTCAATAATATTTAAAAAACAGTTTTAAAAATATTTAATATTAAAATCAGTTTCAAAAACAATATTTTTAAGTGCTATTTTGAAAATACCCGTATATTCAAAAAAATTGAAAATATATTTTGAACTTTTTATTTCAAAATATTTTTACAAAAATAAAATTTTGATTTTTCTAAAATGTATGTATATAAATAAATAATGGTTTTCAAAAAAAATTAATACTAAAATAGTTTGTTACTCTTTATTTTTTTAAAAGTATTAGGAAAAATAAGATCAAATAATATAATGGCATTTTGGTCATTTCTTAATAGATTTTAAAAAGTTAACAAAAAAAAATGTAACCATGACTTATTCTTAAGGCATTTTTCATTTAAATTAGTATGATGTATATTATTCAATTATCTATTTCAAAATGCACAGCTTAGTACAATGGTTGCTGAGCAGGTCAGCCAACAGTCTCTGTCCTTTTTTTAAATGGATACATCTTCTACCCTAATTTTATTATGAAACTCTTGACTCCTAATATATAACTGTAATTTTAATTCATTATTAAATATTCATATACAAGGCAAAAGTATAAAGGAACAAAGCGTGCCCAACGTTTGGAGCCTACTTGTTTACTTGGACTCAAGTCCTAGGTCCGTGGCTCAATTGATACCCGTAAAAAGCTATATATTTGGTTGAAGTATGTATATTGTTCTGCCTACCCTATTTATTTGAATAAATGAAATCATCATGATTTCAAAAAAAAGGACAAAAGGAAAAATGCCTCTTCTTAACATTTTTATAAATAAGTAATAGGGAAATGATATTAAATACACCTAAAACTTCATTTTTCTATTATAAATTATTCAAGTTTAAATTGCATATTTTCGTCCACCAAAAAATTTTTTGGGATAATTTTAACTAGGTACACTTAAGAAATTTCATTATCAAATAAGTATAACCAAAGTGTTTGTTAAAAAAATTTGTAAGTCAGCTAAACCAAACTAATTTTTGTAAACTGAAGATTATGCCCCTTCATGAATAAGAATGTTTTGGTTCCCTTTTTCGGTCCTGTTTGTCCCAATTCGGTCCTCTCTCTTGCAACGCCTAGGTGCTTCTCACAGTTGCGATTTGGGAGCTTTAATATGTGATTTACTGAATAATAGAAAAGGAGAAGAAATCGAAATCGATTCAGGGAACAAATCAAAATTAACTGCGATTTGGTAGCAGAACTTGTCGACGACAACAATTTGCGACCAATTCAATCAATCGATCCGTGAGGATTGGTATCGATACTCAAATTCTTTTGACAAATCCAGGGTACTAGCAAAGCGCGCTAGGTGGTTCAACTATAATCAGAGTCGAAATCAAGGAGAATCAAATTCCAATTCTTCCAAGGAACTAGGCGACAAACAATAGAGTTCGTGAATAGAGGACACACCTGCTCGACAGCATATAGCTCTATTGACACAAGCACGAAGGCTAGAAGTGCGGCTCAGCCACACCACTCTGATGAAGGCTAGTCCAACCGACTGTACTGACAATTGGAAATCTAATCCAGCCCGGACCGAAAATTGAGTCAAACCAGTAGCCCAGTGCAAAATCAACATTTTAGAATTTGCATGCGAAAAGACTAATATGCCTTAATCTTTAACTTAAATTAGTTGTTCAATTGAGGGGCATAATCGTCATTTTATAAAAAATTACACTTGTTTGGTTTTAGTGACTTACAAAATTTAAGGAAAAACTTTAAATGTAGTTATTCAATAATGAAATTTCTTCATATGTACTTAGTTAAAATTATATATCTTTCTTTTTTTTTATTCTTTCAAGCGTCTCGAATCACAACTAAATATTGAGGAACTTGAAACTTAAGTGAATGGAAAATATAAATTCAAACTTAAATATATGCATATAATAATAAAGAACTTTTTGAATGTATATCTGATTCTATTCCCCTAATTAAAGAGCAATCAAAAATAATCTAGTTGTGTTGTGTTGTCCTTGAGAGGTTATGATTCAATTTCCAATTTTAACAATTTTTTATTATTACAAACTGTTTTTTATAAATAATTTTATTGTAGAAACGTTTTATGAAACAATTATTTTATAATTATTATTGGAATGATTTTTTCAACAAATTATTATTAGAATTATAGAATAGTTTTTATTTAATATAAATATTATTTTAATTAATTCTATATTTTATAATTAATACTATAATTTTATTCAAATACGTTCATTTTGAATTTATATCTCACCATTTATTATTAAATATGATTCAGCTAGGGCCAATGCAACGTAGTAATGAATATTTTACGAAAGATAGTTTACTACACTTTTTTACAGTCAATTTATAGTTTACCACCCCTATTATTATTTTCTTTTTTTTTGGTGCCCTAACGTTTTTCCCTATTTTGTTGGTGTGGCTAAAATCATATAAAATAAAAAATTTATCCATAAATTTTCAATAAATTTATAAGTTTATATCATTAGCGTAAGTGGGTTGATGCACTCCGGCGAGACTCCATATTTCTGGATACAGTCTATTTCTCCAACAAGACTTCACCTTTACGATTGTTGTTAGTTTATTCTCAATATAAAAAAGAAACCAAAACACCTAACCCAAACTGAAAAAGAAAAAGAAAAAATATCACAAATCAAGTCTCAAAACCAAACAAGAATTTCAAACCCAAAAATACCATAATCTTAAAAATGAAACAAACCAACAATAATAGAAGAGAATGAGTATAGGCAGAGATAAGAAATGTCTCCAGAGTACATCACCGGAGACAACCCATTTGCCCTAATAACATAAATTTACTAAAAATTTGGTGGTAAAATTTTCATTTTTACGAATTTAACGGTAGTACTTAACGGCAGTAACGGAATAAGACAAAAAAAGGTAGGGTAATAAAAAGAAAAATTAAATAGTTGAGGTATTAAAGTGTGAATTGACTATATTTAAGTGTAGTAAACACTGAAACCGTCTCAAATATCTTTTTTTTTTCATAACTAGAAGTATAAATAATCTAAAATAATTTAAATTTATCAAAATTTGGGAAGGTTGAAAATTTGTGCTCAACTTAAACTCAAAATAGCTTATATAATCAAAATTTGAGATTCACTAAAAACAAGTCAAAATCGAACTTGACTTGACTGTTTAGTTCTCACTGTAAATATTAAATCAAACGTACAATAAATTAAATTCTAACCAATCCGGAACATGAACCTACCAAGTCTCGAAATATTAGATTTGGGTTCTGCTTATTCATCAAACGAGTCGATCCTTAAGCTTAAATTTAGTTCGAACTCGATTATAATAACCCTAAACATATTTATGAAATAAAACTTGGGCAACTTGTTAAAAATTGAACCTACGATTCTAATGATTCTTGAAAAAATAGGTTCAAGTTTAATTCGTCCATTAAATAAGCTCAACTTTAAGCTCAAATTTAGTTTAAGGTTAACTAAAAAATTCTTAAGGGAACATGACATGTAACTTAGGTATCACATTTTCTCATACAAATACACTCCAGTAACATATATTTGGAGAGTACCAATTTTAGTTTTGGGTCACAGAGGCACCCAAACCTGGGTACTTATGTCATACAAAACTAAAGTTGGGGTACTATTCTCGAGATACATTATTAATTAAGTGAAAAAATTCAATTCTTAGGCGTATGTAAGTATAGGATTATTATTCGCAAACTAAATAATTAGCGAATAGATATCAAACAACTGGTAAAAGTGGGATAGTACATAAATGTAAATTGAAGGCTCATCTATAAAATAAAATGAAGCAATTATTTTAAACTCACTTAAAAAATAAAGTTTAAATATAAGTAATAAAAATTACTAACATATGATTACATAAAAAATTTCATTCATAAATTCTGCTTTATACCTTAAGAATAATTGAGTTCCTAATAAAGTACACGATTATCTAATTTTTAATATAAGCTTTCAATTTCTGGAATAGCAATAGCATGTGTATATATAATTTCATTGCCTAAATGAACATTTCATAAGAAAGACCGCTCAAAGAACCATTTACTTTGCTTTTTGACTCTTACCCATGAACAAAGAAGTCCATTTTATGTAACTGTCAGCTTCTTATCACTCTGCAACTTCCACATCTAATGACACTTAGCAGATTACTTATTTACTCCTCTTTATTAAGATTTATAAAAGGTAATTAGTTTGTACACACTTATAAATAATTAATTATGTGTTTTGAGTTCAATAGATGGAGCTAGCATGCCAATACCTTTGTTTCAAAAATATATTAAAAGAAAATTTATTGATTGTACGCAGAGACGATAATCTAAAACACGATATTTATTTCAAAGATAAAATATTTATTCCCCATCAGATATGCATCGAGCTAGAGAAGAACCTCTTTAATTAATTTGTCTAAGTTTAAGTGAGATGATCCATTAGGACCAACAGCTTCTTCTGCCTTCTTTTTTAACTCCCTCGCCCTCATTTTCATTTCTTTTCCCTTCTCCGTGTCCATCAACTCCAACACAAACTTCTTAATTTTATCTCTTGAAACATCATTCTCTATCTCCATACCTATTCCCCATTTATTACAACAATACCAAGAATTGGTCAGTTGGTCTGAGGAAAATGGCCAACATATCATTGGCACTCCCGCACTTACACTTTCTAGCATTGAGTTCCATCCGCAGTGCGTAATGTACCCTGCAATTGACGGATGGTTCAAGACTTGTTCTTGCGGGCACCAACTAGTCGTCAAGCCTCTTTCTTTAGTCTCATTAACAAACCCCGGAGGAACTATTGCATCCTCGCCCTCAACAAGGTCAGGTCTTATGACCCACAAGAAATTCTTGTTACTATTAGCGAGACCCCATGCAAGTTCCACCCGTTGTTGACTTGTCACCGCCACGAGGCTCCCAAAATTCACATATATGACTGAATTGGGCTCTTTGGAATCGAGCCACTGAAGACACTCTAGATCTTCCTTCCATAGGTTCGATTGTATGGAACTCAGTGTCTTGTCTGCAATTTTGTCAACTAGCTGATGAGCTGGCCCGATGGCATAAACCGGAAGACGAATTGATGAAAGTTCATCCATTAATTTTTTTTCCTCTAAATCATCAAATGTATTCAAGACGATTGCTGATCCACTTAGAATTGTCTCGGTTATTTGTATGAATAATGGAACCTTAGGAACACTGTCTTGGTCGATTATTCTTACGAAAGGAGGAAGGTTTTTGAGTCGTATACCTTCCAGGCCAGGTATCCCCTCAACAATAGTGTCCAAATACCCGTTTGTTAGGCAATTAACATCTGCAAAAGTGGAAATGTCAAGCTTATATATATATATATATATATATAGTATATATATCTACTTAGTCACATGTTCAAACTTACAATTTAATCACGTTCGTAGTGTTACCTTTTATAGGTATAAGCCCGCTCTTAATTAAGTGAGAGTAACTCAAATAGGTGATCAAACTACAAGCACTTGCGCTCCAGAAAACAACATTAGGAATCCCAAAACGGTGAGCAACATCATGAGTGAAACTCATAACAGGAACAGAAACAATGCAAGTTACAGGAGGATTAGTAGTACTCGTATTAAGTTCAGAAATAAGATCCTGGAGATGAGGTGGGCAATTTTTACTTATTGAGTCAACGAGTGATCCAGAGTCTTGGGTGGAATCGGGATCGGAAGGCGGGAGGCCATCGGGAATGGACATGAACTTAAAGGAAGGGAGGCCATTGAGAGAGTCAGGGCCTTGCGACCGGAGAATGCGGTTATGGTTGAAGTCAGTGTTGACAAAGGTGATGTGAAAGCCTTTGTGGTGAAGGAGCTTAGCTAGCTTCATCATAGGGTTAATGAGTCCTTGTGCTGGGAATGGCACAAAAACTGCATGAGGCTTGCTATTGCTCTTCTTCACAATTGCTCCTGAAGGATCCATTCTCTCTCTTTGTTTGCGTGTGAAATATGGTTGTGGTGAGATTGTAAGGAGTGGGAGCATGGGTTTTATAGCATCAACTCAAATTAAATTAATTTTCTTGTGCATCATACAATTATGTAAACATCCTGAAAATGAGTAATTGAGTTTGACATTTATGTACTAGAAGGATCCACATTTTATGTTGCCTAATTAGAAATGTAATATTTTCAATTTTATACCATTTAATTTCCAGAATCAAATAATTCATTTCATGAAGGAGAATTGCAAGAAAACATCCCCAACTATTAATGGTTTCTAGTGTATCATTCTTTACCAAAAGTCGTAAAATTAGGTTGTACATATCGGGTGGGGCTTCATAACTAAGAGTTTAAGCTTATGAGAATATGAGTTGGGTTTCACACTTCCCTTCATAAACACTTATTTTAATTTCAATTCTTTCTACGTGAGATAAAATAACTTCTCCTTCTGGCTTATTTTCCTTTCACGCTCGTGTATGCATAAGCATTTACTTCAACATTTTCCCTCACGGATAATCTTGTCTACATGTGGGTCATACCAAAACTGTACTTCTGCGTATGGGCTGGAGTCCATAATGTAGTGTAGGCATGGGGAACACACCAACATATGCCCAAATCAGCTGACTATAATACTATATATATTCGTCGAGACACGCAATTGAGATGTAATATTTTATGTTTTCATTTTTTTCATAATTTCATGAATCATTGATTCCATGATTTCATAGTTACTATTCCATTTTTTAATTTTCTATGATTTCATTCCGGCATTTCTTATACTATATGACTCAAATATTACGTGATTTTATTATCTTATTATAAATTCAATGAGGTGTTTAATATGTCATACTTTCAATTGCCTAAATTCTATTGTTCAGGTGAATATTTTAAATTAATAATTAATAATGAATTTTGTTACACCCAAGTTATCCATTAGACGGAACAAAGGCTCCCCATCCTATCCTGAATGATGTAAATTGGGTTGGTTAAGGCTAAAAATAATTAGTAAATCAAGAAATTAATAAGATAATAAACATAACGGAATTTTAGGAAAGAGGGCAAAATTCATATCATATATGTCACGTGATTTTAACAAGTGGTTCGAATTCAATTTGTTAATTATTATTTTGTGAAAAGTAATATTTTAATATCGACTTTTACACTTTAACTAAAGTTGTATTTTCAAAATCTCCACTTTGGCTTAGTTACTTACCTAAAATTAAATTTGGGGTATTTTTGAACATTTTTAGTTTAGTGTATTTATATAACAAATATTAGGTATTTATGTGTCATTATCTCTTAAAATTCAAATTGAACCGAATTTAAGCTAAAAGTTAGCTCGTCTAATTGAAGAGTTGAATTTGAACTTAATCTATCAAGGGTCTATAAACTTATGGGTTCAATTTTGAACAAGTTACTCACACTTTGTTTAGTAAGTAATATGTTTAGGTTTGGTATGCTTGATCAGTCAAATTTTGAACTTAAAGTTAAATGAACAAGGTAAACATTCAATCTTCTAAAAATTGATAGGTTCATTATTCAAGTTGTTTAGAATTTAATTAATTATGTGTTTTATTTAATATCTTAGAGTGAGAACAAATTAACTAGGTGAGTCTAAGTTCGAGTTTGATTTCGTCTCTTTTGTTGATCTCAAATTTATCTATATAAACTACTTACAATTCAATCAAAACAAAAAATTTAACCAAATCAAATCAGATTTTGAAAAACTTTAATTCATCTCGGCTGATTTATACCATATGTTATTAAAAGAAAAATAATAATTATACGTACGTGTTGCAGTGAGCTTGAATCATATTTAATAATAAATAATAGGTCATGTATTTGAATAAAATGAATAGTTTATTAATCATAAAATTGATTAAAATACTATTCATAATAAAAATATTCTAATCATTCTGATAATATTTATGAAATAATTTTTTTAGAAAAACGTTTCTATAAAAAAAATTATTTATAAAAAACGGTGTAATAATAATAAAAAAACTGTTTTCGGTTTAACTGAACAAAAAAAATATAACCTGACCAGACTGAAATTTTTTAATTCATTTCTGCTTGTTTATACCAAAAGTTACGAAAAGAAACATATATTAATCACTCCTTTCAAATAAAATATTACTTATTGAGCCTGAATCATATTTAATAATAACTACCGGGTCATGTAAATTCAAAATGAATGTATTTTAATAAAATGAATGATTTATTAATTATAAATTGATTAAAAAATATTATATTTTTTCTGAATAAAAAATATATTCAAAAAATATTTATAATAATTGTTTAAAAAAACGTTTCTACAATAAAATTATTTATAAAAAAACAGTTTGTAATAATAAAAAAAAATTCAGTCCAATCCGAACAAAAGAATTTAACCTAACCAAACTTCGGGAAAGTTTAATTCATTTTAGCTTGTTTATACTAGGGATAATGACATTTTGTTACACTTAACTATAACGAAATGATACTTTCATACCTTAATTATTTTTGTCTCTTTTTAACTATCCTAACAAACTTTTTGTGACAAACCATGTTAAAATGACTCAAATACCCCTGATTTAAGAAATCAAAATAAAACTAGTCCAATATGATTTATCAAACCATATTTGAAATTGTTCAAATTTAATTTTATATTTTCGGGAATAATTGTATTTGCATCTTAATTACAAATCAAATTGAACCAAAGATAAAAAAAATTGAACCAATTCAATTTATAGTTTCTTACACCAAGGGTGGTTTATGTATTTTAGACATTTTAGAGGTAGGTTGTCACAAAAAATTGTTAGGGTACTAAAAACGAGAGAAAAATAGTTAGTATATAAAAGTGTCATTTCACAATGGTTAGGAGTATCAAAATGTCATTATCCTCTTATACTACGTGTTATGAAAAGAAAATATATTAACTACTAATATAAGTTGTAATGAGCCTGAATTTGAGTCAATGCAAGAGCCAGTTTTTGATAAGGTCATAAATCATTAGATCATTTCTTGAGAAGAAGAGCAATGACATGACCATTGGATTATATCAGATTACGTTTAATGTAAGAAAAAGACAGTTACATACACTCAAAATTTGTTTTTATTAACACACATGTATCATGAACATAAATTGTTTGTTAATGTGCCAACCGTGTCTTGTTGGTGTATCTAGATACAATTATCTCCTTATATTTTGTAACATCTATTGTTAAAATTGTTAACTTTGAGATTTGAAAGTCAAAATTAAATACTTTTCAATAGAAAAAAATTGCTCTCAAATAAACAGGCGAGATGTCGTCATGATATTACTTCTTTTTTTTATGTTGTTGAATTAGACTGAATCTCAAATCTACCATCAAACACAAATTCAATAAGTCCATTCTCGGGAACTCTATCATCTAACTCATCTACCTCTTTTGGCGAAAGAGCTAACAAGTACTATCAATTAAACAATTTTTGCATCATTTAAGAACATTTTGTGATTATTTATATGCCTTGATCTCCCTCTAGTAGCTTTCAACGACAGGTACTGGATTTCTCAAGGAGCAATTTGCTGACACCACTTCATTGGTCTTACCAAAAATGGATTCTAAATTCATACGAGAGAAAGATGATATCATCCATTAAGTATTAAAATTTTAAGTTACATATCACTAGTATAGTTTATTTTCAAGAGAATTAGTAAAGTTTTTGTTAAATTTAATTGTCGATTGCAAAATAATTGCGGTGATTATTACTATTTTTTACTGAATTTATACAAATTATTTTATTTAGCACGATATTTTATTTAAGTGGAAATGACACTTTTGTGTACCTAAATATATATTTTTGACATCTTTATACTCTATTTTTTTTTTCTTCAGTACCTTAAATTTTGTGCACCAAAATAAAATTTAGAGTCTTAAAAAAAAATAAGGTATGAAAAGTATCAAAATTGTATATTTAAGTTCAAGAAGAAATGTCATTTTCATTTTATTTAATTAAGGTGATTTTGTGTGATTTTCGGTAAATATAAGTTGAGGCTTAGACCTTACCGCCGTCACTGGAAGTGTCCGTGTTGTTGAAGGTAATAGCTCATTCATCTGATTTGCACCTCCTTTCTCCTTCAAATCCAGATTCTTGCAGGCTATCTGTAAGACAACCACTGCTACTTTCTTCAAGTTCTATCTCGTGTTTTTCTTTTGATCCTGTTTTTTCTATCTTTCTAGTATGGCTTGTTTATTTATTTATTTCTAGTTTCAATTTTGATTTGGGTCTTTCGGAGTTTTTCCTATTGTTGCTGGGTGGTTCCTGTGGAATCTTGTGCTCGTTGAACTACCCTGTTCCTGGTTTTTGATGTTTTTGTTTAATCCTGTCTGACCCATTTAATCAATCAATAACAAAATTAGAAAAGGTTGTGAGTGAAAATGATGAGTATGGTATACTCTAAGAGTTCATCACTGCTCAACATAGAGTAGATAGTGGGAAATTTCCATATTTTCCTCCATAACAATGGAGTACATGTCTCTATAAATGATGATTGGACAAACAACCTAGAATTGGCTTCATAATTTGACCTCCTATGTTTACTTCATAAGAAAATGGCAGAAAGGGTAGGGAAATTAGTTCGAGAACTGTAGGTTATTCAAACACAATTTTACAGTACCTTGTGCAAATTAAAAACTCAAATTCTTTCAGCTGCCTAAGTTCATCTCTTGTTTGATCTTATAGCATGTCACTAGTTTTAGATTTAGAGAAGATGTATAATTTTATACATATTACTGTGCATACTATCAACGAATTGAGGACAAACATTTGTTACTTGTGTTAATCTTGGAATGGCATGCATTTCTTGATCACAATTGATGCCAGAACGGTGCTTAAGTGGATAATCCATGGCATGAATGTCTATTTGCATGCATATGTTGGGTTTTGAATGTACATTTGATTGCAAGCAATAAATGTTTGGACAAAACAATACTCAAATAACATTGTCCTTCTTTAATTCTTATGGTAGAGAAAAATTGCAAGATGCCGTTGGGACTGATCGCAGGGTTAGCAAGAACATTTCGAAGGAAGCGTACATCATCTCTAGACATTCTTAAACCAAAACGTGCCCCACGAAATTTTTATAAGGGAAACAACTGCAAGTCTACTGGCTTTCACACCCGCAAAGGTAACACTTGCCTCTTAAATATAGCATGATGTATTTCTTTTATCTCCTTATAAAGTGTAATTTTATTGTTTTCTGAATAGTATCATGTTTCATCGTACAAATATTTGTCTATCACTTGGATTTTCTTGTGAAAATTATTTTCAGCATAAACTTTGGAATATATGTGGAACTCTAAAGAAAATTGCGGACCTATGCAGTCTTAATTGGGATTATTTTGTCATAACAGATGTATCATTGGTTCGAAATAATGACTGTCAGTTTCTCGCGCATTAATATAATTTTGTTTTTGTTTTAGTCATGGAAGGATAAATCTAGGTTTCAATTATTGTAGATACTTAGAGTTGTGAATGCAGATAGTTCTTATCTGTGCAATTTATTGTGGCGTTTAGTAACTTAGCTATCAGTATCAGCATATTGGACCAATGACCACAATGGATTTATTATTACTTAATAACAAGTACATGGCTTGTTTAAACTCCTCATGTGTTTTTTCTGCTAAGCGATCACTATTTTTGTATGAACAATGAGTTACATCTGAAAAGCATGTGCCCTTGTAGATAAAAAGCTTGAAAATGAGAGCATACATGCATATGGGGGGGAGATAAATTAAAAATGCACTTGTTTTGGACATGTTTTAGCTTGCCTTCACTTTGATCAGGTAATGTTATTGTGACTTGAGATGTTAGTTGTTCCTCTTACATAATATCTGGATGGCAACTAGATACTGCTACTTAGAGGACATTCAGCTGCCCACAATCCAACTCTTCTCTTTAAGTGGCCAATTCTCAGCTTGGTGAATGGAGGGTGTAAAAAACCGTGAAATGTTACTTTTAAATCTTCTGTGCTACAAGGACAAGGGGAAGAATTAGCAAATAAAATAGGTTGCTACTGATTTATGGGTATTCTGGAACAGGACCAGTAACGGGCCTGTGATGTAATATACTCTCATATTCATCATCCAAAGCATGAACCACGTGTTTATAATAGATGAAGTACTTGCAGAAGGGATTTTAAGTGCTAACTCAATGTTTTATCAGTGTTTCTAATATGTCACTACTATTTGTTGCAGGTGGATATGTTCTGGTGCAAGAGAAATTGCCAAACTATGTGGTCCCAGATTTGACTGGCTTTAAGGTATCTTTAACTTACTCCCCCGTTTAATGTATTTGTTTACAGGAAAATTTATGAATTGCATTTTTATCTGAATGAGATGAAAAATTGTGGGGGTCCAGATTTTCTGGTTTACCATCTTCCATTTCGTTGAGGAATTTTTTAGGTTGGTGATTTCACACCATTCGGTGTGTTTATAGCATAATTTAACTGAAAACATAACCAACCTCGTGCTTATTACATGAGGTCTCTGCCACTTCACCCACAACCTTTGGTAGTTAAGAGTGGGTACGAACATTGTAGTTGTTGGTAAATGATTGTGATTGATAGTTAGTTAACTTAGACTTCAAATGCAATCTTCCTTGTTGAGTTCAACGAGTTAGCTTTAGCTTTACTTGTATAGTTTTGTGGAAGTAGACTAATTCGTCCTAGTAGGTTTCATACACCTCAGACTGGAAGAGATTGAATACGACTTTACTGCCTGTTTTACTTTTGATTGAATTCTCTTCTTTCCTCCCATACTTATTGTCGTATAGTTGAGATTACAAGTAACATGATTGTTTATTGCCTGCAGCTCAAACCTTATGTATCACAATGCCCAATAGAAGCCAAAACTGCTGGATCAAGTAAATAAGAAGCAGTCAGGACATTGCATCCCTTATTAGCTGCTGTTATTTAGTCAGGTGCTCTCTTGAGATCATAACATTGATAACAAGATGTTAGAAAATGATGTTGTCAGTCTAGGTCTCTACTCTTTGCTTGTTTCTGAGCTATTTTGTTGAGTTATGTTTCAACTAAAAGGATATAAGATAACATTTAAGAACAAGAGAACTGATTGTTCTGTTCCCTGTTCCATTTATAAAAATCATAAATTCATGCACTAACACATATATGCGTATCTGTAGATCAACCAGGGAGTAGGTAGTATTTGTACAGTAATCGCATCTGGTTCAAGAGAATATTAGGCAAAGACCAGTTAGTAGCTGCAACATTACAAAGAAGAATGATTTGATATTTGTGTTTGGTATGATAGGGCAATAATTTTCAATATTCATCATTATCTTTGATTTTCTGCAAACTCATAGTTATATTTCCCTATATGGATGGCCCTTCTGAAGATAGCTTTAGTGATCTCATTTGATACAAAGATCAGTACCACATCCCTTTTAGTATATCCTTACTAATACATTTTCTTTTTATTATACAATGTCAGCATTTATTTTGACTTCTTTATCGATTTTCTTACCAGTCTTAACAAATCATTAAAGAAATTTGCGCGTACTAACCTTCGAATCTTTTATATCTGTAATGTAATAATTATTTTAAAAGTTACATGACATCCATGTGTCTTTATAATTTTCACTATCGGATCAAACTAAGATATGCACATAGGTCTTTCTTCCGCCTAAAAATAAAACAAATTTTGGATATTACTTCAAAATTTTATGCATACTCATTGCTGTGAATGATTATGAAATTAATAGATTTAAAGGATAATTATGTTGTACTAAACTTAACTATTTGAAAATGATACTTTCAGACTTTAACTAATTTTATTTATTTTTTTAGTGACGTAACTATTTCTTTTGGAACAGTCTATCCTAAAATCATTTGTGAAGAGTTAAACTCCTTGATTTGCGATGTGTCTGTTACCCACCGACCTTCTCAGACTCGGCATCGCAACTCAAACAGGTCTCTAGTGTTCGTCAACACCGTTAACAAGATATAAAAACACGATTCATCAATCAACATGCAATCATATCAATTGTAACTTCATAAATTCATAGAATCATGGTATGCGACTTAGCACTCATGATCACGAGATTTTACATCATAATTATGGAGCTAGCTAGAATTATACGTCATCAAGTTTGATACAAGAAATAAACGAGAAAATAAGAAATTTGAAACCCTAAACCCGCTAGGGTTGCAGATCATGAACAACATGATTCTCCTCTTTCTTGGATGTTTATTGAAGCTCGAATGATCCTAGTATTTCAATTTGCTTTCACCGAGATCAGGGGTGTAAACGAGGCGAGCCTCATTTTGGTAGGGCTCGGCTCAGCTCGAGCTCGGCTCGGACTCGAACGAGTTTATACAGCTAAGCTCGAGTTTGGCTCGAAATAAAATAAATGCTCGATTCGATTCGGTTCGCTTAAATTTAAATACAAATAGTCATTAAAATATAAATAAATGATAAATAATAAATTAACCAGCTTGAGATTGGTTCGACTTGATTCGACTTATCTAATTCTATTATAAGTATTTTATAAATATATTAATATGAATATATAATTCAATAAATATCAAACGAGCTGGCTCGCGAACTTATCGAGCTTTAAAAGGTTAGGCTCGAGCTCGACTCGTTTATTAAACGAGCCCAATCTTGAGCTCGAATTTGGCTCGAGCTCGATTATAACAAGCCCGAGCCGAATATTTAACGAAAACTTGACTCGTTTCAGCCCTACCAAGATCGATTCTCCTCTCGAAGTCTGTGATCTCGCGTTGAAAAGATAACTTTGCTTTGCTCTCTATCTCTCTGAATTCACAATACCTTTCAAAACGACGCATAATTTTTTTCATTTTTGCAAAATATCGTAAGTGTCACGTGCACCATGTCACAGTCGTGACATGGCTTTTGGAGTAGCCTGTGACACACTTTCGACTCGCTTGGCAGGTTCTGTTAGCTGTCAGGGCTTAGGTCTTCCTTCTGTCACAGTCGTGTGACAGCCAGGCTGTAACAGGTTTTCCTCGTTCTCTTCTTGTAACGATCGTGACAAGGTTGTCACAGTTTCATCATCGAATGTGTCACCCTCAAAAAGTCCAATTTTCCTACTTTCAAAGCCCTTTTTGACTTGCCCCTGCACTAATGTACTATCCTACCTGTGAAGGCATGTAGAGACATAAATGATCAATAAACACACATACGAGGGATAAAAAACATAACAATATAAAAAAAGATAACTAAAGTGTATATGTGATGCAACCGCATCAACAAGAAACCATAATCACTTGGAGGAGGAGATTCTTCCTAGGGGTTGAATATCACTTTTAAATTAGGAAAGTTAGTGCAAAATGAAGTTGGGAACTGATTCGTGAATTCCTTCTAGTTGTCTAGAACAAGGGAATAAAAAGACCCAGAGAGACGTGGAGAGCCCTCTAAAAGAGAAAGACTGAATACAGTGAGAGTCGAGAGTTCTCTAAAAATAAAAGTTGTTAGGCTTTTTCTCTAAACACGTCATTTATTGAAATAGAAAAGGGAGTATGCGTGTAAGTTGGAGGACATGACACATGACAAGTATCAAGTAGTTTGATACGATCGGTTAACTGATCAGTTTACAAAAACCAAATCGAGACCGAACTACTTCTTTGGTTCGTTGATGTGAGAATCAAACCCCTTATAATCAATCGATTCAGTTATAGGTCGATTTGTCTAGTTCGGTCAATTGATAAGAGAACCGAAGTGCTAAAACCGATCAAATTGGTCATCCGGTCGGTCCTATAAATTCGAATAATTTTGAATAATCCTAATCTACACACTCTAAAATAGTGTTTGTAAATGTAAAACAGTTAAATAGTACAACATGAAAAAAGAAATTAATAACCATTGAGACTCAGAAATAATAATTTTAATTGTTAAAACTTGTAACATTATCTCAAAAGATAATATGGAGCGACGCTATGTCCTAGTCCAACATGAGGTAACTTTTATTGGTGCATGCGAGCCAATACGTCGTCGTAGTGCCCCATCCGAGTCCTCTACTCGTGTTACGGAGCGGTGACTAAAAAGAATTACCACGCCGTCGCAAAGAGAAAAAATAAAGGAGGATTTAAATCCATTAAACACGTCACCATTGTCCACAACCAATCCGAGTCACCGACTTAATCAACACAGCCGTCGATTACAGTTGCCAATTTTCTCACGAACCCGTCAAAGGGTCCAAATACGAAAGTGACAAGAAAAACGCAGCGTGCACCTATAAATATATCTATGCATTGCACACAGCTACCAAACACCAAAACGCTTTGGAAAAAAATGGGAAAGCTGAGGAGACCAAAATCTGAGGCACAGTGCAAGAAGCACCCCAAACACAAGCAGTCGCCTGGAGTTTGCTCCGTTTGTTTGGTCGAGAAACTAACAAAGTTGTGTAATTCATCAACAAGTATGGTAGTAGACGCCGCATCTTCTTCTTCCTCCTCCTCCTCCTCTTCCTCTCCGTTATCGTCTTACTACTCTTCCACTTCTTCTTGCTCGTCATCCCCTTTGCCGGTTTTTCAGAAATCGAGATCAATATTGGCTCTTCGACCCGAAAAGGTCAGCAACAATGGTAGTGGTGGGTTTTGGGGAAAGTTGTTTCGTGCTCAGCCAAGAAGCCGAAATTGAGAGATAAAGCAAAACTCGTTAGTCGTAGCATTAATATGTGTTTAGAGGATCAGAACAAGTTTGATCCTTGATTGCTTTAAATAGATATGTGCTCTATTCTTTTGATCATAATGGAATTTCAAACGCATTCATATTTGTTTTGTGCATGAGATTTTCTTTTTGTTGTATATGTATAGGTTGTTTGGTTTTGTCTATGTGTAGGGTGTGACAGACAAAAAGAAATTGGTAATTACAGCAAAGAAATTTGGTGGCATGACCGAGCACAGATACGGTATGGATCCAAGAAGTTGCATGAGAGAGGGAGAGAGATTGGAAATTAAAGTTAGAATTTGGAAGTTGATTTGGTTTGAATTCTAAAGAGCAAGTAATTGCCTCCCACTTTCCTAACAGACATGAATGCTGGCAATGACACTCACTGCCCAGCTGGCCTAATACGCATCGTTCACTTAATATGTATGTACGGTCCACTTTAAATTTCATCATATCTTCATTAAATAATTATTTGTTTACTTTACTCTATGCGATCAATAGGGATATAAACAAACAAGTTGAATTGGGTCTCATTTTTATCGAGGCTTGCCTTAACTTGTAAATAAAGTGCTCAATTTAGACTCAAACGAGCTTATGAAACTAAGTTCGAGCTCGGCTCGAAACAAAATAAACAAGCTCAAATTCGACTTGATTCAGTTCGTTTAAATTTCGATATAAATATTCGTTAAAAAAATAAAAATAAAATAAAAAATTAGTCAACTTTAGATTGGCTCGACCTAATTCAGCTCGTCTAATTCTATTATAATATCTAGGGATAATGACTGTTTACTACACCTAACCATACGAAAATGATACGTACATACCCTAATTAATTTTTTTTTCTTACTTTTAGTACCTAACTTTTTTTTTTGGACAACTTACCATAAAATGCCTAAAATAGTTAAACTACCCATAGTCTAAGGAACCACAATTGAACAAGTTCAATTTGTTTTACCTCTAGTTTATATTTAATATACAATTCAAAGGTTTTCGGTTCGATTCAATTTTTTGGTCATACTTGATTGAACCAATTGGAGCCCAATTGAGTCGACTCAATTCAATTTGACCAGTTTAATTGTAATTCAACTAGGGATAATTTAGGCATTTTAAAAATAAGTTGTCTAAAGAAATAGTTATAATACTACAAAAGACAAAATTAGTTAAAGTTTAAAGTATCAAAGTTTGGTGGCTTATTGGGTAACAAAATGTGATTACACGTGTAAGGTGTAGCTGCGAGATCACCGACACCAGCCAAACACAGCCAAAATCTAATGCTGATCCCCACATCTGCTGGACCTATGGGCCCAATATAGAATACACTGGGCTGGGCTACTATTAGCCCATGGCCCATGAGTACTATTCCTGATTAATGATGGTGGGAATGGGAAAGTACTAATGGGAGAGTGATAATTAATTTTGTACATTTAATTGACTTGATGGTAATGAATAATAGTGACGTACTTTGAGAAGAATAATGACGCCATACATTTAATTATCGTCTGACCCCATTATTAATTATGGTTCATAAATGGGTAAGGTCCTCCTAAAAGACAAGCCCCTTGCTCATTTTTAAATTATTAATTAATAATGTTATTACTTTACTTTCTCATTCTAATCAATGACAACCAACAACAACATAACATTGCAAGTGGAAACCTCACTTTCACACATAACTGCAATCATGTCTCTTGACCAATTTTCTTTTAATGTCACTCGTGAATCAATATTTATTAGTTTAAATACTTATCTGTTAATTTAATTTTGTACCTGTATCAAGATTTTAGCATAATATTAAAGTTTGATAATTGATCAAGTGATACCCTTTACATTATAGTATAGTGTGGTTATGGGCCATGGATCGTAAAGACATATCGATTAATTGACAAAAAGAGAAATCTGACAATTTTAAGGAGATCACGAGAAGATCGCGACAAAACGTGTTTTGTAATATTAATTAATTAAATATATATATAAACTCATATTTATTATTTATTAAAAACAAAATGAATAATATTTAATCATTTTTAATATTAAACTTGTTAATAATCTCGAACTTCAAACATGAAATGAAAAAAGATGAGTGAAATGGAATTTTGACCTTCTGATGTTGTTTATTAACCTAAATTTCAAATCGAAATTAATTTGGTAGACTGAATAAAACAAGTTAGATCATACAAAAACCATAATTAATTGATTTAATTAATTAGGACCGAGTTAGACCGAAGTTAATTTAAATTTTGCTTGGTTAACCAGTTTGACCAGTATTTTCACTAATGTCAATCGTTTCACCTCGAAAAGCTTGCAAAAACCGATATATCGGTCGATATCAAAGATATCCATAACACTAATTATGGTCAAGACAAGACTCCAATTCTTCACTAAAAATAGCAACGGGTTGGGTTTGGGTCGAGTTTCGCCAAATTCGCACTCGTACTCGTTCACATTGAATGGACACCCAACCTGTTCGAATCCACTTACATTTAACAGGTGGTGACCCGTTCTAAACCTGACAAGTATATGTGTTTTCCGAAATTCGAACTTTAAAATTAATTATAAATATAGTATTATATATAAATTATTTACATAAGAAAATGTTACGGGTTTTGGTAGGAATCGGATCAGGTGTATGCCAACCACACCCACTCAAAAACCCGAACCCGATCTAAACTCAAATTTTGTTAGGTGTTGCTCGTTCTGATTGGGACGAGTGCTTCGAGTATCTGTTGGGTTCAAATATTTTTGTCATCCCTATCTTTGGCATTTGAAATCGTGTTCTGAAAGAGACAACCAACTACATGAAATATACACATTTTTTCACTTTCATTTGCATTATTTTGTTTCAGCGCAGTTTCCGTAGGTAGGATTCAGCTTTCTGAAATGAAGTTTGGTTAAGTTGCAGCCACATGATGATTTGGCTATCAATCACTCTCTTAAGCAGTAACCAAAACTACGATAGGAACAATATATATAGTCCTTGTTGATAAGATAAGACAATTGTTGTGTCGTTTATATAAGTAACTTTATATAACAGAAGCTGACAGTCCATTGTGGAGCAAGCGATACTTCCACAGCAACTAAGTTCCAAATTCCCCAACCTAATCATCTCTCACTCCTCCTTTGGCTTCTTATAAAGCAGATCAAAAGATAACAATAAACAATTAATGTAAAATATATTCATTCATTATTTTCAGATCTTAAAGATATATATTCACACTACTAGTTGACTTAATTATATGTGAGAATAATATGATAAATATTCCATACACAAACCTTAATAAAAGCAGAGGGGTTGTGTTAGGTATTTTGGATTGATTGTGAAGTTAATTATGGATGAGCATGTGCATTAATTCTTATCTTTTGAACTAACGAAGGACCGATCGAGTATTAAACAAGGTAATTGAATTGTGGCGTGAATGTTTCTTGAGGAACCATACTGATACAGTTGTGTCGTGATAATCAAAACGAAATGAATGTGTGATTGTGACCCATTTTGTAATTATTATATTATGGGTTTTGACATTTGACCCAAAACAAAGACACTCTAAAGTCGCGATTCACTCGCTTGGCCATTGCCACCTACCTTTTGTTTGTGTCAAAAGGAGTGGACACTTTTGTTTGATTCCTTACCTTGGCCACACGTCAATACTTCAAAGGAGTGGATTTTAATTATATTCTGACTTATTTTATTTATCACATCTTACACCAATTTATTCAAGAGAGAGACGGACCAAATGTCTCGGAAGAAGACCAAAGATCTAGGAGAAGAAAGGTCGGAGGTAGTTGGATAGTTGTATGTTCTTAACACTCCTCCTCAAGTTGGAGCATTAGGATTCACAATGTCCAACTTGCGAGTAGGTTCGTGGAAGTGACTTCGCCCCAGACTTTTGGTAAATAAATATATGCGAGCTGGTGTTTATTGGAGATGGGGTCGGGGAAAAATACTAATGCCTAAAACTGTTGGCGAACAAAGTGACCATCGATCCCGATATACTTTGTTTGTTCGTAAAATACTGAATTGGAAGCTATATGTATTGCCGCCTGATTGTCACGTAACAATGGAATTATCGCATTTTGGAAAATTTGAAGATTTTTGAGTAACTGGCGCAACCAACTTCAATAATACTCTACTATTTCATAAAATATTTTGAAATTTTTATACATGAAATTTAAAATTTGGGTTTCAGTATGATAATGTTCAATAATTGTTTTACCCTAACGTTAAATTTTGTTTTCATATAAAATGTCTTTTTTGTTACAAAATGACTGATGAGTATTGTTTTTAACATATAACCGGAACTGTCGTTGATATACTTGTAATTTAACCCTCCATCTCAAATTGATTACATGCCAGAGGAGTGTCAAGTTGAGTTTTAAAATCATAAAAATATTGTTCACAAGAAAATCTATCTGATCCGGTCCAGATTGGATGAAAAAATATATAAACATTTGTCTCGTGATCGTTTGTCTATATGTATCTGCTAGTAAGTCCTACCCGTCATTCATATTTCAATTCTTAAAATTAAAAATACAAAAAGTTAATGGTTTTGCTGTCTATTCCAATTTTATAATTGGAACAAAAAAGCATGCCATTGGAAGCCAAGTTGTCTTGCCCAATCTTTGCACTTTTCGTGGTCACTCACGGATAACCAAATTATTAGATTTTATCTTCTAATAAGCTCCACTATATGTGTTTTATAATTTTGTTTCCAATAACTAAATAATTCATTGAGTTTATTGATTCTATGAATTAATATTTTGTTTTTATGAACGTGTTAGGCCCCTCAGGGCATGTGGCTGGTCTAAGGTTGTTTAACATTTTCCTCTCAATGTGTAATCATCATTTTGGGGTCAATGGTCAACGTGTGTCACCTAACCAACGCGACAACCATTGCTAGTCGGCTAGGTGAACGTCAACGGTAATTTCCATTGATCAGCAACGGTACAAATTGATTGGAAATAGTTATATATCACTTAACCGACGAAATATAGATCAATACACATAGGGTAGGATGGTTGACCAACAACGGTAAAAAATTGACCGACAAACTTATACTAACACGAATTAACCATCATGAATGTTTCAGTTTCATAAACTTGTACAGTTACGACGACTCATCTACGAACAATATTTAAATAAATGAGCTTCCAAAATGGAACAATTCTATTTTCTCCAAGTTGCATTTCTCGTAATTACGTGGGTCATATAATCCTCATATCGGACAAGCGAAGTTGGGCCCATTGGACGGTTATTGAAAATGGCAAGGAAGCACATGAGTGTGTCGATGTGCACCTTCAACAGTTTGACTGAATGCAGCGGAATGGTAGCGTAGATTTACGTGTGCCTTCATTCTTCCAATGTTCCAACAATGTATAAGTGATTGCCCATTTATAAAAAAATCACAAGTATTTGAAAGACATAACAATGACACCGTTTTCGAACGACTATGCATATTGGTAAAAATAACACTACATTGTATATCCTCTTACCAGGGTTGATGCATACTCGTGTGTTCTCACAATTCACCATCAACAGAGTGAAATACGTGTCACCGACAAGATCAAACAAAAAGGACACAAAATAGTGGTGTGATGATAAAAGGTAATGGTGTAGAATATTATGGAAGACTCTCACAAGTTGCTGAACTCATGTACATTAGACGGATGCTGGTTATAGTTTTCAAGTGTAAATAGTTCGACGAGATAACTATTCAAATAGATCGTGGGCCGGAGTCTATTGATACACCCACTAACATATATCAACAAAATCCAATTTGTTTGGATAGAATGGTGAAACAAGTCTTCTACGTTGATGATTCGTTGCACAATGACGATTGGAAAATTGTCAACCACATCTTCCATATAGGTGTTTATAACCTTACATCACTCGCCAAAAATTCAAATGAAGGTCCAATATACGATATCGAAGAACCGTATTAGGAGCAAACGATAACATATATTCATGTACTAGTTAATGGGGGATTAGGTATTCATTTTGTTCCACTCCCAACACACGTGCCTGGAGAAGATGAGGATGATTTCGAAAGTGACAACAAAGATGTGCCCGACGAAGATGAATTCAATGATGATGAATCATAAACTGAAGAAAATGAGGAACAAAAGATTGACGAATAGTTCCTAGAAAGAGAATGGGAAATAAGGGAAAGAAGAAAGTTTATGAGAAGTATTTCAAGGAGATTCAACGTTTGGCGGCAGCCCATATCGGGAGACCCGATGAGGGTGGCTCGGGGCCACAGGGTGGACCCGAGGCGACCACTATTCACTCTATCATTAATACAGAACCACCTGTGTGGTTACAGTCGGATCACAGTGTCGATCCACCTTCGGGGTCGCCCAGTTCATATAGTCCAATGCCACAACCGCATGACATGTTCAATTCATATCGAAGAAAAATCAGTATGAGGAAGGATCTATGAGTGGTTCAAAACCCACAAAACATAGGGGTTGCTCCTTGCCGAGCCCTGCGTGACAAGACCGGAGATTGGTCGATGCCAGTCACATGGGACTACAAGAGGAAGTCAATCATGATTAACGACGATCTGGACTATTACGAGACAAATATTGTTTGGTTTATTGGTTGCCATATCCGGTCGATCGTCCATCCATTGACACCAATATTTCGGTAGCTGTCTCGCGACGAATCCATAAAGTTTCAGCCGCACTAGCATTAAGTAATTTTTATTTTCATGCACATTAATTTCATATTTTCCCGCTAATGATTTTTTTCTTTCTATTGCAGCTGGTTCTATAATACCAAGGAGCGCCACGACTTGTGTTGAAGTGACTTGCAACATATTGCTAGAAGCGTTACTTGGAGTTCAAGTTCGAGTGCAAATAGAACTAACTCGAAGGTGGACGACGCCTGGTCCTTGAAGACTTCATTGGCCGTGAAGAAGCATGAGATTGGTTGTGTGACCACTACAAATCCCTTGAGTATAAGGTAAATTCATAACTATTTTTCATTCACAAATTCTACTAACTTTTCGAAAATCTCATGTATTTTTTTTCTTTGTTCTCGCGTAGGTAATTTTTGAAAAAAATGAACGGTCTTCGCGGCTTGAAGAAAAAGAAGAAGCACATGGACGATTTCTGGTAATTTAAGATGCACTTTAAGGTACTCAATAGAAATGGAGCAAAGGTGTCGTGGCTACCTACATACTCGGTTGTCTATGACAAAAAATGTAACATGATCAAGGAAAAATTTATTTGGTTAGATTTCAATATTTCATCAATTTATGTTTTCATTCTAACACTTTTTTTACAAGTCCAGGTAGTTAAGGAGGCGATTTCATCTTTAACCGAAGAATTCCTAGCGTCCTAACATTCTCTAACCGACGCATATGCAACCAAAGACGTGCCACAAGCAATGCCAAACAAGGATGAGGCAGAGGTTTTGCAACAGGTGACTCAGAGTAAGAAATTGGATACCACTAGTAAATGGAATGGGAGGTTCTTATAAATGGGAACCCAAATCAAGAGGTAGTGCCCGTCGGTTTGGTTTCGGTGTTCTAGAGGAACACATGTGACCAAAAACATGCAATGGAAGACGTGTTCAAGCAGTGCCAAGCAAGGATGAGGCAGTTGTTTTGTAGTGGTGACTCAAAGTAAGAAATCGGGTATCAAAGTAAGTGGAATGAGTGGTTCCTATAAACGTAACCTAAACCGAGAGGTGTTGTCCGTCCGTTTGGTTCCAACGTTCTATAGAAACGCTTATTTGCTGAGGTACTGGAGAGGACAATTGCTGAGGTCACGGAGAAGACGAGAAAGTTTGAGGAGAAATTTGCGCAAAAACTGATAAGGTGGAGAGGCGAGTCAAGGAAGAACGGCGTGCCATAGAAGAAAGGCTGCAAACTACCATTGCAAAGAGGTGCAAGATAAAGATAGACGAGGCCATTGATGATTAAGAACTTCTGTCCCAAAATTAATAACAAAATAAATATTAATTAAATAACGTTTGAGGATAAAACCAATTAAAACTTCCCTAAATTTTACTTGGTTTTCATTATTTGGTCCCGCTATGTAAAACAAATTTATGAATACGGTGGTCCAAATTACAGCTCCACTTCTTCGCCCTTACAATAACATTTTTGAAATATCGTTTTGCACACAATCTTATCTCTTAACATCATAAATCCACAACCAATAAAGTGAAAATATTGAAGTATTTAAATCACATTTTTCCTTTTTGTGTGTACAATACACTAGGGGTGATATTGGTCGGTTAACTGCAACCATCACAATATCCATAAACCAATCCGTCTCTAGCGGTTTTGAAAAAATGGAATCCAAAACCGCATCCGATATTATAATAATTGGCGATTATAATCCGCTCAATTTTTCGGCCGGTTTACGGTTTTCACAGCACCAACCGTGAGAAATGGACTTCTCATGTGAATTATTTTGGGTCCACTTTCAAGTTCAAATAGATCAAGCGCGTATGGAAGCAAAAATATAGTTAAAATGTTGAACACGTGATTATTTTCAATTATTTTTATCAGACAAAAAATTATTAAGGAGTGATTTAAGAGGGCTAAGAACTCTCAAATTTGGTCACAACCTAATGGAAAAAAAACTCCCTAACATAAATGACTGTTCACAAAAGAGAGGTAAAAGTTTAATATTTAAAAAGATGAATTGAAGATAGATAGGGATGGAGAGGAGGATAAGGCGGGATTGAAGTCTTGAGCCGCCTTGGTAAAATAAAGTCACACAATTTCGATTTTGTAGTTAACCGGCGATTCTAACATTATAAAACTCCAACTAGACCGAATTATATCAATTTTTTTTTAAATTAAAACTTCAACCACACAAATTATACACGATTTATCAACCACGATGTATAATTTAGTTAGTTTTACGCTGTTGCGATTTTTCGGTTAATTACTAGCACCCACAAAAACTTTCATAAAATATTCTCAATCTCTTTTTTTCTTGCTTTAAAGAAAGTTGTACTAGCTTGTGTAGTGTGAATGTGATGCCACCTTAGAATAAAAAAACCTACCAAAAGCGGAGTAGCAAAAAAAAAAACCCAAAGCAATAACCGAAATCAATCTCCAGATCAGAACCTGAACACAACCAACAGCCCACCGCTTCAAGAACAAGAAGGTTTCAGTTTCACACTCACCCAAACCTCTTCTATAATGTTTTCTCCATCTCTTTCTCTTCATCAGCGAAGCCATTGTTGAAGCAGAGAGCAACATGCTCAAGAGGAGTTGGAGGAAGACGGTGCCGGCGGTCCGCAAGGTGCTAACTTGCGCCATATGCTCAATATCATTGGTGGCTCTCCTCTATGTCCATGTGTTCCCTTCCTCTAAGGTCCTCAAGTTCACCGATCGCTACAGGCTCCCTATGGTGATTATCCTTATCTTTGCTTTCCCTTCTCTTCTTCAATCTCCGGGTTGTGGAAGATTTTCTTAAAAAAATCATTTTGATGTTTTTTTTCTGCTAAACTTCTTCAATTGATTTGCGGGTTCTTGTTTTCTTTGCAATGGGTGTTTGGAGAACGAATACAAAAGTTCCACCTTTGAATGCTTCCTGCGCCTAAAATTAGTTAAATATATATCGGGATGGTTTTTATTTATTTATTTATTTAGGATTAGGTATTGCTTGTTCATTGACTGGATCAACTTATTCACATGGGTTCTTGTATTTTATCTAGTTTATTCATACATGTGTGTTTTGTGCTGTTAAGTTTTTGTATTATAAGTGTTTGTGACTGTGACTGGGTTTGAGATGTGTTTTGTGTTATTTTCATTTTATTTTTCCAGTTTACTTATCAGTTGGGTTTTGGATTTTGTAGCAGTATGCTCGCAGCAAAACTGAGCAAAGTTGGATGCAAGAGCTTGTTCCACCCAAGATGCCCAAAGCGCCTCTTCATTCTCCCAAGGTTTGATGTTGTTACTCTACTGATTTTCGTGTATGAGGTTGGTTAGGTTTCTCAGAATGTGTAGGAAAAGACTGAGGATGAATGTTCTGAACTTTTAGAATTGGCAATTTTGTTGATTGTAATTGCTAGTTGGGAGGTTCACCTTTAGGTGTTTTTGTTGGTTCGAGTAGTCATGCATCTTTCATGTTCACTTCGTTAGATTTGCAGTTGGATGGCTTGAGTAGGAGGATGGATTATGACAAGCTGTGGAAGGCTCCATCTAATCGTGATTTTGTCCCCTGTGTAGAGCCCACTCCTAACTATACAGGTAATGATGTCACTGTTTCTATCTTATGTTTTTAGAACTTGCATATGCATCCATGAAGTCCTTGTTTTACGCATATTTTTTATTCAGCTCCGGCGGAATCAGAAGGTTACCTTTTAGTTCATTCAAATGGCGGGCTCAACCAGATGCGTGCTGGGGTCTGTACCTAATCTCATTCTCTGCAATGTTCAAACTTGCATTCAATATTCAATCATATATGTAATCGGTACCTTAGGGTAATTACAGGGTAAAAGAATAATCAGTACCACATGATGTAGTTCTATCTTTGAATGCCTATAAAAATAACCTTTTCTTGTTCTTATAGTTGAAGTAGAACATAAGTTTTATAGTATAATACCTTAATCCTACTTGACGGGAGTCACTGGTAACCACCTGCTTGTGAGTTGTGAATAAAACTAATGACATAATTTTAGGTTGTCGTCATATTATTGGCCCTGATATATTTTCCGATGCTATAACAGAGAGGCACTCGATATAACATATATCAAGAGATACCCTGGGTCTTCAGGGATTCTGTTGCTGTAGATTAGGAGGTCCGTCTCATATATTGTAGATATATCAGCAAAATAGGACATTCTAGGTTCAAAATTATTCTTGGTCTGAACGTTTGGACACCGCTTTGGCTTGTGTTTGTAATTAATTATCACGTCTTTGGTAAATAACATCGAGCCTATGCCTAAAAGTGAAATTGTCCTCCACCTAATGATTCAGATTATATGGTTTTATAATGTGGTTCTGTCATCAAGCCTAATCGTGTTATCATACCTTTATCAATATTACGGTCTTATGCCTGAAGGTGCAACTGGTGCCAAGTTAAATAGAAGTACAATGTGCATGACATGACTCAATGCTATCTCTTGGTTTCAATTTCAAATGTTCATGTATCTTATTCCTCAAGGAAAATTTCTTCTACAGCAAATAATGGCTGTGCAATTCCCCTGCCAAACTAAGCACTCTGTGCAGCTACATTGACGATTGAAACACCTTCTCCGTGTAGTTTTTGACAAATAACATTGTAAGGTGTGGTTGGTTATGAATTTCAATGATTCTTGAATTGCAGATATGTGACATGGTAGCTGTAGCACGAATCATAAATGCCACACTCGTGATTCCAGAACTTGATAAACATTCGTTTTGGAATGATTCAAGGTGGTTCTCCTCCTCCCTTAAGTTATAAAACTATTCACTCTCCCTGTAGTTTATGTACTTAAACGCGTTAGCTTATATTATTTTATTTTTAATGCAGCAACTTCTCAGACGTTTTTGATGAAGATTATTTTATTAATGCTCTGGCGGATGATGTAAAAGTTATAAGAAAACTCCCGGAGCAATTAGCTACTGCTATTAGAGCTGTCAAACATTTCAAAAGCTGGTCTGGCATGGATTACTACCGCGAGGACATAGCTAGCATGTGGAAAGATTACCAGGTATATAAATTGTAATGCTTTCGTATCAGTTACTGTTCCATAGCATATTCTGATGGTTGTCATCTTATTATCAACATATTTGATAGATTATTCGAGCTGCCAAGTCTGATTCTCGCCTAGCAAATAACAATCTTCCTCCAGATATTCAAAAGTTACGCTGCCGTGCATGTTATCAAGCTCTCCGTTTTGCACCTCGAATTGAAGAAATGGGGAAGGTCAATAGTTACCTAAACTCACTTTCTTCCAGGAGATTTCCTACTGTTATGGCATAACTGTTTTATTAAATATTGTAGTTGCTGGTGGAGCGGATGAGGAGCTATGGCCCTTACATTGCCCTACATTTACGGTATGAGAAAGACATGCTTGCTTTTACGGGGTGCACACATGATTTATCTCCTGATGAAGCTGAAGAGCTCAGGACAATCAGGTATGATATTTTCAATATGCTGCGACATGTTGTCAAATTTATTTTTTCTGCCGTATGATGAACACTCTATTTTATGCGACCTGGCACATCAAATAATCATTTGTTTGTTGACTTTCAGGGCTAGCACTCTACAGTGGAAAGGAGAAGACATTGATCCTGAGGAAAAGAGATCCAAAGGACTTTGCCCCTTAAATCCAAAAGAAGTTGGGATGTTTCTCACTGCTCTTGGCTACCCATCAAACACCCCTATATATATTGCCGCAGGAGAGATATATGGCGGTGATACTCGTATGAAGGATCTCCAATCTCGGTATCCCATATTAATGAGAAAGGTATTAGCTTGCTGAATCACTTCACTTTGTTCTTCAATTTGACCACTCTCCTTTCTAAAGTATGTAGCGCTGAAGTCCTTGTGAATCTGGGCTATGATTGGGTCGATTATGCTAGAAGTGAGATCGTAGACATGCCAGGGTTTGAAAACTATGATTGATATTGGTACCACAGTAGATGAAAAAAGAGAAACAGAATGCAAAATGCTTGAGTTATGCAGCATATTATGCGCCAAGGATCAAATGCAAAATGCTTTCAAAATGACTGATTCATTGTGATGTCTGTTTAGTCATTTATATTTAAAACTTCATTTTGTGACCAAATAAACCATAAGCGAATCCTTCTAGAGGTATGCATTATTATATGAGCAATAACCAGTCCGTCATTGTATGCAAACATATCATGATAGTCATTTTACCAAATGTCAATACATGGATCTGTAGGTAATCAGGTTTGGTTTACATATGCATGTCTGGTGTGCAACTCTATCTTAAATATAAAGTCTGTTTTAGGTACAAAGTCTGTTACTTTTCTGAATCTAATGTTTATATATCTCTTTGTAAAATGTTTTAGGCTCGGGGTCAATGTATGTGGTCCAGCTCTTACCTTTATAAATATAGTCCTGTTTTTCTTTCACCAATATTGATGTTTCCTCTTAGGCCTGACCTTGATTGAATGAAGATTTTTGTATAACTATCCAGCAACTTTTCAACATAGTGGATCCCCGTCATATAATCCAAGATAATCAATCTTAACAGTAGTAAACTACTAGTATAATTGTGACCCCTGAGGATTCAAGAGATTTATCTATATGGTTAATGTACTGTTTTACCGAAGTGTCATCTTCTTTAGAAAATGGAGTAGTGGTTAGAATTGAAAATTTTCACTTTCATCAATACTCCTCAAAGGACATATCAATCCTTCCTGTTTTCTGATCATTTTGCTGAGTTAATTTCCGGTGTGGCATTGGAAAAATATCTTGGTAGTCTCTCTCTGCAAAAGGCATAGATTTTGCTAATCCAATCCACTTGATTCCCTTTCGCGGGAAATAGGGTAGGCTATCAGTAATTTTCATTGAAAACGCATCATCGCTTGACCCAACCACAGTTGCAATTAAGAATGAAATGGTGCCATGTGGGCTTTTATGCTTGCATAGAAAGTAGACTGGTCGATGTGAAATCCAACTTTTTACGGGTAGCTTCTGATTCACGCTTCGTGATAATTTATGCAGGAAAAACTGGCAACTATTGAGGAGCTTGAGCCTTTCGCTAATCACGCCTCTCAATTGGCTGCTCTTGACTACATCGTGTCTGTTGAGAGTGATGTATTTATTCCATCATATTCTGGGAACATGGCAAGAGCAGTTGAAGGCCATCGCCGTTTTCTAGGACATAGAAAAACAATTTCTCCTGACAGGCAAGTTTCTTTTCAAAAGCAGCTCTAATGAACGATAATTTTTATTTTATTCCTGAATGTAATCAGTTCATATGTATTGAGGTTTTTTCTGCAACTTTGACGCACCAGGAAATTCCTTGTACGCCAGTTCAACAAAATTGAGTCGGGCAGAATAAAAGAAGGCAGCAGTTTTTCAAATCGAGTCATAGAGGTTCACAAACAGAGGTGTGTTATCGTATCATGCCTTTTACCATCCAACATCAATATATTTGAAATTAGTTAAATACTGAATGAAGGTTTGATAAAACAAAACCTTTGAATTCTAGAGTTCAATTTATACTGTACTGTACTGTACTGATTTTGATTTATGTATTTTGGTGGGTTGAACAGGATAGGGTCTCCACGCAAGAGAAAAGGCCCCATCTCGGGAACAAAGGGCATGGATAGGTTTCGTTCAGAGGAAGCATTTTATGTGAACCCTCTGCCAGATTGCTTATGTCGGAGTGTACCGCCAAGCAAGAATCTATCATTAAGCACGATGTAGATGAGAATAACAATTCTTGGTGTTACTATTTATTTATTGAAGCTTCATAACAGCTGGTGGTGGGAGTTTGGAACTCAAATCCAGATTGTAGGCAGCAGATTTGTAGATGAAAGAAGAATATTGTAGATCATTCAGAGGCAGACCATAGTGTCCTCAACGTAGTGTTCTTTCCTGTATGTAATGTAATGTAATTAATTGTAGGTGTGATTTAGTTTTACTGATCTGGTAGATTAGCAAATAGCAAGATGAATGTCACGATGGATCAAATTCCAATGAGTGGAAACTTATAGTTTTTACTTGCTTCTTATTTCGTAGTCATTTTCTGTGTTGAAGGGAATCATTATCAGAATTTTCTTTTGAAGCGGGGACCAATAAAATAGGTGATTGGTAATAAATAAATATGATTTCTTATTTCATACAAAAGAAACTTTATTGTTCATTTAAATAGAATATAATCTGAATGTTAGGATTTCACATATTAGTTCAAGGCTTATATTGCATGGTATGAAGAGAGGGAGTGAAATCGGGACAAATGCTTTATTCTCGTATATTCGTACAAATATACGAATAAAACATGACTCTCGGATCAGCAAATCTACGGTTGGCGTTAATAATTAATTTCAGTGACACGCGCCGTAATTATTTAAAAACAAGAAGACCAAATGCGTGTGATATCAACGTTGGTGAGAGCATTATCGTATATTTCTATTCTGAGAAAATTAAATATGCATTCATGAGCTTGATTCTCGGTAGAATCTCTCTTTCCTTTTTCTCAAACTATCAAACCCTAGTCTTTCATCTATTGCACATTCAATTTGCTCTGTTTAACACAATCACGCCGACGATTGACCTCACCCTCCTGATAGCGTCAAGAACGGGACCGTTGAAGCGCAAATCTCAGAGGATTTTAAACCTCACACGCGGCGGCGCCTACTCCGACCTCTTCGCCGCTGTCCACGACAGCCAGACCGACCTTTGCTTCCACGGCCTCGCCACCGACCCGTCGGTGATTGGCTTGATCCAGGTCAAGCATATCGATCCATTGGCCTACGACTCCCCGACTCTCGGCGAAGGTTCCATTCTGGTTAACTACGGCCGGTTCTCATGCGGCTCTGAGCAGTAAGGACCTGGATTCAGCGCCGACGGCTACAATTTCAGCCATTCATGACAATTTGATAAGGAGGTCCGATCCATTTCATACAGAGTAAAGCAAGTTCAGGAGTTGCTTGTGGTTGCTTCTGGTTTTGATTAAGCAATTCAGGTATTTTTCTTGGCGTACCATCTTGACCTGATATTAACTATGTACTCTAATATATAAATTTAGTTTCACACGTTTTATTCCCTCTATTCTAGATTGTGCTTCTTCTAAATAGTTATAATGTTTGGGGGTATTCTAATCAAACATCTTGCTTGTTGTAGTTTGTGGACAAGCAAGATTCCATAATTCAATTTGCACATAATATGACTCTTTAATTCCATTTTTCACAAAATCACAAAGTTCCATTACTCGATTTTGTACTTATTTCTATGTTTCATTAAGCAGTAGAGTTTCTTAATTTTTAGTATTAATTTCCTGAATATCTATTTCAAATTCAAATTCCTATAATCGTACTAATTTATTTCCCAATTTCCTATTTTAATGCATTTCATTTATTATCAGAATTAAACGCAATGACCATCATATCTTTTTTTATTGATTTAATGGATTTTTAATTAATGAAATCATAGTTGAATTTGGACCTTTAATTGAGGGATGCACTCCTTGACAAATGGTCTCTTAGATACAAATATAAGAATTTTTATACCATCCATAGGATGGTTTAAAATCAATGGCCTACATTTATTGCCAAAATTATTAGTAAAATAAATGAAAAATACCCATAAGGGTATATTGGTAAACATGAAACCCTATATTCATGATTCCCATATTCAACAATTTCATTCATGCGTTTTCATGAAAAGCTCGTCGCGCCGCTTTGCAAAGTTTCCCGGATCGAAGCCTCGCCTTGCTGCTTCGCCGCCTCCCCGGATCGAAGTCCATGGCCTCAGCTCTGCCACCTCCCCGAATTGAAGCTCCATAGATCAAAATTCATGACCTCTGCTCTGCCACCTCCCCAGATTGAAGCTCCATAGATCAAAATTCATGGCCTCCGCTCTGCCACCTCCCCGGATTGAAGCTCCATAGATCGAAGTCCATGGCCTCCACTCCGTCGTCTCCCCAGATCGAAGCTCCATAGATCGAAGTCAATGGCCTTCCCTATGTCGCCCATGGCCTCCGCTCCATTGCCTCCCCTGATCGAACCTCCACATATCGAAGTCCATGCCATCCGCTCCGCCGCTTTCCCGGATCGAAACTCCACAGATCGAAGTTCATGGCTTCCGCTCCGTCGCCTATGACTTCCGCTTAGCCGCCTCCCCGAATCGAATCTCCACATATCGAAGCTACATAGATTTAAGGTTTGTGTTATATTTCTATTGTTCCATTAAATGGCCATTATGTTCCATTATTCCATACAAGATAAATGTATTCCCATTTTGTTCTGATACCCAATTTTACTGGTTTCGAATTTATGAATCTTTGGTCAACTGATAATGGTGTCGGCTCCCTTTGTATTTATGGTACACTAAAACAAAAGTGATTTTCAATCTTGAATTAATTTGTGCTATTAAAATAGAACAATGGAATTTTAAAATATGTATATGGCACATTGGAACCATATTACAATTCACATGGAACAATGGAAATAATAATCATTCACATGAAACAATGAATAACTTACACTAGAAATGGAGCAATGAGATCAAGAGTGATTTTTATGGAATAATGGAATCATATGCAACAACTAATGGAACCATGGAACACTATATTGTTTATGGGTACCAATGGAAACATGGAAATATTGCAAACAATCTTTTAACGCTAAAATATGGAAATAAGCAACGCCAAAAAGTCCTTCATAATCGTGAAAGGAAAGATTCATAATTATGGAAGTAACAAATTATTAGTTTATTAGTGTTAAATACGAATTAAATGAGATGTTTAAAAATAAATTGTATACAAATACAGATTTACCCTCTCATTAGTGTTAAATGAAAAATATGAATAATTACAACTAATGTCATTTGATGAGTCAGCACATATCTACGCCATCAATTTTTTCATCAAGTGGCTATAAATTATTCCTATATTTGTACCTAAAATAAGCATCTGTAGAATGCACCTCTGAGCTTTTTTTTTTTTGAAAGATCGAATTTTATTTAATAAAGGATAGCTAACCCGACATCAAGTCGGACGGCTGAAGCCACCGGTGGTGGGACAGACCCCTCACCATAGTCCCAGTTAATGTTAGCTAAAGCAAACTTGGCTAATTCGTGAGCCACTTTATTACAAGATCTGCGAGCAAAATTTAAAGAGACATCGAAATCGGGAGTCGCAATTAAGCGTCTACAGTCGTAGATGATTCCCCAATCATGTTTGTCATGGGTTTCGTGTCCCGAACGTGCTTGACCACAGTCAGACAATCCGTTTTGATCTCGACTTTATTCCATTTATTTCCTTTTGCCCATGAAAGAGTCTCTCTAACGCCTACGACCTCCACCTCATTGGGGTGGAGAGACCCCGTAAACCGTCTGCACGCGGCACCCACAATTCTACACCCCGAGTCCCTGCACACCATCCCTATGCTCCAGTAACCCCCCTGTTCATCTATCCCACCATCCACATTTATTTTCAGAACTTCGTATTTTGGTGGGACCTAGGCGTTCGGTGATAGCGTGACAAGGGGATCCGTTCCTGAGGCCCCTCCCTGAGGTTGCGCTGCTAACCAGGCACGTCGTAGTCCTTTTGCGGTTGCAGCCACTCTTGCCGGATGGAAAATTTCACCTTTCCAGACGGCTTAGCCCTCCAGATTGACCATATCGTGGTGGCCCACAGACTTGCCTCATCATCCCCCTCCACCCAAGCTCTCCAATTTGATAGGCCTGGGCTTGGTCCCATTCTTTCCTGGATCCGTTGCAGCAATCTATCATTCCACACCGGTGCTACCACTCGACAGTTTAACAATATGTGGTCTGTGGTCTCCTCCGGATGTCCACAGAGCGGACACTGGGTGACAATTGGGAGCCCCCTCTCCGCCAGTCGAGTCCTTGTTGGGAGCAAATTTGATATGGCCCTCCAGGTAAAGATTTTCACCTTTGGAGGGACTTTCAACCTCCATAAATCTCCCCAATTGCTCCCTTGCATTGGAGGGGACCATATTGACCCGATCCGACATAGAGCCCGGTATGCGCTTTTAACAGTGTATTCCCCTGTCGTATCAGCCTCCCAGCACCACTGATCCTTGTCTTCATACCAGCTGGGTATTATGGAGAAGATTCGACTGGCCATGTCCTGATCCAGAATGGCTCTGACTTTCCTTACATCCCAAGCTCTGCACCCTGGGCCGAATAACTCAGAGATCCTCATCCCTTCAGGGATTGCTGGATTTGCGGTGATTGTCGGGTGTTCCCCTTTCAGCCAAGGGGTCCCTACTATTGGGCAGTGACCTGGTCCTATATTTACCCTGGCCTTCTCCCGGACTATCGATCTTGCCTCACAGAGGCTTCTCCATGTGAAACTTGGGGCATTCCCCAAAGGCGCGTCAAGAAACATCGAGCGAGGAAATGTATATAGAAACCATTCATATATCCATTAAACTTAATATTTAATAATTATGAGCTTTAATGTATATAGAAATCCCCAAAACAATCCACATAAAGACTTCATCAGTAATGCTATTTGCCTTCATAACTAAGGGTGGACATTTGGGACTTAAAATTGAAGAACCAAAAACGATGGTTAATGATTCAATTTTGCATTTAAGGTAATTATTTAATTTTAGCTCAATTTCAATTCTCAAATTAAGAACCATATGCTAATTATTAAGAACAAGACCAATTTGAGTCGACAAGTGAATTGAATAAAGGTTGATGATATGTTATTTATTTTATTTTATATTATTATTATTATTTTATTTGCAAAATTTATATTTTGATTGAGTTTTAATAATAATATCTTAATGTTAGTATTTTATTATAGCTACAAATTTAAAATTGTTGTCTATAAATCAGAATCAAAATTCTATTATTCGGCCCATAAACTAAAATTAAAATCAATCATTTCTAATAAAGTAGAACTAGAAAAATGGGTTAAGAACTGAACTTATTTCCCAACATACCAAATGGATAAGGAGTTGAACCGAACCATCATTATTATATTAGCATTATATTTTCTTATTAGTTTATGTTATATTGAATTATGTAGAAAAGAATATTTTATTGTAATTCACAGTTTAGTATTCATCAATAAACCTTATAAAAAGTTTTACACACTTTCATGGTATCAGAGTCTCTCTAAAAAAATCGTTCATTAGTTCAATTTTTGTGAGGGTAGCTTTTACGGTTTACCACTTGTTAAATACAGATTAATAGATGGATGAGACAATATTATTTCTACTTACATCTTTATTTTCATCTATTAATCTCTTTTTCTCCTTTTCCTCCCATCTCTTAAACTCTCTTTTTTTTCTTCACACTCCTTTTTTTATATTTTTATATTAATCACTTACATTATTAGATTAAATCTCTTTAATATTCAATATTATTCCCTCTCTTCTTTCAACAATAATAACAATAACCACTTATATATTTCTTTTCTCCAACCCTCCTTTATTTCTCGGATTATCATCGTTTTTCTCTTTCTTTCTCAATATAATATTGCACTGTTATCATATGACATAGTTCCTTGAATTATTTCATAGCAACTTAGTTGTTTAAAAGTTTAGTGATGGGTAATTGCATGTCAGTATCTCAACTTTGCCTCATTTCAAATTTAGTATCTCAAGTTTGAAACTTGTTTTGCCGGTACCCCAAATTTAATTAGTTGCTAGATAAGGTATTAAGGGGGTTTAATCTAATATAATTGCTATGCAAAAAGACCAAAATTCCCCTCGTTGTATAATTCAAGAAGTATAATTATTGATAAATGTGAAAAGACTATTTTACCCTCAATTAAATGATAAACTAACCTTCTGCTCCAAGGGTATAGTAGTCTTTTCGAGTAATAAATTAAACAAAAATAAAAAGGCTTATTAAATGACTAAAATGTCCTAAACTATTCATCAAATTTTCAAATGCCATCAATTTTAATTCTTAAATTTTTTATCTCTTTCAATTCTCTTCCTTTTTCTATTGCTTTTGTTAGTTTGACAAAATTAACTCTTCAAACCAACATTCTCTTACATCGAATTCAAACCCATTCTCATTCAATTTCAAATATGTGCAAACAAACATTGTTTTACAAGACATTTAATTTCAAACTCATTCAATTTCGAAATTATTTCATTCCAAATCTGTTTAAACCAACATTTATTTATATATTTATCAAAACCATGTTCAGTAAAATCAACCATCAAATAAAAATCAAACAACCCTAACATGTACAGACGAACAAACAAACCCAAATTTGGTTCTCCATAAAAAAATTACAAAATTTTTTTTACAACAATAAATAAAGAATTTCTATAAATTATTTTACAGAAATAATTGTTCAATCTCTTTGTAGAGATTGCTTCGACCCAAAAATTGCTTGTGGAAGAGCCATAGCTGAATTAGATGACATAGACGGAGATATGGGCTCGGCAGATCGAACAAACCTGAGACAATCTGGACCAGCAGAGGGCGCCAGAGTTTTTCGATCTTCACGGGGAGAGGTTCGAGCCATCGTTCGTCGCGTGCTCAACAAACGCGTCAAGGCCGATCTGGACCAGCAAATACCTCGACGTCGTCGTGCTCAGCAAACGTGCAGAGGCCGAAATCGGTGACCATGAGGCTGCCTTGGTCGTTGAGTAGGAGGTCCTCGGCCTTGAGGTCGCGGTGGTAGACGATGTTCAAGCCAAATCTTAGTCCGGTGGCACGTCTGAGAAGTCATATCGACGCGTTTGTCGAGCACGAAGGCGTTGAGGTGCTTGTTGAGCACGACGACGTCCTCCACATCGCGTGCAGCACCCCAGCCTAAGTCGCGCCAGATTCCTCCCCTTCCACGATGGCAACGCTGAGAGAGATGAGAGAAATGAGTTGTGGTGAGAGAGAGGGGTAAGTTACAGAGATGATGTGAGGGTCGAAGAAGAGGGTAGTAAAGGAATTTCATAGTTAATTTTATTTTTTAACTATTTTATTTCTTTAACTTGAAAGAGTATTAAGTTACAGAGATGATGTTAGGGTCGAAGAAGAGGGTAGTAAGGGAATTTCATAGTTAATTTTATTTTTTAACTATTTTATTTCTTTAACTTGAAAAGACAAAATTGTCCTCTCCCCGTTAGTGCAATTAGTTATTCAATTAGGTAGTAAAATTGTAATTTCATAATTATCTCAATAAATTTGAAAATTATATAGCAAGGACATTTTGGACTTTTTACATATCAATTCTGTTAGATTTAACATATGTTACCTTAAGTGCAACGTAATTAAACTTGGGGTATCGACAAAAAAAGTTTCAAACTTGGGGTACTAAATTCGAAATGAGGCAAAATTGAAGTACTGACATGGAATTACCCCTTTAGTGATTTATCTGAAAACCACTTTTGCACCGTCTTTATGGGGCATACTTGTTGCACCGTCATTGTATGACGTAGTTGCTTCCCTCCCCTTTTTATTCTCTTTTCCCTCATATTTATTCTTCTTTTCTTTAACTCTCTATCATCACATCATTTTTAAAAAAAAGCGAACTATTCATTCATAAAAATCACGAGAGGTAAAGAACTCCACACCAGAAAATCGAGTATCAGTCATGTAAGGTTTACAAATAAACAGTAAAAGGCAGCCTTAATACACTCTATCTCTCTGGACACCTCCAGGTAACCATGTCGAACACACCGACCACCGAAACTTAAACTCATTAAAACAAACGAAACATATAGGACACTCCGACAGCCGCTAAAAAATAATAAACCAAACACCACGAAACACACAAAAACACAAATTTTTATGACAATAAACACAAAAAAAACTAAACAAAACATAACATCATTCCACCTTCTTCGGGGGGACATACTCTCATATGAGCCCAGACACCTCAACGAACGCTTCTCCTCAAGCATCTCTCCCCGGGTATCCAATAACCACCCATTCATGGATTTCTCGGCGTGTCCCGTTTCACAGAAACCTCACAGCACAAATCTAGTCTTGGTATTATCTAAGGGTATATGCGAATGAGCCCGGCAAAACGGCAACCAAAACACCTTGTCCAGATTCACCACTCTCTGGACCTAAACCAACAAAACTCCTCGTGCACGTGCCGGAAGCAAGAATACCAAAAAAGCTCGGTACCCCATTCCGGAACAGAGTCCAAAGAAAAGACCCATGCAAGAACAAGCAAACAAATCACAGAAAGCCGGTTCTGCAAAGAACTGGTTGAGCCAAAATAGTTTAGTTCGGAAGAGCGAACCAGACTAGAATGGACCGGACCAGAAAGACCAACTGTCACGGGAGAAGTGAGGTTGACGTCAACAGATTTGGCCACCAGCGAGCGCTCCGACAAGCAGGAAACAACCGACGATGCACTCACGAGGTCTGGTGAGTCCTAAACCGCCTAGAAAAGCTCCCTACTGTCGTTGAGGACCTCCGGGATGGTTGTCTGCACTGAAGTCGTAGCCCTCCACCTCTGCCCTAGCCCACCACGAAAGAAACTGTGACAGACCCCTAAAACCAAACTTGGAACGAACAAGATCTGGTTTCTCCTCTCCAAACTCGAGTGCTTCCTCCAGCCCTCAAGTCAAAATGCTTCACCCCTAAAGCTATTTTTCGATAGGGTAAGGATGATCGTCGGGGCGCCGAAGCTAGACACCGCCTGGCGACCCTAGGGTTCAAAGAAGAAATAGGGGGGGGGGGGGGGGGGGGGGGGTAAAAGAGAGAGAAAATAACGAGTTGATATTGTATAATTATTATCATCTCTTAGTCAATCTCTATTTCAATCATTCTCTTTCTCTTCTTTATTCAATCTCTCTTTAGTTCTCTATTATCATCTTTATATTGCTAATTCTTGGTCTCTCCCCTTACTCCCGTATCTTTTTTATATTTCTCACCACCCTAAATTCTTTTCTATTTCTTGATCTGTCTCCTTGTTCACGTCTCCTTTTCTCCCACCTCCCTAAATTTCTTTTCTCAATCTCGGTCCTTATTATGCCTCAAGTTGTTGTAGGTCAAGTTCGTGTGACTCATGTACCACCACCTTTCCAGTTTGGAAATATATTCGCTGAAAACTTCCCGACTACTCTCTTTAACGACTTTCAGTCCAGTATGATTATTCAGCCTCCTCCTCTCCGACTGCAGAGACGTGTTAAATATTATTATATTGTATATTAATCGTATTAGAATTCTTGTATAGTTTGCTACTATTATATTAGAGTTTACTTTTACATATTAGTGTCATATATTTTTTATTAGTTTGTTTTCTATTATTCCCCAGATAAAGAAACATTTCATTTTAATTCATAGTAAAGTATTCATCAATAAACCCGGAAAAGAAATTCACACTTTCACGAACAAAAAAAACTTGGTTGTTCGATCGGCTAAAATCGACCCAACAACCCTCAACTAGTTCGGGGTTCAGTTCCCACCTTCACTGAACCGACCTGGTCGGGTCGATTCAATTTTCATGGGTCGGTTTGGTTAACCATTTCATGAACAACTATAGTATTTGGTAACCATAGAACATTGAGCTTATTATGTCGTATTATGTAGTTATTTAACAAAATGTGTCACGGTTGAACTTAATTACAAATCCATGTTGAGTTGCCCACACATACCACGTGTCAGCCAAAGATAGGAGGATGTATTTGTTTTTACTTTTACTGTGTCCAAGAGGACATGTTACAGTAAAAAAAAGTCCAAATTTTAACTGCTTCTTCCACAATCAGACTCTACTAATTCAACTGAGCACTTTTTATGCAATTATTTGTTTGGTTTATATTAATATTAATATTCAGTTTCTATTTATTATTTTTTGGCTTATTTCATGAAGCATATATAAATCTATTTCTAAATAAATATGTAATTATTTAAATAAATAAACTAAATACATAATATATTATTTTTCATATTTAATTTATACTAATTATATTTATAAAATTCTAATTGGTTAGAAACTTGATTTTGGGCACAGAGGATTTAAGTTCAAGTCATGTTACCGTATTTCAAATTTATTTTCAATTTTTGTTGGACCTCTCACACAATTTTTGTTGGGTCTCTCTCTCTCGATAAAAGTCAAGTGGCAATATTGGTCTCCCTTCTACATAAAGGTGTGTCTTGAGATTATTATTAATATAATAATCTTAAGAAACTCTTAAGAATTACAAGTTTGATGTTGTCTTGTTTCATTCATCATAATATAATTGAGTCCAAATTTTGATACAATTTACCGATAAAAAACATGAATTCAATATATTCTTAAACAAATATGTAATTATAGACATAAATAAATTAGATATATATAATGCACATTTTTATATTTAATTTATATTAATTATATCTTATAATATTTTAAAATATAATTACAGTTTCTAAATAGATTTGTGAGAGCATTTATAGTGCGACAAAATATAATTAATATAAATCATGTGCGAAAAATAATTAATCATTTAACTAATTATATTTATTTGAATGATTACAGATTTACTTGAAAATATATTTATATGTGTTTAATCAAGTAAGCCAAAAACATAATAAATAGAAATTGTGTATGATTTAAACCAAACAAATAATAGGGGTTTATTGTTTTTGTCCCTTGTTAGAGTCTCTAGAGTTGTAGATACGGTGTTCTTTTTTTTCTTTTCTAAAATTTACTTTTACTGTAGCATGTCCTCTTGGCTACCGTAAAAGTCAAAATAAATACATCCTTCAATTGTTGTATGACATGTGGCATAAGTGTGGCAGCCCAACCTATATTTGTAATTAAGTTAAATATTTTATTAAATAATTATATTAATTGCATTTTTTTGAAAAAAAAACCCTATTATGTCTCCATTTATAGGAAATAGGGGGTTTCTTAAATAACTGAGCTTAGCTGCTAAGCAAATGAGAGAGGTTTCTTGTCTACCCTAATATACAATTTCTAAGTAATTGATTTTTGATTTATATCTTTGTCAATAAGTCTTAACGATTTTAGTAAGCACCAAAGGCTGCATAAAGCCAAATATCATTCTGTAATGAATAGTCAAAAGATATTTCTTTGCGAAAGAAATCAAAATATCATCCTAAAACTCAAGATTACATAACCTAAAATTGTTGGCCCTCCTTGCAGGAATTTTCCCTCTTAAGCTCAAGTATATTTGCAGCTGTTGCCTGAACATGATTATAGGAAGAATGAATATGATCCATATTATGTTCACCAACGCCTTGCAGTGGTGGGACTGGGAAGACGATCACCATTTCACACGCCTACTTCTCACCTTCTCGGCACTCATCGTTGTTGCAGCTCTATGCTATTATTATAATTCACACACCAAATCATTACCTCCCGGCCCTCGCGGCCTCCCGGTCGTGGGAAGCCTGTTTGCTCTGGAGCCGGAGCTTCACTCTTACTTTGCAAGATTGGCCCGTGAGTACGGGCCAATCTTGAAGCTCCGGCTCGGAAGCAAACTAGGAGTGGTCGTGAGCTCGCCTTCCGCGGCCTCACAAATCCTCAAAGACGAGGACGTGACGTTTGCCAACCGGGACATGCCGGTGGCGGCGCGCGTGGGCACCTACGGGGGCTTGGACATAGCGTGGGCCTCGTACGGGCCCGAGTGGCGGACGCTGAGGAAGCTGTGCGTGTTGAAGATGCTGAGCAAGCCCACTCTCGACCAGGCCTACGGGCTCCGGAGGAAGGAGGTCCGGAAGACCGTGGGCTATTTACACGGGCGGGCCGGGTCGCCCGTGAACTTTGTGGAGCAGGTGTTCTTGCTCCAGCTGAACGTGATAACGGGGATGATGTGGGGCGGCACCGTGGAAGGGGAGAGGGCGAAGATGGCCGCGGAGTTTAAGAATGTGGTGTCGGAGATGACGGAGCTCTATGGGAAGCCCAACGTCTCTGACTTTTACCCTGTATTGGGATGGTTGGATTTGCAAGGGGTGGAGAGGCGCATGAAAGTGTTGGTGTCAAGGTTGGACGAGATATTCGAGACGATGATCGATAAACGAGTGAAGAACGTAGATGGGGATAAGAGCTCGTATAAGGATTTCCTGCAGCTGTTACTGGAGCTCGTCGACGATGCCAAGACGCCGCTCACCCTTAACCATGTCAAGGCCACTCTCATGGTAATTAAAACTACACGATCTGTTGCTTCAATGGTTTTTTCGGGATGTTGTTGTCATTGAATCTATGGACAGGACATGGTATTGGGTGGAAGCGACACAGCCTCCAACATGATAGAGTTTGCCATGGCAGAAATGATGAACAACCCGGAGATAATGAGGAAGGCTCAGCAGGAAGTGGATGGAGCAGTCGGGGCAGGCGGTATAGTAGAAGAATCTCACATCCACAGCCTAACTTACTTGCAAGCCATCATGAAGGAGACTCTGCGTTTGCACCCTGTCTTGCCGATGCTAGTCCCTCACAGTCCAAGCCAGACCTGCCTAGTGGGAGGCTACACCATCCCAAAGGGCTCGCGAGTTTTCATCAACGTTTGGGCGATTCACAGAGACCCTTGCGTGTGGGAGAATCCGTTGGAGTTTGTTCCCGAGAGGTTCTTGGGGGACGGTGCCAAATGGGACTTTAGCGGGAGCGATTTTAGGTACCTACCATTCGGGTCAGGAAGGAGGATATGCGCAGGGATTGGGATGGCAGAGAGGACAGTGTTGTATTCGCTGGCTACGCTTTTGCATTCTTTTGAATGGAAGCTGCCGCAAGGAGAGAAAATAGATGTTGAGGAGAAGTTTGGGATTGTTCTGAAGAAGAGGACTCCTCTTGTTGCCATCCCCACGCCAAGATTGTCTCATCCCTCACTCTATAGATGAACTCAATATCTATCTATTGAAGTGGCAACCAATCCTTTTTTATTTGTCCAACTCCAAATAGGAGATACAATAGCAAATACGTTTGTGTAGTGTTAAGTGATAGAAAAATGGAATAAATGATTTTGTCATGCTTTGCTAAAATTACTTCTTAACTGGTATGCAAGTTAAACCAAATAACATCTTATGTGTCCACTCGTCGAGATTCATTGGATCCATATCTACATTTGGGTTCAGAATGAGCCAATTACAAACACCATAAATCTCAGCCTTGCCAGGCCATGTGCCCATAATATCTAGTGGGGTCAATCATTGTCCGGAAGCATTCATAATTAGATTTATGTAACAAAGATACATCTAAATTTTTGTCCATACAAATATATCTATCTATCCATTCAATTCAATTAGAAGAAAGTATCTCAACCAATTTCACTGCCTATCCAAATCATGCGTTATCCATTTCTCTCGACCAATAAAGAAGATGGAGATCCATTTACAATATATGAATAAACGTCCACAAACACTACAAAAATGCTCCAAAATATTTGTTTTCTCGTCTTACTCTGATATCTAAACAGATCTGTGTAAACTTCTGTTCAATATATATATATATATTGAACCAAATGGTATCATCAAGATCACTACAGAAAGTTGGGACTAAAAGCTGGCGGTGTCAGAAAAGACATTAGTATTTTCAGTCAGAGAAACAAAGAGGTTCAGACACTGAATATAATAAGAAAGAGAACAATACATAGTGCATCCACGGCCAAATTAAGAAGGGCAAGAATGCCTAATCTCTGAGCAGAAGCAACAATGGTGACAAACACATCCTCACATGATAAAAACAAACAGATGAGAGAAGTTCAAACCTAATTCTGAGATTCATAACTCAATCTTGTTCCTCATCACGCTTGGGTGCTGCGTCTTTAATCTCATCAGCTCCATCGTCCTGAACAGATACCAAAATAGTGTTACACAAAATTCCACGCACAAAGAAAACAATTATGAAAAAAACAATGAAAAGCAAGAAAAATATATTCGGAACAAAACAAATACCTGCATGTCGGAGGTCCACAGGGTCAGGTTGTCACGGAGTAGTTGCATGATCAAGGTGCTGTCCTTGTATGACTCCTCGCCTAGAGTATCCAACTCTGCTATTGCTTCATCAAAAGCCTGGTTGGCACATACACCAAAACACTGAGTATTGCCAATAAATATTTCAAAGGAAACAATCATAGTTTTTGATCAGTCTATAGATACAAGCATAGTTAACTACCCAATAAAGACCAAACCCAGTACATAACAAAATATCTTGCAGTACCCAGATGCGCTTTAAACATTCATGCAGCATAACAAGGAAGAGAGAAAAGAACACGGTTCATTCAGTGACTACCAAATTACACGATTAGTGTTCATGATATGTAAAGCAACACAAGGAAGTGATTCAGGACATCAACATACTGAAGGTATATGGTCCACAAACCTGTTTAGCAAGCGTGCAAGCCCGGTCAGGAGAGTTCAGGATCTCATAGTAAAATACAGAGAAGTTTAGAGCCAGCCCAAGGCGAATGGGATGAGTGGGAGCAAGCTCTGCATTTGCAATATCCTGTAAAGCCCATGACCGAAAAAGAAACTCAGAACACATGTGTAGGAAAATAAGAGGCTCATCAGTATCATGATCATTTTTTATCACCAACTCTGATTGAAATTAAATATAAGATAATAAAAAATAAAGTACAGATAAATGCCACATACTCATCAGCTTAATTGAGTGTTAAGTTAGAACTAAGATAATGTTCCAATTTAGTCCTGAATTAATGTGTGCACTCCAGTTACATTTTTGTTTTAATCTGATACTTAGTTTAGTACCCTGATCCGTTCTGTTCAAACTTAATCCTAAAGTTGTCTGTTTTAGTTCCAAATTCCAATTCTGGAATATGTTAGATTACTTTGGTTATGACTAAATCATAACAAAATTGTAACTCATAAACAAACTACAGATGAATTGTTCTAATTTAAGTCCCACTGAACAAGGACTAAATTTAAAAAAATGGTCTAAACATAGATCAAATTTAAGAATAAACTCGAACATAAGCAAATAAAGAACAAAACATATAAACTCAGAATATTTTATAACAAAATCTAACATATAAACTTAAGAGCAAAACCCTGATTTAGAACTAAAATACAAAATATTAAAGCACTACTCACATGGTCTATTCCGCTATTGATCTAAAAGCATGTAGGGATCAAAGGAGGAAAGTTGGATCATGATAACTCAGATTGGAAAAAATGACAGTGAACTGAAGATCCAAGGTGAGAAATGAAGCTCAAGGTAGGTTACCTGCGCAGCCTTGTAGGCGGTGAGGGTGCTCTCGGCGGCCTCCTTGCGGTCGGCGCCGGTCTTGAACTCGGCGAGGTAACGGTGGTAATCGCCCTTCATCTTGAGGTAGAAGACCTTGGAGTCGCCGGAGGCGGCGGAGGGGACGAGCCTGGAGTCGAGCAGCTTGAGGATTCCGTCGCAGATCTTGGAGAGCTCGGTCTCGATCTTGGATCTGTAATCGCGGATGGTGGAGACATGGTCCTCGTTGCCGCGGCTCTCCTCCTTCTGCTCGATGGAGGAGATGATGCGCCAGGAGGCGCGTCGTGCGCCGATCACGTTCTTGTAGGCGACGGAGAGGAGGTTGCGCTCCTCCACGGTGAGCTCGTCGGAGTCGAGCGAGGCCGACACCTTCTCCATGAACTCCACCATCTCCTCGTAGCGCTCGGCCTGCTCCGCCAGCTTGGCCATGTACACGAACTCTTCGCGAGGCGAGGTTGCAGCCGCCATGCCTGGTTCAGAGAGAGAGAGAGAGAGAGAGCTTAATGCAATCGGATCTGATGGTTGGAGAAGGAGAGTGAATGAGTGGGAGGAGTTGAGGAAGTGGAGGGGATTAATTTCTGGGGGCGATGATTGCGTTGGACTTTTAGAGAGAGAACGGGTAGAACCGTGAATAGTGAAACTGGGCGGGGGTGATTTCGGGAATTCAATTTAAGGGTACAGTACACTACAGATAGTAGAAGAAAAAAGAGATTTCCTTTTTTGTTGTGGGTAATGTTATGATTAAGACTTAAAGAGAATGGGTGCCCCCACTGGTACTATATAATGCATGCTGCTCTTTATTTGTAATCTGAATTCACACAGTTGGATCTTGATTGTCGTAAAGCAGATCAAATACAATGTTTGAATTTGGCATAAGGTTATGCGATACTTTGAGGAAATATATCTGCTAGTAGTTAATATCTTATCTTGGACCTCCAATTGTTACCGAACAAGTCATTGAATTCAACCCAATAAGAAAGCCCTTGGACGGTGATGCTCTAAGCGCAAAAACGTTCCAAGACAGTAGCATACCAAAAGGTGTCTTCAAATGAGTCCACTCTTCCATATAAAGAAAGTTATCGTGAATGTGAGACTTATACAACCAATATAATGGATGTTCACTTATTAATGAGTAACAAAAATATTCTAATATCTATCCAGGGTTTGCCCCGACGTTTGCAGAGGATGTGAGCCTGTAAGAGGTTCCTTTTGGCAAAGTGACAATGTTGCATCAATAGAAACCCCTATAATTATTCAACTCCCCCCATACTGTGCGCTCAACTTCCTCCCACGAGTTTGCCTTCTTAAGATCTTTCCATATGCTAAAAATAGCGCCCAAAACATTGTCATCATGCAATATACAGTAACACCTGCGCACATGAAACCATCCAAGTTAGTCCTACCACTACCAAGGTTTATACCACAATTGCACCAGGCAGAAAACTAGGCATGTATGGATGAATAAGATGAGTGCATACTTGTAGAGCAAAAGAACATGATCTAATATTTGCACTGGTGACAATCACCAGGAAACATAAATGCCCTTTTATTTCAGCTGGACCAGAAATATGGGTTGAACCTACCCCTTTTTTACGCTTACGCCCCCAAATAAGTGTTTTTCATTAGCCAACAATGAGTCATATTTACAAGATATTTCTTGGGTATGAACCAATCACAAAATGTGCCAGACTTCAGACAAATTGATCCAGGATTAACTTTTTTGCAGATTAAGTGCTTATTCAAGATAAATATTTTGCATATACTGTCTCTACATAGGTTGTTTGAATGCTTAGAATCTGCCACCTTAATATCACAAGGAAACCACCTTATTGTTCCAATAAGTCTCACCCTAGTACGCTTATTGACGAGACTAGAATAATGCAATTTAATATGAACCAACATTGATGTCAACTAAACTGAAAACAGAAGGCATATATGGAGATCCTTTACTTACATGGCACGGTATGAAAGCTGTTCAGAGTTATTGCCTCTCTCAACTGAGTCAGGATGCAATGTTCTTCTTGATAGTGGGAGCTTATAGCTTTCCAAGAACTTCTTAAGGAGTGCAGTGTCACCTCTAAAGACATCTAAATGCAAGGGTATTATGTCACAAAGGGGATCACCTGTAAAGCAAACAGAATAAAATTTGGCTGAGTAAATGGTAACAAAACGATACATAATACTCTACTTCCAAAGGTAAAATTAATATGGGTGCTCTAGAGTCTTTATCGTGCCAGATATATAACCTATTTCAGTTTAAAACAATTCTGACCACAGCTTTATAAGAACATGAAATCATTTAGACACCAAACCAGGCCAGAAACAAGTTCTTGATTTAACATCAGTACCTTATATCTCTCCTTGAGATTGTTACTTGACTACCATATCACATGATTCTTTCCACTTCCATAGCTACTACAATATTGCACATGCTACTTGACAACCCCCCATTCACACAAAATATACAACAAGTAAACTATAAGAGATGATGCAAACTATGTCTCAATATGCTTTCTTCCAATATCAGATCGCCTCACAGAAGGAAAGTGTCAATCAGGGTAAATTAGGGTTAATATTATGTTAGGCCCATTAGGGCTGGTATTATGGAAAGCTCATTAGGGTTTAGGTTTAAGTACTAGGGTTTCCTAGTTTGGTTTATATTCTTATTGTTCCCTATATAAAGGAACCTCCTCTATGTAATTCACAACCAATTTGAGAAAGCAAGTACAATAAAATACATATTGTTTCATAAAGATTGTCAGAAAGAATAAGAATTCCTGGACCTCTTGTCAAGGAATAGACATGCACGATTGTATATTGGCTGAATAGAAAACACACTAACCTATAGAGAGATTACTGAAATCAAGAATGTGGGTTGGAGTCCATGATTTTCTATCTTCAATACTATCATGGCCATTCACTGCACTACCATCAACTAGTCCTGCATCAACCAAACTTTCCCTTGTGCAAGGATTGATGGAATGCTGTTCCATGAAGATATTGTCATCCATAATATCTGAATGTATCCAGCAACAAGGTTTATCTACTTTGTTTGAGCTATCATCTCCCTGAATTCAAATAAAAGCGAGACATTCTGAAAACAGCTATAGGATATTTGCCACAAAGTTGAAACTGAAACAAAATGAGGGATAAAGAACCAGATTGGATATGGAAAAAACCTCATATATATCAAGAAACTTCTCAAAATCATGCGGGATGTAGTCATTAACTTTCTCTATTAATTTGCTAGGAATTGGATCTCCCCTACAATATGAAACAGAAGATTTCAGAATAGTGAAATACAATGATATAATGTCATGCCAAACAAGTTTTACAGAGCTCCATATCACCAGCAATAATAGCTATAGACCTCGCCTTGACCCACAAAATTATCGAGCTAAACATATTTTCTACCACGGGAAAGAGCAAGCAATAATTGTTTTCCAAGACCATCAAACAAAGTAAAAATGCATAATCTACAGAAACACCCACAGGGACCATGTACTTAATGGAATCCATAATGGCAAATGCCATATTGCACAGCAACAACAACCAAGCCTTTTCCAAACAATTTTGGGGTGTCATATTGCTTAATTGAACATAAGATAGGTCTTCACCATGTCTACACCTAGGATACTACGGAAAAGGTAATGATAACTTTTTGCAAGGAGCATATCAAGAAATAATTGCATTTCTACGCTGTTTGCTTTATATGGAAAACAAACTTTGTATCCAACCCAAGCACGCGATGATTCACATAGATATATAACTTCATTCTAGAAAGGAATGTATTCATGATTGTTCTCACTCAAAAGTTAGTCAGCTATTCTGTTGTGACATGAGTTTACCATTTAATCAAGCGGTTTGTGACATCCTTCTTCTTCTGTGCCAGAGTTTTCATAAAGAGTTTCCATTCTGCTGGAATATTTGATGTATCAGGAATAACGTCTGTACTACCATTAGTGGAGGACAACTTTCTCTCTTGTTCAATATCTGAGAAAGCTTGATCATTTATAGGTGGATGGGCCAAGAGATGAAGGTTGTGCAGCTGCTCTCCCAAAAAAGAAGCTAAGTTCAGTGCATCTTGCCATGATACCTCATCTCTTCTGCATAAACAAGAATGAATTAAGCTGATGGTAATTGCATCATGCTACCTGTAGCTGCATTATATATCTAAAATTTAGGATTTAATTTAAGCTAACACAAGACCACTTACATTTCAGCAAACATTTTCCCTTTGCATCGTTTTGTTATGATATACGGCCATATCCAAGTGCATCCAGCTGCTGACTTGATCGAGCCATTCTCGGGCATCCCAACCATTTTATATTCAAACATTTTCTTGCTCCATACACCAAAAGCAAAACCATCTTCTACAAACTTCTTTGGAATCAAATTACATTTCGTAATTATATCAGGTACTCCTATTCCATCCCAGGGCACTATTGAATAGGAACCATTTTCAAAATAAAGAATCCCGCTAGACACGACATCAGGAATATGATTTTTCAAAGGTGAGCTGACTTTATGTAGCAGACTGTACAACTCAAGCTGTGCACATGCGGTACAAGAATCAGACAGCATTCGAGAAAGATGTATGAACCAGGAAGATAGAACAAAATTACCTCGGCACCTAAACCGTGAATTGAAGCTTCCAAACCTCCTTCACTAAAGATTTTGGTGACATAGTCTCCCATGAGATAAACCTGTACAGAAAGGCAAGCAGTTTACCATGGAGAAACCTTACATGTCCTGAATTCTGTCTTAATGATCATATACATTTTAATAACGTGATGTCCTACAGCATATAAAAACTAAAACTGTACTTACAGGATTGCTGCCACTGCCGACAGGAAGCCTCTCATCATCTGTTGGAGAAGGCAAATTGTGGAAAGCACAAATTTCAGCTAGACGTTCCAACCATTTATTTGCATTTATAGCAATACATGCTCCCTAAGGCATTTGCAGAGTAAAACAACAAATAATTATGACCGAGAATTCAGGAGCTACAACATGAGAAAATCAAACTTGTGAAACATAAGTCTGCATAATAATGGTCAGAACATGGGTTGCCTCTATATACATCTTCACCTAAGCCAGTCGTTTCTACCATAATAGATGTCAATTCCAATCTTGACGAACGAGTTAAGTTTTTAGGTTGGTTCCATATGAGAGGAAGAGGATAGCTCACATGAAAGGATCATCAATCCTGATCTCAGCCAAGGTGGTCGCTAAGTTCCCAAGAATAAGATGGAATGAAGTCTACCTACATGCTTCATATGCTTCATGCTATAAAAAAGGAAGGTGATACATGTTTATGATTTGTTTTATTGGGTCGTATTCATCATTTTCAATGGCTTCTCTTTTCAGGAAGTTGCAATATTGACAATTAGCTTTTAACACATTTAATCTTTTACTTGCTTTAGACCTTGTATCCTAATTCAGATCTTTCGGAAGTTTCAGATGTCCAATCCCCTTTTCATAAATAAATAAAAGTATAGAAGTAATATACCTTCCATGTTAGTTCCCGCATTCCAGGTTTTCGAACCCAAAGCTTTGATAACCAATCTCTCATTTCTCGTTGCCCAATGCAGTTTCCTGCGTTCCATGGAAAATTATAGTGGTCCCTCTCTTCATCCAAGAACTTGGATAAAAAATTTATATTATAAGAAAATCCTTGTTTCCATAAATTGTAACTTCGAGAGGCCCCATTGGTCAATTTTTTATAATCTGAATCATCTCCAGAGCTGTGAGTTTTTATTCTTTTTTCCTTCCTCATCAGTTCTGAATTACTTAAACTATCTTCATTGTCTAGAATATGATTTTCAGCATCATCAGAGATTTCTTCATCAAGAACAAGATATCCTACACGGCAAACTCCTTTATGACGATAACCAGGAGCCATATCCAAACATACAAATTCCAAGTTTTTGGAGTTCACAAAATTCTGTGTAACAGCAATAGTTGTTTCCAGATTCAGTACACAGTGCCACCATCCACTTGGAACATATATTGTCTCCCCAGGTAACTGTGTACACTCAATAGGCTTGTCTTCATCTGCAAGAAGTGGATAGAAATCTAGCCACCACTACACACAGAAGGACCCAAAAAAGTTATTGAATGAACGCTAAAAAAAGAAATAATAGATATTACGAGAATTATAAAGGGTTAAAAAAGCCTGCAATTAGAATACCTGCAGAGATGACGGAGTCTCAATGTTGACATCACCATCTTCTTCGTTTATATGTACAGTAACACCTACAGGTACTTTTCCTGGAGGGTATAGAGCCCACCTATTCAAATATGATTTCCTATGTTATATCTTCATGAGGTGCAGTTACAGTTACAGTGAAACAGGGGAAACTCTTGTACAGAAAATAATATAGTACATACAAGAAAGCAAAGCGGGTATCAAGGTACCATGAACATTTGCAAATTTTGCACCAAAAATTAGCTACATCAAACAACACTCAAAGATAAAATGAAACATAATAAGGGACAATTAATCACTGGTTGAGCAGCCACCTATTTCACCTTGCCCTGGAAATGGATTGTTCATAGTGGTGTTCACGGGTCCGAAACTGACCCGAACTGATCATGCCCGACCCGACTGATCGACTTCGGTTGCTCAATAAAGGCAACCGCAACCGACCCGAGTGACTGACCGGTTTATCTAAAACCGAACCGACTTCATCGGTCGGTTCTCGGTTTAACCCGACAAAACAGATCCACGTTTCAGTCAAGAGTTAAGCTCAATTTTGGGCTGAACAAAACAAGATAAATATAAGTTTTGACCTCAGCCCAGCATGCCCAGAGGCAAAGAACTCAGCCAACACCCAAGGGTACAAGCTTTAGAACAATTTTAAGATTGTCCTCTGACTTGGTTTATATAGAGTGTCACCTCTTTGGCTAAGTCTCTCGTTTTCGATGTGGGATGCTTTATTCCCATTCGCTAAAGCTCATATTGGCATTGGCGTATCTATTCTGATATATAATAAATATATAATAGTATAAAGGTATGTACAGGTGTCGCCATCGTAGATAATGTGAGGTACATGGAGGCTTAGCTGATCCAACGGTTCTCATTAGGTGCAGCTCACGAGAAATTTTTTATTCAATAAAAAAACACATCGTTTTGAAATCAATAAACCTAATCCTTGAACAAACCTAATTGAATAGGCATCGGCGCATAGTTCTTCTTCTTCATCTCTGATCGTGTTCTTCTGTGTTCGTGATTTGTAGGTGGGAGAAAAAGTGACGAAACATACTGATACTGTTTTGGTTTTGGAGAGGCTGAGAGAGGCATGTGGACGCAATAGCTGATGACACGTGGTGCAACTGTAGAAGTCTAGAAGAGCTGTTCGGTCAGTTCGGTTTCAATCGGTTTTCAAAAAATTAAACCGTGACCGAACTGGTCACTACTCGGTTTATGTGAAAACCGAACCGCCCAGAACCAATTTATTCGGTTAATTAATCGAATCGGTCCAGTTCAGTCTGGTTCAGTCAGTTCTGATCGGTTCGGTTAGAGATGAACACTCCTAATTGTTCAGCTTTGGTCGCACGATGCTGGTCAAGATCAATAACCTTCACTTTGTGAATAAAGACTAAAGTTTTTAAAGAAACATCTAGAAGATTCAGGGTTTAACAAATGTATTGAGAAACAAAAGGATAGTGATTCAATCAACTCAGAAGTTCCTGGGTTGACTGATATGACCAGAGCTAGACAAACACCATAATATTATACTTTACTCAACTGGTCAAAGTGAATTTCTGAGCTCAATTTAGTTGGAGAAGTATAAGAGAAACACAATATGGACATGAACTCCAGTGACCCGCCAGAAAAGACATTCAAGGCTTCAAATGCAAGTCAGATCTCATAAATCAAACTGCCCTGAAAGGCCTAAGAAAACAAACCGCCATGAGACAATTGCCATTTCTGAAACCAATCTATCTATTGATTGTGTTGGGCTTAGGTTGGGTTGGGTTAAGTGAAAGGAAATTGCAGTGATCATCGAGTTTCTCATTCCTAAATTTCTTGCATCATCATTACAGTATATGCATATTAGTAAACATGTCGATGAATCGAAAGGGGCTTTTGTAAGTTGTAACTTACAGGTGTTCAGTAATTAGTATCATGTCAAGTACAAACTTAGACCACCAAAGATGAAAACAGAATTATAGTTTCATGACATGGCCACAGTTTTATCAACTACTAGCAACTGAGGCATAATATTTAAGTGAGAGATGACCACAATTGTGGAATAAGGTGATCACGAATTACACTTATAAAAATGTAGTGCTGGGAACTAAAGCGCAATCAGCAGCAGTTATCAGCAGGAAGTGGCAAACTTACCTTTTGCGGCCACACAGAAGAGTATTCCAAGCACTGGTGAGAGCTGGATCAACATGCCATGAGGCGCCAGACCTCTCTGGACCAATGATGAGCCATCTAAATGGTGGCCTCTGATCTCTATCTAAGACATCAAAGAAGTCTTCATGAAATAGATGTGGGACATTGTAATCCTTCAACAATCCTGGTGCAGTTTCCCCAAACTGCAAGAAAGATAAGTTGAAGTACTCTTCCATAATTTAAGTTAAGAAAAGCAAGCATTATTCAAATAGCACGCGACCATAAGATAAGAGTACCTTGTCATCAAAGATATACAGGGGGTCCTCATCATGCTGAAGTTTTATATATGAGACATAATCACTAAATTTCATTTTCATTTTCCCAGAACTCTTTTGAGAAATCTTAAACGCTGTATCTCCATAGTTCAGCAATAGCTGGTCAGTTGACCATTCTTTCTTTGCTGGCCAAGAATCAGCCAATCCAGCAATCAAAACCTGGAACAGGGTTCAAAATCAACCCAAGTGAGCAAGGAAATTACTAGAAGAAAATTGATATTAAAAACATGAAAATATGCGACATGACATGTACATGTCTATCAAAGACAAGAAAAATAGGCATATGAAAGGTTTTTCTGGTGGCATAGGAGTATAGGGCTCAACATTGTGTAGACAGTGAGGGTAGGTTTAATTGTTGATGATGTGCACACTTAGTAGCAAAGATTTTGTTTCTGCATACATTTCATGTTTCTATTTTAGCTTTTCAGAAAATTACTCATTTAACACACTTGGCAAGCATTACTATTAACACGAGAATGATGTTCTTAAAAACACATTCAACCAACCCCAAGAAGAATTTCTAGTTTTAAAAAAGAGATGAGGAAAGACATGCATAGAGATAACAAACTTCCAAACTATTAGCCTGAACTAACATACTTGAGGTAGTTCTCTGAGTACATGGAAAGGTCCTAAAATGAAATGAGTGCAGGAAAGACGATGTAAATATATTAAGACAGAATTGAGGTTATTTTGCACCAATTCAACTCCAACTTTATTGGTTCATTGCCAATGAAAAAATAATCAATTTAAATTTAACGATATGGAAGAAAGACAATAAAAAATCAAATACTCCTTCCGCCTCCAAAATGAATGTCATGTTTCCTTAATTGGATATCACAAAATATATGCCGCTTTCTCTTTCAGGAATTTAGCTATGCATAAAATTTCAATAATATTCTCCCTATGAGTTAGCTATAACACTTAGTAAGGTAAAACACGGTGGGTCATTGGGGTATGGAGGGGAAAATCATGCACTAACTTCACTAAATCTCAGTGTTCACAAAGTCAAATAGGACACTTGGGACTTAGGGAGTAAATGAATTATATACCGGTTTCTGCCCATCATATTCATCTGAAAACTCTTTCAAAGAGAGGTCCTTCTTTCTTTCAACATTTCCGTCATCAAAAGAATATCCTGCCAATGTAGTATTGCACCTGTATAATCTTCTGTACAGGAACAAAGAGTTGAACCCTGCACAATAATGAATATACAATGTAATGATATAAAAGACAAGGAATTCATTGTGGCAAAGAAGCTTTAACAGAGCTATTACCGTCAAAATACAGAGGCCTTCTGCAAGATTCTTCAAAATCGTCTGGCAAATGCTCTTTGTATCTGAGGTAAAATGACCATGATCAACACATAGTAGTGTACGTATATCACAAAGAGGAAACGAAGTTCCACAAGTTTAGAAAGTATTACAACAAAACTAGTACGAAAACTTAAAATTCAACAATATCATAGCGTTGATCCAAATTTGACACATACAAATAAAGGAGTGTGGTTTTCTTCCAAGATTCTTTGTATTGAAGATGACCAGTTATATTCTTGAGGCCCAGAATCATCCAAAGTGGCTCTTCATTGCATAGTATGTACATCACACTGCACAAACAAATAAAAACAGCCTTTATGGGTGAAGATAGATTATAGTCAAGTGTTAGAAAAAGGACACAGCGAAAGGAACAGAACTCCAGAATGTATTTTTCCCTCCAACTAAAGTTTGAAACTGCCATATATGAAAACAGAAAACAGAGAAAAACATCTCATTTCACACATTGATTTCATTGAGAAATATGTCCCTGCTGCTATTTTAAGGAACACCAAACAGCACTGAACATTCACTTATATATATCACAAGAATACTGAGGAGGAGCATAAATTCAAAATGTAAGTAAACCAGAATCCAATTCTAAAGGCCTCTCTCGAAGAACAAAGGAGTTTGCAATTTTACAGTTATACTTAGAGATGAATCATTTAACTTCCTATGTGGTACATGTAAGAATTCCCTAACGCAATCCAATTCATAAATAAACCTGTGAACATTGTCAATTTCACGCTGACAGGTTACATCATAAGTTTTCATAGTCATCACCCATAAAAATTACACCTATAACTGAAGCCAAATAATTCATAAAGTTGGAGATAGCTCATCAAAGGTGTGTTAATATGCCATAACTTATACTACTACTGAAGAGTACCTTAGATTCTTTAAAACTAAAGTTCTAAGTTTCCATTTGATTAGCTCAATCAACTCATAATAGCTTCAAATTGAGCTCACCAAAAGAACACCTAAAGCATCTGTGTATACCAATTAGCCATCGAACGCCATAACCGGCTTCAAGAACAATCCACTAAAGATCGAACGCGCAGAAATGAAAATTGAAAAACATAGAAAGCTTTGAATCAATCATGAGCGGAATTAAACCTGCTGACGCAAGAGAGACGACCGATATCGCGAGGAGTGAGGCACTCCAAGACGGAGCAGATGATTTCATCGGGAAGGACATGGAGGTTACCGAGAGCGGTGGGTCTGCGATCTCGGAACCCTAGAGCCTGTGCTTCGGGATTCTCCATTGATGGCCAATTCCCAAAGCTTCAGTCACGTAATCGCGTGAATTGCAGATCTTGCAGAAATATATACGTTTGGAGGGGATTGAGGGAATGGGTGATGTAAGTAAACGCAAACCTATTCTGGCGCGTGAGACGGAACGTGTTTTATTGAGCCCGTGGCTGTACCGCGTGTGCTCTTGCGCGCGGAAGATTCACGCTATGAAAATATATTAATTATTCGTAAAAGGCAATAATTGTACTAGAGCCCCTCCCTTTTCATATATTTACTCTCCAAATTGTTCTAAAATGCTACTCAACTTGATGATGAGAGAATAAAATGCGTTCCTCTTTTTTAAGGGGGTATTATATAAGTGATTTTTTTTACTTTTGTCACAGAGAATATTTTAAAAAATAATAATTTTGTATGTGGTGGGCATCAGTGTTATGAAACTCAGCCGATTATGGGGAGAACCTGATATGTTGCACCTCTCCGAAATGAGAAGTCTCAAACTCGGTCAAAACTCGATCAACGTCAATCGAACCAATACCATTTAAATTCAAAATTAATTTTAATCCGGTCGAATTTGGTTAAAAACTCCGTCGATCATTGCATTTGTTCGTCGTCACAGTTCCATTCATTATTCCAGTTCATTCCATCGTCACAACTATGTTCGTCGCTTTTGATTGTCGCAACTTTGGTTGCCTCAAGGTCTTCTATTGTTCAACTATGTTAATATATTTACGAGTCTTGCCCAGCATGCTAGGGTCTTCTGCAATAGTTTATGGGATTGTGCTACAATGTTACTGGGTTACAATTCATTATATAATTTTTCTTTATGGTACCTTCTCTAAATGTTTTTTTAACCAATTGTGCATATTAGGTACTCTGCATATATGTCCTCTTTGTTACCAGAAACCGTTGATGTACAAAACAAGGCCAATTATATTTCAACTCTCTGCTTTTTTTCAAGCTCGATGCTGGAAATCTAGCTAATAATCATTGATTTTGTGTTGAATAATTCCAAGCTCTTTGTTTTTTTGGTATTGATTAAACAATTAGAATGCTTATTGAAATTTTGTATTTCAAGCTCTCTATTAATAATTAAGGTTTTGTAGATTATTGATTCACTCGTATATCAATGACTAGTTTATCGTCCTTGGATTCCAACTCTATATCATCAATCACTACTAGTTCTAAACTTGAAACTAGAGATTTTGGTTGAAATTACGAGATAATAGTCAATCTAGCCGATGTGAAAATTTTAATGTGTCGTCTATGTTTAGAAAAATGCAAGGGGTATTAATAAAATGAAAGCACATGTCACCCAAATATCTAGAAATGTAATGACGTGTATAGTGGCTACCGATAAAGATAAAGTGAAGTGTTTGAATGATATTAAAACCTTAAAAAACATATAAAGCAAAAGAGAAAGCGTGAAAATGAAGGTGTGCATTTTTTGTAGCGAAAATCATGAAGAAGTTGAACAAGAACAACCAAGTTTAAGAAAGACTTCACACCTTCTTGGACAAATAGATAATTTTGCTAGGAAAAAATAAATTCTGGTGCAAGTAGTAGTAAACAATCTGGTGTTCAAGATACATTTTTCAAGCAATGAACACGAGCAACTCAACAATATATTGCATGATGGGTGTATGAGGATGGTCTTCCTTTCAATTGCATGGCTAGCAATGCGTTCATTTTTTTATCAGCAAGAAATAAATTTATTATGTAAAATGTAAACAATACAAAAGACAAAAAAATCTAAAGAAAATAAAACACCCCCTATCATGCCTAAACAGTACAATACGTCGTTCGATTGAGCCTAGCATATTCTATATAAGGGAGTGGGGCGAGGGTGAGAAGAATCGGTTTGTGATAAGGTCTATGAGGGTCCCGTGAGTTTGGGTGGGGCGAGCGTGTTGGTTAGATTGAGAATTTGATGTTGTTACATCTACATGTAAGTTCAAAATCCCACATCGGAAGATTACAAGGTATAAGGAGAGTTTACATACACATCGGATCCTAAACCCAATATACTAGTTTTTTGGGTCAAAGATGTGCTCTAACGTGTATATGGGCTTTCATTGGGTGCTCCTCCTACGTGAGGCCCGAATCTCTTCACAGATGCTACCTGGAAGGGATGCGTTGAGAAAGAGATCTGGCCACTAAAGGCGATCGCCTAAAAAGGATCGGTTTTCTAAAGTGGAAATGGACTTTGGCGCTTTACTATGTTTGTTATAGTGAATGAAGCCAAAATTTTGCCTATGCTAATTGTTGATCTGGTTATGTCGGAGCGAGTGGTTTCTAGCAGTTGAGGTGAACAGTGTCGAGTCGTCGGGGCAAGAGCGTTATGACTTGTTGTGGGTTTGGTTGTGAACCAGGGGAGGTAAGGGGTGTTTGGGAAGTTTGGCGACTAAAGGGGCATGTGAGGAACGAGATTACCACATTAATTTTTGTATGTGACAACTCAAACTAGGGTAACAAACTCGTTATGTGCATATATGGTTGCTAACTTATACTGCACAACCCAGTAATGTTAAGGACTTCTCCAACCCTGTCTCCAAATATGTAAAAAAATTGCATATTTGGAGACTTTCTTCTTCAAAGCATGTATCTAAATATCCATATGCATATGCAAAAATGCATATTTGCCACAAGATGTCTCCAAACTTGGAGACGCACTGTAGCAATCTCCAAACAATTTTGTTTAAGGGAAAAATGAATATAAATGGGTACATTTGTATAAGTAGTAATATATTTATATAAATGGGTATATATGGATGGATCTGGTATATATTTGTTTCCATGTATTAAACAAGTTTCTTCAAAAAAAAATGTATTAAACAAGTAGTAATATATTTTTATATATGTGATTAATTATAAAATTTGTTGTCAAAAAAATTATAAAATTTTATATGTCAAATATTAATTAGATATTGCTTTTTCTTTTATCCCTTTTATAATAAATCAATCTACCCTATAAATAGTCGGCGGCAGGGTTTTTTTTGCGGTTTGTACCCTTCGCTCGTGGCGATTTGGGTTGTTCGTCGAAAATCGACGATGTCTCACGGCGGCACGGCCCCGTCTGTGAGGGCTTCTAGTACGGCTACAGTTCCGGGTCTTGCGGTGGTAGCTGCAACAACAACTGGCGGTGAAGGAAACAGATCTAGTGGGATGGCAGGAACGAAGTCGAGTGCGGTGGGGTTGAGGACGGAATTGCAGGTGGGGCGAGCTTGGGTCGCGATGGTAGATCGATACTGGGAGGGAACTGGTGTTATCTGGCGTCGGTGGGCAGACTCATGTAAGCATACCGAATTAGGGGGTCTCGGCTTGCTTAAGCTTCAATACGTGGGAACCAGCGGTTTTGATTGGTTGGTAGATCGATATTGGGAGGGATATGGAATTATCCGGCGTCGGTGGGCAGACTCATGCAAGCACACCGAACTAGGGGTACTCGGCTTGCTTAAGATTCAATACGTCACTTGTGTGTCATATTTTGATCGGTACTGTAAGGAAAAGAGGGGTCCCTGGTGTCGATGGGTTGATCGGGTTAAACCTAATGTGCTGGGAGAATTTGAATTTCGCGATGCCCATATTGATCGCATGGTTGATCGAGAAAGCTGGTTTAAAGCGGTCTGCAACAAGATCACGGGGTTTCACTATCCGTATGAGTTGGAGGCCGTGGCTCTGCATGAAGCTAACTGGTTCGAGTCGATTGGTCTCCGGAGTTATCATGGATGCATGTGTAAAGCATTTTGCAGCAAGATCACGGGATTTCTCCATCCGTGTGAGTTGGAGGCCGTGGCTCTACGTGATGCTAAACAGGTCGAGCTGCACAACTTTGGAGGAATCATTAGCGAACGGCGTTGCGTACCACCCAGTATCGGAACATGTGTTACTTGTAATCAAATGGCTCACGAATTGGCCATGTTTGCTTTAACTAACAGTAGCTGTGATTATGGTGAGGGGTCTGTCCCACCAACTGTAACTTCAGTTGTCCGGCTTGATGCCGGGTTAGTTGCTATCTAATTAATAAAATTCGCTTCTACCTTCAAAAAAAAAAAATCTACCCTGTAAATTACTACAATAAATAAAATAATCAACTGTAATTTAGTGATTTTCTTGCAAAATTAATTTTTGTAAATTTAATTTTAATTCAAACTTAATGATCTATTACAAGATTTTCAACCGGTTTCAATTTTTCTAATTAACCATAGTTTTTCAATACAATTTTTTTAATTAATTATAAATAACCAATAATTAATTAATTAACATATTATTTATTATAATATAATATTAATAAATTAATTATAATAACAAAATTGAATAAAATAAAATATGTTGAATAAGTTTATTATTAAAATATAAAAAGGCGGTATTTGATGTGACATATATATTTTTGGAGATTGGGTTGGAGAGAAATAAATATGAAGACTCAATCATTAGGTAATAAATATTGGATATTTGGATATAGGATTGGATATAATATGAACACTCAATCTTTAATTTAGTCAACTTATTACTGAATTGAAAGATTTTGATTTATAAACACAAATTTGAAATTATAAAGAGTACTAACAAATATCGAACGTTAATATTTAATTATCTTAACAAATAAAAGATAAATAACATTTCATCAACCTTTGCTTTTTGATTCACGTGTTGATTGGTCCGATTCTTATCAGATACCTGGAGTTCTTAATTTTGAAGACCAAAACTAAATTGAAATTGACGGTTCTCTTAAATTTAGAACCAAAATTGAATCTTTAACTACAATTCTCAATTCTCCAGTTCTAGTCAGTTTTGATCTCGGTTTCGGGTCCAAAATACCCACCATTATTTACATTTATTTTAGTATTTTACTTACATTTTAATGCTAGTTCTTTAGAATTCGGTTTTGAGATGCTTAAATATTTTTCAGGTTATGTTTACGTTGAGATGGTAATTTACTTAAGCAACCTCTTATTTTTCCTATCAACCATAATCAAACACTTACAATAAAAAAGTTTCAAATTTTGATCAATTTGTTTTAAGTTTTTGGATTGGAACTTATCACTATTCAAGCTGGCTCATTACGTTAGGTGATTTTACCATTTTTTTTATAAAAGAAGGTATCACATGACTTACACCTAGCTAGCCATAAAATTTCAGTGTTTTTCATCCAATTTAACTCACAATGTCATAAAATTAAAGTTAAACGTTGTGGTGAATACATATATATTTACAATTTAACAGGTATAAATGTTAAATCATGTTTAAAATATCATCTTTGCTTGTAATTATCCCAAAATATTTGAATTAGACAATTATTGAGGTGAAGACTTCATAGTTGAATGAACTTATCTTACACCTATAATTGGTAACAGATATACACAGTTGAGATGCATAAGTCAAATATCAAGTTTTAGTTCACTTAGGACATTTCCAACCTTATCTCTAAATATACAAATTTTTGCATATTTGGAGACTATCTTCTCCAACACATGTATACATCCAAATATGCATATGCATATCCAAATATGCATATGCATATCCAAATATGCCTATTTGCTACAGTGAGTCTTCAAATTTGAACACACAGTAGTAATCTCCAAAAGTGAATAAATGGGTGTTAAGTGAAAAACTATTATTTTTTTTAATTTATGACTGTAATAAATGTGTATCTAAATTTATTTTTATTTATGAGTGTAATTTATGTGTATTGTTTTTTAAAAGAAATTAATTCATCTATTTAATTTGATTGTAAATTGAATATATAAAAATTATTGCATTATAACTTCATTTGTAATTTATTTTGCAAAATATACTTTTCATTAGAATCGACGACAAATAAGGATTTTAAATAAAAGTTCGACAACAAACATAGATTTTCAATTACAATAATAAATAAACGAACACGATTATTTGTCTTATTCACTAAGAAGATCGAAATATTGACTAAAATTACCCATTGGGACGAGTATACTAACTCGTAGAATTAATTGTGTTTTATTCGATGTGTTATTTTTAATATTTTATTATATAAAATTTTGATTATTATATGACATTTATTTTTAGTAAATTAATGTATATATTTAAATAATTTATTAGAATTATATAAATATAATACGTAAAATTATTAAATAATAAAAATAGTATTTGATGTGACAGATAGAAATAATTTTGGAGATTGAGTTGGAGAGAAATAGAGATAGAGACTCAATTATTGGATAATAATTTTTGGATATATAGATATAGCATTGGAGATGGCCTTAGGACATCTCCAACCCTGTCTCTAAATATGCAAATTTTTGCATATTTGGAGACTATCTTCTCCAACGCAGATATCCAAATATGCATATTTGCTACAGTGAGTCTTCAAATTTGAATACACACTGTAGCAATCTCCAAAAGTGAATAAATGAGTGTTAAGTGAAAGACTATTATTTTTTTATTTACGAGTGTAATAAATGAGTATCTAAATTTATTTTTATTTATGAGTGTAATTTATGTGTATTTTTTTAAAAGAGATTAATTAATCTATTTAATTTGATTGTAAATTAAATATATAAAAATTATTGTATGATAACTTCATTTGTAATTTATTTTGCAAAATATACTTTTCATTAGAATCGACGACAAATAAGGATTTTAAATAAAATTCGACAACAAACATAGATTTTCAATTACAATAATAAATAAACGAGCACGATTATTTGTCTTATTCACTAAGAAGATCGAAATATTGACTAAAATTACCCATTGGGACGAGTATACTAACTCGTAAAATTAATTGTGTTTTATTCGATGTGTTATTTTTAATATTTTATTATATACAATTTTGATTATCACATAACATTTATTTTTAGTAAATTAATGCATATATTTAAATAATTTATTTGAATTAGAATTATATAAATATAATACGTAAAATTATTAGATAATAAAAATAGTTTAATGTGACAAATAGAGATAATTTTGGAGATTGGGTTGGAGAGATATAGAGATAGAGACTCAATCATTAAGTAATAATTTTTGGATATATAGATATAGCATTGGAAAAACTATAATTAACTTCAGGGCATCTAATATCAATAGTTTTTGTATTGAAAAACTATAATTAAACGGAAAAATTGAAACCGGTTGATAATAATAATAAATTGCTCAATTTTTTTTATTAAATTTACTTATATATATTATTACAATGAATAATATATTCAATTAATTTATTACAATAATTTGGTTATATATATTTGGATTGGTTACTGTATTTTTGCAAAAAAAAAATCATGAATGAATATTATGCAAAAGGAAATAGATTATTTTATTGGGGTTTAATGTTTGAAGATTGCTACAGTGCGTCTCCAAATTTGGAGACGTCCTGTAGCAAATATGCTGTTTTGCATATGCATATGGATATTTGGATATATCCGTTAGAGAAGAAAGTCTCCAAACATACAAATTTTTGCATATTTAGAGACATGGGTAGAGATGGACTTAAGATTCAGAACTTACAAAATTAGTTTATACTTATGATTAAATACATATTGATATGCATTTCATTCTCCATGGTAAATTAGTTACAAAATCAGGATTTTATGTTACAAATATTTTAATTTCCTCAATTGATTTATAATAAACTAAGATATACATATGGTAAAAAAGATGAATATTTAAATTGACAATCATTTCTTGTAAAACTGGGTTGTACATATCGAGCCAGACTCCACAACTAAAAGCTCAAGCTTATTAATTAGCTAGGTTTGTTCCAACCCTTTATATACACCCGTTCAATTTTATATTCTTTTCATGTTGGACTTTACATTCTCACCACTCTCCCTCACGTGTATTTTACAAATGGAATGTTTCCCCTAAGTTTAGTAATAAAAAAAGACACCAATTCACTTAAACTAGCCATTTGGTGTAGTAATTTAAAGTTTTTGTATGATGGGAGTTTTGTACACTTGATGATTATGAGAGTTGTACACTTGTTGATTCTTTTCAACATCCCTTGACAATTACTCGATTTTATATCTATAAAATTGCAGAGGTTTATGTATTATTGAAAGTTTCATAATTTATTTGTATTTGTAATTCTAAGATTTATTAATATTTAATAAAGTAAAGTGAAGGGTAATAACAATGAGGTTATTATTGGATAGGGTGATATAAGGTGTGTTTCACCTAACTTTATTTACGGAAGTTTAAAATAACTCATGCAAATATAGATATTTCTTACGATAAAAGAAATAGTACATTTTTTCCTAACAGTACAAAAAACTATCCTGAAACAGTATACATAATAATAATCAAATAAAATTTGAATCATATTTATTTTAACACGATTAGTACTTATGTAGCGGAAGTTATAGCAGTAAAAATATAACACAGCGTTTGATACCAAGCCATATTCAATTTATCAGATTTGTATACACTCTCACACACACAATCAATACTGAAAACATTAAAATGAAACACAAAATCACTTTTCATTACATAAAAGGACCACATACATGCTTAACCCAGACACACAAAGCACAACAATATTCATACCTAGTATACATATGTGAAGAAGAAAGCTTCACATAGAATAAATTCAACAAAACAAATCTGAAACAAACAAACATTTCTGCCCCACTACCTTACATTCTTCATTCCAAAATTATTCAAAATCAAAAGCATAACGTTGTACGTAAACCGAACATGAAATCTTGTACACTCTCAGCTCAGCTTGTTTTCGGATTGCCTACGCAGGTACAGTCCAGAATCCCCAAAAGAACACTGCCACGAGGCTGAGGTGGCGGTGGTGGAGGCGGGACATTCTTTTTTGCCATGTTGATGAGGTACAGAAGAAATTGGGAATGCAAGTTAAGAGCGACAATACTAGTAATGACTCTCTGTAGCTCTTTATATTTGTTGGAGTAGGATACACAATTATAATTTGTTGAGTCTATTTATAGCAAAAAAGACACAGTATTGATATTGTTGTAGTTAATTATTATTAGCGTAGTTTCTCTGTGAATATGCCCAAATTTCTATGTCATAGGCTAGTAATTTCCAACATGTAATGTGAAACTTTGATGTCTTCATGGACAAGTTTCTATGGCTTCTTTTCAATTGACATGGTGCCATGATCGGTAGCTTCGATCGTTAAGGCTAGTGATCATTAGAGAAATTTCTCGGTAATTTATAGTTAAATTTGGTTCCAATGAGGATGTTTGTAAACACAAACAAAATCCTGCAACAGAACAATAAAACGGAAAGTGTTTGGAGATCTTCTGGTAATGTTGTTGTATTGCTCTGCCGTTGAAGCAGAACTTACCCAGAAATAATGACGAAAGTTAATTAAGCTTAGGAAGAACTAATGAATTCCAGCTGGTAGCTGCAAACGTATTTGAAATATGGACCGCCTTCGCCATGGCCGGCTGGTAAGTTCAATATCGTATTTTCGGAGAAGTTTGATTGCAAACTCTGTATTTTACGTAGAAATTTCTTTCTATCAAATAATTTTTCATCATAATACTTTCCGCACAAAGATATTTTCAATATTGAACTGATAATTAACTTGTGAAAGATTTTAAACTAGGGAAATTACTTTTCACTCTGATGTATTTTTATTAGAGGCCAATGAAGTGATATTGGCTTTACGAGAATAAGAGAGAATTGAGTGAAGTATAATTTACTGAGATTTGAACCTAAGGAACTGCCTCTGTATTAGAAAATAAACTCAATTAAAAATTTAAATTGATAATTGAATTACGAATTATAGTTTTATATTTTAACCATTTATATAATTTTCATTTTATTATATGCACTTTAAAATTATTAGAACAAATTGGCATGTTTTAGATTTTAGTTTAAGCATGTTTGTTTCTTACTAGTTATATTTCTTCATTTTATTGTTTATATATATAGTCAATTTCCTATAATAAGGGTTCTACTCTATAGTTGTTAACAAGAACATCATCTGCTGATACTAGAGATATGCATAAATTATCCAAACCGACATAATCGATTGAAATCAGACCAAATTGGAGGCTATCTATTCAAATCGTTTCAACTTTTAGAAAATCGAAAGTTGGTGGTCTGATTCTCGATTCTGAAATGTGAAGACCGTCAGTTAACCAAAAAAACCGAACAACCTCTGTATACTAACGTGGCATCATCTAGACCATTTATTGAATTGAGACAGTGGTTTAGATGATGTCATGTATCCTACTTATTCGAAACTTCTAGGATAAAATTTAGTCTCTGAAGACACGAGGAGACTCCATTTTTGCCTCGTCTTCTCCGCGAATGCTTTGTCTTTGGTTCCATTGTGTTATTTGAGGGGGGGGGGCACTACACCAATTATGTGTTTGGGTGATACAGTAAATTCGATTTGTCACCCTTAATCAAGAACAAGGTTACACATTATTCATTGTCACCTTTAATATAGAGAAACGATGACATATAAGGTAGAGTGTTGTCATTAAGTAGAAATGAGTGACATATGCGAGGATTTGTTACATTTAAGCAGAAACGGGTGACTTATGTATGAATGTGTCACCCTTAATACTTAAAAATTGATAACCCTTAAGCAGTGCCGGTCCTACCCTTAAGCAACACAAGCCGTTGCTTAAGGCCTCACACAGAGGAAGGCCTCCAAACTTATATAAAATTGTTTTGGACTAATAACAAATTTCAAAGTTCAACCCATTGTAATATGCATGCCTACATAATCTTTTGGGCCTCTTGGTAATTGTTTATAAATAATTATAGGCTTGCTATTTTATAGCCTAAAGGCCCAACCACATTAATTAGTATTTTACAAATAGTAACTCATGTTAATTAATGAGCATTCTCGTCTTAAAGGTAGACTTCATATTTTTATGTTAATTCAATTTATATATTCATTGTCAATGAATGTTTCAATTTTTTTCAACATTTTTTGTTTTTACATGTGATATGTTTTATTTTCTCTCCGATCATAAATATATCGACATTTTCAATTGATGATTTGACCTCGATTGAAATCCAATAATATTGTATACTTACCAAAATTCCATGTTTTTTCATCACATTTTCTTTAATACAATGCTCTTTTATGGTTACCTTATCCTCTAACTTATGTCCAACATATAATACTACTGTCTTATTTAAAATGTAGAAGTCAGAAACTTGTTACACATACGATATTGTGTAAAACTTAATATGGTTTGAAATAATACAATAAGACCTATTATGGTGTTTCGTAGGTGAACTAATTTAATTTTTGAAGTAGTGTCACATTTTTTTAGAAACAAAAAATCTTGTATTAACTTTCGCGTAGAGCCTCAATATTCATCGGTCGCTTTAGGCCTCACAAACCATTGGGCCGCCCTTACCCTTAAGTAAAAAGGGTGACATATGTATATATGTGTCATCCTTAATTACTTAAGAATGAGTGACATATAGAAAGATATGTTACACATTCTTGATTTAATCTAAATATCTCGCAACTACTCAGTTTTCTAAATTGCAGTTCATCTCTTTCCCAAATCGCAAACATTGCAAACTTGTCTCTTCCCAGTCGCAGAAAACGTCGCCGCCGACGCTCTCAGAAACCATAAAGCTGTCACAAACTTGATGTTCTTCTCGTCGCCGACGTCTCCGTTCTTCTCGTCGCCGACGTCTCCGTTCTTCTCGTCGTCAGTGTCTCTGTTCCTCTCATCGCCAGCATCTCTAATCTTCAGTCTCATCGTCGTGATCTCCAGGCTCGTCAGTCTAGGATTCATAAATCTCACCATAAATCATGAAATCTTTGATTTGATTTTGTCTCGTCACCTAATTTTGATTCGTATTGTTAGGGTATTTGCTCTGGATTGTGTGTATTTGTGTTTAATTGTACTTAATTTGATTGAGTTGAAGCTTGATTTGGTTGAGAAATTTCGTTATATAAATAATTTTACATGCATGTGTGAATCTGAAACTGATCTGCGAGTCCTACTGGTTTTATTCAATCTTTGAGTGCTACTGGTTTTGTTCAGGTTAAGGGAAAATGTGTCTCAAAAACTTGATTTGATTACCTTTTTTTGCTGTTTCGGATTGTAATTGTCTAATGTTGTGGATTATGGCGATAGGTGCCTCACGCCTCAGCCTTCTCTTTCGGACTTAAGAATCAAGGTCAAGGTATGTTTTGATCGTTATTCAAAGTTGTAATTTTGCGTGTTGATGAGCTCATTTATGTTTTTATTTATGATTATATGTGATTCGTGACGCCGTTTGAATCATATTTACAATTCTGATTAATGTAAGAAATTTCAATTTTGTTCGAATTCTTAGCTTCTGGTTTTGTCTGGCTAGCGAATTTGTGATTTTTTTTAATTGTTTAGGCATATGTTTTTGCTTAAAACATAAATCTAGTGTCTAAATCATTTACTGCTTATGTTAATCATGCAAAATTTCAGTACTTTTCTCAAATTTAGAGTAACAATTGTCTAAATTTCAATTGAGTTGTTTATGGTATGATGAGAATACTTGGAGCTTCCTTTGTATAAAACATAGTCATCGATTGGCTCTAATTTTCGCCCAATATGCCTCTTTTTATTTGAATATCAGTTTATGTGTTATGTATGAACCGTTCATTTTATGTCCTAGCTCATAACTTGAAAATTTTGTTTGGATGAAAAGGAAATTAATGGAACTGAGACATCACATGCTGTATCCCAAGGTAATCCATCTGCTTCATCTCGTAGAGTGTCTAAAGCATGGACCCATTTTGAAAAAATATTTGATTCCACTGGGTTGTTCAAGCAAACTGTAAGAACTGTGATAAAATCTTGGCTGCTAAATCTAAGGGAAATGGGACAACAAATTTTAATAATCACTAGAAGCTTTGTGAGAAAAACCCTGAAAATATTGCAGTAAGTAGTGGGCAACAACAACTCACTTTCCGATCAACCATAACTGAAAATATGGTAAATGGTCAATTAGTTCCCTGGTATTTTGTTCAATCTACTTCTCGTGATGCTTTAAGTAAAATAATTTTTTGCAGAGTTGTTATTTAATTTTGTGAAGGGTGAAGTGTTTAGACAGTTTGTGGCAACAATCTGTCCTAATTTCAGAATTCACTCTAGACAACAAGCACCAAGGATGTGTTTAAAATACTTTTAACGTTTTTTATTTTAATATTTTTTGAAAAACTTCTTTTAAAAAAATATTCAAATCAGTTTTCATAAAAATATATTTTTTAAAATTTTAAAAAATTATTTTAATTTTTCAAGATATACATATTTTCGATATTTAATAAAATTTAAAAGTCAAACCGTGTGTTTTCTATATGATTAACAACATTCTGGTAAAATCATACGGAAAAAAATTATGCGTAGTAGATTGACACCAATATACTTGACAGTAGTGGAAAAAATAAAATATTTGATCACGTAAGTATGGCTTTGGCTGAATTTGTGACTGTTTATGATGGTGTGTTTGTGTTGTATCCATTCACATGTTTTTAAAAGCAATGTGGTTTTTACTTCCTTAGCTAGTCCCTTTTCCTTTTAAGTGTTGATGGGTTGAGGCAAGTTTGACATACGAAATGAAAGTGGATTATGGTTTTTATATTATTTTACTTTTATCATATTATATCTACAAAACAATAAATTTGTTCAGGTTCACTATTCTCACTTAGGGTGCGAGAAGTCCTAGTTCAATTCTCAAAATGTCTTAAAAACATCTTTTTTAACATTCGATACTCTTTTTGGTTTGTTTTGTGATTTTCAGAGAAATCAAATTACTAATAATACATTATTTTGGATTTAAATTGCTTAAATAATTTGAAATTTCAATGTATCTACAAATGTAGGTGTGTTAGTGATGTCTCCTAGAACACAGAACAAAAATAAGGAAAAGACTAAGGTTGATGAGGCGTATTTTAAAGAGATCAAAAGTATGATGATAACTTGTGAAGAGAGACCCGAGAAGGGTGGATTGTGGCACAAGAGAGACTCGAGATCATAGGAGAGACTTGAGGAGGGTGGTTCGGCGTCCCATGATACACCAGATAATATCCACTGTATTAACCTTAAAGATCGACACGTGGGGTACATGTGGATCACGATGTTGATCAACCTCCCGGTTGAACCTGACACGTTGTCTGATGCTAAAACTCCAGTTCAAATCTCGTTACAATACAAGATAAAGGGGATGGTGATTAACGGTGGTCATGAGAATGACGAGACAAAGATCACAAGATTTAATAATGGCCACATCCGTTCGAACGTCCACCCAACGACACCAACATTTCAGGAGCTGTCTCGCGACGAATCCTAGAAAACATGTAACACACTAATAATAAGTAATTTTATTTTCTTGAACGTCAATATAAATTTTTCCGCTGATGATTTTTTTTTCTTATTATGCAAACGGTTCTACAATTAAATGGAGCACCTCAGCTTATGTGCACATGACTTGTGAAACACTGCTAGAAGCGTTATTCAAAATTTAAGATTGAGTGCAAAAGTACTTCACAAAATATGGGTGAAAAAAGGTTCCCGATAATTCTATCGACGAGAGGGATCATGTGAATGGACATGAGATCACTCTGAGTTCCCTATGTGTAAAGTAAATTCATAAATTTTTTCCAGTCCAAATTTTTATTCTTTCTGATAATCTCATTCATGTTTTTCTTTGTTTGTGTGTAGGCACTTTCTGAAGAAAAAAAACATGTCAAATCTCCACAATTTGAAAAATAAGGAGCACAACGATTTGAAAAATAAGGAGCACAACGACTGTTCCTGGTCATTTAAAAGGTGTTCTTCAATACACAAGAGAAACGGAGCAAAGAGTATGTATCTAACTACGTAGCAAAGGTGATCTGCTAAAGGTAAAAGTATATTTTGTTATCTTTCTAATTTCTCGTAAATTGACAATTTTGGTATTCATTTTAACACATTATTGTCCAAGTTCAACAAGTGAAGGAGACGATTTCGGCTATAAACGAAGGATTCCTAGCGTCCCAACCTCCCGTGACTGACATACCTGTAGACGAAAACTGGAGGATCATAATAAGGGGAATGGTGGTTCCTATAAATGGGAAACCAAACAACATTTCAAAGGAAGACTTATCTACTAAGGTTGTGGAGAGGACGAGAAAACTGGAGGAGGAATTTGCCGCAAGAACTGCTTAGCTGGAGAGAGGACTTGATAAATAACGACGTGCCAAAGAAGAATTACACAAGAGGATAGAAGAAAGACTACAAGCAGCAATGCAGGAGAGGATTTAAGAGAAGATGAACAAGACCTTTCAAGAGACGATGAAAAACTTTTGTCTAGATTTTCCAATTCCAAAGAAGAGGAAGAAGTGAACGATATACGCATAAAACATTCATATTAACATTTTTAAACATAGACGTATTTGAAGAACAGTAAATTGATTTTGGATTGTGTTTGAAGTTTATTAATTATGCTATTTCGATGATTCATCGGTTATGAGTTCAATGAACTTGTGAACATTGATATACTCACATCCGATGAGACTTTACGTCAGTTATGGATTCACACAACACCATGCCCGACGAGGAAGTAAAAACACCTCAATATTATCGACTAGCGGTTCATCGGCTAGGCGTAGCCGATAGGTTCCCTCGGTGTAAACGACGCCCCAAAGTGCCTCGATAAAGTTCCTTCTGCTACTGATGCATGCAGCAAAGAAGGTGACTTGTATACAACTTAGAGTCCAAACATTTTAGGACAAAGTGGGTGGGACTAGAGTTTTTTTTTATCAGCAAAAAATATTATATTGAAGGCGAGAAAAAAGTACAAGAATTCAGGCGAGCATCCCTAGAAAAGAAATACAAAACAAGACCAAAGTCTAAAGCAAAAGAGAACTCAAAACCGACATTGGGTTTGCGCACCAATTAAAATGTGCGCTCCCCCGTTTAAGACTGAATCCTGCGTCTCTCGTCTGCCTGCATCTGCGTATAAGAACACATCAGCAACAATACGAGAACGTCACTAGTTGTCTTCTCTTCCTCTCTAAAGGAGAGGGACTATAAATTTTTGATTGAATTGTTTTGTTGGTTGTGCTAATTGGTTTTGTTATGTTTTAATGATATTTTTTCCAGTGTGTACAAACACTCAGATTTCACACACCGAATCGAATTGTACTGAAGATTTTTTCTTTTAAAAAACCAGTAGCTAACGGTTATATATAAATACGTATAATTAGGAGAAAATGATGTCCGGGGATAAAGATGTTACATACATAATTAAGCCATCACATACTTCATTAATGAATCAATGGGGAATACAAATTTGAAGAATTACAAATTTCAAATAATATAGTAATGATTAAAATCTGGTGACTGCATGATCTACAACAATAACACGTGAGACTCTAACCGAACCAACAAATGCAGAAAATAAAAGATGGAATTAACATATCAGTTGTGCATGGATGGCCAGACCAGACTCGAACATTAATCGTCGTCAACACGAGGATTTCCCAAGCAGATGCAGCTCAAAATGCCTTTGAGCACGCCTCCTCGTGAACCCTTTGTCGCCATATATACCAGCTGATCTCAACGGAAATATGTATCAAAGAAAGTTTTGTGTGTATGCAAGTAGTTAAAAAAACTATATGTTGTTTAGTAGCCTGCGAGATGGATATATATATAGAGCAAAATGGCTTGAATTTCACCGGAATTTTCTTGTCAATTCATATGCAATTACTGCTTCATTTCCATATAGTTTGCTGGAACTTTCTGCCTTCGGAGAATTTTTTGGGGTTTAGATAGATATTTTTGTTAATGTCTCACATTTCAAAGATATCAGTAAATATAAAGTTCAAAATTATGAAGCTTATCAATCGTCAAACTGAGTGTAAATAGGTGAAGAATAAATCATAGGGAAATAAAGAGGAACAAATTAAAGTGTGTGATAACAATTCTTTGGTTGATTAATATTTCAATTTGGCTTAGCCGCGGTTGCATTGACGAACCATACGCGGACACCGTGCAATTTGGGTATCACAAAAACATTGGTTTGACGTGAAATTTGGGGTAAGGGAAAAAATAGGATGGTTCGTCTTCGTTTATATTTTTTGAGGACATTTCTGGTAAACTCCGTTGCACAGCCATGCCATGCCTGCTTCCTCACAAATATGTGAAAAACAAAGAGATGATGATTTCGCAATGAGTGACGTTGTACCTATTATTTTTTCTGGTTTGCGGATCCGATGGGTCGTGTTTGTTTGGGCTTATTAATGTAGGATATGGGCCATATCAACTCGACTTTCATTTACCGGTCATCTTTGGTGGTGCTTGGGCCTCGGAACTGTCACAATATTGGGAGATTCTTTAGTATTTCCTTCCTTATTTTTGTATTTTTTTTATAACTGATCTTCGGAAAATCGTGTTATCAGTCTTTTAACTCATTTGCCAGCATTCGAGGGAAAAACTCGTATGTACAAAAATTCGAACTCAGGATCTCACATATGTTAATGTGAGTTCCATATTTTTGTATATACATGCGAAATATTTGGTTGAAGCAAAGACTCATGTGTATACAAGCGCGAAAAAAATATAAACCCCACACATAAACGAGTATGAGAGGGAGAAATTAAGTTAAATCTTGCATGAAAAGAATTGAAATTAAAATGGGCGTATGCAGTGTTACGGATATCGGATCGCGGGGATATATCGGCCCTTTGACAAAAAGGGAGATCTAACAAACTCGGAGGGATCGCGGGAAGATCACGGCAAATTGCGTTTTATAATAAATAAATAATTAAATATATATATAAACTCATATTTATTATTTATTAAAAAATGAATGATATTTAATTATTTTTAAATGTGTTGGATCGGAGCCATAACCTAAATGAATAATATTTAATTTATAATTTATATGGAAAATGAATGATATTTATTATTTATAATTTATAACCTAAATAACAAACCGGATTAAGTGTGCTGGAACGAAGACGATCGAATTAGACCAAAATTAATTAAATTAGATCAGAATTAATTGATTTAAACCAAATTAAACCGGAATTAATTAATTTAAATTGAATTAAACCGGAATTAATTGATTTAAATTGAATTAAACCGGAATTAATTGATTTGAATCGGATTAAATCGGAATTAATTTGAAATTGTCCGGTTTGACCGACGTTGACCAGTATTTGGGGCGAATTTTGTGATATCGTCGTGGATGTGTGGAAATTTCCGTGATTTCGCCAAGATCTCCCGCGATCCATAACACTGGGTGTAGGGAAGAGTCAAACACAACAAATAAGTTTGAATTTCTAGTTGTAGAGCTTGACCCGATATGTACATACCAATTTTATATGGTATTAGAGGGGTTTGGTTCCCCGTGCCTACGCTCCTTGTGGACTCTGACTCATATGCAGAAATCCAGTCCTGCTATGACCAGCACATAAACAAGGCCAGGCGTGTTTATGGACGGGTAAACCGCCCATATAGATTTTTTTTCTTATCTGCATGTAAGGGTGCGGGTTGAGAAAGTAAAATATGTCAATCACCCATTAAGGTGCGAGTCATGGAAGATGCTATCCACATGAGTCTGTGGTTGGTTACGGTTAGACCCGCACAACCTGCATTATTTGAGCCTCTTTTAAAAGTTCTCTTTGAATCACAATAATTTGTGTTAATATTATATCATTACTCATTTTAAAAGTCCAATTATTTATTATTATCATTAATATATTTATATTATATTAGTTTTTAATCAACTTTTTATTTGTACTCACAAATTACAATCACAATCATCTTCTTCTCCTTAATCACAGGTCAAACACAAATAAATCAAGATTCAAAATACCATCAATACTCAAAACACAAAAAGCCTCAACAAAGGTGGCTTGTCCTAAATCTACAAATAACACTTTATCTTCCCCGGCCCGGCCCGCCACCTTGTGTGAGGCCCAAATAGGCTGCGGGCCAATGCGGTTGGGCAGGTGGGTCGACTAGTGGTTGATATCTGGACACCCCTAGACAAGGGCACCCGTGAGGGGAAGTGTTGAAGTAAAGTCTCATGTGTACACGAGTGTAAAAAGAAAATAAGCCACATGCGTACACGAGCATGAGAGGAATAATCAAACTCAACTAATAAGTAGGGATGGCAAAAAAAATCCCAACCCGACGCCCGACCTATACCCTATCCGATTTTGACCCGCACCCCTACAAATTTAAAATAATATTAATAATTACATTTTATTAATTTTTTAAACAAAAAAGTGAAAAGTCTAAATTCTGATTACCCCAACACGCAAAAAGTCTAAATTAATACATTATTATTATTATTATTGCTATTATTATTATTATATTTTGCTTATATTGTAAAAAATGTTAATTAAATTCACATTTGAGTTGTCGGGTCGCTTTCGGAGAGACCCCATACCCAACGAGTTTTTTTGCGGGTCAGACACCTATTCGAAGCCAACGGTTTGGATGCGGGTCTGGTCAAACCCGACTCGTTGCTATTCCTACTAATAAGCTTGAGTTTTTTGTTGTGGAACTTGATTCGATATATGTACAGCTCAGTTTTACACATTTTGCCTTGTAGAGTTTAATTCAACCTTATTACCTTGGTTTTCTTCATAGCTTGTTTCTAATGTTTTCATTTAACAAAAGATGATATAATTACGTGATAGACAATAAAATAAAGAAGTATTTCATGTTATTACGGTCAACTTTATACTAAAATTATGTTGTTACGTCTAACTTTAAAACTCATCAAATAACTACATAAACAATTTTTATTTGAGAGTTCTCGTTAAAGTAAATGGAATCATTCCAAAGGTGATCATGTGCAGGTCAAGTGACCTTGTTGTCGAGGGTCTCGATTCCTCTACTTCCATTGGGCGAAAATCCTTTTGGCGCTTATTGAATAGTATTGGTACTGAACAAAGGTCTTTGATTCTTATTTCAGGCACTCCTATTAGAAATTGTTGTCCAGCTCAACAAAACTTATACAAAACTGAAAATGGGGTTTTGGTTATTTTATATACATGTCGAAATTTTGAAGCATTTAACGATTTCCAACACAATCACTACCCATCATTTGGTTGCTAAGAAAAACAATAAGAAAGTTTAAATATTAGAGGGTTTATTAAATAAAAGTGAAAATTGCAATTATCTTGACATGCCAGCTAAAGTGTTAAATTTCAGAGTTTCAAGTCTCAGCAACAATCAAGAATCATCTTGTACTCAATTTCTCCTTTAAACTCATTTCACAACCCAAATAAAAAATTTAGGATTCAAAAGAATCAGAGAGGTACAAAAGATAAACTGAATTAAGATTAAAATTGACTGACATTAATAATTGATGATGAATGAAAATTTGGAATTTTTAAATTTTAGAATCCTAAAGCCTTCTGCCGTGGCTTCCACTACTGAGATTTCAACTTCTTTGCCCAATAAACTAAACCAAGCAAATAGATTTGATTTGTTGGATAAGGTGATGATGAAATCACAATCTCAAATCTCATCATTTCAACAATATATTTTTATTATTCTTTATGTATACATAGGTTGTGCTAGGAGCAAACTTCGTTGGCTTGCTGGTGTAGAAGGACATAGTGGACTTAATTTTTTTACTTGAGGGATATATTAGACAATTCACTTTCATCTTTGACATTAGTTATAACATTGAAGTTAAAGTATTGTTCGTTATAGTAACTTTCCCAACTTTAAAGTTTTCCGTAACAACTTGATTTTAGTATAAAGTTGACAATAATAACATGAAATTACCTATAAAATAAATTCAAACTTATGTTAGGATCATCACAAAAACTAAAATATTGTTTTTTCTTATATTAAAGCAAGCTGAGAGAGAAAAACAAAATAATATTCATGTAATGTGCAAGGCACATGACCTATATTGTTGATGAATGACAATTTTTCTATTTAACTTTAAAGTAGAAATAAAATTAACGAAAATATGCGTGCAAAAAAAAAAAAAAATATATATATATATATATATAATTGTACACTTCTGTGTGTACGATTATGATGATATTTGTGTATTTTCCAATGGTGAGGAAATTATTCTATGATATCATCTCTTTGTTATAATTTTTTTTTTGGAGGAAAACTCAAATATTATTAAACAACTAATCAGGTATCATGCTGAACAGTTGAAACAATATTTAACGGGACAGACTCCGCACCATAATCTCAGCTACTGTTAATTAAAGTATAAATGACTAATTCGCGAGTTAAGGAATTACAATTGAGGCAAACAAAAGAGATGGAAATACATACCTCATAGACGGAAAGGATAAGGCGACAGTAAAAAATGATACCCTAAATAATGTTCCTAACCTGATTCCCACGTCGGATGTGATTAACCAGCCTAAGACATTCAAATCCTACCACCGCCATCGCCAGCGCCTCCGTCCAACTCTTCTCTTTTTTTTCAACAGAGTTCTTCCTTGACACCCACGACCTCCATCTCTTATGGATGGAGATATCTCGAGAAGCGTCTACAAAGAGCCCCTACATCCGACCCTCTAAATCTCTGTAGACGAGTCTTACACTCCAAAACCCACTCTCAACGTCCCCGTCAACGTTAATCTTCGGAACTCCCGTCCCCGAAGGGTTCCATGCTAGCCTAACCATAGGTTTCCCGTGGCTCGAGATAATTGTCGGAGGCCTTACCGCAGCATAGAGTATCCGGTACCCCTTGGCCAGCGTTGCTACCCTCGCCGGGTGGAAAGACTCCCCCTTCCAGACAAAGCGGTTTCTCGCTCCCAGATAGCTCAAATACTAAGTTCCAACATGCTAGTTTCATCTTCCCCTTCCACCCAGGAGATCCAATCGCCCACCTTCGGACTTGATCCCATTCTATCTCGGATCCCCTCCAACAATCTGTCTCCCTAAATGGGTACCACATCATAGCTTTCAAGAAACAAGTGGTCTGTCGTCTCTTACATTTCGCCGCAAAGGGGGCACCGAGAGATAATCATAACTTCCTTCTAAATCAAGGACACTCTAGTTGGAAGTAGTTTTGTGATCGCTCTCCATAAGTAAATTTTGACTTTTGGTAGGACCTTTAGCGTCCACACCGATCTCCATATTGATGCTTCCGCCGATGGAGCCCATACACTTTCTTGACAACAAGAGTGCCCTATAAGCGTTCCTCGCCAAGTAATCGCCTGACTTATCCGTTTCTCAATACTTTGAATTGTAAATATCCAAGGCAATTATTATTAGCTGTTCTAGATTTTATGTTAAATATTTATTTGCAGACACCGAGTGATAAACTTGAACACAACACCATTTTATTACATTCAAACCTTGTCCATCCCAAGTTTCAAGCCAACATCTTCTACAAACATACACACATAGCACACCATTGCATACATCAACTACAACATTTGAATATATAGGAGTAATGATTTAGGGTACAAAGAACAAACATATCATCCATATTTCCATCCTACAGTCCCAAGGAGGGCAGAGAATTCAGCTTTTTGTTCATCCTCCTCCTTCTCAGCCGCTCTGCGATGATGAAGGCAAGTTCCAGTGATTGGGAGGCGTTCAGCCTAGGGTCGCAGTGGGTGTGGTAGCGTGAACTCAGATCGTCAAATGTCACGGTTCTGGCCCCGCCAATGCACTCTGTCACATTCTGGCCCGTCATCTCTAGATGAACTCCCCCCGGATTGCTTCCTTCTTGCTCGTGCACATCAAAGAAAGCTCTCACTTCCGCCTGCTCAAACAAAAACCCATATTACTACTACTAACTCCTATGATATGTGAAACCAAATATCCGAAATCTTTACGCTTCAACTTGTGGCAAAAACATTATATAGATGAAAACGAACTAACAACACACCTAACTTAGAGATACGGAACATAGTCACGCCTACCTACCACACCACCCAAGACATATCCATGATCGTGGAATCTAACTTTGTTTTTGAAATCCTGTAACATGTGACGGCCACCTACCACAGCTCAATTATATCTACCACTATATAGCGGTCTATTCCTGGTTGATGAAATAAGATTTCTTAAAGCAACATATTACCTACCAAATGGAGCAAACATGTAGACATAATCTACCTCAGTAGTGGCATAAACATCCATCTACCTAACTCATTGAACAATAGTATTTAGCCTACGGGTCAGCACCTAATTAGCATAGATAATGGTCCTTACCATGATTACAAGCAACAACCAAGTACAATGGCCACAAGGCCATCTAATGGGAAAATATATAATAGCAACTAGAAGCATAAATTCATTTACCGAAATTAACGCCAAAAAAGAGGTTTCAAGTGATATATGCTCATGATAAAAAAAACCCAATGTTAAGCACATAACTCTAGCAATATTTAGTTACCATTACAAGTTATAATTTTTGGAGGATATATAACTGAAGAGCTATGTTAATGTAGGCATGATTGGTGTGCTACAGATCTAGTATTTAACTTTTTTTAGCGATGAAGGTCAAACTTGCTTGCCCTTTTCTTCATCACTCTTCTTTTACTAGTTTCATTATAAAAAAAGAAGTGATGAGAATTATACCCTGATGGCATCAAAAGGACGAGTCTTGAGACCACAAGGAGCTTTAATGGTGTTCCCATGCATAGGATCACTGACCCAGGTGACAATGTGCCCTGCCCTACGTACAGCCCTAATCAGATGAGGGAGCTTCACTCTCATGTTCTCTGCTCCCATTCTGCAAATTACCGTTATCCTCCCAGGCTTGTTCTGAGGATTCAAGATATCAATGAGCTTAACTAGCTCATTTGGATCCATCTTATCACTTACCTGCAATACATATGCCATTTTATATGCGTCATTAGTTGCATGATCAAGAAGTTAAGTTTAACAAATTGACAAAGCCACTCAATTCCAGCCCAATTTAACACCTTTGGTCCGCTCATGATTGGTAGACAAAACTACAAGTGATTACGCTGTTTGCACATAATTGGAATCTACCAAGTAACTTACCTTAATGCCTAGAGGATTGGCAACTCCTCTCAGGAACTCAACATGGGCACCGTCAAGCTGCCTGGTGCGTTCCCCAACCCAGATCATATGGGCAGAGCAGTCATAGTAAAGGCCAGAGGTTGAGTCCAGCCTAGTAAGTGTCTGCTCATATGGCAATAGCAGGCACTCATGAGAAGTCCAGAACTCGGTTGTTGTCATGATAGGATGATCCACCGTGAGTCCAGCGGCAGACATGAATCCAAGGGCCTCATCAACCCGATTAGCTAGTTCTCGGTACCTAAAACAGACACAAAGGTAAGCATCTTATAAACTAGCATTCATGTAATAGGGGTCAAAGTTACCTTTGAAATTCAAAGCTAAATCCTAAGAAAAACCCATCTAGATTCCAAGTATATACATGGAGAAGGGAGAAATTACCATTAACATGTACATAGTTTCATTGAAATTCACACTATAGCATCAAGACCAACAAAACCACATGGAAGGTAAATTTGAACTGAATCATTAATATATGCACCGAAACAGGGGATATTAGGAGATATGCCTAAATTGTCCAAGACTCCTGACATGCAGAACTATTTCTATGTAGCACTCAAAACAAAACTGGTTTAGATACATTGGAAAATAATGTTTCCAGTGATAAAGACTGAAATTTATGTGGCAAGAATCTGTTATCTCTGGTGTCCACAGAACAACTTGTGCAACCATAAAAATGCATAGAACAAAACAACTTGGCTTTAAATGAATATAAAGAATGTTCCTCAGAATTTCAAATAGAGTTTCTGGTGAACATACCTGTCTCCCTGTTCACTGTGCTGAGTGAAATCCAGATTCCACTGAATGACCCTCTGCATAGCAGCATAGCCTCCAGTGGCAAAGGCCCTCAAGAGATTCAAAGTAGCAGCAGATTGGCAATAAGCTCTAATCATCCTCTGCGGGTCTGGGATTCTTGATTTCTCATCAAAGCTGTCTCCATTCACATTATCACCTCTATAACTCGGCAGCTTCACACCATCCCTCTCCTCAAAACCATCCGATCTCGGCTTAGCGAACTGACCCGCCATTCGACCCACCTAAACAACCAATACCCACATCCCAAATCTATCCAATTCCATCAAAACTCACAATCACGAGCTCAAAATCAGATAAAAATGGTACCTTTATGACCGGCATCTGGCCGCCGAACATGAGGACAGCGCCCATTTGGAGGAGGATCCTGAAGGTGTCTCGGATGTTGTTGGCGTTGAACTCCTTGAAGCTCTCGGCGCAGTCGCCGCCTTGCAGGAGGAAGGCATTGCCCATGGCGGCCTCTCCGAGCCGCTCCTCCAGAGACCTCGCCTCTCCGGCGAAGACGATGGGAGGGAAGGCCTCGAGGGTCTTGAGCACCGAATCGAGCTCCTCCTGGTTCGGGTACTCTGGGAGCTGAAGCGCCTTCTTCGATTTCCAGCTATCCACGGCCCATTTCGCATTGTGGGTCGGAGCCACCGTCGCCGCCACCGCGGCGGGCGGCTTAGCGGAGACGATCGGGCTCTTGGCGGGATCGACGGCGGAGATGGGGCGGAGGGTTGATCTCGATCGGGATTGGTGGGGTTTGGGAGGGAGAGATTGGGTCTGCATGAAGGAGTTGGTGGTGGGGATCAATGTAGCCATTGTTGGGTTTCTATTTTGCTCTGACGAAAGAGACAAGCTTTCTATTTCTTCTCTACTCCGGAGAAATGAACCTGAAACTGAAGAGCTGTACAAAAAGACGTTAAAGGTTTATAAGAAAAACAGAGGTTACGTTGGTGAGTGGGTCTGTGCGTTTTGAGAGTGTGTAGATGACACATGCGGACTTGTCAAACGCGTCTGGTAGGAGACGGTGGTAGTTGACGAGGGTATTTTTGGAAATATATAAAGTCAGGGGTAGTTTTGGTATATATTTTCGGGATAATGACAGTTGACTACACCCAACTATGTCGCGTTTCAAATTTAATACCCCAACTTTCAGTTTTTCATTTGGGATACCCAAAAATTAAATAAACGACAGTTAGCCCAACGTCCGTTAAATCTAACTGATTTGGTCTGTCAAAAAGTCTAAAATGTCCTCAATGGTTTTGGTATGTTAAACCAGACTGATTGGTTCAATTGATATGATTATGAAATGACTATTTTACCCCTAATTGAATACCCAATTTAACTAATAAGTTGAGGGCAGATCTGACTTTTCACTTACCCAAATAATAATTATAATTTTTTAATAATTAAATATATAATATTATTATTATTAATCATATTATTATTAATCTTAATCCTTAATTAAACCTACTTAACCCTAATTAAACCCTAATCCATGCTCTCGTCTTCGTCACGCTCAGCCGCCGCCGCACTCAGCCGCGACTCCGGCCGACGACCTCGACCGGCGAAGTGGAGGAACGGGGTCGCGCGAAGTGGAGGGTTGGGGTCGACGAGGTCGGGCTTCGCGTCGGGCTCGCAGTGGTGGGGGTCGGGGAGGAGGCAGAGGGGAGGGGTCGAAGGAGGGGAGGGAGG